>ML661897.1:17398637-18052475 GCA_007570785.1 Antilocapra americana
ACACACACACACACACACACATACACACACACACACACATACACAGAGAGAGAGAGAGATGTCTTTGGATGGTTAAGCATTCAGGTTGGCCCAGTTCACTTGGTTATCAGGTAGTGCGTGAAACCTGGAGAGGATCCCCTTCATACTCTTCTTCTGTCAGGTCTGATCCTGTACAAGGCTGCCCCTAATAAGTAAGTATTGAGCACTTACTATGTGCCAGACCCTGGGGGAGGATGTCTGTGGTCAAGAAAATTGAGTCAGAATCTCTTCTTATGGTGTTTTCATTTCACATCCAGGAAGACAGATAAATAATTTCAATAAAATACAATGTGGCAAGTGTTACGAGTGTTATTTTGTTGTTCAGTCGCTCAGTCATGTCCGAATCTTTGTGACCCCATGGACTGCAGCACAACAGGCTTCCCTGTCCATCACCATCTCCTTGAGGTTGCTCAAACTCATGCCCACTGAGTTGGTGATGCCATCCAACCATCTCATCCTCTGTCATCCCCTTCTCCCCCTGCCTTCAATCTTTCCCAGCATCAGGGTCTTTTCTAATGAGTCAGTTCTTTGCATCAGGGGGCCAAAGTATTGAGCTTCAGCTTCAGCATCAGTCTTTTCAGTGAATATTCAGGACTGATTTCCTTTAGGATTGACTATTTTGCTCTCCTTTCAGTCCACAGTGTTATTTAAGATCCTTCTAATTACATACCATCTTGTAACATCTCTTGTTACGTTGATCTGTTATTATTTACCTATTTCACTAATTTAGCATGTTTACTTCTTGTCTTTCCAGCTGGATTTTAAGTTTCTGGAAGATAATAACAATGTCTTACATCCTTTTATCTCCTCTTAGCCTGGTAGGCTTTGTGTACATACCTTTGATTCTAGCTGGGGTAATGTTGCTGGAGCAGCATCTGGAGACATTTTTGGTTGTTACAGCTTGCACAAATTGGGAACAAGTTTCTATGTGGAGGGAAAGGATGCTGCTAACATCCAACAGTGCATGGGACAACCTCCACCCCCAATACAGAATTACCGAGCCCCAAATGTCAATGGTGTGGGGCTGAGAAGCCTGGCCTAGGGGAACCCTTTGGATTCTCCCTGCAACATTCTCCTCCTAACAAGCTAATGCCTGGGAAACCAGGGAAGCTAACACAGCCCAGCAAGAATGCAGGGCTCTCCTCCTTCCTCTTCGTCCACCAGCCAGCACAGCTCTTCCTCTGCCTGCCAGACATGTCATTCCTTTTCCTTGTTTGTGACAATAAAATCTGACTTGGCTTAGGCAGAAGGGGACATGGACTCACATCTCATTTTCTTTAGCCTTTGAGACCAGATTTCTAGATACCAAATTCCCAGGTCATCTTTATCCTGATCATACTTCGGGTCATCAGTCCTTAAGGTGTGTTCAGGGTCTCCAGGTCCATCCCACACCAGCCAGTATGGCTCCACCTGAGGCCTTAGCCAGACTCATGAGTCAGAAGGATCTTGACAATGAGAGAAGTCTGAAAAGCACCGCTAGCAACCCTTTGGCTCTAACTTGGCTCTTTGAAAGTGGCAGAGTAGGGATATTCCTGGAATGGTGATGAACAACTGCTACTCATATGGCTGGTGTCCCTCACTAGGATGGTTCTAAAACTAGAAACTTCCTGGCTTCTTAGCCCTGTATCATAGCAGTGGTTAAAAAGGGAAGTCATGTTTTAAGGGTGCGTCAACATTGATTCTGGTCCCTCGTGTGATGCTGAGAAGGAACAAAGTCCTGAAAGACTGAGCAGGGTGGACTGGCTTTGTAACCATTTCTTCATGCCGCTCATCGCACAAGACTTATTCTTTGATCATGAAGCTGCATCTGAAACACCTGCTCGTTTTTCTCTGTGGAAGTCCTGCCTAATGGAGTGTCCAAATGCAGTTGGTTCACACATCAGGCTAGAATATTCAGTATTCTGTGTGATGAAGGGCAAATGCTGGCCTTCACTGGGGTGGCTGCATCTCCGCTGGAATTATTGACCCTTCTGGAGTGGGGAGTGGCAGGAGTGTGGAGAAATGTGCTAGGCTTTTGATCTAGAAGAGACGGGGGGCTGGCCGGGGGTGGGGGTGTGGGAGGGAAATGAGCCAGTGCAAAAGACAAGGCCACTGGTGCTTGGGAGCTGTGAGGGCTAATATCTAGTGCCTATTTCCCCTTTTACTTTGTAATTTCTCAAGGTTGCTGGGTAACATCATTAAGCATGACCATGTCATTCTGTTACAGCTTAGAAAAGACCCTGGCCCTGTGGTTGGGCTGAGTGGCATTCTGGAAGCAGCAAGGTAGTGATGAGAGGGCTGGGGGAGAGTGGGACTGTAGAAATGCCCAGGAAAGGATATTCTTGTACTTCTTCAGGAAAGTCACTCAGATTACAGTAATTTGAACTTTTAGTGGGGAAGAGCAAATTTGAATTGCTAGAAAGCTCTGGGACATCTGTTTTACAGGTGTTTTCAAACATGCAAAAGTTTTAGTATCTGAAGATTGTGTTGAGGGATTCTGGTGCTATGAGTGTGCCTGATGCCCTGGGGAGAAGCAGCTTGAGACCATCAGAACTGGCTGGGTTTCAACCGACTAGACTAGTGGTCCTCATAAAATCACCTCAGGGTGATTTTGCTTCCCAGGCAACATTGGGCAATGTCTGGAGACACAATTGGTTGTCACAAATGGGGAGGTGGGTACTACCGGCATCCAGTAGGTAGAAGCCAGGGACGTCGCTAGGGTTCCTGCAATCCACAGGAAAACTGCACAATAAAGAATCTAACATGTCAGCTGTACTGCTGTTGAGCGACTCTGGGCTAGAACAGGGAGAGAGAGCTTCTCAAGAAACACTTGAAGACAAGGTTCATGTGGGAGACCCAGAATGATGCGGGAGGTCTATGCAAGATTCCATTCCACTGAGGAAAGCACTGCAGACACAAGCCACCCGAATCTGCTTGAGATGTGCTGGCCTGTGTCCTACTCTGCAAATTTAGCATCAGGGGAGAGCTAAATTCTAGAATATTTTCATGCATATGTGATTCTGAGCCAGGGTCTCCCAGCCAGGTCTTTTGAAGGAGGATTGGATGATTTTCTGTACTGAAGGGAAGTGAAAATCCCCACTACTTCCTTGAGGGACCTGGAAGAATATGTTAGCTGGAAAGCTGCCAGACTCCTGCTGAGTGTGGCTAGACCTAGAGGCCTTGAGAATCAGTCCTTCGTTTGCTAGAAACATCGTATTCAAAGCACAAACTAGCTCAGTCAGTGCCCCTAGTGGTAACTGTATTGCAGTGATAGCCAGGGATAAAGTAGATTGGTCTTTATTCAGGCTGTGCGAGAGGCCCAGACTTCCAGCTACAAGAACTGGGGATTTCAGGGGCGAGGCAGATGGGAGAATGCCTCATCGAGGGAGGGTTAGTCCACACGAGCAAGGGAAAGACCAGGGGGACCTCCTCTGAGGGAAGGGCCTCCTTCTATGTCTAGTCTGGGTCATATCCTTAGACTGCCTTTGCCCACCCTATCCAGAGTCTCCTGAGGTTCCCAGCCAACAAGGGGGTTTTCTATGTGAGCTCATTGGTGGGGCATCTGTGGACACATTCTAACTAATCCCTTTAATCCTGCCATGAGACATGAATACAAGCACCAGTGGCACAAGCTGGCGCCTTCTTATAGATAGTTACACAGAACTCTGTACCAAGCATACATGGAGCAGCAGAGTGACAACTGCTAATTTGATTTATCTACATTTGAAAAAACAAAGGTCTTTGGAAAATAAATGTGCCCAATTTGAACCCAGTTCTGAAGGGCTTCTAATATTCTATAAGATCAGTACACTTTCCTGAGCCTTAGATTTCTTATCTATAGTATTGTTAGAGGATGGAAAGAATTCATGCGACACAGTTAGTATATTATCTGGCCCAAACTAGGTACACAAGGAAGCTGCTTTTATTACTGTTTTTATTTCTCAGGCTTTATTCAAGGCTGGGGAAGTCTGAACTGACACAGTGTTTTTGCAACTGGCCAATAGGATTCCTGTAGTTAGTTACTGTTCCTTAACTATAGCTGCTTTAAAGCGTCTTAAAACTTTTAGTAGTATTGGTAATAGATAATATGTGTACAGATGAATTAGTCAACACATAAACCCAATTATTGCCTAAAATAAAATAATATATGATAGTTTCTTTAATACATACTTAGAAATAAATTGTCTGAAAAAGGAGGTACACTAAAACTCATACTCCTAAATATAGTAACATCACCTGGCTCAAAGTATTGCTTAAGTTTTCATCACTTGGTAAAGGGCTCAGTGAATTATATAAGATGTTATCATAATAGATTTGTATCTGAAAAGGTAATTTTATCTTTATACTTTTTGTGTTTTAAAGTCTAGCTTTCCAATCCTTTAATTGATTTTATATTAACTATCTTGGGGAAAAAATATGAGTATCAGTGAAGCAGTTTCCTTGAATTTGTATTTTAATAAGCTAGATGTGTGTGTGTGTGTGTGTGTGTGTGTGTGTTGGGAAGAAGATAGTTGGGAAGAGTATAACCCACTTAAATAATCTCATTGGGTAACTTTTCTAAAAGTTAAAACCCCTTTAGATTTAGGACCTAGTAATCAGAAACTTTTAATTCATCACTGATGTAAAGAAAGTCAACATTAAGTGGTTTCCAAAAATGTCTGCACATCTGTTTTCTCATGCACTAATATCTATATCTACATATTAATTCTTTAATAATTTATTTTTAATATTCCCAGGTTAGATAGGTACTGTTGGGGATGCAACGTGTGAGACAAAGTCCCTTTATTCCAGGAGTATATGAGAGCTGAGACAAAATGCTCCTCCATAATTTCTCCTTGAAATAGTTAAATGTGGAAGAGATTGCTAGCTGTTCTTTAAATACCCATTCTCATCTTGCGAGTGGGATATGCTCAAAATAGAGGGAGAAGTCTTTAAAAGGAAAGAATTTGTCCTTCCTTCCCTTTTCCTCATTCTGATGGGGATACAGTGGTGAGCCATCAGAGAGCCAGGCAGAGCGACAACATGGAAGGAGCCTGGGTCCCACACTGTGGGGTGTTGTGTTAGCCCAGTGTGCACACCTCAGACAATTCTTGCAAGATAAATAAACTTGCATCTTAAGTCATTATTTTAGTCTCTTTCTGGCAGTGGAATCCATCTACTAGTTACTACAGGAAGGGAGAGGGCCTGAGTGAGTGCTAAATATGATGACAAGGTGAACAGGACTAGAGCAGTCAGAGGAGATTTTATGGAGAATTCACACTTGACTCAGTTTCTGATGCTCGCATTTGCAAGAGTGGAGGAGAAAGCAGAGGTCATTTCAAATGGTTCAAAGAATGATGCCTTTTAGGGGATGACAAGGAGGTCAGGCCAGCTGGATGGAATGGGGGTACAGAGGGAGTGTCCGGGTGCATGGGGATGCAGAATTTCAAAACTTATCCTAGAAGCAACAAGAAACCTTGAAATTTTGAAACCAAATTGGAAAGCAGCTTTTGAGTTGGCAATTTTACTGGTGGAAGGAGATCAGCTAAAGACTGTTAAGCGTTTTCTGTGTTTCACAGAAGCTCCAAGGCTCTGCACAACCTTCTGAGGCAGCAGGAAGGGCTGAGTGGAGATGGGACAGGCAGCGGTCTTTGTTTCTCCACCCGATTTAGTTAGCAAACCTCAATTTTATCTATTTAATGTAGACTTGGGGTTTCTGTGCAAGGTTTTACTTGAAGAATGGAGTGCATGGGGTTAAATGTTTCAAAAGCCACAGAACTGTGGGTGGTCTGGGAGAGCAGCAAACCCAGCCTGAATCCGTATTTGATGGAAGATGCTTGGTGTTTAGATGTTCTTTGTTTATGAGGTTAGGAGCTGTACAAGCACATCTGGCTTCCTGGCTGACTAGCTGAGTTATTTTAAGCCTCAGTTTTCTCATCTGTAAAATGAGAGTGGTTTTTTTCTTTAAGGGGATTTGATGAGGCATGAGTTACTGTATGCAGAGCACACAAAATACTGCCTTGCACATATTAAATGTTCAATAAATGTTAATGTTATTGTTATTACTATTATTACCATCCTTACATTTATAACTATCGTATAAGGATGATATTTGCAGGAGCTTAATAACTAATGTTGACAGAAGTAAAGTGAAAGACAGACAACTGGTTGAGAGTGGCAGTTAGAAATTTGTAATCTTCACTGAAAATTTTCACTGGAAATTAATTCTGTGTCCAGTGAACTTGGGTATTATTGATGTTGTTTCAGTGATAACTAACAAGCTATCCCGAGAACCTGAAGTATGATGGAAAACTACTGTAGCTCTGCTCTGCATAATCCAACATATGCTTCAGTTCAGTTGAGTCATTCAGTTGTGTCCAACTCTTTGCAACCCCATGAACTGCAGCACGCCAGGCCTCCCTGTCTGTCACCAACTCCCAGAGTTTACCCAGACTCATGTCCATTGAGTTGGTGATGCTATCCAATCATTTCATCCTCTGTCATCGCCTTCTCCTCCTGCCCTCAATCTTTCCCAGCATCAAGGTCTTTTCAAATGAGTCAGCTCTTTGCATCAGGTGGCCAAAGTATTGGAGTTTCAGCTTCAACATCAGTTCTTCCAGTGAACACCCAGGACTGATCTCCTTTAGGATGGACTGGTTGGATCTCCTTGCAGTCCAAGGGACTCTCAAGAGTCTTCTCCAACACCACAGTTTAAAAGCATCAATTCTCCAGCACTCAGCTTTTCCAAGGCTGGAAAAATCATAGCCTTGACTAGATGGACCGTTGCTGACAAAATAATGTCTCTGCTTTTTAATATGCTGTCTATGTTGGTCATAACTTTCCTTCCAAAGAGTAAGCATCTTTTAATTTCATGGCTGCAATCAGCATCTGCAGTGATTTTGGAACCCCCCAAAATAAAGTCAGCTACTGTTTCCACTGTTTCCCCATCTATTTGCCATGAAGTGATGGGACCGGATGCCATGATCTTAGTTTTTTGAATGTTGAGCTTTAAGTCAACTTTTTCACTCTCTTCTTTCACTTTCATCAAGAGGCTCTTTAGTTCTTCTTCACTTTCTTCCATAAGGATAGTGTCATCTGCATATCGGAAGTTATTGATATTTCTTCTGGCAATCTTGATTCCAGGTTGTGCTTCTTCCAGCCCAGTGTTTCTCATGATGTACTCTGCATATAAGTTAAATAAGCAGGGTGACAATATACAGCCTTGATGTACTCCTTTTCCTATTTGGAACCAGCCTGCCGTTCCATGTCCAGTTCTAACTGTTGCTTCCTGACCTGCATACAGATTTCTCAAGAGGCAGATCAGGATGTCTAGTATTCCCATCTCCTTCAGAATTTTCCACAGTTTATTGTGATCCACATAGTCAAAGGCTTTGGCATAGTCAATAAACCAGAAATAGATATTTTTCTGGAACTCTCTTGCTTTTTTGATAATCCAGCAGATGTTTGCAATTTGACCTCTGGTTCCTCTGCCTTTTCTAAAACCAGCTTAAACATTTGGAAGTTCATGGTTCACATATTGTTGAAGCCTGGCTTGGAGAATTTTGGGCATTACTTTACTAGTGTGTGAGATGAGTGCAACTGTGTGGTAGTTTAAACATTCTTTGGCATTGCCTTTCTTTGGGATTGGAATGAAAACTGACCTTTTCCAGTTCTGTGGCCACTGCTGAGTTTTCCGAATTTGCTGACATATTGAGTGCAGCACTTTCACAGCATCATCTTTTAGGATTTGAAATAGCTCAACTGGAATTCCATCACCTCCACTGGTTTTGTTCCTAATGATGCTTCCTAAGGCCCACTAGACTTCACATTCCAGGATGTCTGGCTCTAGTTGAGTGATCATTTGCTTAGCACTCAACAAAATCTATTGGGAAGTTTCTATAACTTGACATCCAGAGGAAAGTGACTATCATAGAGGTTAATTCCCTAGAGATAGTTCTCCCCAAGATGAATTTACATTTCCTCTGTTTATTTTTGTCCCAGAGAACTTAAGGGGTTACCTTTCTTTCTAATCTGTTTTCATCTGCTTTTCTCTTGGGATTCTCTCTCCTGATTGTACAAAAGAGCAATGAGATAAGATGTAAGTTTTTTGACCTCCAAAATAAATCCCATAACCCTTTTGCCAATTTTGTTTCGTTTCGAGATTTGTTACTGCTTGTACCTATAGGGAATAGACAGATATTAACAAAAATAATAAATAATAAGAACATCACAAATTCCTAAGAAATCTATATTCTGCATGGCATTTCTGGCCTCCATTTATGTGCAGTGAAGGCTAATTTTTCTTTTTTCATTTTATCTTCTTCTCTGACTTTCTAGTTAGCTGTGCCTCTTGATTTCTTCTAATTCTTATCTTGAAATGGATCTGCCCAACTCTGTGTAGGTGGGGCCTTAGATCCAATAATGTAAGTTTCAGCTCAAGAACCACCAAAAAGATGTATCTAAAAACTCCATTAGGAACAGGAAGATGGAAAAAGAGAGACATCACCTTTTGGAATGCAGGTTGTATAAAGATAACATGAGACAGAGAAAGTGGGATTACTCATCTCCTGTTGCCTGTTTGTCTCCCTCCCTCCCTTCCTTCCTTGCCTACCTTCTTTCTCACTGTTGTTCACAAGTCCTTGAGGGTAGATACTCCTACCTGAGAAATGGACCTGCTTGCATCTTTTTCCTGTTTCATCTTATCTTCCCTCCATCCTGGATATCTCAGCAAGTTCCTGTCTCTTCTTGGAAGCATGTCTGGGCTCTGTGGTCCTTGCCTTTCCCCGGTGCCCCATGAGGAAGTCTCTCACATACAGAGGTGCTTGTCCATCACCTTGGCAACAGTCTTTATAGTCACCAGCCTAATTGTGTTTCTCTGGGAGAATTCTACCTCAAAAGATATATAGGAAGCTTTTATTTCTCAGGTGACTTATTGTAGAGAATAACTTCACACACTAATGCAAACACTAGAGGGAAAGCAAATTTGGGGGACTCTAGACAGTGTATCAAGAGACAGTTATTGGAACAACCACTTTTATCTTAGAAAGTAAATCAATCTGTTTTATGCTTAAATCCTTAAACATGCTGTGAAAATAATGTTTGGTTCCCAAGAGAAGAGTAGATTTGTTGCTTCTTTATTCATAACAATGTTCATAACTTTGTATAACCTTGGGGTGATTAGCCAGATTTCAATATAGCTTAAAATTTTAAGCTATAATAAGCAGTGGGCTCAGGGGTTAATATGGCATAGTACCAAGGTCTGAGCTTGTGTTTGCAGAGTTGGTCTTGTTTTAAAAACTACATTTATTGAAGTGATTTCTGTCAACAACTTAATATTTAGAGGAGTTGCTCTAGGCAGAAAAGGAAGAGATTCACTGTAGCCAATAAATGTCTTTGCCATTTGTCCCATCATATCTGAGCTTAATTTTTTTCAGGGGAAACCGCAACAAATACCTACTATAGTTGTGCTGAAGGCTCTTGAGGCAACTGCTAGGAGTTGTGATGGAGGAAGGGTTCTTGTGGAGCTGTGATGGAATTACCTCCAGAACCAGTGGGAGGTCACTAGCACTTCTTGCCTTAAAGACATTTATTTCTCTTCTAACTTGATCTTGACTCTTGCCAGGGTGAAACAAACTCAAATTTCTCTTGGTCTGTTATTTTAGTAGAATTGTTTTTCTGTTCTTTGGGGGTGTGAATGATATGAATTGTGCTAATTATGTTAAGACCTCATCTGTTGTTATTTGTGGATTTTCATGAAACCTGGGATGCATCTCAGAGAGCCATCCCCTGCATGCAATCCTCTGAAACAAAGGGGTCAGTAAAGCCAGCAGTGGGAAGAAAGCTTGCCAAAGGAAATGCTTATATCCTTGGAGGATGCTGGGTAGCCAGGCCGTTCAGCCAACTCCAAATATTTATGGAGCATCTTTTGAATACCAGAGCTCCACTGTGAGACTGTTTGCAAGCAATGGGTAGAAGGCAAAGAGAAAGCCAGGTGGAATCTGACTACTGAGCTAGGAAACTGAAGACCACAGCTGTGGTGGTTAACTGAAGAGCAGTTTTCCACACTTTGGAATTCTTTGAAGGGGCTATCCCAAGCTGAAAGAAAAGTCATACCTTTTCCCTTAGCCCCAATTTCAAGTTGGTGAGTGTCCCTCTGCCTATGTCTACAACTGAAGCATGATACAAAGGGCCCCCAAAGGAGCAGGGCTAGACTTTGGCCTGATCTGTTTGCAAAGCTGTGTGCTCTGGTGAGGGTCTGGGTCTGCTCATAGGGTGCACTTTTTCTCATTCTTCCAGAGGTACCCCACAGGTTTGTGACTTTGAATTTGATTCACTGAAGTTTCCTGCTAGCCAGCTACCTAGAAAACACTGGACAGGGAAATAAAGAAGCAGATGATATCTGTCACCTGAGGCAGAAAACTGTAAGTGGAGACCTGAAGGTATTCCTGGGTTTTCTCAAAAGCTGCGCTGAGAACACATGCACACACACGCATGTCCCTTCTCTGACTTCTGGCTCTGTTTTTTTTTTATTTGGAAAGGCATCAAGGTTTTTATCTCTGGGAGAACTATGATAAAAGCCAAAGTGTGTCATACCTTCTGATAAAAACTGGAGCTGCCAAATGCTCCATGCTTCTTCTTTGCTCCTAAGACAAGTTGCTAAATTCTCCACATGGACCTTTCTCTCCAGTTCCTGCGGTTTGCAGCGCCTGATACCACTTCTTCCACACGGCCTTACAGAGTCTACCTGCTCAACGATACGTGCTTCTCCCTTCCTGAAGAGCTCTACTTCTGAACAACTCGGGGCTCCAGTGAGAACCAGGACTGAGTTTCCCTTCAGGCAGTGACTGAGAGATGACATCTGGCAGCTTCGCAGAGCTGGCACACCTGGGCCCAGGCAGAAATGTCTTAGCTCTCAGAAAGGGAAAGAATACTTTCTTTCACTTGTATTGTGTCAGCTGTTGTATTAATGGAACTGATATTGCAGGCATCTGGGGAAAGAAAAAGAAAACTGTGTTCTTTATACCTCCATCTACTTTTTAAGAAAAACAAAATCCTACACTAAACACTGCAAATAAAAAGAGAAACAGGGCTTTCCTATGGGACATGATCCACATACCCAGGGCAAATTGGGCCCGATTCTGTTTCAACATAATTAACATTTGCACTAATTACAAATGCATTCCTGTCTTCAGGACTGATGCTAGGCTTGGCTGCTCCCAGCTCTGGCCTTGGCATTTGACTCCTGCCTTTGTCAGGAGAAGCAAAGGAAGCAAAGACCCACAGAACCCACCCTTGTCTTTCTCTCTGCTCCTGCCTGTGCACTCCCTGCCCCTCCACACACACACACACACACACACACACACACACACACACACACACACTCACTGAGTCCCTTTCAGAGGTGCTGATGGAGGCTGGAGGCATCAACACCTGGCATTTCCAGGGCCAAGAATTTCATCAGATCTTGCCCAGCTGAGCTGTCAGCAATGTCATGACTTGAACATTTTTGGAAAAGGAAATAGACTATTGTTGAGCAGTGGTCAGCAAGTGTACCATATACATTGGTTTGTATACCCAAGTATGCATGCTCACACCTGCAGGTAGGCACTAAAGCCCACCCAGTGCTGTTTCAAAATCCTTGTCAGTTAGCACTTTCTCCAGTAACAGAAGTGATTACTCTGATGGGAAATGCAAAATTAAGCTCTGGAGTGATTTCCTTAGACATCAGTAAGGAGGGTTTCCTGGAACCTTTTTTCAAGATGAAAAGCTTGTTTTCCCTTAAGAGTTTGCTCCAAAAAAAGCAGCTCTCACCATATGTTTTCCTGGAGGGAAGAAGGAGGGGACAGAACGTACAAGCTGAATGCTCACTAAATATTGCAGCCCCGGATTCCATTGGCAGCTAGTCACTAGGATCCTGGAAAGACCTTGGCCAATCTGTCAAGTTGAAGGCTGTTTAGGAAAGTCCTGGGCAGCATCAGTGCCTCATGAGTATCAGAGTGACCAGTAGCTAAGTGTATGATCAATAGAGCAGTTTCCTTAGGGATAAGTGAGGAGGGGATCAGTCTACGACAAGCTTTTAAGATTCACTGAGCCAGAGTTTTACACATTTTAATGGAAAACTTTGACCCGTGACTCAAACATGGTGAGTGGGCAGGCTCAGTGAAACCAGCACTGGACAAAGAGCCTTCAAACCATAGAATCAGGACCCTAAGTAATTGAGTTCCTTGGTCCTAGTCTTGTCTTCCAAGTAGTATTATGGCTAAACTCATTTGAATAAGTCCCTGCCTGCCCTTCTCTTAATGTTTTCCAGGAAATAAAAATTTACAAGCTACATTGTTAATTCCCCAGGGGGATTATTATAAAT
Organism: Antilocapra americana; assembly: GCA_007570785.1. NCBI lineage: Eukaryota > Metazoa > Chordata > Mammalia > Artiodactyla > Antilocapridae > Antilocapra > Antilocapra americana. The sequence continues at coordinate 17,410,999 of ML661897.1, forward strand.
TCATTCAACAAATATTTATCAAATGTGCATTTGTGCCTGGCCTTTTTCTGAGCTCTGGGGATATAATAATTAGGTGCCCCAATCCCAGCCTTCATGGGTCTTACATTCTAAATGGGGGGAAGGGAAAATTTAGACATGTGAGGCTAGAAAAGAAACAAAAATGAGTCAAATATAGAGTCTGTTATTAATAAATGGTGAAAAGTGCTATTATGAGTAGCACTAAAATGCCTTTCATGAGACTTTATCATTTCCATGGGCCAGGACGTGTATATTCTATGTGATTTTCACAAGAGTAAACTGCCTGGAATATCACGTAAATCCCTCAGGTTCACATGAGTAAAAGTGACTTTTCTGGAATTAGAATGCATGTCATGGGATGCTCAGTGTCCTCCCCTTCTATAAAACTTAACTACAGAAATTCAAATGCCTGTCTTTTCTTAGTACTCACTGGAGACTTGAATTTTAGGGTCATTCAGTTATGCTGACTTTAGTTGCAACGGCCCCTGAGGGCTAGCAGAAATAACCACAGAAGGATGGCATCAGAGCAATGCCACCCAGGAGGCCGAGCCTGCCCTTTAGCCAGAAAGAGTCCTGTTGGGGAGGGAACAAATGATTACACTTTTTCAAATGTTTTCAAGGCGGGGAACGTGAAAAGACAGCCTAGGCCAGGCTATGCCTATGTCATGTCGCTGTGACACAAACTGAAAACAAGAGAGGTTTTAAGAGAACAATGGTCCGAGTGCTTACTGTTGTAATGTGCTGTGATTCCTTGCACTAGGAACCCAATTCCCCTTTTATTCCTACCTATTTCCCCCCTACTATAAAACAGGGGCAAAAAGAGACCCAGGTGTTCCATTGTCACTAAATTGTGTCCGACTCTTTATGACCTCCTGGACTATAGCACATCAATCTGCCCTGTCCTTCACTATCTCCAGGAAAGTGAAAGTGTTAGTTGCTCAGTCCTGTCTGACTCTTTGTGACCTCACGGACTGTAGTCTACTAGGGTCCTCTGTCCACAGAATTCTCCAGGCAAGTATATTGGAGTGGGTTGCCATTTTCTTCTCCACGGGGTCATCCTGACTCAGGGATAGAACCATGGTCTCCTGCATTGTGGGCAGATTTTTTTTACGATCTAAGCCACCAGAGAATCCTCTATCTTCTGGAGTTTGCTCAAATTCATGTCCATTGAGTTGGTGATGCTATCTAACCATCTCATCCTCTGCCGCCTCCTTTTCCTGTGCTCAGTCTTTTCCAGCATCAGGGTCTTTTCCAATGAGTTGGCTCTTGGCATCAGGTGGCCAAAGAATTGGAGCTTCAGCACCAATCCTTGCAAATGAATATTCAGGGTTGATTTCCTGTAGGCTTGACTGGTTTGATCTCCTTGCTTTCCAAGAGACTCTCAAAAGTCTTCTCCAGCACCACAGTTCAAAAGCATGTATTCTTCAGCACTCAGCTTTCTTTATGGTCCAACTCTTATATCTGTACATGATGGTGTTCTATAATAGTTGTCAAAACAATTAAATAAGTTCAATAGTTCTCTCTGAACTCAAGTTGGAGAGAATCATATGTTTTTCATTCTTAAGGGGAGGGAGGATTCATGAGGAAACATGAATATTTGAGACTGATATTGGTACACTGTATGGTATGGGAAATAAAAGAGTACAAATTTTGGAATCAGACAGAACTGGATGTGAATTCCAGCTCTGCCACTCAATAGCCTTGAACTTCAGGCCCAGTTTTAAAACTTCAAGTCCCTTATTCACATCTACCTGGCAAGTCTGTTTCAAAGACCGAATGGGATTAATTGACATCTATGAGACATGGCAGCAACTCAATAAATATTACAGATCAGTCATATCACATGTGAGTTAGAACTTTGCAAATTCGACTGCTCATACTTGGCAAAGAAAGAGTTTGTGGAAGAAGTTAAAATAACATGAGTAGCTCCAGTTTGTGTAAAAATCTTGTTCAAACAAGGCAGCTTGAAAATCTCCTGAGTTTATTTGCTCTTTCACTCAATGAACTTGTATTTGGGGGATAACCGTCTGCTATTCCCTAACAGAGCTCAGTTCCCACATCTCCCTCAATGTGAGCATCTCACCATGCCAAGTATCACTCTAGAGTTTAAAGCTGTGTACCTGTCATATCTCATGTGCCCTTTCTGCAGTTCAGCTGTGTCATCCAGGGCTCAATTAAAGAAACAGTAATCAATGGTCATTTTGACACTGTATAATTTTTATTGGTTTTTCTTAAACCAGAGAATTGTGAAATAATTAAAAGAAGTTATGATGTTCCCTTGTCATAGTAATAAACAACTTTGAAAAAAATGATAACATTTAGGGTCTGCTAAGACCCTCACTGCTGATAGTGCAAATGGGATTTCTCTGGAGGACACAATAATAGGTATAAAAAAGCATAAAAGTGTTCCTGCCTTTTGATGCCATAATTTTACTTACAAGAATGTTTTTGAGGGGACAATTAAATAGGACCTCATTGTTTTCTAAATAAGAAAGTTCATCATGAAGTAATGTTAAGACCAAAATACTGCAAATGACTTCAATGCTCACCCATGTAGGACTGGTCAAGCAAATCATTTGTTGAACACCCCACCACAGTTCCCACTGCTGTTCCAGCCCTGGTCCTGCTTCAGGCAGCTTCTTCTCAGACATGTGGACTGAATGTGAATTTTGACCTAATGTTGAACACACACATATGTAAATGGATATTCTGTCAAAGCCATATATTGACATCTTAGAACTTCTGGGTTATATAGATACATCTGAAATTTTATTTAAAAATGAAAATAACATTTCAATATTCACTTAAGAACTTTAGGAGTTAGATTTTTTAGCAGTTTAAAAAATTTTTTTTTAATTTTAAAATTAATTAATTACTTTTGGCTGTGCTGGGTCTTTGCTGTGCATGTGGGTTTTCTCTAGGTACAGAGAGTGGGGGCTACTCTTCATTATGGTGCATGGGCTTCTCACTGTGGTGGCTTCTCTTCTGGAGCACAGGCTCTAGGTGTATGGGTTTCAGTAACTGTAGCACATGAGGTCAGTAGTTGCGGCGCACCTGCTTAGTTGCCCCATGTGGAATCTTCCTGGACCAGGGATTGAACCTGTGTCCTCTGCATTGGCAGGCAGATTCCTAACCACTAGGGAAGTCCAGGAGTTAAAGTTTTTAGGTTGGATAGTACATTACAGTAACAATGATGTCTCAGCACCATCAACCGGCAGAGGGCCCCTTGGTGCAGTGCTCACACGTGTGAGCAAAACAGAAGCCTGTTTCCAACTGAAATCAGTGGGGAGTGTGGCATATTTGGCAGCTTTGTCAATGTTGTGTTCTGAAGAAGTCACTAGGGCCTGAGGAGAATTAATGGCAGCATCTTTATGAAGGGTTATAATGTACCTTTAGAAACATCTGTATTGTTATAAGATTTCTTTCTTGTAAGCCAGTGGTTTCAGGGTGATTTTAGGTTTTTGCCCCCTAGGAGACATTAGGAAATGTCTAGAGACAATCTTGGTTGTAATAATTAGGTGAGACATGTTACCGACATCTAGAGAATAGAAGCTAGGGATGCTGCCAAACATCCTACAGTGCACAGGACAGCCAGCAGCTCACAGCAAAGAATTATTGATTTACAATATCACTAGTGCAGATGTTAAGAAAACTTGCTCTAAACACTAATAACCAGCTAAAGTCAAGTCTTTCCCCTCTTCATCTCCTGGGCTTGAAGATTTTTTTTAGGGAGCTGATGCAACACTCAAACCAAAGCTGTATACACTTCTTAAAGAGGGTTTCTGAGTATTTCAGAAGCAGATCTTCGACTGTTGCCTTCACTTGGTCATCTTTGTTTCTTCACGGACTTCAAGAAAATTTTGTCCTTAAATGTTCAATCTAAAAATGGAACAATGTGTAAGTATCCCCAGCTCTTAAAAAAGTTCACTTTTCACCACTTTGCTTTTACGGAAGACCTACGTTAATATCTCCTTTAGCTAACAGAGAGAGATTTGAAGAGAATTTTCAACTTCATGGAAAAAGGTAAAACTGCAAAATGGTGTCAGTGTTTGTTCTGCAGTGAGTTGTTATTGTCGGTGTGTACTGCACTCTGCATCTCAGCCTCAAGTTGCTATAGCTTTGAGCTGTGTTGTGAGTATCTGTGCTTTCTCTCTAATTATTCTATGTCTGCATTAGCAAGATACTTCTTAGCTTCATGCTATAAAAGATTTCATAAGAATGCTCTACTTTTGGATAGCAGGGGAAACTTGTAATTGGCTTTCAAGATAACACTATCATCCGGGAATTTCCACCTGCTCCTCAGCTTCCTTGCCAAGTCCAGCACCTTTTCTGCAGTAGGAATATAGGAGGACCTTAAAGCAAGTTTGAGAATGAAATACTTGCCTTCTTAAAATCTGTTAGGTGATTTACTTCTTCAGCATGTTTCACAAATGAACTACTTTCTCTGGAAGCAACGTTTGGCTACTAGTACCCATGCCGAACTGGCATGCTACAAGATACAATTTCAAGGATTTTTGGTACAAGCAGCCTTTGAACACACAATAGCTGCTGTTCTAGTTTGTTGGAACGTTTTGTAAATTTACGTGATAAGGCTGTTCCAAAATCTCTTCTATGTCATGTAGTTTATCTTGGATGAAAAAGAACGATGAAAGGGGGCCCATCCCTGGTGACTATAGGCAGCAATTCTGTGCCATAATAGATTTTCAACATGCAGCTGAAGAATATGAACAATGTAGGGTGCTTGTGACCCTTAAATCACTTGTAGCCTTCGCTATGTTTGTTCCATTGTCAGAGACAATTGCCCAACACTTTTCTTGATGGACTTTTCATTTCATAAATATTTCTTCAATCTGATTCACTATGCTGGGAAGAACCAGAAACTCTTGGCACCAAAATAAAGATGAAGTGCACTTGACTTCACCACTAATCCACCGTGCTGTCAACTGTTGTAAAAAGTACAAAAGTAGCATGTTTAATAACACCATTATGCTTCATGCATGCAGCAGATTATAATTCAGGAAAAAGAGCTTTTTAACATTATGTTTCCTGGAAGGAACTTTGTACCTAATCACTTGAGTAAATCACAAAGTCCTTTGTCTTCATCTACTGAAAGCAGTTTTCAGTAAAGTCTTCATGGCCGCCTGGGCGCCTGTGAGGGTTGGTCACCAAGCCGTGGCTTTGGAACAGCAGTCAGGGTCTTCATGGCTCAGGTAGTGGTCAGTGGGGAGGACCTTCCTGGAACCATCGAGGGCAGCGGTGCCTACCCATGGTGAAATGCTGTCCAGTGGCAACAGTGCTTTTAGTTGACGGTTCTTAGTAACAGCAGTGACCACCCTGAAGCAAGGACCGTGCCTGCCCTTCTCTCCAAAAGCACCATAGCCTAGAGTTCATAGTTGATCCCATCATAAGGCATAAGACAGAGTCCTCAAGGGAATGACCTTGGCTGTCTCACCAGGCTTAGCCAGAATGAGAATTTGCTTTAGAAAAAGAAATATGACATCTCTAGAAGCCAAATGTCAAAGAATTGTTATCATGTGACATGTAGTATGTACAGACAAAACCACACTGTATATATATCAGCAGAGTGATAGTAGTTTCTCTAGGTAAGAAGGTCAGGGGAGATTTTAAATTTTAATTTCTAGAATGAATTTGTATTAATTTTACAATCCAGAAAAAATAATTCTAATGAGTCAGCAGATAATTTTAAGGAAAATCTACAGGTAATCAAGAAATTCAGAATGACAAGAATTATGTCTTACTGCCAATTGCAACTCTTTTGTTTCAGCATTAAAATAAACAATTAGAAACAGACATTGTAGTCTATGAAGGCTCTAGGGTCTCTGTTACAACTACAGAACTCTACCATAGCAGTGTAAAAGCAGACACAGGCAATATGTAAATGAATGAATGTGGCTGGGTTCCAATAAAATATTATTTAGGAAAGCTGGCAATGGGTTGGAGCCAGCCCACAGGCTGTGATTTGCTGACCCCTGCTATGGAGGAAGAAAATATCATAAACATAAAACTTCCTAAATTAATGCCTCATTTAATGCAATTCTAATCAGGAATTTAGGATAATGTTTTTCAGCCTTTCAGAGGGGTCACCTTTTTAAGCAAGGCAGGAAACTAAAAAGTCTTAAGGGAAAAATCTGACAAGTTTAATTCCATAAAAATTCAATATTTTTGTGTAGCCAAAGATAATACAAAAATATTGACAGAAAGATGATGGGACTAGAGAAAATATTTGGAACACAGATGATAGAGTATTAATCTCCCTAATATTGATAGCCTCATAATTTATTAAGCAGAAAAAAAGAGGACAGTGAGCAGTTCAATGAATATCAAACAATTGAAAATATGTCCAACATTACTAGCAGGCAGAATATTATATAACAATAAAGACATCCAATAGTTTGCCAATCAGGTTGGCAAAAATTAGTGGTAATATTCAATGCCAGTAAAGGTGTGGGAAACGTCTCTGTCATGTCTTATAATGCCAATGGGGCCTGGACTGGCACACATTTTGGGAAAATAATTTGGTGGTACCTATTAAAATGAAAAAAAGGGCAAATTTAAAATGACAAATTATCTAGAAATTAAAGAAAAGAAAGATACTTTATATCAAAAACTATGAGTTATGGTCAGGGCTGCGTGCTGAGCAACATTTATAGTCTTCAAAAGATATTAATGTTTTTAAAAAGAATGTTGTACTCCATTTCTATTTTATATGTCTTATGGTTAAGATTGCTAGTCTCTTTGTGACCTCAGGAGGATGGGTACTTCCTGGCTTTGCTTGAAGCAGGGCCTTTCCAGGGATATTTCTTTTAAAGTGATTTCCTTTACTTGTCTCTTATGCCCATTCTGGGGTTTACTTTGTCTTGTGCCATGTGATTCTACCCTTTTGTAGCAATGTTGGTGGTACTGGCTCATGATGTTACCTGCTAAGAGTTTGTGCCTCTCTACCAGAGTATATCCAAGTGTTAATGTCCAATCACTTCTGGTCTCACAAATAGCACTCATTATCTGAGCAACTCTAGGGCATTTTATCAAAAAAGGGTCCTATAAAACTCCAAGCCTAAAGTTAGTACTCAAAGGAACAGAGGTGAGGATGGAGTCAGGGGTGGGCAAAATGTCCCTTAAGGTCCCTAAAGCCTTTTGTTCCAATAATTACGCAATTTTGAGGCATGATTTATTATAATGAAAAAGTGTAGTTCATATTCTTCCAAATCAGGATAGTGATAGCCTCTCTGTGAACCTAGGCTAGAAGCTGCAAAAAAATAAATGCAATGAGTTTATATTATGTCTTCCTCTGTCTTCAAAGATGAGCCCACATCTGTTGGCCCCTTAGCCCACCCATATATCCACAGCTGAAAGTCGCCTATGAATATTGCTAAATAATCTTTCACAACCAACTAAATGTGTTGCAGGGCCTGAATCAAACAGAATCCCAGTGTGAATTGGATAGAAATGAGTGAGAAAGAAGATTGGAATTTACTCCATATGGTTCTGTCTCTAGAAATGTCACTAAGCAAGAAATAACGGGTGGTAGGAAAAGGTTGTGGGCACAAGGCTTGGAAGTCTGATCCAGACTTGCATATTATGCTCTAGCCACTTATCTGAACTTCTTTAATAGAAAGGCATTCACTTATATCTGCTTGTCCTTCCCAATCATCACATCGGTGCTGCGCTTTCACTCCCACAGTTGTAGTAGGGAAGTGTCAGACTTTGTACAGAATATTTCTTATGACTATTTAATGCTATATCTCCATGTGAAGAGTTAGAGGTCTAGTTCCTTACTTAAGTGAAAAGTGGACAAGGCTTTGTTCCAGCTGATCCTGGTACACCCACCTTTCCCTCCGGTGCCAGTCAGTTTTCTACTCCTGGCAAGGACTTACTCTTCCAGCCCTGGTTCAGCAATGTCTCAGGAGGATGCCAAGTGGGGACTAAAGCACAAAATCACTCTTTATTTGGCCTGAGTTTCAGGGGGGAAGTATCACTGATGCATTAAAATGTGCATTTTGTTGGGTCACACATGTCCCAGGGCCCTGTCTGCAAATGTCCATTTGAACACTCCAGGGCCACCTCCCTTCCTCCTGGAGATAGTCTGCAGCAGGCTCTGGGTGGTGTGGTATTTTAGATTCCATCAGAAATCTAAAACCTGTAAACACGCTGACAGCAGTCAGCTGAGGGATGTGAGAAACTTGCAAATGAACAACAAATGCAGGGAGAGAAAGGCCAGACCAAATGGACTGATGTTTTTCACAACCGTGGAGGGTTTAATCCACTGGTCTCAAACCATATGGCATGCTGAACACGAGCCGGGAGAGGCTGGGAGGTACTTGGCGGCAGACCATGGAAACATAAACGCAAGGCATTTTGTTTCCTTGTGTGTGCTTTTCCCCCTTTAAATATTTACTTTTTGTGTTTTGCCAGGACACAGTTTCCATCACATATGCAGAACAGGCTGTTTCAGCGGATGGGGGTGGAGTAGGCACGGGACAGCTCGATTCGGGGGACCTGTCATAGAATATTGATTCTGTCTTGTCCAGGTTGCTGCCTTTCCTCCCCAGGGTGGCTCTGAGCAAAAACCTTCTACAATCTTTGTGTCTGGGCTTGGTGGCTCCTGGAAAAATGAGCCCAGACCCACACCCACATGGTTAGCGGTGCACTCAGACGGAGAAGGCTGACTTGCTTGTGGAAAATGTGGGCCTTTGTTGGGCCAGCAGTAGGTGGTCTCTGCCTGTCAGGTCTGAGGCTGTGGGTGGGCGGCAGAACGTGCGAGCGGACCGCAGTGGCAGAGAACAGAGCCTGTGGCGTGGAGGCTGCTGATGGGGGCATCTTTCACAAACTTTCCACCCACCCGGAGAGGCAGGCCTGGGAAGAAGGGTGGCAAGAGGGGGTGGGTGGGTGAAGGGAGAGCAGCTGGAAGAGGGAATGGGGGGTGGCAAATTCCCAAGTGAAATAGAAATGTACCATATAAAAATAAATAAATTACTGCTGGGCTGTGAGCCATGTTTGAACCAAAATAATGTAAGCAATCAAATGCTTACTGTCTCTGATTCACTCAAGCTTCCAAACACATTACTTAACCGAAAATGAAAGGTTTGGTCATAAAGGAGTGTAGTGGTTGCACAATGCTGGCCGCATGGTTAGAAGGCGGGCTTGGAGCTTCCAAACGTAGATGTCCTCAACTAAAAATACACAATCCTGGCATTTTTTCATTGGTTATCAGGGATGAGGGCTGGAAGAAGCTTCCTGACCTTCTCAGGAGGTCCCTGAGGGCTTCCATTTGTTCCACCCCCAGCCAGAGGAGTAGATGTGAGAGGTGCCGTGCTAAATACTATGATCTATACACAACTCGGAGGGTGGAGCTCCTCCACCAATATACAGAGCAAGCCCATGGAAACAAAACTCCAGCTCGGAAGAAGGATGCTAGTTTACGCCTGTGAACTGCTTTGTAGTTTATGAGATCTTCTCATGGTCGCCATCCAGAGACACTGAGATTATCATCTTTATATTCTAATGCAGTGCTTCTTAAACTGTAGTGTGCAAAAGCAGGACAGGTTCAGGGGACTTACTTCTAGAGTTCCTAATCTAGCTGGTCTGGATAGGACCCAAGAATGTATATCTGTAACAAGCTCTCAGGTGATGCTGATGCTGCTGATCATGGACCACATATTTGAACCCTACCATTCTCAGTGAGCTTCAGGAACAAGAGTCTTTATTCAACCAGGGTAGCTGGACTCTATGTCCAAGTTTCCCGCCAATATCATGATGCTTCTTACTCCTCACATGCTCTCCCTGCCAGTCATGATGCCCACATCAGTTGAGCCTCAACTTGTACTCAGAATCCGTCCTGGCACAGCCTTCTTCGTGGCCATAAGCAACTGACCAGAGTTGGTGGCGCTGGTGGTAAAGAACTCACCTGCCAGTGTAGGAGACATAAGAGACACAGGTTCAATTCCTGGGTCAGGAAGATTGTCTGGAGGATGGCATGGCAACCCACTCCAGTATTCTGCCTGGAGAATTCCACAGACAGAGAAGCCTGGAATGCTACAGTCCATAGGGTTGTAAAGTGACTTAGCATGCACACACACACATGCACAATATACACATATAATGTTATCTGTCATCTTTGAGTTGATAGACTAGGCACTGCTCTGAAATCCAGAGAACTTGGACTTAATAATGACCAGGCCATTAACTGGCTTCCCTGGTGGCTCAGCTGGTAAAGAATCTGCCTGCAATGTGGGAGACCTGGGCTTGATCTCTGAGTCGGGAAGATCCCTCTGAGAAGAGAATGGCAACCCACTCCAGTATTCTTGCCTGGAGAATTCCATGGACAGAGGAGCCTATAGTCTATAGGCTACAGTCTATAGGGTTGCAAAGAGCTGGACACAACTGAGCGACTTTCACTTTTAAGCTATTAACTAGATGTGGAGACACCAGATGATATTCTTTAACCTGCCTAAATATGTACAAATTCTGCAATAATATGAGGTATTTGTATTGTATGATGTTGAATTCAGAGAAGTGACAGAACTTATTAAAATGGGTAAAGTGAAAACTGTAGCCTGTGATGGTAAAAATACTGGCTCCAAAACTACAGAATGACTAGGAAAAAATAGCTTTTTATATCATCCTCTGTTATACATCTCTTTTAAAAGAGAATCACAGAAGAGACTTTAAAAAAATTTTGTTCTGCACTGTGCTATATTATCAGAGAATTTCAGTAGGAAGAAGATTATAACTCCATACACTCTTACATTACTTTTATTATACAACATAAAGAAACAACATTTTAAAAATGATGAATCAAATGTTGTTGCCTTCCTAAAACCATTCTTTAATAAATTCATTTTAAAACTAAAAAATAAGTTTCCTCACTTGTTAAATGAGAGGGCTGAACTGGGTCAATGGTTCTCAATTGGGATGATGCTAAGAATCACATTGTATTATTGCATTAGTTTGCTCAGGTTGCCATGAAAAAATGCCATAGACTGGGTGACAAACAACAGAAATTTATTTCTCATCCTTCTGGAGGCTGAAATTCCAAGATCAAGGTGCTGGCTGGTTTGGTTCCTGGTGGCAACTTTCTCCCTGCCTGGCAGACAGTGACTTCTTGCTATGTCAGTTCTGGGGGCAAGAAGTCTGAGATAGAGATGTAAGCAGGTTTGGTTTCTTCTGAGACCTCTCTGTTTGGCTTATCTCTGTCCTCAAATGGTTGTTTATCTGTGTGTATGCATGTCTTTTGTCTCTTTTTAAATGGGCACAAATCCCACCGTGTGGGTCCCACCCTCATGACCTCAACTAAACCCAATTACCTTCAAAAAGCCCACCTCACTGCATCATCACAGGCTTCCAGGTGGTGCCAGGGATAAACAGCCTGCCTGCCAATGCCGGAAGACATAAGAGATGCGGGTTTGATTTCTTGGTTGGGAAGATCCCCTGGAGGAAGTCATGGCAACCCACTCTAGTACTTTTGCCCGGAGAATACCCATGGACAGAGGAGCCTGGTGGACACGAATAAAGTGGCTTAGCATGCACGCACGCATGAATCATCACATTGGGTTTAGGTCTTCAACATATGAATTTGAGGCGGGGGACACATTTCAGTCCATCACACATATGAATTGTTTCTATAAAATGTAGCTTCCTGGGTCTTTCCTCCAGAGGTTCTAATTTGGTCTGTTTGGGGCAGTATACAGAATTTTTTTTTTTTTTAGCAGCCATACCACATGATTCTCAGGCTCACTCAGGCTTGAGAAGCTCTGGGTAAGTGGCTCACTGAATTTCCTGACTCCCAGGCAATGAGCTTTGGGCCCTTAGGAATCCAGCAGCTGCTTGCTCACCTCTCTGCATAAGCACTTCACCCATCTCACTTATAGCTGCTGACACTGGATGGAGAGCCTGACTTATTAGGATTCACATCTCTAACGTAGGATTTATCTTACAGCAGGGCATACAGTAGGCATATAATCAATGTTTCTTGAGGGCCTTGCCCAGCACCTTTTCTAATTTTAAAAGTCTTTGAAATGTGTAGATCATTTTTGAAGAACTCTCAAAGGGGTTATGTGACATTATCTAGGAAAAAGGCAGTACAGCTGCCTTTGTTTTACTGTCCAGGAGGCTTAAACAACAGAGAGTACATTTCCATTTCCCTCTTTCCCTGAGCAGTGGAAAGCAAAACAACTTGAGCTGTGACTAGAAAATGAATATACACAGGCACAAAGAACAGACCTCCTCCTCTTAGTCCTCTGGCCAGCTGCTTCTTTCTTTTATTCCCTGCTGACTACAAAGCCAATGGTTAAAGCAAATAAAGGATGATAAAACTGAGACTTCATTAGGACAGTATAACCCAAGGGAAAACAAGAAGTTTTTTTTAAACATTTTTTAGTCCCATGAGGAATAATAAAGCAAGGAAAGAGAAAGGAATGTGAGAGTAAGAGGAAGAAGGTAGCAAAGCAAAGTAGTTGATCTGCTACATAACAAATCATAAATCATTCCTGAAAAATCACAATGAGATGTAACTACATATCTGTTTGAAGAGTTAATATGAAAAACAGTGACAATATCAAATACTGTTGATAATGCAGAAAAACTGGATGTCTCTCAGACATTATTTATGGGAATGTAAAATGGCATAGCCATTCTGAAAAATAGTTTAGCAATGTCTTACAAAACTTAACATACCATATAATCCAGCGATTGCACTCCTGGGCATTTATCTCAGAGAAAATAAAATTCATGTCCACACAAAAACATGTACAGGAATCTCTATACTAGCTTTATTTGTTGTAACCCAAAATTGTAAACAACCCAAATATCATCAATGGATGAATGTTTAAACATACTGGAATATTCATGCCATTGCTGACTTAAAAAATGTACAACATAAGAGTTCTGAGTTAAGATTTATTTGGGGCAAAATGAGGACGATAGCCCGGGAGACAGCATTTCTGAGAGCTCTGAGAAATTGCTCTGAAGAGGTAGGGGGAAGGTCAGTATATATGTGATCTTGGGAGAGGAGGAGTACATGCAATGAAGCACATATTTTTACAGCCATGAAGGAATTTAGTGCTTTTCTAGATATGAAGAGATATGCAAGAATTGGGCTTATAAAATTATCTCCTGAAAATATGTCACTCTCTGAAGACCTGTTCTGCCAGTTTTTTGGACATAGAGTGCCTCATTCCTGATCTCCACCCTAAGCTCCCTTCAGGGGTTGTTGAAGATCAGCTTCCATGGCAGCAGGTTTGAATTAATCCTTGTAAGGATACATGGCAAGCACCCATGGCAAGCGCCAGTTTGTAGTTGACACCATGGAATACAAAATGAAAGTGTTAGTCAACTATTAATACATGCAATAGGTAGGGTGGATCTCAAGGTCATAATGCTGAGTAAAAAAAAAAAAGCAATTTCAAAGTGTTTCATACTATATGATTCCACTTATATACTATTTTTTAAATGACAGAAATCATAGAGATGGAGAGGAGATTAGTGGTTATGGTGTGTGTGCTTGGTCAGTCAGTCGTGTCTTACTCCTTTCGACCCTATGGACTGTAACCTGCCAGACTCTTGTCCATGGGGTTTTCCAGCAATACTAGACTAGGTTGCTGTTTTCCTTCTCCAGGGGCTCTTCCTGACTCAGGAATCAAACACCTCCTGCGGCTCCTACATTGTCAGGCAGATTCTTTACCACTGAGCCACCTGGAAAGCCAGTGATTATAATGGTGATTACACAAATCTACACATGTAATAATACAAGTGTAAAGAACTACATACACATGCAGATAAATGTGTGTAAAACTGATGCAATCAGAATAAGATCTGGGATTGTACTAATGTAAATTTCTTGGTAAGATGTGCCACTGGGTGAAGTTGGGTGGAGGACACATAGGACTTCAGTATGATTTTTGCAAATTCCTATGAACCTATACTTAGTTAAAAAACATTCCTAAATAGAAAAATAAATATATAGGGAATGCATTTCCTCCCATTGGAAATTCATTTTAATTACTGAGAAAAGCAATTTAATTTCTTTCTCTTTTGGCGTAGCATGCACCATCTTTGTTTCTTCAGTATAATTGTTAGTCACCTTAAAAGGCTAACATTATATAGAAGAGATAGCCCAGAAATAAACCTTCTTACATATAGTCAAATGATTTTTGACAAGTGTGTCAAGACCACTCAATGGGGAAAGTATATTCTTTTCAACAAATGGTGCTCAGGGAATCTACATGGAAAAGAGTGAAGTTAGAGCCTTCCCTTATGTCATATGCAAACATTAGCTCAAAATGGATCCAAGATTCAAGTGTAAGAGTTAAAATTATAAAACTCTTAGAAGAAAACATATAGAAAAGCTTCATTTGGCAATGATTTCTTGACTATGACATCAAAACCAGAGGCAGTAAAAGAATAGATAAATTGAATGTCATCAAAATTAAAAAGTTTTGTGTGTCAAAGGAAAACAGAGTGAAAAGGTAACGCACAGAATGGGAGAAAATATTTATCAGATACCTGATAATGAATGAATATCCATAATCTATAAATAACTCCTACAATTTAACAGCAAAAACCCCATAATAACTAAGTTCTTTTTTTAAAAAAAGCACAAAAAACTTGAATAGATATTTCGCCAAAGAAAATATGCAAATGACCAAAAAGCACATGAAAAGATGCTCAGCATCACTAATCATTAATCAAATGCAAATCAAAGCCACATTGTGACACCACTTCACATTCATTAAGGTTTTTATTAAGAAAAAACAAAATAAAATTGGAAACTTGTGCTTTGCTGGTGTAATATGAAATAGTGCAGGCTCTGTGGAAAATGGTATGGTTAGTTCAAAGAAAACGCCAAAATTAAACATAGAATTATCATACTATTCAGCAATTTCACTTCTGGGTATGTACCCCAAAGAATTAAAAGCAAGGGCTTGAACAGGTATTTGTATACCCATGGTCATAGAGGCATTATTCCCAATAGCCAAAAAATGAAAACAATTTAAATATCTGTTGACAGGTAAATAGATAAATAAAATGTGGTATATACATACAATGAATTCAGCCTTAAAAAGAAATGAAATTCTGACATATGCTATAACATGGATGAATCTTGAAGATATTATGCTAAAAAACTGGACACAGAGGACAAATACTATATGATTCCATTTGTGTGAGGTACCTAGAAGAGGCAAAGTCATAAAGGAGGACAGTGGTTACCAGAAGCTAGGGCAGGAGAAATGAGAATTACTGTTTAATGGGTATCAAGTTTCTATTTGGCAAGATGAAAAGTTCTGGATGTTGGGGATGGTTGTCCAATAATGTGAATGTACTTCATACTATTTAACTTTAAAATGGTAAATTTGTGGTGCCAGTGATAAAGAATCCGTCTACCAATGTAGGAGACACTGGTTCAATCCTTGGGTCAGGAAGATCCCTTGGAGTCAGAAATGGCAACCTTCTCCACTCTTCTTTCGTGGAAAATTTCATGGACAGAGGAGCCTGATGGGCTACAGTCCATGGGGTCATAAAGAGTCTGACACAACTGAGAACACACAATATTTTTAAGAAGTATTATTAGAGACAGAGTCTCACACACGTATAAGTCAAACTTTGTCAGATTTCCCCCTTCATTTTCTGTATTTCTTTCAGTCCTCAAGAAAAGTGTTTTATCACAGGCTCAAGAAAAATAATAACATGATTTATGACAAACTGAAATGATGCCAAGCAACAATTAGAAAATGTAAAGCTTTCAGCATCGCATTTGTAGTCCTGTGCATTTCAACTTAAAATCACTATTCCTGCCTCCTCAAACAATTCAGTCTGACAGGGCTCTGAATCCTTCCTAGAATGATCTCTGTTCTCTTCTCCATTTGTCCAAAGATAGCCTTTATCCAGATCTCACTCACATTTCACCTTCACTGTGACAAGTTCAATCAGTGACTTCTCCCTCTCTTCTGCTAACCTGAAACACTTCTTGTCCAGACCCATTTTTGTCATCTGTATTTTTAAGACAGATTTACAAGCAAAAATTTCAAATTCCTTCAGTCAGTGTGTAAGATCCTCAAGGTACAAACCAAATCATTCATCTTTTTTCACCACCAAGTCATTCATTGTTGTGATTTTCACAGAGTGGGTACTTAGTTGGGACTGGAATCCATATCTTCTAAGTTCTCACTTTTTCTTTTACTTACCAGAGCTGCCTAATGGTATGTCTATTGATGTGTGTAGAAATCATAAATGTCAGTCACAATATTCCACATGCAGACGAAACAAATTAATGGTAGAAATAACCTTGCATGGTTCAAACTGGCAGGTCTTTGGGTTGAGAACATCTTCCTGCTGAATGAGCCAAGATGTAGATGACTGTTTATGATGTGGAAATAAACAAAGACCACCCACAGAGAATAAACAAAGACTATTTATTCAGAACTGGCTCCAGCAAGAGGGTCAGTCACTATCACTCACATTTGGCAGAGACTCAGACAGGCAGAAGAGTTGCAAAGTTTTATAGCCGTGGAAAAAAGGAAAGGCTTCAGGTGTTCCCTGTCTGGAGGCCCTGGACCTGGGGAAGCCAGAAGAAGAGTAACTAGAAGAGGGGCCTCCTATGTATTTGGTTGGGGTGCTAATTTGGCTTTTGCTTCTAAGACCTTTTTGGTCTTAAGCTGGAAGTAGAGACAAACGTTAGGGAAACTGTCAGTTACCAATAAAGTCCTGGCTGTTCTGAATTGGCTTTTACAGTTTATTTTTTGGCTTCCTGGACCAGTGGCTAGAGACAGCGGTATGACTTCCTGTAAGCATTATAGATAGCAGGCTGCCTGTCGGTCGATGCCTTAGGTGGGTGATGCAGACTGTGGGTCAGAGTTCTATTTTTATATATGGTCTGACCATTGCCTGCTTGTGTATTCCGTCTCTCAGCGGTTATACTTAGGGAAATTGACCACATCTTGGTCTCTGAATAAACAACACCATCCTTTCCAAGACTGAAATGAAGAGGCACATTCAGGAACCATGCCTCCATCTACGGAAGAGCAGATCCTGTGCTGTATACTTTGTCCCCACAAGACTTTCTTAAACACTACTTTTCTTATGTTAATTCCCTGCTTTAAAAAATGTGCACTAACGCTGGATTGAGTTAACCGTGCTGTGTCTGCCATGCTCAGCAATCTTTGCTTCCCTCCTCCTCAGTGCTTCACTCAGGTGGGAATCCTTGCCTCCCCCCACCATCCCTGTGCTTATCTTACTTCCTTGCCCTTTCCTCCACGGCTTCCCCCTTCCTGGAATGCTTTCTGCTTGCTTCTCCAAACCCCCCACTTGTATGACCCATCTCTTCATGCTCTGGTGATACCAGTATATTTTTAAATCTTGAAAGGCTGGACTTGCAGTCCGCACTGGGGGATCGCCAGTGGATTCGCATCAAAGTCTTGCCTGGGAAAGCTGGTTAAAAGGCAGTTATGGGCCTTCCCTCAGAGATTCTGATTTGTTAGGTCTAAATAGGAGGGGAAAGTCATATTTGGGCTGGAAGGAACAAAGGGAAAGAGTACTTTGAATAAATGGCTTATGGGTAGGAAAACGTAATTGGTGGGTTTGTGTGTGCATGTGTGCTAAGTCGCTTCAGTCATGTCTGACTCTGAACAATCCTATGGACGATAGCCTGCCACACTCTGTCCATGGGGCTCTCCAGGCAAGAATACTGGAGTGGGTTGCCATTTCCTACTCTAGGAGATCTTCTCCACCCAGAGATCAAACCTGCATCTCGTATGTCTCTTGCATTGGCAGGCGAGTTGTTTAACACTAGCCCCACCTGGGATGCCTGTGTGTATGTACATATATTACTTAATGGGGAAAAACTGTGAAAGACTTAGAAATGTACCAAAAAGATAACTGAGTGTCTTCAAATGGAAAACCAGGCATTGTCTGGCACACTCTTTTAGATTATTGGGTTCGATAGAGTCTCTGCTCCTCTCATTGTCTTTGAACTTTTCAGAACTCTAAAATTGTAGATAACTGATAGCAGTACAAACATTTTGCGCATGGGTGGAGATCCCATTGATTTCCCTCCCAACTGTAGAAAAAGTAACAGTTTCAACTACTGAGCAAATTCATTTCTGTATTCTTGATCGCCTATATGTGTGCTGGTTCTCTGGGTTCTCCTTTGAATCAGTTCTAACATCTCACCAAGTCTCTCATTAATTAATAAGTTAAATAAAGTCCTTGGCACACATTCATTTTATTAATATATAGATTTCCCCTGCTATTTGAGGTGGAGCATTCTTTACGAAACCTTTCATAAGCTGAAATGGCAAAAAATAAAGAAGCATCCTGCTAATGGATGCATGAAATAAATCTAGATAAGTACAGAGGCTCTTTGACACAACTGAGAGCTATGAGGGCTTGATGCTGAGATGCTGAGGGTAGTTCCTGGGGAGGGAGCGTGGGGGTGCCACTCTTGCTGCTTGGGGTTGGCACTGCCTCTGTAACTATTTGTTGTGAAACAAAGACTGAGCATTATTTTTGCTCTTCATCTTTCCCCATAAGAGCCAAAATCCTCTTTGGATTTCTTTCAATTAGCAAAAACAGGTACTCAAGTAGGTCTTTAATAGAGTGACCTAAAGTGAACTTTTGAAAAGTGGAGGGCACCTGTAGTTCTTTGAGTCTTGGTTTTACCTTGTAAAAAGTTCTCTCTCACACATACACATACATTGTTACTGCTTGGTTGCTAAGTTGTGTCCAATTCTTTTGTGATCTCATAGACTATAGGCTCAGAGAAGGCAATGGCACCCCACTCCAATACTCTTGCCTGGAAAATCCCATGGACAGAGGAGCCTGGTAGGCTGAAGTCTTTGGGGTCGCAAAGAGATGGACATGACTGAGTGACTTCTGTTTCACTTATCACTTTCATGCATTGGAGAAGGAAATGGCAACCCACTCCAGTGTTCTTGCTTGGAGAATCCCAGGGATGGCAGAGCCTGGTGGGCTGCCGTCTATGGGGTCACATAGAGTCAGACATGACTGAAGTGACTTAGCAGCAGCGGCAGCAGCAGACTATAGGCTGCCAGGCTCCTCTGTCCATGAGATTTCCCAGGCAAGAATACTGGAGTGGGTTGCCATTTCCTTCTCCAGGGGATCTTCCCTAAACTGTAGTCCACTTACTCATGCATACTAAGTCACTTCAGTCATGTCTGACTCTTTGCGACCAAATGGACTATAGCCCACCAGGCTCCTCTGTCCATGGACTTCTCCAGGCAAGAATGCTGGAGTGGGTTGCCATGTCCTCCTCTGGGTATCTTCCTAACCCAGAGATCGAACCTGCGTCTCCCAGGGATCTAACCCGAATCTCTTGTGTCTCCTGCATTGGCAGGCGGGTTCTTCACCACCAGTGCCCCCTGGGAAGCCCTTACATATACATACATAGGCCCTATTTGGCTCAGCCATCTCACCCTGGGTTAAATGGTTTAGTTTCATGGGAAAGACAGATTGGGAACTACTGAAAGGCCAAAACATGCAACTGGGGCTTTATTGGTTAATTTGCTTTTAAAATGGTCATTCAAAATTCTGGCATCATCATTTTGTAATTATTCACCCATCTCAGATGCCTTTGAGTAAGAATGAGTCGGTAGTGTTATTCTTAGCTTTTTCATACATCTCTGGGAGCGTGCCTCTGAAAATCTCAAAGTGCCACACAAGAGGAAGCATCAGATGTTCTCACTGCTCTCTCTCAGAGTGTAGTCACAAAATATCTTGACTCTTTAATCTGTAGGAGGCCAGGGAAATCCTATCTCAGGATCCCTCCTGGAATGCCTTCCTCTTCCTCCTGGAACTCATTTGTCCAGGCAACCTGCCATCCAGAAGCCAGCAGTGCACCAGCCGAGCTGCATGCACACCAAAGGACACCCACCCACCTCTCCTGGCCCTGCACTGCTTCATTCCGCTTTTGGCCCTTGTTTTAAGAGCATTAGGCAAAAGGTCCAGGTGCTGCCTGCACCTTTTACCTTTCAACTTTTCATGGATGAAGACTCTCCCTGACCACACTTTGGTAATATTTGTCTGAACTCTCTTCTTGATGAGGCCTCATCCTTGGACCTGTCTTCAGCCCACCCCAGGCTGTTTTATTAATAGCAAGAATCCTGCTAATCAGTTTAGAGAGAATCCCAGCACCCTTGGTATCTGATCACCCTGGCCTGCCTTCAGCAAGAATCTTAAGTTGGTTTCGGAAGAATCCCCCTACCCTTGCTGTCTCTGCTGAGTACTTTTCTATCCATTGATCCTCTCACTCTGCTCCATGGCTATAAACCCCTTGCTGTCTTAACTGTACTCAGAGCTGAGTCCCATGTCTCTTCCTTATTGCTGTAGTCATGATGCCTCTTGCTTCAGTCCTAAAAAAAGTCTTACTTTACTATTAAACAAGGGTAAGAAATTTTTTTGTGTGTATCATCACTAGGGTATGAGCTCAAAGGGCTGACACCCTGGCTCTTCTGACCCCTAAGCAAAGCCAACTCCAGCTGACTTGGGTTGCTTTTGGAGACCCATTCACACAAATCACCATCTCCTCTTCTTTCAAGTCATTCTGTTGTGCATTGGCATCCCTGGAAGAGAATCATCTGTCCCTCTTTTGCTCTTGAGAATCTGCTAATGTTTCAATTGCTGGGACGGCCTGGAGTTAAAGGCCCAGTGAGAGTGTGTTGACTGTTGGACATGGCTGAGGACTGGGCAGCCAGAGGTTCACAGGTCACCTTTCTTCATGGGTTTATAAGGGCCCTGATGATTTTGTAGCCCACCTCGCAGGGCTCCCTTTGGGAGATATCTGATTCTTTAGAATGGGGACATTTAAAACACTCTCACAGAACTCAGATGACCCCCAAAATGTGCAAGAACAAAAGGGGGTAGGAAATGTGCCTAAACGGCTGAAACAACAAACCATTTTCCTAAAGGGCAAAGAATGATTTCCTATGTGGGAAAGAGTTTACAACCTTGGTTGCTTTCTTTTCTGTTTTCTTTTCTCCAGCTTCCTCCTCGTGCAATAAAGGAGATCAGTTTGTCTGGCTGCGCCTTCTTCTTGATGAGAGCCTGTCTCTGGGAAAGGGATTGAGCTTCAAGGAATACATAAAAGAAAGTAGTAAAAAAACACAACACAACCCAGTGCAGTGCCACCACGTCCCCTGTGACTGGCAGGACCCTCACCCAGCAGCAGCCTCCGGAGTCCAAGCACCGATCTCAAGGAGAGGGTTTGTGAGTGAGGTCAGCCTAATTAGCCAGGCTAATGTCTGGTTTCCTGGGGAGAGCTTTTGTGAAGTAATTGCCTGCCTTGGGGTCAAAATGCAGTAATTACAGGTCTTTTTTTTTTTCTCTTTTACTAAATGAGATAAACAGCTTTTGAATTCTTCCAGCAAGGAAGCCAATCACTCGGAGAGACTTCTCTTTGTGCCCCAGAACTGCAGTGGATATTTTGACAGGTGATTTCAATACCATGCAGCTATTTATTTATTCTGGGCTAGGGACATAAACACAAACATCTTGCCTACAATTCTATACATTAAAAGACGATCAGACTCTGTCAGAACTGAATATGGGGGGTTTGTGGCCAAGGATCCACTTAAAATGCTGACATAGGAGAATAAAGTTGGCAGATATTTTGAGCTAAAGCAGAAATTCCATCACAGTTTTAAAGTTAGCAGAGAAACAGAGCCATCCATGTAAACCGGCTCCCTTTCTCCTAGTTATTTGCTTATTTTCTCTGTTAAAATCAACAACCAACAGTCTGGGAAGACTGTGGAAAGTTAATAAAGTAGGAAACGTTATTTCCATCTCCAGAGGTGGGCGATAGAGGCAGGCAGACTGAATTAATTCCGAGCACAACAGAACATATTTTTACCAGTTCCAGTTGAGGTGAAGGTGACTGACCCCAAGAGTGTGAATAAACTGGTGTGGAGACCCAGAAATAGGAAATGGGGATATGTCTCATAAATAAAATGAGTACCATTTTGAGGATTTTGTTGCTTCCTGGGGTCCCTCCCCACCCCACCCCATAGGCATCCAGCTGGCTAACCCTGGTTGGTAACCCAAAACCTATGTGTTTCTCATAGACTGACTATCAATATAACCTGGGAGGTTTGCTTGAAATGCAGAGTCTTAGGCCCCAACTGGCAACCTCCTAAGTCCCAATCTACATTTTTGTAAATTGAGCTATAGTTGATTTACAGTAAATACTGGGTTAGTTTCAGGTGTACAGCAAAGTGCATAATCCATAGTTTAATGTGATCCCCAAGGGTTCCTACAATTAGTCAAGATTGAGAAGCTCTGGCTTAAGTTACCCTGGGATAGGGTTTCATCCAATAGGAGTGGCTCATTTTGAGCAAAGACATTGAGATGGCCTCAGTGTGGGGACAAACACGAATAGGTAAGTACCAAGGTGGTGACCTACAACATTTTTGTCTCTTCAGAAGACTATAACCTGCTTTTTAAATGAAAAAACCTCAGTTGCACATGGGAATTCCAGCCACCACCTACCCATGTCCTTCCCTGTTTTCCCTAGGCAACATGACACCCGAAGGTGAAGGATATAGGCTCACTCCATCCCCAAATCTATTGATGCACTATAGGTCAACTACTTTTTGAACGTGTGGCTGGGGCCACGTCTGTTATCACTTCTCTCTGCATGTCTTTGGAGGAACGGTCATTTATACGGAATCCTGGTAATTAACGATGTAGGTAACTCTATATCACCACACACCTTAATGATTAGAAAGAACTGCCTGCTGAGG
This sequence comes from Antilocapra americana, assembly GCA_007570785.1. Taxonomy (NCBI): domain Eukaryota; kingdom Metazoa; phylum Chordata; class Mammalia; order Artiodactyla; family Antilocapridae; genus Antilocapra; species Antilocapra americana. The sequence goes on from ML661897.1 coordinate 17,433,783, forward strand.
TGTGGTCAGGAGGTGTAGTTCAGGCCATTTCCAAATCCCACATCAAATGCACCAAACTGTGGTTGGGAGCTCTGCAGAGCTTACCTACTGGATTCCTCTCATATTTTTCTATTAGATGTGTGAGAGTTTTAAAGACTGCCTTAAGACAGTGTCAACAAAGGTAGGCAACCCCTTATGACACAGAGCATGGATGTTTTCAACCATTTAAAGAAGTTGTTTGAGCCCAACTCACAGTGTTGTGTAGCTTGCATCTACACACTAAAACCAAGACCTCAGCCAGCAATCAGCAATCCCTAAGGAAAAAGAAGGAATTAGATTCAGTTCAGTTCAGTCGCTCAGTCGTGTCCAATTCTTTGTGACCTTATGGACGGCAGCATGCCAGGCTTTCCTGTCCATCACCAACTCCCAGAGCTTGCTCAAACTCATGTCCATTGAATTGGTGATGCCATCTAACCATCTCATCCTCTGTCATCCCCTTCTCCTTCCACCTTCAATCTTTCCCAGCATCAGGGTCTTTTTGGATGTCAGTTCTTCATGTCAGGTGGCCAATATATTGGACTTTCAGCTTTAGCATCAGTCCTTCCAATGAATATTCAGGTCTGATTTCCTTTAGGATGGACTGGTTTGATCTCCTTTCAGTCCAAGGGACTCTCAAGAGTCTTCTCCAACACACAATAGAATTTCCATTATTTTAATTGTATTTTAGAACTTGAAAGTCAAAATGTTTCTAAAGCCTTCTAAAAATGTTACTTCAAAATCACCCTTTAAAAATTCTAGCTGATGACATACATTCTATTCCTGAAATCAGAGCTCTTCTCCAAGCTATCCTCAAGGGAATCTATTCTTAATTCTGCATAGAATACACAAGCATTATCTATTCAGGCAAATAGATGGGGAAACAGTGGCAGACTTTATTTTCTTGGGCTCCAAAATCACTGTAGATGGTGACTGCAGCCATGAAATTAAAAGACACTTACTCCTTGGAAAAAAAGCTGTGACAAACCTAGATAGCATGTTCAAAAGCAGAAATATTACTTTGCCAACAAAGGTCCATCTAGTCAAAACTATGGTTTTTCCAGTAGTCATGTATGGATGTGAGAGTTGGATTATAAAGAAAGCTGAGCGCTGAAGAATTGATGCTTTTGAACTGTGGTGTTGGAGAAGACTCTTGAGAGTCCCTTGGACTGCAAGGAGATCCAACCAGTCCATCCTAAAGGAAATCAGTCCTGAATATCCATTGGGAGGACTGATGCTGAAGCTGAAGCTCCAATACTTTGGCCATCTGATGCGAAGAACTAACTCATTGGAAAAGACTCTGATACTGGGAAAGATTGAAGGCAGGAGGAGAAGGGGATGACAGAGGATGAGATGGTTTGATGGCATCACTTACTCGATGGACATGAGTTTGAGCAAGCTCTGGGAGAAGGTTGTGGATAGGGAAGCCTGGCATCCTGCAGTCTATGGGGTCACAAAGAGTTGGACACAACTGAGCAACTGAACTGAACTGATCTACTCAGGACTCTCTGCCTGGGTATGGAAGGGAAGCATCACTAAGTGCTAGCTGTTGGGCATATGTAAGCCACAATACTAAACAGGGTAAAGAGTATTCTTCATTCAACAAGTGTTTATTTAAAACATAATGTCTAGATACTGATCAATGAATAAATATAATAACAGAATTCTGTAAAAGTCTTCTGTCAGGCAATGCTCTGTGCAGTTCTCACTTGTTATCTAATTTAACTGTAAAATAATCCCATAAGAAAGATTTTGTAGACTTGGAGGCTGACACCAGAAAAGCCCAAATAATTTGTGTGAGGTCACGTATCTGTTAAGTGGTGGAGCTGAGATTCAGACCTAGAGAGTTATTGCATGTGTTGATACTCTTAATCCTGATACAACCCATGTCTCCAGGAAGACTAGCCTTACCCTTACTCTCATGATGCTTACTATCTTCACAGGGAATATAGAGATTAAACCACTAATCACAAGTCTGATGAGTTTTACAAACGGTTGCTGTGGAAGCGTATCAATTGGGGACTGAAGACTTCCTGAAGAAGTCATAAATTTAAGTTGCAGTTGAGGACTCCAGGGTTAGAGTTTCCATAGTGAGGCTAGAGCATGAAACTGGAGCCTGATTAGGGGAAGCCTGGGTGAGCTATGGTAATGATGCTGAATTTTGTTTGAAAAGTCAAGAAAGGCTGTTAAACTCAGGGAGAGAGTGACCCAATCCAACTAAAACAATAGCAGGGCTGGGGCTTGGAGCTGGGTGGTTTGGAGGTGGTAAGGGAGGCCTCAGAGGGAGATCGTTGCAGTAAGGGTGGTGATGGCTGGGCCAGAGTGTTGGCCATGGGGATGGGACACATGGTCATGAGATGCAGTCATTGGAATTTGATTTAACTTGAGGAGCAAGGGAAAGGAGTTTGAGTTCTAAGATATCAAAAATAAACAGTAGAGTCAAATACAGACTCATTGACTTGATAAAGTATAATCAGGTATACAAATTATACTGTAGAGGTCCTCCTTCAGATTTTATCACCCATGCTATGAACCTGGCACCCTGCAAAGAAGTTGATATGCATTTTATCATTAATCTTCATAGCAACCCTGTGAGACTAGCACTGCTATAATTCCCATTTTACAGATAAGGTAGATGAGGGTTAGGAGGATTAAGCAGAGAGCCCAAGGTCATAAGAAAAGTGGTAGGGACAGAACTAAAGCTCTAGTTTTTATCTGATTCCACAAACCACAGTCTTCATGTCTCCATTTCCTGAACCTGTCTGATAAGACTCACCAGGGCTATTTGTTGAATGACTGTGTTGCTGGGCTCCACCCCTGGATGCTGACTCAGTGAGTCTGGCGCCCAGGATCTGCATGTTCACAGGCCTGTCACCAGGCCACTCTGGGTGGCCCTGACCTACGCTGATTAGAAAGCAGAAGTCAGGGGCAGGAGGTCAGCATGGTCACTTTCTAATGGGTCCTGGGTCAGTCATTTTGCTCTCCTCTTAGCAGTATTTCTCATTTGTCTTCTCTACCTTCACTCTGCTTAGTGCTATTCACTGAATTCATCACAACTTGGAATTTTATTGTATTATGTATTGATTGTTTGTCCAGTAGCCTCTCTAGAACATAAATCCCAAGAGAGCAGGGCCTCCTGGAACCTGCCAGGACTGACCCTGTCTTCCATGCTCTCCTCTTACTCTGGACCATGAGAGCCTTGGGCTGGTCCCCCTCCTTCCTTCCATTCTCCCTCCCCTGGCCAGGCTTCATCCTGAGCCCGTGTGATCTCTGTGAGATTCCTGTCAATCCTTTGCTCTTAGTCCTTAAAACAAGACAAGCTGTGCTTTGGCCCTGACCTCCCCTTCTTTCCTCCCTCGGTCCCTTGGCTTCAGCCAGACACACTGGCTCCCAGTCACCCCAAGTGATGTCTTTGAGTTACCCCAGGTAGTCTAAGCCATCAAGGCTCACACTGAAGCTCCAAAAGAGACCTTCCTGGAGATGCCAGCGCTGCCCTCCATCTGTGCCCTGTGGAGGCAGCAAGGCTGGCAGTCATGCTTACAGGTGGACACTCCTCTGCCCACTTCCTTTCTGGGCTACTGCTGAGCCCTTTAGGAAAGGGCTGCTTGTTCAATGGCTTGCAGCGAGGCTATGCTGTTGACCAGGGATATAAGGCTTGAGAAGGTGTCCTGAGCAGGAGGTCAGGAAGGCTGCTGGCCATCCTGGTGGGGAGCCACGGGCGGGTGGGCAAGGGGAGAGGGGAATGCAGGGAGGCCTCCTGCATGCCCAGAGCTCTGCCACAGCTGCTCCCTGGGTGGCCCAGCCTGTGCTCTGTGGAGTTAAAAGAAAACTGCGGGGTGGAGGGACCTTGCTTCTCAGGGCCTCGATCATGGCTTACACCACACATGGCTAAAGTACACAGACGATTAGCAATCAAGGGAAGGACCTCCCTGTGAGAGAAAATGACACAGGGGTTACTTCTCTGTAAACAGCTCCAGAAAAAGCACCGGTTCCTTTTACGGGCTCTTTACTTCCTTTGAGAAGCTGCAAATGTACCCACCGAGTGCTTCAGCTCTCAGCTCCCCAACGGAGAGGAGGGACGCACACACAGACACACGTACTCACTCGCAGACCCATACAACCTCCCAAATAGAAGAAAACCCCAAAGGCCATCAGGGCTTCTCAGCGGCCTGTGCCCTGAGATTGGATCCCCTGATTCACAGAACCAGTGGTGCCTGAAACAGAACGCGGGTTTGCCTCCGGGTGATGCATGCAGTCCTGGTGGCTGGCGTGGTGGCATTCTTTGAAGGTGTGTTGTCTTAGCAACTCCGTTTCCCAGGTTACTTGTAAGCAAACAACATAGAGTATTTGCATGTTGCCTTTGTAATTTACTCCAAATTTAAGTCACATGGGTAATCTGTCAGGCCCTCTTGAGAAAAGGTGGGACAGACTTTGGGGTTTTCATGCTTACTTTATGAACCCCAGATCCTACTCACATCTGTGAAGCCAGAGACTTTTGGGGTCTTTGCAAAGAAATGATTACAAGTTTCTCTCTACTTGGGAAGCCTGAAAACATTATCTGGGGCTAAAGAGTTCTGGTTGTGGTCATGGCTACTAAACTTGTGAGTGAAAGAAGGTCCCCACACTGGCCAAAGCAGCAAAGGAAATTTCTGAGCTTCTGCAGCTGGAAGGCCAGGTCAGCTCAGACACTCCAGTGAGATGAATGAAAGTGAAAGTGTATTGAGCCCTGAACACAGGATGTACAAACCCAGTCATCTAACCTCCGCCTGCACAATGACCCAGGCTCTCTCCTCATCTCCTTTTCTGAGGGACAGGTTGAGAAGCAAGATCCACAGCTAGAAAGTGGCAGGCCCATGGCACAGATGGGACCATGAGGGTGTAATCGGCTGAGTCCCTAAGCACTACTCAGTCTTGCCTCCAGTGTCCCAGGTCCATTCTTTCTGCTTCTTGGATCTGTTACCCTCTGAATTTGTCTCATTCTCCCCTCCCGGGCACAGGCTTCCTCCCTGCTTGGAGAAGCCTTCACTGGACAGATTCCTTACTTAGGGTCTCCAGGCCAGGGCAGTTTCTCCCAGAAGCTCTATAGAGAAGGAACTGGTCTAGACAGGAAATATAACCGAGTGACAAGGGTGCCAGGCACAGTGACAAACTGAGATTTCAGCAACAGCCATGGCTATTTCAGGGATATAGCCCAGGGTCTCCAGATCCTCCAATTTTCAGGAAAAGCCTGATATCTGGATTTCTCATATAAAATTTTCTGCTTTTTAAAATGCCATGTAGGCCTAATGAAATATATCTTGCAGTCATCAGTGATCCACCTCTGCTGTCTAAGAATAGTCCTGGAGAACCAGCCTTAGCTGCTCACTCATTCTCGAAGCATTACTTTGGTCAGTCCAGGGCCTGGGGCTCTCCAGCCTTCTGGGACCTGTGTTCCCTGCCTGGTGGAGGAGGGGTCATGGTGGCAGACTGCCCCCTTCCCCTCCGACCACCCTACAGGAAGACAGAGTTCCCGAAGGAGAAGCCATTGAGTAAACTTTAGAACTTCCGTAGAACTGCTTGTAAGAGCCCATAGTCTGACAAAACAAATTGTAAAGAAAAAAAAAAAAATTCCATTCAAAAGTTAAAGTTGGTTATAGCTTTTTGGAATAGCTTCAAAGCAGAGATGAATATACCAGTTTAAGAGAAGGCTGATGTAAGCAGTGGTGACATTTCTGCAGCTTCTAATGACTATCCTTTGGTCAGAAATTAGGGGACCCTCTGAGATTGAGTTGGAGGTTTGGTTTCTATTTCCTATTCAAATTTTGGTCTGTCTGATGAAATAAATACAAAGGAACCAGATGTGGTCCCTTTGTAACATTTGCTGATTATACTGGAGGATTTGCCTACAAGGTTGTTCCACCTGGGGCAGGGTCTGGATTATCATTAGCAACTATTGGGATCTTTCTAACTTGGGTTAAAACAGCCTAGGCCATCTAGAAGAAAAAAATAGTGTGTTTACACATGGTAGACTTCAAATACATTACTGAATAATTCTGCAGGCATGAATCTGAATATTCCTTGATGTGTAAGTATGTGCTCAGTTCAGTTCAGTTTACTCACTCAGTTGTGTCCGACTCTTTGCGACCCCTGGACTGCAGCACATCAGGCTTCCCTGTCCATCACCAACTCCTGGAGCTTACTTAAACACACGTCCATAGAGTCAGTGATGCCATCCAGCCATCTCATCCTCTGCCGTCCCCTTTTGCTCCAGCCGTCAATCTTTCCCAGCATTAGGGTCTTTTCCAATGAGTCAGCTCTTTGCATCAGGTGGCCAAAGTATTGGACTTTCAGCTTCAACATCAGTCCTTCCAATGAACACCCAGGACTGATCTCCTTTAGGATGGACTGATTGGATCTCCTTGCAGTCCAAAGGACTCTCAAGAGTCTTCTCCAACACCACAGTTCAAAAGTATCAATTCTTCAGCACTTAGCTTTATGGTCCAACTCTCACATCCATACATGACTTCTGGAAAAAAAAAACCATAGCTTTGACTAGATGGACCTTTTTCAGCAAAGTAATGCCTCTGCTTTTTAAAATAATGTCTAGGTTGGTCATAACTTTCTTCCAAGGGGAAAGCGTCTTTTAATTTCATGGCTGCAGTCATCATCTGTAGTGATATTGGAGCCAAAAAAAAAAAAAAGTCTGTCACTGTTTCCCCATCTATTTGCCATGAAGTGATGGGACCAGAGGCCATGATCTTAGTTTTCTGAAAGTTGAGTTTTAAGCCAACTTTTTCCCTCTCTACTTTCACTTTCATCAAGAGGCTCTTTAGTTCTTTTTAACTTTCTGCCATAGGGGTGGTATCATCTGCACATCTGAGGTTATTGATATTTCTCCTGATATTTCACGATGATTGATAATCTTGATTCTAGCTTGTGCTTCTTCCAGCCCAACATTTTGCATGATGTACTCTGCATATAAGTTAAATAAGCAAGGTAACAATATACAGTCTTGAAGTACTCCTTTTCTGATTTGGAACCAGTCTGTTGTTCCATGTCCAGTTCTAACTGTTGCTTCCTGACCTGCATACAGATTTCTCAGGAGGCAGGAAAGGTGGTCTGGTATTCCCATCTCTTTAAGAATTTTCCACAGTTTGTTGTGATCCACACAGTCAAAGGCTTTGATGTAGCCAATAAAGCAGAAATAGATGTTTTCTGGAACTCTCTTGCTTTTTCAATGAGCCAACAGATGTTGGCAATTTGACCTCTGGTTCCTCTGACTTTTCTAAAAATAGCGTGAACATCTGGAAGTTCATGGTTCACGTACTGTGGAGGCCTGGCTTGGAGAATTTTGAGCATTACTTTGCTAGTGTGTGAGATGAGTGCAACTGTGTGGTAGTTTGAACATTCTTTGGCATTGCCTTTCTTTGGGATTGGAATGAAAACTGACCTTTTCCAGTCCTGTGGCCACTGTTGAGTTTTCCATATTTGCTGGCATATTGAGTGCAGCACTTTCACAGCATCATCCTTTAGGATCTGAAAAAACAACTAGAATTCTATAACTCACCTCCACTGGCTTTGTTTGTAGTGATGCTTCCTAAGGCCCGCTTGACTTCACATTCCAGGATGTCTGGCCTTAGGTGAGTGATCACACCATCATGGTTATCTGGGTCATGAAGATCTTTTTTGTATAGTTCTTCTGTGTATTCTTGCCACCTCTTCTTAATCTCTTCTGCTTCTGTCCGGTCCATACAATTTCTGTCTTTATTGTGCTCATCTTTGCATGCAATGTTCCCTTGGTATCTCTTATTTTCTTGACGCGATCTCTAGTCTTTCCCATTCTATTGTTTTCTTTCCTCTGTTTCTTTACTTTGATCACTGAGGAAGGCTTTCTTATCTCTCCTTGCTATTCTTTGGAACTCTGCATTCAAATGAGTATATTTTTCCTTTTCTCCTTTGCCTTTTGCGTCTTGTCTTTTCTCAGCTATTTGTAAGACCTCCTTGAACAACCATTTTACCTTTTTGCATTTTTTTTTTAATTGGAAATGGTCTTGATCCCTACCTCCTATACAATGTCATGAGTCTCTGTCCATAGTTCTTCAAGCACTCTGTCTATCAGATCTAATCCTTTGAATCTATTTGTCACTTCCATTGTAAGGGATTTGATTTAGGGCATACCTGAATGGTCTAGCAGTTTTCCCCACTTTCTTCAAATTAAGTCTGAATTTGGAAATAAGGAGTTCGTGATCTGAGCCACAGTCAGCTCCTGGTCTTGTTTTTGCTCACTGTATAGAGGTTCTCCATGTTTGGCTGCAAAGAATATAATCAATCTGTTTTCAGTTTTGACCATCTGGTGATGTCCAAGTGTAGAGTCATCTCTTGTGTTGTTGGAAGAGGATGTTTGCTATGACCAGTGCATTCTCTTGGTAAAACTGTTAGCTTTTGACCTTCTTTTTGTACTCCAAGGCCAAATTTGATTCTTCTTCCAGGTATCTCTTGACTTCCTACTTTTGCATTCCAGTCCTCTATAATGAAAAGGGCATCTTTTTGGGGTGTCAGTTCTAGAAGGTCTTGTAGGTCTTTATAGAACTGTTCAACTTCAACTTCTTCCACATTATTGGTCAGAGCATAGACTTGGATTACTGTGCTACTGAATGGCTTGCCTTGGAAATGAGCAGAGATCATTCTGCTCTTTTTGAGATTACATCCAAGTACTGCATTTTTGACTCTTTTGTTGACCATGATGGCTACACCATTTCTCCTAAGGGATTTTTTGCCCACAGTAGTAGATATAATGGTCTTCTGAGTTAGATTCACCCATTCCAGTCCATTTTAGTTCACTGATTCCTAAAATGTCAATGTTCACTCTTGCCATCTTCTGTTTGACCACTTCCAATTTTCCTTGATTCATGGATCTAACATTCCAGGTTCCTATGCAATATTGCTCTTTACAACATCAGACTTCATTTTCACCACCAGTCACATCCACAACTGGGATGTGTGTTTTTGCTTTGGTTGTGTCTTTTTATTCTTTCTGGAGTTATTTCTCCACTGATCTCCAGTAGCATATTGGGCACCTACTGACCTGGGGAGTTCATCTTTCAGTGTCTTATCTTTTACCTTTTCATACTGTTCATGGGGTTCTCAAGGAAATACCGAAGTGGTTTGCCATTCCCTTCTCCAGTGGACCATGTTTTGTCAGAACTCTCCACCAAGACCTGTCCATCTTGGGTGGCCCTACATGGCATGACTCATAGTTTCATTGAGTTAGATAAGAGTGTGGTCCGTGTGATCAGATTGGTTATTTCTCTGTGATTGTGGTTTTCAGTCTATCCGCCCTCTAATGAGAAAGGATAAGAGACTTGTGGAAGTTACCTGATGGGAGAGACTGACTGGCCAAAACTGAGTCTTATTCTGATGGGCCATGCTCAGTAAATCTTTGATCCAATTTTCTGTTGATGGGCGGGGCTGTGTTCCCTCCCTGTTGTTTGACCTGAGGCCAAACTATGGTGGAGGTAGTAAAGATAATAGCGGTCTCCTTCAAAAGGAGGTCACTCAGTGTCCTCAACCCTGCAGCAGGACACCGCTGACCCTCACCTCCGCTGGAGACTCTTGGACACTCATGGGCAAGTCTGGGTCAGTCTCTTGTGGGGCCACTGTTTCTTTCTCCTCTCCTGGGTCCTGGTGCACACAAGGTTCTGTTTGTGCCCTCCAAGAGACCTGTGTTAAGTTCTGGTGGCTCTATGGTGGGCTTAATGGTGACCTCCTCTAAGAGGGCTTATGCCACACCCAGGTCTGCTGCACCCAGAGCCCCTGCCCCTGCGGCAGTCCACCGCTGACCCATGCCTCCGCAGGAGACACTCCAAGTTATGTCTCACTCTGCGACCCCAGGGACTATAGTCCACCAGGCTCCTCTCTCCATGGGATTTCCCAGGCAAAAATACTGGAGTGGGTTGCCATTTCCTTCTCCAGGGAATCTTCCTAACCCAGGGATTGAACCCAGGTCGACTGCATTGCAGGCAGTTTGTTTTTTTTTAACCACTGAGCCACCTGGAAAGCCCCATTCCTTGGTAGGAATCATCATTTCACTCAGAGGTGAAACAACCTGTAGTACAATGAACTGAGCACCAGCAGGGGTCCCCTTGCATTTAGTCCTCATGTCTCAGTCTTCTGGTCACACAGTCTAAGACTGTATTAGTACTGTTTTTCCTCAGCTCAGTGTGTTCTATGTCTGTGTGTTCTGTCCTAACCTGGACGGATGGTATATTAGTTCATATAACATGACCTCCTATGTAATGTGTCTGCCCTGTTTCAGGTGCTATTTATACCCTTCCTCTTATAAAGTATCTAATAACTGTTCAAAAATTTTAAAACTGAGCCTCCAGGAATTGGAGTGAAGCTATATATACAAATTACATGTATTGTATAGCCAGTATTGGCAGAGGCAAGGCACTAGGAGTATCATATAGGATGTTTTTCTCTATAGCTAACAGAATGACTCATAAGGAAATGTATTTTCTAATGTAACTGTAAGTCCAGAAGTGCGACAGTTCTAGGACTGCTTAATTTCATAGCTCAGATGATACCAGCAAGAACCCAGGTTCTTTCTTCCTGCTTGTCATCCTTCACAATTAGCCTTGGCTTCCATCCTCCTTGTTGCAGGCTGGTTGCATCCTGTGCAGACGTGGCCACACCTAGAGCCAGGGGGTAGTGAGAGAGCCGCACTGGTGCTCACTCCCTTTTCTCACACTGGGTTTTGAATGGTCTGCAGCTCCAGATTGCAGTCTCACATCTTACAATTCTTTCAGTATTTGATAGTCTTTATGTTACTGAACTCTTTATAATGAACATTTGGAAAGACAAATAACAGCTTTAGGAGCTAACTCTGCTTAAATATACAAAAAACTTTCTTGCTACTTCTTTGATCATATAAAGTATTAGGTGTGAAAAAATGTGACAAATCAAACTAAAGCGGACAGTAAAGTCTGTCTCATTAGGGTACTGTTCATAATACGCCCTGATTTCGGAAACACAAGCAGCATTAAAGTCTAAATGGCTGTCCCAGGGTGTGCGCTTCTCCCACAGTGCCGTGGGCTTCTTCCCAGCGTGGCCTGTGCCACAGGGTTGGACCACGCTGTCAGACTGTGGCGTCTTCCTGTAGGTGTGAAGACAGAACTTCATCATCTTTGGGCCCCCAGCCTCCACTGCAGTGGCAGAGCACAGTGGAAGCTCTATTACGGTTTTTTGAAGAAAATTGATAATGTATATAAAAATATATGTTCTAAAGAGCAATGTAGTGTAAATCATTTTTATGAAGGCTAAAACTTGCTATGTACGAGCGTGTACTTAGTAAGGACTTTTTTACACTAATTTAATTTTTTTACACAGACTGTCAACAAACATTTTTCATTTGATTTTCATTTTTGTCAACACATGTGCATAGTTTTAAAAGTGAAACAGTTTTACAACAACAACAACAAATCAAAGCAGTCTTTTCCCACCCCACCTCCCCTATCCCAATTCCTACTCCTGTGGCAAACATTTAAATTCTTTTAGTTCTTTTTTTGGGGTTCTTATCTTTAAGTTGTAACATAATAAGCTTACTTGCTATTTTTTTGTTGTACAGTTTTAGACCTTGTCTTAGCCCATCCAGGTTCTTATAACAAAGTATCATAGTTTGGGTAGTTTATAAACAACACAAATTTATTTCTCATACTTCTGTAGTCTGGAAGTCTGAGACCAGGTCACCAGCATGGTTGGGTTCTAGAATGACCCTTTTGTGGGCTGCAGAATGCTGCCTACTCATTGTGTCCATGAGTGGAGGAGAGCAGAGAGAGGAAGCAAGCTAAAGCCTGACTCTTCAGCGGCACAAATCACATTTACGAGGGCTCTTCCTTCATGACCTCATCTAATTGCTTCCCAAAGGCCACACCTACTGACACAATCACATGGTGGTTAGTGTTTCAAAATATGAGTTTCGGGGAAAAACAAGCATTCAGTCATAATAGACACCATCCTATTAACTTACAACTATAGAATCCCCTGGAGGAGGACATGGCAACCTGCTCCAGTACTCTTGCCTGGAGAATCCCCATGGACAGAGGAGAACGGTGGGCTGCAGTCCGTGGGGTCACAAAGAGTCGCATACGATGGAGCGATGAAGCACAGCACATGTAGAATGTGAAGTTAAAACTCCTTTCATAAATTTAAGTCCTTTCATACCCCTCCTCACATTCTCCCAAAATAGTTAATCCTATAGATTAATTTTTGATTAAACCAAAATTCTATTTTCCAGCATTATGACTGTATAAACAACTATGTTGTGTAGCATACTGTAACTATTTTCTTTTACTGTCACTGTTTTGTTTCCCTGGGAATTAATAGTTCCCTCAAATTTTCCCAATTTTGTAATGTACCTATCTTTTATTGTATATCCTCAAATTTTTTGGCCGAGTATAAACTTCCTAAAACATTTCAACATATCAAGTAATCTATGTGATTCATATTTTTCTTGGTTAACATCCTTCTAGAGATTTCTATTCCTGTCTATCAAGCGTTTTACTTCATCCTCATTTTCCCATAGATTTTTTTCCCCCCAGAGCTTTTCTTTTTCTGCTTCCAATACTGGACTGGTACGTTCTTAGGACAGTTATAAAGTCTCTGTCATCAGTCTGGAGATCTCATCCACCACTCTAGGAATTTTCATCTGTGTTGGATATCCTGTTACTTGGATCCCATATTCTTATTCTTGGTGTATTTCTTTGCTTTGGTTAATTACAACCTCTGATAGTTACTTTTTTTTTCTTTCTTTCTTTTTTTGAGACTGGCTTGTCTGAAAAAGTATTTATTTTACTTTCATATTTTGATTGATGTTTGAGGATGATGTTTTCAACTTAAAAATTCTATGCTGAAAATCATTTTGAGGGCATTACTCTTCTGGCTGCTGAAAAGTCCAATGCCATTCTGATTTCTGGTCCACTGTGTGTGCCTGGTTTTCTCTCTAGAACATACTAGAGTCTTCTCACTTTCCCCAGTATTCTGAAATTTTAAGGTGGCCTGCCTTGATGTGCTTTGTTTACTGTTATTTCAATTATTGTGGCAAGCTGTTGGTGGGCCTTTTCAGTCAGGAAACTTAGGTCCTTCAGTTCTGGAAAATTCTATTTCTTTGGTAATTTTCTTCATTCAGCGTGAAGAAAGTCTAATCTCAAATTAGGTGGGTTAGTTTTCTTGTATTTTCTCTCATTTTTAAATCCCTTTTTTATATGTCCTTCATTAAAAAAACAAATTTCAACTTTTATAATAGTTTTAAAAGTTCAGGCTATTTATATTTATATATATTCTTCTTTATATGACACCTTGATCATGCTTTATGGATGCAATATCTCCTTTCTCTTCATTTAAAAAATGAATTACAGATTTTTTAAAGATATCTTGATTTCTACATTATCTCTTTCTTTCTTTCTTTTTTCCCCCATTATTCTTCATAAAGACTTTCCTCCAGTATCTGCTAATTCTTGAGTTCTTACATATGTAAGAGTGATAAACTATTATAACATCAAGGGAAACTCTGCATGGAAAAGTTTGCTTTTGGTGGGGTTGCCCAGAGAGTAGCTGGCTATTCTGGGGAGAAACCCTTTAATGTTAATACCTCCCATCAAGGCTCCAGTTCATCAGTGTTTTCCCCAGAGAGGCACTCTCTGATTTCCAGTGTGGGATGTGGTGGAGGGGAGGGCCTATGCCTGAATTTCAGAGTTGGAAGCTAAGTGAGGACAAAGACTTGACTTTTGCCTCATGCTCTGTTTATACCTGGGCCTAGACTCTCTTTGCTATATCATCTCTAAAGAGTGATTCTCCTCGTGGTTGAGGGAGGGGTGGTCCCATGCTGTGAGAAGTGGGCAAAGGGACTCATGACACTTCTGTCCATTTTCATTGAATCCTCTTGTTCTCGGCTCACTGGGACCTCCGCATGAGAATCACCAGATGCTTCTACTCCCTGAGACTTCCTGGGTTCCAAGGTATGAACCTGCCCTTAGCCCCTGGCCCAACCCTGGTAGCCCTGGCTCTCTGCCTCCTCTGGTCTGCTCAGTTAATCACCACTAGCTCTGATCACTGCTTTCAGAAGTTTAGCTGACCTCTTTCTGCTCTTACTCCTTTCATGTTCTCTTTGCCTTTGTGGGTTGACGTCTTTTTAATTTCTTGTCTGTCACTTTACTGGGGTATTGTGAGGGAGTAGAGGAAATGTATTTGTGCTTACATACATTTCCATAAAGCCATAACACCTGAAGTCATTTACCAACCCACCTGAGTGTCTCTTGTCCACATTTGGGGTAATTCCATTGTCTCCTAGCTGCCCACCACATTTCCAGTGAAATGGACTCTGCTTTTATTTGGAATTAAGTGGGGCAGGCAGGGGTTGGGAGTGGGTGGGATCTGCATGACTAGGACCCTCACTTTCAATGCAGAATTGGAATGAGGTGGGGGAAATGAAGCAACCCCTGCTAGTTTTCAGAGTATCAGACATTACTCTTGGGTCTAAGTAACTCTAAGAATATGTCAGAGTTTATTTAATCAAGGAGTAAAACAGTAAGCTAATCCTTAAAGCTGCCAAATTTAAAATGATGCTGTATGAGGGAAAAACTACCATGGTGAAACATTTCAGTGCCCATCTAAAAGAACAGCCATTGCTCTTTTTAGTACTTTGCCTTAAAAAAAAAAAAAAAAAAGGTTTCTGACTATAATGAAAAAGTAGGGTTGGGGGATGGAGAGACTTGAAAGTCCCTCCTTGGCATAAGAACTGCCTGAAATGGTGGTTACTGAGCCAAAAGTGACCCTTCTACTTTAAGCAGAGTTCGCAGATGAACAATTTGGATGAGTCGTGTCTGTTTCTTCTCCAGGCGTCTGTTTCTTCACAGGCCATCTGCTGAATTCCACTGGTGGGCACAGTGATTAAGGACTCAAGGACAACGCACCACAAGACCAACCAAGGCCCCCCTCCCCCAAATCCCATGAAGGGGTGGAGTAAGAATCCTGGAGCTGGA
The DNA here is from genome assembly GCA_007570785.1 of Antilocapra americana. Lineage (NCBI taxonomy): Eukaryota > Metazoa > Chordata > Mammalia > Artiodactyla > Antilocapridae > Antilocapra > Antilocapra americana. The sequence continues at coordinate 17,448,815 of ML661897.1, forward strand.
TTCTTGGCGGGCCCTGAGGGTTCTTTGCTGAGAGGTCGCCAGGAGACCTGTGGGGATGTTGGGAAAGGTACCAGCTGGGACTGCGCTTGCTCCTGGGTACAGAATGTTTTATTCAGTGGGGAAAAGTGGTGTTGGGCCATATGAATAAAGACTTCAGATTCTGGGTAGGGGACTGTGTAACTCTCTCCCTCTTCCTTGGGCTCTAAACACAGCCTAAGGCACTTGGAATTTGGCCCACACTGATCATAATATAGGTGACAATGAAATCTGGGCCACCCCAAATCAATGCATCCTTAACAAGCCACAACTGGCTGTTGGGGCTTGTCTGAAGAATTGTGATGTTGCCAGTTGGGTAAACATCCTTTGTATAAACACACTCAGTAATGGGTAAACTATTTTCTTCCCAGTTAGCAGGCATTTTATAAGACGGCTCTTGTGTTTCTACTTGGAGGCTGAAAAAGTTGTCCTCCCTAAGCATTTAGGGTCCTGATGTAGGAACAAGATGAAATGTCTGATTCAGCAACATTTGGTTTTAATTCAGCCTAGGGTTCTGTGGCCAAGGCCTGAGAAGAGGAGGACAGTAGGAATGTGAAGGTGAGTGATGGTAGAGAGGAGGCATGTGGGGATGGTGGACAGAAAAGTGGTCCTAAAAAGATATCTCCAAGTCTTAACCTATAAACCTGTGGATATGACCATATTTAGAAAATAGAGCCTTTACATGTGTAACTATGTTAAAAATCTCAAGCTGAGATCATCCTGGATATAGGGAGCCTAAATCTCCAATGACGGATAGGAATGCTTATAAGAGAAAGGAGAGGGAGATTTGAGACACATAGAGAATATAGTCATGTGGAGATGCAGGCAGAGATTGGAGGGACACTGCCACAGCCAAGAAACTACCAGAAGCTGGAAGAGGCAGGAAGAATTCTCTTCTAGAACCTTCAGGGAGAGTGTGGAGAGTGTGGTCACCTTGATTTCACACTTCCTCAAAACTGCAAGAAAATAACTTTGTTTTATCCCACCAGGTTTATGGTCATTCATTACAGCAACCCTTGAAAACAAATTCAGTGGGGGAGATCTGGAAAGAAAGAGACAGGTAGTAGAAATGTGTAGGCAAGGGCAAGGACAGCCATGGGGAGAGGCAGAGACGGGGGCTGTGTAATAACTCCTCCTCCCTCCCAGTCTTAGTCTGTTCTGGTGACCACACAAAAGAACATTGACTGGCTGTCTTAAGTGACAAAAATTAATTTTCTCATAGTTCTGGAGTCTGGATGTTAAAGGTCAAGGTACGAGCATGGTCAGTTTTCAGTGAAGACTCTCTTCCCAGCTTGTAGATGGCCAGTTCCTCATTGTGTCCTCATAAGGCAGAGACAGCAAGTTCTCTGGTGTATTTTCTTATAGACACTAATCCCATCACAGGGTCCCACCCTTATGGCCTGATCTAAACCTAATTATCTTCCAAAGTCCCCACCTCTAAATAATATCTCATCTCTTGCATTTGATTTTTGAGGAGATGCAATTCAATCCATAGCACTCTCCCACTGTGTGGATTTCCCATCATAGGTCTGGCAACTTAGTAGCTGAAATTGGACAGAACTCTGCTGTATGAGACAGGGAAAACTGCTCTTGATTGAAGGATAAATTAACTTGAAGAAAAGAGATTATTTTAAGAATCAAAGAGGAACACACATCTCAGGTTCTAAATAACAATTATTTCGACAGTTTGGATGATAGTGAAGGCAGCCAGGGCATCATTCAGCAGCTCTGTGAAGTGGAGGTTGGGAATTATCTTTTAGGGTCCCGTTAACTTCCTCTTCTAGCATTTTCCTGCCAGGAGGGATTCCTTGACAGGTACTCTCCTATTATGAGCTGAATTGTGTCATCCCAGGAACTCAAATGTTAAAGTCCTCAGACATCAGAATATAAATGTATTTGCAGATAGGGTCTTTAAAGGGGTAAATAAATTAAAATGAGGTCATTGGGATAGCCTAATCTAATCTGACTGCTTGCCTTGTAAGAAGAGGTTAGGACACAGACATGCACAGAAGAAAGACCCTATGAAGACAAAGGAAGATGATGACAAGCAAACTGAAGAGAGACCTCAGAAGGAACCAAACTCTGTTAATACCTGATTTTGAACTTCCAGCCTCCAGAACTATGAGAAAATAAACTTCTGTTGGTTAACCCACCTAGTCTATGATGCTTTGTATGGCTATATCTGAGGAAACTAATGCTTCTCCAAGCCCAGTGCTTCAAGTAGAACCTTCCTTGCTCTATAAACAGACTCCTGACTCCAGACCATGTGTATTCTAGCATCCCCATCCCCTGGGCCTGTTAAAGCCTCCAGGAACATGTTGGAACTCCCATTCATTCATTCTTACCTAACCACGAGAGCGATAGCAAGTTATTCAGTCTCTTGGAATCTTTTCTTCATCCATAAAACTGAAGATAATCAAGTCTCCCTGGTTGTGCAAATTAAATGAATTCACATACACAAAAGTGTAACCAAGCAAGACCCTGTGTGGCCTTCCCAGAACAGGCCCCACCATTTTCCATGTCCTCCTCCTGACTCTTTTATGTAGAAAAATTTAGCCTCCTAGGCCTTCCTGGAGTTTCAAAGAGCAAATTTAATCAGAGAAGTGAGAAGCTGCAGGAAGGAAAATTCTTGGTTTTCTCACAGTCAAACAAGACAAAATAATAGTTAAGCCACTAAACAAAGTCAAGGACCTTAATTCCTCCTCAAAGGCTATAGATAATAATCTGAGCCATATCCTTTGAGTTGCTCTTCAGATACTCAAACCCCCATCAGGTGGAAGAAGTTAACTGTATGCTGCCCACAAGCATGTAGACCCCAAACTGGCAGGAAACAGAAGGTTGATGATGTCGACTCCTGATTGCCTCACCACCAACTTAGCAGAAGAATGTCCCTGAGCTGATCATACTTTTGACAACCCTAGCCCTCACTCTGTCTTTAAAAGTATTCCCTGAAAGCCTTTGGGGAGTTTGGGCCTTTTAAGCACTAGCTTCCTGGACTTCCTGCTTGGCACCCTGCGATAACCACTGCACTTTCCTTCATGTCAACCCAGTGTCCATAGCTTGGCCTTACTGCGTGTGGGCAAGCAGACCCAAGTTTGGCTTGGTAACAAAAGGATTAAATAAAGCTGAGGCCCAATCACTCTAGCACCTTCTTCAATTTTATCTGCATTAGAGGATATTTGCCATGTTTTGCAGCCCAACACTAGGTAGTCTGCCTCTTTGGAGGAAAAGCAAGTAATCTACGAGAGCGTAGGGCCCTGTCTCCCACTGCGTGAAGACAAATCTGGAAGAGGGGCAGGCAGTGGAATTTACTCATTCAGATTCTCCCACTCAGGTTAGGTAGCTTCCTGAGGTGTTTTTTAAATGTCAATCCATGTTGCTTCCAGGAATGTTCTGTCCGACCAGTCGGGATCACTTCTCCAAGTCATGACTGCTCCTCCCTTTCTGTGGCTCCCCAAGTCTATCAGTCAGCAGACCCCATGAACACCTCTGTGCAGAATTTCCCTCAGTATCCATCCCCACTGACCCTACTTTGTTTCCACTCTTACCATTTCTGTCTCCAGTTCTGTCAATAGGCTTCTCAGGGATCCTTCAGCTTCTAGATTGTTCTCCTCAGCTCAACCCATCTTGTCTAGTTTCCAGGTTAATAAAAAAACTATCAAAGCTGCCACATTATATACAAAATATTGAGACTGAGAGTCAAGTTCTTACTCAAATGGAATTATTTAAGATACGCCATTACTTTCTTTCACTATTATGTGCTCAGGGTGGGCACTCTTAGATTTCACTGTGTTTTGGGATTAACCGCATTGTAGAGAGACAGAAAGATATAAGAAATAAATTGAGAAAAGATCCGTAGAAACAGATTTTACTCCATAAAAGAGTAAATTATTAGGTGTTAGAAAAATATAAATGCTGCAAGCAGTGTGTTTTACATGCTGTTTCCAAGAATAAAAATATGCCAAATCTGTGGGTAAAGGAGTTGGTTAGTCAGATTTCTGGATGGCCCTTTCTTTAAACTGTTAGTACTGCTGTCCTGCTTTAATAACCAGTCACTAAAGAGAAGAAAATCTGAATAGAGGCCTTGGAGGAAATGCCTATTTGAGGACCAATTATTGCCTTGTTAAGCAGTAATATGGGGTTATTGTAGATTTTGGGGAGTATAGTGGTTAAAATGTACTTTTAAAAACAACTTTCTAGAAACCAAGAATTTTCCAAATTTAAGAAGTTAACTGAAAGAGTAATTTAAAGAAATGCAGTCCCCCGTGGAACCAGATTTTGAAACAAAAAAAGGAAAAGAAATGATGGTAAATGGAAACTAAAAAGAAGTGACCTTTCCAGATGGTTATTTTGAAACTTCTTTTAAGAAGCTATCTACCAGACAATGCTACCAAGTGGCCTGTGTGTCCATTGTTTCACATTTCTAGAGGCTAGAAGTCTGAAGTTAAGATGTCAACAGGGACATGCTAGCTCTGAAAGCCCTAAGGAGGGGTCTTCCTTGATCTCCCAGCTTCCTGTGAGTGCCAGCATCCCGTGTTCCTTGGTTCGTAGTCCTATGGGGTCCCACGTACTCCTACTCTGTGCCCATCTGTGTCTACACTTACCTCTTTTCACAAGGACTTTAATCATTGGATTAGGCCCACACTAATCCAGTATACTCTCATCTTAACTTGGTTATATCTGCAAAGACTCTTTTTTCAAATGAGGTCACATTCACAGGTATTGGGGGTTAGGATTTCAATACCTCATTTTAAGTTAATGATATCACAATGAAGAGAGCATGCCAGAAGTTCTTTGTTATTAACACAAAAATTGTATTACTAATAGCTACATACTTAAAGCTACTCAGAGTAAGATCAACTTCTGGCATGCCAGCATGAGGAGCTCTACTGACCCACTTACTCAGTGAAACTGGTGAAAAACTGTTTAAAAACTCAACAATTTAACGCTTCTGGAAATGATCCTAAGGGGGAAAAATAGCAAAGGGAACGTCTGCTATTTAAGAAAACTTATGAAAATTTGGTAAGAATGGTGAGAGTTTGTGGTATTTGAACTGAGACTGCTTCCTTCCTACTAACTCTTAGTTAAGTAGGGTACTCCATTCCAGAATTCTGCAACTAAGGGAAAGGGCTCCTTTTCCCAACCCTCCCAGCATATGGAAGTCTTTGTTTTCCAGAGGAACAGGTTGGCAATGCTTCTTATCCTGTCCACAGATCCCCGTTGCTGAGACTAAGTTCCAGATGAGTGTGATTAAGAGGTCACCTTTCTGGTGGGTTGGAGGGTCTACATGGGATACAGAATGCTGAAAGGACTGTCCCTAGTCATTCTTTCCTTGACTTGTGAAGTGGTGGTTCCATGTCAGAAGATGCAAGCTGAGAGGACCTCTGGCTGCCCCACTTCTCCACCAGCTACTCAGCTCCTAAAGTGGGGGTATCATTCAGAGAGGAGCCTGCCATTGTTCCCATCCCTGACTCCAGAGTCCTGAATCAGATATTTTGCTGGAGGATGGGATTGGGAAAAGGGTCAGAAGGAGGCCATTAAAAAAGATAATTTCTAATATTTTCCCAAAGGAATTGAAAGTCAAGCCTAAGGATGCTCTCAAAAACTGTGGAGGTAATGGTAAAAGGCAATTGGGAGGAGATTCAAAATATATGCTAAGCTGTAAGCCTGTTAGTTTGTGGGAGAAAACTCAGAATGAGTCACTAGGGAGGAGTCTTCTTGGGTTCAGAACACATATCAAAAACTGACCTCAGAAACTATTCCTTCAAAGGAGTCACAACGTCACTGGATTAGTTTATACAGCAATTTATGCTTTAGGGCATTGCTGGAATCAATATAGCAATCAGCCAACAATTAGTAGAGTTTTATAACTGGATATGGTCAGAGAAAAAGTAGCTGAGAACCCTAGCAAGATCACTGTCATCCAAGCATGACTGTGGTTATATCTTTGAGAAGAAATATCAGAGGCTGAACACTATGGAAGGGAAAATAGATTTCAAGAAAATAATCCAGCCATTCCCTAAAAAAAAATAAACAATTAAATAACAGCAACAAGCCCTGGAGGATGGGAGGAAGACCAATATACAGAATTGCTACAATATTTCCAACAAAAATTTTAAGGCATGCAAACAAATATAAAGGTATGATTCATACAGCTGGAAAAAGCCAGAAAAGAAACTGCCTGTGAGAGTGACCACTACTCTATTATCAGAAAACTTTAAAAGATTCATTGTAAACATGTTCATAGGGCTAAAAGAAAATATGATGGCCATGTTGCATCAAATAAAGAATATCAAGGAGATAAAAGTTATAAAAAAAACAACCAAATGGAAATTCTGGAGTTGAAAAGCGCAATAACAGAAATAAAAAATTCACTAGAGAGACTCAACAGTAGGTTTGAACTGGCAGAAGAGAGAATAAATAAACTTGAAGATAAATCAGTAGAAACCATGCAAGCTGAAGAACAGAGAGGGAAAAAGTATACCCAAACACATGTAATGGAAGGACCAGAAAAAAAAAATGAGAGAAGGGAGCAGAAAGAACATTTGAGGAAATACTGGCTGAAAACTTCACAAATTTGTTGAGAGATACTGGTCTGTGGTTTTCTTGCAATGTCTTTTCTAGTTTTGTTACTAGGGTAATGCTAGCCTTATAAAATGAGTTAGGAAGCATTCCTTCGGCTTCTATCTTCTGAAAGAGCTTATAGAAAGTTGATACAATTTCCTCTTTAAATATGCGTTAGAATTCACCAGTGAACCCACCTCAGGCTGATGTTCTCTTTTTTAGAAAGTTGCATGCATGCTAAATCACTTCAGTTGTGCAACCCTATAGCCTGTAACCCACCAGGCTCCTCTATCCAAGGGATTTTCCATGTAAGAATGCTTGGGTGGTTTACCATGCCCTCCTCCAGTGGATCTTCCTGACCCGGGGATTGACCCTGTGTCTCTTTATATCTCCTTCATTGGCAGGCAAGGTCTTTACCACTGGCACCACCTAGGAAGCCTCATTTTAGAAGGTTATTAATCATCAATTTGATTGCTTTAGGCCCATTCAGATTGTCTGCTTCTTCTTGTGTGAGTTTAGGCAGACTCTCTTTCAAGGACTAAAAGATTCGCCTAGGTTGCCAAATTTATGGGCTTCCCTGGTGGCTCAGTGGTAAAGGATTCACCTGCAATGCAGGAGATGCCGATTCAATCCCTGAGTCGGGAAAATCCCCTGGAGAAAAAAATGACCACCATATAGCTGTTTATAGTATCCCTGGTTTCATTGAAAAACAGTGAACTTACACATCCAGGAAGTTCAACAAACTTTAAGTAGGATAAATGCAAAGAAAGCCACAAACAGACACATCATAGTAAAAATGCTGGAAGTTAAAGCCAAGGAGGAAATGTTGAAAGCAGCAAATGAAAACCGACTTATTACTCACAAAGGAACTCCAGTAAGATTGAAGCTGACTTTCCAGCTGAGATAATGGAGGCTGGGAAGTATTGGAAGAACATAAAATAGTCAATGAAAAAAATAAAAGGAACCTGTAAATTAATAAAAGTCTCTATAATCAAAATCATCTTTTAAAAATCAAGGTGAAATAAAGACTTTTCCAGATAAACAAAATCTAAGAGAATTTGTTGGTAGAACAAATCATTTTATGAGAAATAAAAAATTCAAATACCCTATAAGAACTACTAAAGGAACTTTTTCAGGCTGAAAGCAAGTGTCCCCAAATGGTAATTCAAAATAACATGAAAAACAAAGAGCACAGGAAAATATATCTATGTAATTATAAGATACAGTTTAAATACAGATTTTCTTCCCTCTTAACGGATTTTAAAACACTAGTATAAAGTAATGTGTATATAATATATTTGGGGGCCTATAATACATAAATAATTGGATATGTGTGATATGTTTGCCAATAAGAGTAAAGGAAGGAAGGTGGGTGGGAAGAAAGCCTTACTGGGTAAGGAAATGTCTACAGATTGTAAAGTAATAATTATAGCAATGCATTGTTGGGTTTGTAACATTAATAGCTCTACTGTGTACAAAAATAAGATGATAAAAAGAGAGAATGATGAATATAACTATATTAATGTTTCTATAAATCACTGAAATGAAACTAGTGTAAACCAGGAGCCAGTTCTGACAAGGTAAGATGTATATGGTAAGTCATATACATCTTATCTAAATCACTAAAAATCTTTTAGATAAAGTGGAAAAAAAGTATAGAAGTTAAAATGCTACATAACAAAAATATTTACTTAATGTAAAATAACAGTAAAGAAGGAATGTGAGGTTTGGTTTAATATCCAGTGATTAATGTAAACTGTCATATCAATAGAATAAAAAACAAATATCATATGATTATCCCATAGATGCAGAAACAAGCATTTGACAAAATCCAACACTTTTCATGGGCTTCCCTGGTGGCTCAGATGGTAAAGAATCCGCTTGCAATGCAAGAGACCTGGTTCAGTCCCTGGGTTGGGAAGATCCCCTGGAGGAGGGCATGGCAACCCACTCCAGTATTCTTGCCTGGAGAATCCCCATGGACAGAGGAGCCTGGCAGACTAATCCATGGGTTGCAAAGAGTCAGACACAACTGAGCAACTAAGCTTACAGCACAATTCTTGATAAAAAGACTGAACAAATGCAGAATAGAAAAGTTCTTCAAGCCAATAAAGGGTTTGAAAGGCTATGAAAAACTCAGAGCTATTGTCATACTTAATGATGCAAGACTAGATGCTTCTCTACCACTATCAGAAACAAAGCAAAGATGTTAGCTCTTGCCACTTCTATTCAGCATTATACTTGAAGTTCTAGCTGGGGCAATTAAGCAAGAGAAAGTAATAAAAGGCATATGGACTGGAAAGGAAGAAATAAAACTATGTCTATTTTCAGATGACATGATCTTGTATATAGAAAAACCTAGAAATGCACTAAAATGCATTTGGAAAAAATAAACATGTTTAGTAAGTTTTCAGGAAGCAAGGTTAATATGCTGCAAAAAATTATATGTCTATACACTTGCAATGAGGGCTTCCCTGATGGCCCAGTGGCAAAGAATCCACCTGCCAATTCAGGAGACGTGGGTTCAATCCCTGAGTCAAGAGGATCTCCTGGAGAAGGAAATGGCAATCCATTCCTGTATTCTTGTTTCGGGAATTCTATGGACAGAGGAGCCTGGTGGGCTACAGTCCATGGGGTCACAGAAGAGTTAGACATGATTTAGTGACTAAACAGCAACAATACAACACTTGCAGTGAACAATCTGAAAAAGTTTTTTAAAATTCCATTTACACCAATAACTTAGAAATAAACCTAACAAAAGAGGTGTATAACCTATCCTCTGAAAACTGCAAAACACTGTGAAAGAAATTAAAGTTCATCTCAATAATTGGAAAAGCATTTTATGTTTGCGGATCAGAAGGCTTAACATTTTTAAAAATACATCTGTATATTTATTTTCAGTGAAACCCTACTTTCTATTCTAGACTTTCTCTTCTGAGGATAAGCAGACTTAAAATAACTTGTACATTGTCTATTTAAGTGCTCAAATACTAAAATATTCAAATTCAACTACATTCCAAATAATTTTCCCTAAGATTTATCAGGTGTTTAACAGACCAGGCCTGGCCAACCCCTCCACACCCACTGACAAACAAGTTTAATCCTGCTAAGAACACACCCATACTCACTCATCCTAAAAGGCAGAGAAAAGAAAGGCAACCACTTTTTTAAAGTTTTTTTTTTTTAATGTGGATCATTTTTAAAGTCTGTTTTTTTTTTTAAAGTTTCTTTTTATTTATTTATTTGGCTGTGCCAAGTCTTGGTTGCGACATGTGAACTCTTAGTTGTAGCATGTGGAATTTAGTTCCCTGACCAGGGATCGAACCCAGGCCCCCTGCATTGGGAGCACAGAGTCTTAGCCACTGGACCACTAGGGAAGTCCCATTTTTAAAGTCTTTATTGAATCTGTTAGCATATTGCATCTGTTTTATATTTTGGTTTTTTGGTTGCAAGTTATGTGAGATCTCAGCTTCCTGACCAAGGATCAAACTGGCACCCCTTGCGTTGAAAGGTGAAATCTTAAAAAACTGGACCACCAGGGAAGTCCTGGTGCAGCCACTTTTGAAAACAATCTGGTAATTCCTCAAATGATTAAACATAGAGTTACCATATATCCCAGTAATCCCACTCTTAGGTATAAATATATACCCAAGAGAAATAAAATTATATAATCACATAAAAGTTTGTACATGATTGTTCATAGCAGTATTATGAATAATGGGGAAAACAACCCAAATGTCTATCAATGATAAATGAATAAACAGAATGTGATATAACAATGCAACAGAATATTCAGTTCAGTTCAGTCGCTCAGTCGTGTCCGACTCTTTGCGACCCCGATACCTGTTACAACATGGAAAAATCTCGAAAATATTATGCTAAGTGAAAGAAGTCACAAAAGATCTCATATTATATTATTTTATTTTTATGAAATGTCCAGAAGAAAATTTATAGAGACAGAAAGTAGATTAGTGGTTGCCTAGGGGTTAACAACTGACTGGTTCTAAATAGGGAAAGGAGTATGACAAAGCTGTATATTGTTACCCTATTTATTTAACTTATATGCAGAGTACATCATGCAAAATGCTGGCCTGGATGAGTTATAAGTTGGAATCAAGAATACCAGGAGAAATATCAACAACTTCAGATATTCAGATGATACCACATGATAGAAAGTGAAGAGGAACTAAGGAGCCTCCTGATGAAGGTGAAAGAGGAGAGTGAAAAAGCTGGCTTAAAACTCAACACTTAAAAATTGAAGATCATGCCATCAAGTCCCATCACTTCATGGTAAATAGATGAGGAGCAATGGAAACAATGACAGACTTTATTTTCTTGGGCTCCAAAATCACTGTGGATGGTGACTGCAGACATGAAATTAGACGATGCTTGCTTCTTGGAAGGAAGGCTATGGCAAACTAGAGAGCATATAAAAAGCATGAACAAACACAGGTCCATGTAGTCAAAGCTATGGGGTCTTTCCAGTAGTCATGTACAGATGTGAGTGTTCGGCCATAAAGAAGGCTGAGTGCTGAAGAACTGATGCTCTGAACTGTGGTGCTGGAGAAGACTCTTGAGAGTCCCTTGGACAGTAAGGAGGTTAAACCAGTCAATGCTAAAGGAAATCAACCCTGATTGTTCATTGGAGGAAAGACTGATGCTGAAGCTGAAGCTCCAGTACTTTGGCCACCTGATGCAAAGAGCTGACTCACTGGAAAAGACTGATGCTGGGAAGGATCAAGGGCAGGAGGAGAAGGGAGCAGCAGAGGACGAGATAGTTAGATGGCATTATTGACGCAATGGACATGAGTTTGAGGAATCTCAGGGACATAGTGAGGACAGGGAAGCCTGGAGTGCTGCAGTACATGGAGTTGCAAAGAGTCAGACACGACTTAGGGACTGAACAGCACAACAACAGAGGTGGAGAAGTGGGGCTGGTAGGTAGGAGGTACTAGGCTTCCTTTTGAGTTGATGGAAATGTTCTTAAATTGATTGCAGTGATGGTTGCACTTATCTGTGAAAATACTTTTGAATTTTATGCTTTAAATGGGATTATATGTGAGCTAGTTCTTAATTACCCAGAGTGAAAGAATAGCCCAGCACCAGAACTCCATCAATTTAACGCACCCCCTGGGCTTCCCTGGTGGCTCAGATGGTAAAGAATCTGCCTGCAATGCAGGAGACCCAGATTTGACCCTTGGGTTAGGAAGATCCCCTGGAGAAGGGAATGGCAACCCACTCCAGTATTCTTGCCTGGAGAATTCTATGGACAGAGGAGCCTGGCGGGCTACAGTCCGTGGGGTCACAAAGAGCTGGACACAACTGAGCAATTAACACCACAATAAAGGCAGACCAATGCAGGGCAACCACCTAGAAAACCCCTATAAACTGGAGTACTGCTGAAGCTGGGCTTCACAGGTGGTGCTAGTTGTAAAGAACCCACCTACCAATATAGGAGACGTAAGAGAAGCAGGTTCGATCCCTGAGTCAGGAAGATCCCTGGTGGAGGGCATGACAACTCACTCAAGTATTCTTGCCTGGAGAATCCCATAGACAGAGAAACCTGGTGGGCTACTGTCCATAGGGTTGCCAAGAGTCAGACACAGCGGAAGCGACTTAGCACACACTGCTGAAGAAAGAAGAGGGGGCAGTTTTATTACACTTTATATTACTAAATATGTGCAAAATGCATTGGAGTGCTCCACCTACCTTCTTCTTATTGTTTTCTTCCTAGTCTATTATTCTTCCTCCATTAAGCTCCATAAAACCTGAAGCAGACAATCAATGGAACTGGAATAGTCATCTTTCTGAAGACTGGGGAAGGAAGAACCGTTTCATTTCCCATTTGTCTGACTGCACTGTGTTCTTAGCAAGAGCTGGTTGTGGTAATGGAGAATCTGGTCAGGCAAAGAACAGAAGAGCCATCTCGGATCCTTCCCATTACCTTCAACTCTCCCACAGTTTATAAGTTCCAGGGTTTATTTGTAATTTTAAAATCCTTTTTTCCTTTTCTTTTGTTTTATATTATGCACATTTATGTTATAAAAGAGCCTGATTTTCTACAATGGCTTTTATGTGTGTTTTTGATTAAAATATAAAAAGATCCACTTCAGTGTAATAAACAAATACCCAGCTATTATTGTACTAAATAATTGACAAACCTCAAACACATTTGGACTCAAACAAACTTCTTGTCCTCCCTGCATAGTCCACCAGCATAACCCCTCCCCTAACCTCACTAAGGAGCTTGAGAACAAATCACTCTGCCTCACTATTTTAAATATAAATAAGTTTGAATTTGGAGTATTAGCGTGTCTCGTTGCTGTTCCTGATGGAGGCCATATATGCAAAACCTATTGGATATGCTACTGATTTATTTGTGGGCTGATTCTGTTTGGAGCATTTCCTATGCTCTAAGCAAGACCCCCCACTTCCACCCCCATGTGCTATGGGAGACTTGGAGAGGAAAGTCCACTTGGGTCTGCAGTGCAGGTTATTCTCCCCAGCACACATCATGCATCTATTTATCTCTCACTCTGAGCTCATTTTGGCTTCTGCCTTTCCACATATACCGTGTTCCTCATCTTAATGGATGGAGCCACTGTACCAGTCCGCACCAGTAATTTTCCTACTTATTCCATGAAGGAGATACAAACTTGAATTGGCTTAAGCTGTCATATTTTGGGGGCCCATTTTTCACTTGGCCTAATGGTGCTGACTGTGTATCTATACATGAATAATGCTCAGGCTCAAGAGGTTGGCCACAAGGGAGGCTACCACCAAGCTAAATTTCAGAGATTCTGTCATTAAAAAAAGAAGGGGAGAATGGATACTGAGAAACACAATACTTCATATAGAGCAACTCCAAGCCCAGTTGATGGAATTCACCAGAAATTCAGAACCTCCTGAAGTGGCTTCCTTGACCTATTTGATGTCCTCAAAGATGCTTCAGCACTGGGTCCTTAGTCTTCCCTGAGGAGCAGGAACTCGGGTGGATTCCTACAGAGGCTGGAGAACTTTGTCCATGTAGGGCTGAGTGCAGGTCCTTTAGCAGCTGAAGCCTGTGTTCTGCCACCACCACTGCTACCAGTGGCCCTCAGAATACTGACCTATAGGCATAGCTGTTCCCAGTGATGCCAAAGGGAGGGGCAAGGTTCTCCTCTGAACCACCAACCAGTCCTTCCCCTTAATTCTCCATACACAAAAGAGAATAGACTATATCTTTTATGAGAATTTACTGAAGTTTGAGAAAAGTAAAATTGAAACACAACAAGGAAGAGGGCTTTCAGTGAATGCACAGGCCTGGGACCTTCTAGGATTCTTTATAAGGCTACTCTCTCCTTATCTCTGTTATCTCTTATCCTTATCTCTGTTCTTGACACTCTGGACAAAATGACCCTAAGAATTGGGGAGGAGAAAATATATAATGTCATCTCAAAGGTCCACTTCTAGAGCCCCTACTCATTTTTCCAGGGGTGTGATGACATCTGTTCCCTACAGAACCACCCACAGGGTGTGGTATTAACCCACGGTACCAATAAGAACTTCATAATTCTCAGACAGAACACTCCCTAAAGTCTGGACTATTGCACTCTAAGTACCATCACGTAAGTACAGCTCAACCCAGCAGGGCTACAATAACTTCATTCCAGCTTCTGTTTACTCTCAACTATTCAACTGAATTATTTAATCTCAAACAGGTCATTAAAAAGTGTTTTGCTTTCTTTCCATTGGACTCAGATGTAATCCACAGATCTTAGCAAAGCAGACCTCATGTTGCTCTCTGCTTGTCTCCATCTCTCTAAGATCCTTTATCAACTAGGATGTGTTTGACTGGAAGTCAAGCCTCTCACAGATTTCTAAGTCTGGCACCTTTCCTGGGGAGAAAGAGAGGTTAGAAGGTAAGATATGGCAGTAACCCTGTTTGAGAAATTTACATTCTTAGATTGGCCTTCTGGTAGTTCTGTCTGTTTAATTTATGGTGATAATTTCTCTAACAATAGTACTAGTAGACAGGTATGATGGGAATAAGGGAGTGGGTATATGCCTTTCTGGACCCAGTAACTTCTATAACCCAGAGTATCTTCTTAAAACTGTTTCTGCCTTCTAAAGTAATAATAATCCTAACCCAATTCATAAAAACTTGTGAGCTTACCTCTGAGAATTCTAGAAAGATATGGTCTAGCTGAAAAAGGGAAGCCCTGGGTTGTACCTAATATCATGTAGGTTTTTGTCCTTGTTTTTAATGACATCAATGCAATGCAAGGGTTCATCAATTGGAAATGTAAAGTTAAGTGACATGAATGTTTATAATGGGGTTTTCTGCTAATAGCAGACTCTGATGATCCCAGTAGATCCTCAGCACATCTGAAACTCCATGTCACTGGAATCGCCAATGTTTATGTGAAAAGGGAAACCCATGTTGAACTTTGTAAAAGCTTTACATGTTTGAAATTATGTCTTTTCTTCTATTTGTTGGTGCACATTTGTATCATGTGCTCCCGACTCCTATACCAGAAGTTTATTACTCATGGGAATTAACTTGCTATTTAAACTTAGAATTTCTTTAGCTGGAATCTCAACTGTGGGAAAACAGTGGAAGAATATTCTTATCTTCAGTGGTGATGATACTTTCAGCCAAAAGAAATGGAAAAGGGAAAACTGGAAGAGAAGATATTGTGAGCCAAATAAAGGGTGTTCTTTTCTATATTTAGCAGAAAATGTCCCCATGTGAGAGAAAAGGAAGCCTCTGAGGACCCCATGCAGTGATACCCACCAGGGAACTGCATTTATTATTCTGGAGAATTCTCTTCTTCCAGGTCCTGGAGAAGCAGACAGAAATGTTCTCTACTTGGATATTTTTGTTGTTGAAAAAGGAAAGCAGAAAAGTAGAGATGATAATAAACAGGTATCCAAGAATCAGCCGTACTAAACGAACAGATGTTATTCAGATACATTTACTTCTGACCCTTTTTTTTTTGAAAAGTAAAATATTTTACATATTTTGGAGTCTATGAAGCCCCTCCTCCCAGTCCTCCTCCCCAACTGCAATTGCTATGTTATCATTCCAGCCCATGAATCAAAATTTACATTTGGAAGTGTCTGTACCTAATAAAGAGATTTATTTTGTAGGTTGAAAAACATGCCACATAAATGGCATCAGATTGTATTAACATTTCATATGTGTAATGGCTCAGACAAACATCCCGAGAAGCTCAGAAAAGCATCCCTGACTGCTTTTGAGCGACAATAGCAAAGTTGAGCTGTTGCATGAGGGACTATATGGCCCACAAAGCCTAAAATATCTACTATTTGATCCTTTATTGGAAAAGTCTGGCAACACTTATCTAGACTATGAAGGTTCAAATCCTGGTTTCTTGATTTACTAACTGGATGACTTGATCAAGATCCTTTATGTGTGCTTCTGACTTCATGTATAAAATGGGGATAACAATAAAGCAGACCTTTCTCCAAGAAGCTGTGAAGATCAAATGAAATAGTACATATCAGCCACAGAGCCAGTGTTAATGGATCACCATCATCATCATCATCATCATCTCTTTCAGATGACAAAACTAGAGATCAGAGAAGTTATATGTGGTCTAGGATCACAGTCACATAGCTCAAATCCAACTGTTGAGTCTTCTAACTCATAGTTTATCTCATTGGAAATCTCTTTACGACAAAACAAAAGCCCCTAAAACAAAGATTGTCAAAAATAGACCGCTGGGAGGGTAAATCCTTGACTTGCATATACTCCTCTCCCTTCCCAGATGTGGCCGCAGAATCATTCTCAACACAGTTCTCCAGGGAGTAAACACAACTGGACTTACCATATGACCTGAAACCTCTTTATCATCCCCATCTCTTGTCCAAATACATGGACTTCAAGGTTAGTTGGATAGAAAAACTCCAATATTAATAACTCTCAGTATAGCAAACAAAAATATATTATACTTTTGGAGTTCCAAAGTGTTGTAGCAATAAAAATATATTTGGTACATAATGCAAATAACAGTCCTTTTCATTTACAAAGTCTTTTGAAATTTATAAAACATTCATATAAGGTTAAGAGGGCTTCCCAGATGCCACCAAGGCAGGAGGCACATGAGATCTGGGTTCAATCCCTGGGTCATGAAGATCCCTTGGAGTAAGAAATGGCAACCTGCTCCAGTATTCCTGCCTGAAAAATTCCATGGACAGAGGAACCATGGGGTTGCAAAGAGTTGGACACAACTAAGAGATTGAGCACAACAAATAAGGTTAAGAAAGCAGATATTTTTATTCCATTTTCATAGATGGGAAAACTGAAGGCCAGAGAATTGGCTGAAGGCCATTAGAGAACTGGTGAGCAGCAGAGACTAGGCCCTGTATTCTTGTATTTATGAACACAATTTCCCTTAGAGCCAGGGTCCTCAACCAAAGTGCTTTGAGAGTAGCTAGTGTGAATCTGTGAAGCAAGCTTGGAATTTGCATACAAGAAAGACTCTTCAGTTTCAAAAAGAATTACTTTCTTTTTCTTGGGACATTTAGCCTTCTGACCTACCTTATTTGCTCCAAACTTTGATAATGATAAGGTATTTTTTTTTTAACTACTGCTACAGAACAAACATCCCAAAACTTGGAGGCATAAAACAACCACAGCCTTTTACTGTCTAACAATTCTGTGAGTGGACTGGACTCTGCTTGGCATTTTTTTGGCTCCATACTGTGTCAGCCAGGGCAGAGGTCATCTGGAGGCTTAAGTAGGGAGGAGTGTCCAGGATTGCTCACTTTTACATGGCTAAGAGTTGGGCTGGCTGTTGGCAGGGAGCTCAACTGGGGTTGTGGAATGGAATGTTCCAGTTCTTTCCAGGCAGTCTCTATGAGTGGTGTGAGCTTCTCACAGTGTAATAGCCGAGTTCCAAGAGGGAGTGTTCCAAGTATGTGCAAGCAGAGACTGGTTATCTAAAGGTCCAATTTCTAAAGTTATATGGCATCACTTCTACCACATTCTATTGGACAGAGCAAGTCACGGGACAGCCTGATTTAAGAGGAGGGGAAATCTACTTCAAGTTTCCACGGGCAGAATGATAATGAATTTGCGGCCATCTTCAATCTGTCTATGCTGTTGGAAAAGCAGCAAATACAATGATAAATGGCAACTGACATTCACCCTCGGTCTCAGAGACATAAAAGGAAGCATGAGACCAACAACTTTTGGGGCAGGCATGCAGAGGCAGCTACTGCCAGGTGGAATGGTAGATCCACCCTCTCCAGGAGACCTCTCAATTTCCAAAAGAGCAAACTATGAATTTTCACGTGAAGTCTCTGCTTTTTCAGTGTGAGCTTGACCTTTACAGTCATGTTGCATCGGGCAAATTGACCCTTGAGCTTCCAGTTTTCAACATCTGCCTTACGTCTTCATGAGACAGTTCATCTTTTATGTGAAACACCTGTCAGCAAGACAGTCATGGGCAGCTCATTTATCAGAGAATGTCACTGCTTTGTGGTTAGTAAGAAGAGGGAGGAGAAAAGAACAAGTCAATTATCGTGAGGCTGAGTAGTCGCCAGGGGAAAAAGGCTTTTTTGTCATTTATTTACTACTGTGTATGCCTAGGATGATAAATCAAAGTCTTCAGCTGGCCAGGAGAAGCAGCACTGACAACAGCTGTGCCAGACAGAACAATCTTTTGTATATGATGAGCATCTGGGGAGGGTTGGTTTCCAAATATTTCCTGTAGCTTTTATCAGGTTCCAGGTCAGAGAAGTCAAGGGAAGGGATGAGAAGGGAAGACAAAGGAAAAGAGGAAGAGGAGAGAAGCCTCAGTCCCAGGGGAGATGTGCTCTGTCTGGAGCAGGCTGATGAGGCCCGCCTCTGCTCCAGAAGTCCCCAGAGCCACGTGGACCCCAGGTGATCCCTCTACCTGGCAGGAGATCCCTCTACCCTCCCAGCCCCACTCCCAAGCCCTGGGTCTTTTTTCTTCATGAACACCAAAGAACATTCAGTTCAGCAATGTAAACAATCCTTGCTGTACAGTGAAGGGACACCCATTGGTAAATCTCCCAATCTGACATTGGCTGGAGTTGATGGTGGAGAGTTTTGAAATCTGAATCCTGGCAGCACTGCACACATCAGACAATTCCCAGCATTAAAACCTCGGGACCAGCCTTTCTGATGGGAACCTCAAGGGGAGGGGAGCCTCCATGGGGACAACGTATTCCTTCCAGGGTATGCTTGAAGAACTCTGGGTGGGAGAAAGAGCTGGGGATCTCTCCCAGCCCACCTGCCACCTTCCCTGCTACAATGTATCTCCGTGTGTATGTGCCAGGGGCAGGTCTGCTTTGAACAATGTTCATCTAGTCATTCAACCCATTCATTCAAGTGTTCATTAAGTGTCTAAACGACTGGTTGCTTTTCCAGCCTCCGGGGAACACACAGGCCCTTTGAGATGTGCACAGGCTCTACTCTTAGGACCTGACCTCACAGCCCAAGAGGACAGGGTTGTTGGTTAGGGGTCACCGAGGTGGATGAGGGATGGGGACACTTCCTCCCACCCCACCGTGACCTCGGTGAGCTGGAAGGCCATCAGGTATACAGTAGTCATAGTTTCCAGGTGTGAAAGAGAGTGTCTAAACTAAAAACACTTTTTTATGGGCTCCATTTCGGAGTGAAAGAAGTAGTCTGGGAGATGCAGTTTCTGTGATGAGAAGGACTCTATTGCAAATTCCTTATTATGTGGGATAAAATACATATCGGAAGAACATTAGAAATAAGGAAGTACGAAGGAACGAGATTTGTCATTCTGGAGACAGGATCCTTATTTGTAAGATTTATGTACCATGGCTGAATGGGAAAACAGTTTATTTTGCATATAAACAATGGTACAAGTAATTAGTAGCTAATAACATTTATGTAGCTAACCTTTATTGAGCTCTTATTCTGTGCCAGATTACTAACTTTGCATATACTATGTCATTTAACTCTTGGAGCAACCACCTGGGATGGGTATTCTTACTATTCCCAGTTCCCTGTTCATATCTGGCAGAATCTAAAATCAAACTCAGAAAGCCTGCCTCTTAGAGGAGCTCTTGCACCAGACTGTATTTTGATATAGGGGAACAGGCTGTCTACTAGGTCTAGTGAAAATAAATGACTGCACATTGCGAGGCAAGGCTGGGCTTGGAGGCAGAAAAATTGCTCTGAATCTCCAGGTCACCTTGTTAGCTGAGTGACCCAGGCCCAGCTCCCTCTTCATTCATTCACTCTGCCTCTTTCTCCTACATGGAGGAAACGCTGTTTACTGTGCTCTAGATGAGATGGCCCCTGGGGGGGTTCCTTCCGGGGGGCCAAAGATGAGGGCAGCCAGGTCATGCACTCGAGATGGGGCATAAAACTGTGAGCAAAGCACCACAGTCCCATGTGATGGTGAAATCTGCTGAGGAGCCAGAGTGGGAGCTGGCCGCTGCTAGGCTGCATCCAGGACACATGCTCTCCAACTGGGGAGTCAGGGAGGTATGGCAGGGCATGAGTGGCCCCTGTCTAGCAGTATGGCTTCATAGCAGTGAGGACACGGGTGCAAGCAAAGCAAAGCACCCAGCAAAGCAGTGAGACCAAGGGTGCAAGGAAGGGCCTTGGATGCTGTATCCTGGGCTGTGATCTTGGTCAAGCTGTCAGTGAGGAGCCTGTTGGAGGCAAGTCATAGCAGAGGAGTGCTATAGTAATCAATGGATGATAAATTCTCATGGTAGGGTGTGAAGCTCAGAGGGTCTGGAGGGGTTGGGCGGGGTGGGGAGAAAGGGGAATAGTGAGAAGCCTGGGTCACACCACTTCTGAATGCTTTTCCAACCTGCCCTCATACAAACCTGCATCTAGTAAAGTTCTGATAAAGTGCAGGAACTGGATTTCAAACACCAGACTAGAGCTTCCCTTTTGTTATATTTCCTTTTTTAAAAAAAGTGATTGCCTTGAAACAAATTTACAAGATGGCTTGGGCTTCCCTGGTAGCTCAGCTGGTAGAGAATCTGCCTGCAGCTTTCCGGCCGCGGCGCGCGGCGGCCTTGCTCCTCAGCCGGGGGTGGAGGCCTTGGGTCGTCCCGCCGCCGCGCCGGCCCATGCGGCTCCCCGAGCCTCGGGGGAGCTGCTGCCGCGCCCGGACCGGGCAAGGTGCGCCGGGGCCCGAGCGCGAGGAGGCCCGCGGCCCGCTTTGGCTGCGCCACGCCCCAGGCGGCCCCGAGCCCCTTCTCCGTGCCAGGAGACCGGGCGGTGGGGGTGAGGGCTCTCGAGTTCGTCGACTGTGCGTCAGGGAGTTTCCAATGAGGGGGGATGTGTGTGCGAAAGGGAAAGGCTTCACCGTGTAACGGCGCGGATGCGACCGAAATAGGTCAACGCCAGAGCGCCATTTCGGGTGTAGCTCTCGATGACTGTGTCACGCAGCAGAACTTGGCGGAAGTGAGTATCACCATCCTTGCAGGTAAAAGATGGACGCTGGAAGCATAGACTGCTGCCAGCTGAATACTTAACTATCTGGAAGCGCAAAGATGACCTAAGACTGTCCTTGGCGAGGAATTTGACAACTTGATCTTCAGGAGCTGCTTAGAGTATTTAAATTTCCAGGATTGCTTTAAAAAAATAGTGCTTTTGGACAGCTCATAAATGTACATATAAAATAGTGGGACTGTAAATAAAATAATGTGATTCTTGGAAAAAAAAAAAAAAAGAATCTGCCTGCAATGCAGGAGACCCTGGTTTGATTCCTGGGTCAGGAAGATCCCCTGGAGAAGGGATAGGCCACCCACTCCACTATTCCTGGGCTTCCCTGGTGGCTCAGATGGTAAAAAATCTGCCTGCAATGTGAGAGACTTGGGTTGGGAAGAGCCCCTGGCAATATTCATTTCATGGAGCATCTCCATGGACAGAGATGTCTGGCAGGCTATAGTCCATGGGGTCTCAAAGAGTAGGACACGACTGAGCAACTAAGCACAGCACAGCACAAGATGGCTTGAGAAGTGTTTATTTGAAAGAGGAAACCATTTGCTAGTGCTTTATCAATTTCTTGGGCGAAAGCCACATATGGCGTACAGAGGACCTTGCCTGTTTATTAAAGCACATTGTCCAGAGAGTCTCTAGCAACACTGTTTTCCATGAATGTGTTTAGTGCTAAGTTTGGAAACTACATGACCACGTGGCTGCATCTTCTAACATTTATTGTAGGACATCATCAGTTCCCTAAGTCTTTGTCTATGTTCTCCTCACACACACCTCCCATTAGCCTTTATCAGTGCAACTTAATTATAATCTCCAGCCAATTCCATTTTAGCACAATAAAAGCTAAAGGGCCTTAATGGCTAGCAAGTGGGGGTTCTGGTGAAATTTTCATCTGGTGAAAGATGTAGAGATAAAGCTTTTGATCAGCTTGCCTGCAGGCTGATGTGGTAGTCTGGACTTACTCTGTGTTTATAGAAGTGGCCCTGCCATCCTGGTCTTCCACATCTGCAGTGCCTCTGGTTTGGGAACCTGCAACCGAAGCACTAAAAATGTTACATTTATTCCCCGATGCCCACCCCTGATTTTAGGTTTTTCTGTCTTCTTATCCCCATAGGGGAACCTTCTATTTTTGGGTAGATAAATGGTTCATCATCTGTTGCAGTTGACTTCCTTTTATGATCAATTAGTTTAAGGTTGTCAGCGCTGTTTCAAAGCCACTATGTATCTTTCACACCACTCTATCCTATAATTTATAAGCATTATGGTTTCCAAAAAAAAGAAGAAAAACAGCCCCTCTAGTACTTTTATTAGCTGCTGAAATGCATTAGGGTATATACACTTTGAACTGTGCAGAAGAAGATAACCATGCTTAGAATAATTCACATTGGTCCCCTCTCGGCTCCCTTTAATAACCTCTGCATTGTTTTACCCCCAGGATTTACTGATGACCTGCAATAGCCCTCTCCCAGGCCCTGGCCCACTGGGGTGTTTGTGGGGGAAAGGGCAATGCACGTGGCCCACTCCCTGACCCGAGCCGCCCCATAAATCAGGGCCTGCATTCGTCTGTGATGGTGAGCCAGATGGCAGCTGTTATTGGAGGAGCTCAACAGGAATCAAGGCCTGTGATCTTTCCTGTTGCTAACAGGCCTGATTTTTTATGGCTGTCAGCATCCCTGGAATGGCTGAGGGAGGCACTAAGGGAGGCGGGGGTGGGGTGACGCGGGGGGCCTGATGGCTCTAGAGCTCAGTTTTCTTCTCCCCAGGGGGCAAGCCACAGAGGTCTTTCTTTCTCACTGGCCAGGGGTGTTGGTCTCATACTCTGTTTCTGAAGAAGTTTCCTGGCATGTGAGTGACAAAGTAAATGTGATCAAACACCTTCTAGAAAGGAAAATGGTGGCTGGCTTCCCTTTGCTGTTGGTTCATGGCCCCTTAGCATTGCCCTACCTGAGAGATAATAGTTGGCTTTTACCTCAGAGTAGCATCTAATATTCAGCGGGTTGCTTAGAACACAGTCTTGGGTGCCTTTGATACAGAAATGAAAGCAACTACTTAAAGGTACTTGGTGGGTCCAACATTTGAATTTCTTTGCTTTTTCAGAATGACTGAACAGAAAATTCAGGAAGGATGAGCAGTAAGGGTACAGTATGAAAAGGAAAGCACTTGCCAGACATAAGAAAGAAACTCCAGCCAGTTTTGAGCTACCTGATTAGGGGGTGTTAGCTGCAGAGATCCGGTCATTAAGGTGGAGTTTGGACCACAGTGGGTGTACGGGCCTGAATACCAGTGTGGAATAAACAGTTTATTCACAGTCCTTGTGTGGTCCAGCAGCCTGCCTCCAACAGACGCAACCTCCTAACAAGAACAGAGCCGCCACAGGGCAGGGCTGTGTGACCGACACCAAACAGAGGCTGCAGAAGCCCAGACAGATAGTAATAGAATCCCAGATGCAGCCAAGCAGTTTCCAGAGCAGGAGCGAGAATCTATTTACTTATGCCGAGCTTGAAGCTAGTCTCAGACCATGGATATGCTAAGCTTACAGATAAAACACATGCAGAAAGTTCCAAGGGGACACAAGTTTTTTGAAATATTTTGGGTCCACTGAGACTTGCTGTAACTCTATTTGTGACAGTAGGATTTAGCCTGTATGTCCATTTCTTAAGCTCTGACTCCTATGACAGATGGGTAAGTAGATGACAATTTTATTCCCAGTTAGGATCATCCATAGGTCAGTGATATGACAATCACAACTCATCATGTCCAGAGGTCTCACTCATTCAAAAATGAAACTTGTTGAAACAGCCTCAGGATAGTTTACTAGTACAAAAGCAAAGTCAAGTGAAAGTGTTGGCCTCTCAGTCATGTCCGACTCTTTGTGATTCCATGGACTGTAGCCCTCCCGGCTCCTCTGACCATGGGATTCTCCAGGCAAGAATACTGGAGTGGGTTGCCATTCCCTTCTCCAGGGTATCTTCCCAACCCGGGGATCAAACCCAGGTCTCCTGTATTGCAGGAAGATTCTTTCCCATCTAAGCTACCAGGGAAGCCCTGTTTACTAGTACAGGGCAGGTAAATAATGGACTGGTTGGCAAAAGGCCATTCTTATGTTTTCCAGAAAGGCTGGTGCTCTGCATTTCCCCAGACCAGTCACCAGGGAAGGCCTCAGTGTGGTCATTGAAGGGGTCAGGTCAAAGGCTCAATCTTCCTGACTAACACAGCCTCTAGGTAGACAGGTGTACAGGTTGTTGTATTCTGTCCTCAGAGTCAGGCTTTTGGCTTTCTAAGACACCTGGGAGATAGGCCATTGACTCACATTGTAAAAATGGTGGTGAGACCCTGCCTTCAGCTCTCCCTTCTTCTGGGCCCACTGAAGCAGAGGCAGTAGAGGGAAAAAACAGGCAGAAATATTTTGTTCCTCCTTGATACAACTACTTTGATGAAGGCTCCATGTGGATCCCTCACTCCCAACTTTAAGGCATTCAGCAGGGCCTTTCAGGAAAGGCATTTGGACCCAATGCTTACACTGGGCCTATGGGGAGGGAAGAGTCCTACAAGCTCCTTCCCAGCATGAGGGAAGGTCCCACAGTACAGGCACCTTCACAGGGGTTATAGTGAGAGTAGCCAGACCCTGAACAGATGGAATGCCCACTGCAGTGGGCAGAATAATGACCCCCAGAGAAGTTCCCCAGAAACTGTGACTGTTACCTCACATGACAAAAGAGGCTCTGCAGGTGTGACAAAGTTAAGGATCTTGAGATGAGGGAGTTTATCCTGGTGGGGCCAATGGAATCACAAGTGAGAGAGGGAGGAGAAGTCACAAAGGAGATCTGACAATGGAAGCAGAAGTTGGAGAGATGCAATTTCTGGCAGGAAAAGGCCAAGAGCCAAGGAACGTGACAGCTTCTAGAAGATGGAAAAACAAGGAAATGAATTCTCCCCTGGAGCCTCCGGAAGGAACACAGCCCTGCTGACACCTCGATTTCAGCCCAGGAGACCCATTTTGGACTGCTGGTGTCCAAAACTATAAGATAATAAATTTGTGTTGTTTTAAGCCTCTAAGTCTGTGGTAACTTATAACAGCAGCAGCAGGAAACAAGTACACTCATCACTCATGAAATGGTCTTTCCATGTGTTAACCTCACTTTGAAAAAAGCATTGTTTCTTCTCACACAAACTCTCAGTCCCCCCTGTGATTTGATACCAATGGTGTTCTGAACAACCCAGGAGAAAAGTGAAGAATTGAGGTGGAATTTGTTATTTGAGAACAGAGGCAGTAGCTATGCTAACAATCAGAACAAATTAATCTTGAGTATTAGAGCCAAGTGAAGGAGCCAACAAGGATGAACAAGGGGGTGGAGACTCAGAGTGGGAGCCCACTTTCACTCTGGGGGTGATTTTGCTAGTCCAGAGTTTTGTAAAGGGCCCTCTAGGCATCTCTGTCTTATAGGCTTGATCCATTGTCTGAAAAAGAAATGCTTAAGATCTTTTTCTTAATTGATAAATCTGATTTAAGCAAACACACAACAGACACAGATCCACATGCAATTTGGTCCTTGCTAAATTTCAATAATGCCCAATGTATTGAGCTCAGCTTTGCCTGTGAGCTGATATATAGGAAGACAGGAACTCATAGCGGTGTGAGCATGGGCTATGGAGCTGGAGAGCTGGGTATAAATAAATAGGCTTTTTTGACACTAGTGAATGACCTTGGGTAACTGACCACTATCTCTGACTCTCCATTCCCTCCGTGTATAAAGATGCTAATTCTATCCCCTACTTCTTAACGTCATTGAGAACATTAAATACTGGTGCCTGCTGGGCCGTTATCACAGTGCTCAGCTCATGGGCACATAACTGGTACTCTGCAAAGGTGAATTAGTTATTTTGATAACTGCTATTTGGTACAAATGAATGTGCGGTTTATTTATTCATTAATGAAGCTCATAAACTGATCCAAAGGTGATGAAAGTGGCAATGATAAACATAGCAGGCATGGATTAGTCACCTATGATGTATCAGACACTTTGAAGCATTTTACATATGATGTAATGGAAGCTCAGGGAGTTTGAGTAACTTGTCTGGGTCATCTTGTTAGTCAGCAGCAGAACTTGGATCTAAATCAAAGCAGTCTAAGCTCAGAGGCTGACTAACCACCTTGCCATGCTGTTGTCAAGGGAGACCCTCACAAGGCTTATGCCTTGACCCATATAACCACAGACGGGTGGGCAGATTCACTTCTGCTCTTTATTTCCTTATGTCCTACATGGTCAGTGCACTACCCTGAACATTTTCCTTAAATACTTAGATGACACTGATTAGTATCTTGGAAATGTTGGCCAGTGAAATTCTTGGCTTCCCAATGGAATAAGATGTGCAGAAAGGTAAATGATTGTTTAGCCAAGTGAGCTTGAGGTAGGTCTTCCAGGCATCTCTCCAGCATCATGGCCAGGGTAATCCCCATGACTAGTTATCATTTAGGAATGATTTACCTTGGCATTATCCTCTGAACACAAGGTGAGAACCAGGGTGCTCATCTCTAGAGGGCAGTCAATTTCATGATTACAAGCAAGAATGACTGTGCTTTCCAGGATTCTGAAAAATGTGGGTGACTGGGCTCAGAGCAAATCGCCTTAAGGAAGAGGGTAATAACCTGGAGAGGTGAGCAGATCACTTGAAAAACTCCAGGAAAAGTAGGAGTCAGGAAAAATAGGAAACACCAAATATCCTAGAAATAGGAGAGCAAACTTGTCGTGAATATCTGAGAAAGAATAAATCCTAGAAGAGATTAAGAATTGAATTCCAAAAACTGAAAAAAGAAGCGAACAAAATAATAAAAATTCTGGTTCTTGATGAGAACGGGATGAGAAAGATTTAAAAGACCTTCCCCACCCCTTCGAACTCAGATTGTAAGTAAAAGTGAAAGCTGCTCAGTGTGTCCAACTCTTTGTGCCCCCATGGACTATACAGTCCATGGAATTCTCCAGGCCAGAATACTGGAGTGGATAGCCTTTCCCTTTTCCAGGGGATTTTCCCAACCCAGGGATTGAAACCACGTCTCCCGCATTGCAGGTGGATTCTTTACTAGCTGAGCTATCAGATTGTAAGACGATAACTAAGTGATGTATTACGTGATTCTATCATGTCAGTTAAGTGACCAGGATTTCCTTTGCCCCAAATAGCAGCTGCTCCATCTGACCTGGAGCTAAAACATTTCTGAATAGTTTCTAAACCAACTGAATGCCGCTTTGCAGTGCTGATGGCTTAAGAAGTTCCTTTTCTTAAGAATTTCCTCTTCTCCCTCTTGCTTTCTCTCCTCTCTCTGCTTCCTTCCTTCTCCTCCCCGGCTCCTTCCTCTACCCCCACTTCCTTCACATTCCCTGCTTAGATTTCTGGCTGCTGGTATACAAAGCAAATGCCCTGGCTTAGAAGCTGTAAGTGAGATTTAACACCACTTCACACTCAGCTGTTAGTGGCACAGTAAAGACAATGATTTTCTCTTGAAGGAAATGAAATTTAAAAAAAAATTTAAAAAAAATTTTTTTTCTGTACATTTTGAGTTTAAAGTTAAAGTTTTATTTTCATAAGAGAGAATAAAGTAAAAGAGAAGAAAGGAAAGGAAAGAGAGTTCTTGTGTATTGTGGTGTGATTAGGCTGTCCTTGGGGTTGAAGAAAAGCAGAGTGTGACTTTGTTAAAGTTCATGTCCTGATTCCATAGTGAGGAGGCTGCAGATTTTCATTGCACAATAGTAACATTTCAGCTGTGGCTTGTGAACCCTGGTGGGGCTGTTGCTCTGCATATAATTTCCATCAGATTATGCTGCATTGAGGCCTGGGTTTTGTTAATATTGATATTTAAAAAATCTTATCTCAGCTATCAACTGTTTTAAATACCAGGAAGAATTTTTTGGCGACACCAAGGTTACATAGATGACATGAAGTGCATTAAAATGAGCTGTTCTTCTTCCCTCATCAGTTACGTTGCAGATTTGGAGTCAGCGACTCTTGTCTCAGAAACAAACTTGAGCAACCGGGTGCAAGCAGGAGCCTGTGGGAAGTGGCAAGGAATCTTAATTAAACAATAAAGACCAGGGAGGAGCCAAACTAGTAGAAACCAAGGACAGAGAAAAATAAATGAACCATAGACTAAGTAGGGCAAAGTTGATTTCATATCCTCTTTATCCCTTCTTGCATACTCCAAATATCCTTTTCAGTAATCATTCATTCATTTATTCACTTTCAGAAGAGATTAAGAGAAAACAGAACTTTAAAAAATAAAAGCAACAGTATGAATTAAACGAATAGGGGGAAACACAGAGGAGGCAAACTAAGGCATGAAACTGAAAGAGGAGTTGGACGAAGGAACACTTTTTTGCAATTCAACAAAATCAAATCTCAGAGTGGCATATTTTATGCCTTTTGGCCTAAGTATGTTTTTGATGCCTGATGAAAACATAGAATAAAATCAACTGCTTTATTTTTATATTCCTCACTTGAAAAAATGGAAGGATTAGGAAATGAGCTGAGTGGTGAGCTCTATAAATGCACAAACGAAGAGCATTAACAAGGGTGGGAATAAAATGGGAAATGCAGCAGAGGGTGGGCCAGGGAAGAGGGAAAGGAGATGAAGGAGCCACAGAGAAAGGTCTGTGCAGAGCAGAGCATCATAGAGAGGAAGAATCCTTTGTCTGTGCTTTCCCAGCATCCTGAACAACTTTCATCACAAGGTTGGGAGTCACTGAAATGTTCTGTACCACTATCTCCCGTATTAGTCTATCAGTTTGTCCCAGGGCAGCCTCTAACCCATAGCAGATGCTCCATAAATGTTTGTTGGACTCAGGTCTAAAAGATACAAATGGAAGATCAAGTATAAGAAAAAATACCAAATGTCAAGTGAAATAAAGGTGATGAAAAATAGTGATTAGAGATAAACAGTAAGGAGCAAAAAGAAAGAGATATCTTTCAGGTGTTGCTTTGGAGCTTTCCTTCTCTGGAAATCCCTTCCTGACCTTTTGGAACAAATGCCCCTCATGTGGGCTTCCACCACACTTTACAGCAGCCTAGACTATGACTGCATGGCTGTCTCTCTTCTCCTTTGGATGTTTGGCTTTTAGCAGATGCCAAGTGTGTCCATCTGACTCACTATGGTGCCCACAGAATCTAGCACAGCAGCTGGGTCTTTGTAATTGCTCAATATATGTTGTTTTGAATGAGACAAGAGTTACAGAAGTATCTCATGAAGAAGCAGGAGAAATTTAAAAAGAAATGATAGAGGGCATAAGAGGCTCTTTAGGTACCTTTAAATGAAGGCGTTTAACTTGAAAAATTCACTAAAATAGAGGCTGTTTAGTAAAAAGTGGGGAAGGTGCTCCTATGCCATTGGTGGGAATGGATGCAACCAGTAAGGAGACCAGTACGGAGATTCCTCAAAAGCTTGAGTTACCATATGATATGGCAATTCTACTCTTGGGCATGTGTCCAGAGGAAATTCTAATTCGAAAAGATACATGCTCCTCAACATTCATGGCAGCACTGTTTACAATAGCCAAGACATGGAAGCAACCTAAATGTTTATCGACAGATGGATGAATAAAAAGACATGGTATCGTATTGCTGATCCTGTTCTTGATGCCAGTTGTCTTGCTGTATCTCACTGTGCATACTGTTCGTTGAACCCATGGTAAGCAAGGCGTGAGCTAAGAGGCTGGAAGAAGACTCGAGGAGCAGTAGGAACTGCAGACACGTTTCTTCTCTCCTGGCTGGCGCAGCAGCCATGGCAGCAGACACGCTACTTTATCTCCTCGCATGGCTGATGCAATGGACACAGCCATGATGCAGCAATAATGCTGCTGCTTCCTAGGTGGAGCTCATCCCCACAGCACAAAGTAGCGCGTGACCAAGCAAGTACCTTGTGATGTGCATGCACGGTGCTACAAATGATCTCAGCTGTTACATGGTCACTATTGATGAGACGTGAGGTGAGAGAGGCTGAACAAACCATCTTGGCTAATTTGCTCTCTCTCCCTACATATATATATACGATGGACTATTACACAGTCATAAAGAAAAGAATGAAATAACGCCACTTGCAGCAACATGGATGGACCTAGAAAGTATCATACTAAGTGAAGTAAGTCAGAAAGAGAAAGACAAATATCATTTTATATCACTTCTCTGTGGATTCTAGAATATGACACAAATGAACTTGCTTACAAAAACAGAAACAGACTCACATATCCAGAAAACAAATTTATGATGATCAAAGGGGAACAGCATTTCAGGGAGGAATAAATTAAGAGCTTGAGCTCAGCAGATATATAATAGAACTACATATAAAACAGATCCTACTAAAGGACCTAAACAATGTCTTATTGTATAGCTGCTGCTGCTGCTAAGTCGCTTCAGTCGTGTCCGACTCTGTGTGACCCCATGGACGGCAGCCCACCAGGCTCCCCCGTCCCTGGGATTTTCCAGGCAAGAACACTGGAGTGGGTTGCCATTACTGTATAGCACAGACTATATATTTCAATATCTTGTAATAAACCATACTGGAAAAGAATGTAGATACAAACAATTGAATCACTTTGCTGTACACCAGTAATTAACACATTGTAAGTAAACTAAATTAAAAAAATCAAATCAAATTTAACAAAATCATATCAATTAAAAATTTAAAAATTTTTTTTTAAAAAGCAGGGAAGGTGCTTTTATAGTGAGGTATAATCTCCTGGAATTTTTGTCTCTTTATCTGTAAAATGGAATTAACAATTACTATCTCCTGGGTTTTTTGTGAGGATTAAGTGTAAAGTGTTGAGCATGTCTTAGTCTGTACAGTTAATTAAAACTGTTAGGTTGAGGGAATTTCCTGATGGTACAATGCTTAGGACTCTTGCGTTTCACTGCTGGGAGCCTAGTTTCAAGTCCCTGGTTGGGGAAATAAGGTCCTGAAAGCTGAACTGTGAGGCCAAAACAAAACAAAAAATGAGATGGTTAGGTTGAAAGTGATAGAAGCCCAGTTTGAACATATTTATGAAAAAAAACACAGAAGGGGATATTGCTTTGCTGGTTTGTGTAACCAAGCCAGGAGGAGGACGAGGCAGGGGTTGGGGGGTGAGGGGAGCGTGGGTGCAGTGAGGACCCCCTGATTCCCTCAGTTTGTTGGATTCCTCCTGTCCTACTCTAGCTGTCTCACAAATCTGTCACTGTGACTGCCAGTAGCTTCTGATACATATGTTGACAATTGCACAAGCAGAGAGAAAAACAGGGTTTCTTTCTCCTGGTCCCAGTTCAACAAATTCCAAGAAAGTCTCTGATGAGTTCCATTCAAATTGTGTCCTCACCTATGCTCCTCACTGTGCTCAGGGACCTGACTTACTTTGAGTGCCTGACTCTGGATCCCATGCTCACCCTTCAAAAGAGGGACTGAGGAAATCATTGCTGTCCAGGCAGTCATCCCAATGGAAGTTATTAAATGGTACTAGCAAATGCAGTGAAGAAAACAAAGGAGACCAGACATAACTTAAAAATTTTTATTGTTGTTGTTCATTGTTCAATTGCTCAGTCGTGTGTGACTCTTTGCAACTCCATGGATTGCAGCACACCAGGCTTCCCTGTCCTTCTCTATCTCCTGGAGTTTGCTCAAACTCCTGTCCATTGAGTCGGTGATGCCATCCAACTATCTCATCCTCTGTCATCCCCTTCTCCTCCTGCCTTCAAGCTTTCTGAGCATGAAAGTCTTTTCCTATGAATCCCCTCTTCACATCAGGTGGCCAAAGTATTGGAGCTTCAGCTTCAGCATCAGTCCTTCCAATGAATACTCTTTACTTGGTTTAATAACATGCCCCTTATGTGTGTGTTGTGCTTAGTCATTTAGTCATGTCCAACTCTCTGTGGTCCCATGGACTGTAGGCTGCCAGGCTCCTCTGCCCATGGAATTTTCCAGGCCAGAATACTGGAACGGGTTGCCATTTCCTACTCCAGGGCATCTTCCCCACTGAGGGATCAAACCCACATCTCCTTCATCTCCTGCACTGGCAAGCAGATTCTTTACCACTAGCACCACCTGGAAAACCCAACATGGCCCCTGCCTTGGCTTTGAACTTTGATCCCTATTCTGTATCTAAAAGTGTCAAGAGTGTGAAGCCACATGTTGAGCTGGGTAAAATTCAGTGTCCAAATTGGCTGGTCTGCCAGCCAGCCAGAAGCAAGGCAGCCGGCACCTTGGAGCTGCTTCTCTTTTCCCTCCTCCTCTTGTTTGAATAAATAAATTTCAAGCTCCACAAAAACAGGCACCACGGCTTCTGCTTTCTTTTCTTTGCCTTACCCAGAGTGCCATGTACCCAGGAAATGTTTATTGAGTGCTTTTTAATGACTGAATGAACAAGCAAATAGATGTGTAACAGCATTAGGCATCAACCATGTTGTGAAATGAAATGCTTGTGTCAAAATTTTTCTGTGAAAGTAACTCACTGAAAACAGCTGAAAATATTGCTTCAGAAAATTTGTCTCCTAAGCCAGTTAAACATGTTTGTTGAATGCCTAAGATGTACAGATTTGTAAATTTGGCACACTTCCTGATGAAACAGAAGATTTGGCCTCTGAGAAGATTCCAATTAGATGACTTCTTTATTGTTTCTAAAGTAAGCTGTTTTAATATTTCTCAGTGAAAGATTAATTTTTTTCCTTGTATTTCAACTCTGAACTCTTTTTGCTAATCCTACATGTAAAATCTAGTCTGAAAAGGCAGCATAGAAATCCAAAGAACACATTTACAAAAGAGCTCATCAACAAGAGAACGTTAACACAGTCCTCAGGATTAGCTAAGTTCCGGGGATGGGGGGCAACAAGCAAAGGAATGACCCAATTCATGTGCAATCAGTCCTGAAATGATTCCTGAACAAACTGAGTTTGGAGTCATATTTTAAAGGAAGTTAGAACCATGCACTGAAGTTAGGAGTGGGGACAGGAAACTGGGAAAAGGAATGATCTAGTCACAAATGTGAATTTTAAAGCAAGACAGATGGATCTGTCTCTGTCCTTAGGAAAATACATTACCTCTGAGATTAATGAGAGGAAGGGAGGTGGAGTGGGAGAGATCAGATGGGGGAAACTGGTGGAAAATTGCTCCAATGAGCCCTCTCCTCTTTCTGGGCTGTTTCCAGAAGCAGGATTGCTGTGAGAGGTCAGCACTAAGAAGCGGGCATGGGAAGCTAGGGCCAATGTTTAAATACTTGGAGGAGGCAGACAAACTGCAGAAACTTTGGAGCTCTTAAAGAGATGATGATCTTTAAGATCTCTTAAAGAGATGATCTCTTAAAGAGATCATCACTGGGATGGCTGGGGAGAGAGATCAGGATAAGTGGAATAAGCAATAAAACGTGGGAGACACATTAGAAGCCCAGTCAATCTGAATTTACAAAGGTGATTGGAGTGAAAAAGAAGCCCAAGGAAGAAAGAGAGTGCTGACTGCTCAGGATGGCTGAGGTTCTGCTTCAGCAACACAGTTTCCGCAGCCCTGTGGTTGAAACAACAAAGGTCTGCTTCTTGCTAAACTGCTTGTCTGTTGCATGTTGGTATCATAGTCACTTGGGGACCTAGGCTGATGGGAGCTCTATCTTGACTTTTGCTACCACCATCAAGACAGAACAAAGGGTACTCATAGAATATTTTACACTGGTTCTTGAAGCTTCTGCCCAGAAGTGACACACATTTCTTCCACTCATAGCTAGAACATGTCACATGATCATATCTAACTTCAAAGTTCCTGACCATCTCTTTTTAATTTCCTAGTAAAATACACTTCAAATTCCCAAGGGTAACATTTAAAGTTATTCTCCACCTGAGTTTATTTTCATATCTGTGAATAAAGAAGCTACAGTACATGAAGAAGGCCTGCTTTGTGCTCTATGATGAGTCATCTTCTATGCTGAATGAAAGACCTTGTTACAATAGAATATTCTTGGGGAGGCAGAGGTGTTAGAGTGAGGCTGACATGGTTGAGCAAGACTTGCCAAAGGGAATTCCTTGAATAGAAGAACCTTTGCTTTGCATCATGCAAGAGCAGGTCCAAAGCCAATGCCACAGCAGAGCTCAGGGAAAAGCCTGTGAGAGTAAACAGTGTACCTCTGGGGGAATGGGCCATGGAGTATTTGATGTGTGTCTCTGTCAGGCTCTCAGGTGTGGCAGTAAGACACTTGGGATAGTGAAGATCTGTCCCTGATCTGCTCCAAAATCAATGAAAATACATGTCCTGTGGGGACTGAAATTCAAGATACAGCAAAGTGGTTTGAAGTGGTGATATGTAATGGTGACTTGAAGGAGATGAGCTGACTCTGAAGCCACTAACTCCTGTCTGAACCATTCATCTATCTGTCAAAAACTTACTGGGTACATCCCATGGACCACGTGCTGTTATGGGCATGTGGAATGCAGTGATGAACAAGACGGCTGTGGTGGCTGCTGGGAGGTGCCACCAGTTCCCCTTACAGAGTGCAGCTGCTGGAAGTGTTGCTGGCAGATGGCCCTCAGCCATCAGGTCCTCTGAGGGCTGCTTCTCAGAGGCAGAGAGCTGCCTCCCTCAAGATCACATCCCCTTTAGCAGGCAGCCCATATCCAGTGACTGATCAATGAGGGGCAATACTCAGGGAGAGGAGGAAAAATGCAAGTGTTTTGGGGTGGAAATGGGCTTCAGGAAGGTGTGGAAGAGAGAATGGCTGTGGTTGGGTGACACAAACTCCAGGAGTGTTCATCGAGTTCATGGAGTAGTCATCTTGAGATCAGTGAGATGGTGGGGACAGACCGTGGAGGCCACCTTTGGCCAAGCAGGTGATTTTAAGGGCAATGAGAGATAGGGGCCACTAGTCCATATAGTAGTCTTCTGTGATTTCAAAAAAGGCACCCCTCTCTCAAGTTAAAAGAAAAAAGTTGGGACTTTCCTGGTGGTCGTGTGGTTAACAAACTGCCTTGTAACACAGGGGACTAAGATCTCATGTGCGTTGGAGCAACTAAGCCTGCTCACCACAACTAAAGGGTATGTGTGCTGCAACAAAAACTCAGCGTGGTAACTAAGACCCAATGCAGCCAAATAAATAAATACTTTTTTATTTTTAAAGCTGGGGACTAGTTTAGTGCATGAGTTGAAGAGCAGGGATGCAGAAGTTTGTGGCAGTTGAGACACGTAACTGGAAGAGGAGTGGGGATGAGGGGGTAAGAAGGGCATCAGTTCTGGAGTTTAATCAGCAGCATCCAGCCCGGGTTCATCCAAAGAGTGATTCCATAATTCAACCTGCATTTTAAATCACTAACCAGACATATGCATCTTATTAGGAATTAGGCAAAGCTGCTGCTGTGAGGACATACTCCTTGACTTGGCCTGGCTCTCCCCATGTGCTCACTCATCACCTCTTGATGTGGGGGTGCACAAGCAGGCAATAGTATGCATACGCCTCCCACATACTCCCCTCCACCCCTGCATGTCCCAAGTTGTTTAACACAGCTGGAGAGGGAAGGGCTTCTTTGATTGGTTAGTTGTATATCTCTAAATAAAACGCGGTGAGTTTTTTTTTGTATCAGATAGGGATTGTGTTTAGCTTCGAGTACAAAGATCCAGCAAAATCTGTTTAAACAAGATAAAGATTTGTTTATCTCTCACATAGGAGAAACCAGGCACAGGGAGCAGAAAGACAGAAGGAACTTGGATTCCGAATGATTACAGAGCCACTGTAGAAAGCCCAGACTGTCTATATCTGGCTGGAAAGGAGACAAGGGAAAGGAAGACAGGAATGCCCCACATGTTTTCTGACCTTTTAAGGAGCTTTCTCATAAGTCCTACCAACAACTTAGGCTCAGGTTTCATTGGCCCTAACTTAACTACATCTCCTCTCCACCTCTGTCCTGATATAGATGTATCACTATTTCTAGTTATTGATAATAGTCAAAATTCTATTTTTATGATTTACTTCAGCTACAAAAAATGAACCATTTCTATTCTTATAAAGAACATCTCTTATCAAGATTTTATTCTTTCCTAGAGTTTTAACCAGCCTTTATTTTTGGTACTATCTGCCATTATTATAAGTTCAGCTCTTTTCTCTACCCCGTCCCAGCCCTTGAGTCTCCATCATTTCAGGTATGTTTTCTTTTTTTCTGCACCACAAAGTCCTTTCTCCCGAGACTTTCTGTTCCTTGGTCTCAACCTCTACTGTTTTATCTCAAGATCTGCTGCTCTACTGTCATCCTTGGACTTGCCATTCCACTCTTGTGAGTTGGAGGCATTGTTTCCAGGGTGTCATATCTTCTTTCTTCATTTGTTCCACATTTTGCTAGAACTTCCCTACTATTACTTCTAGATTAGCAACCAAAGAGGTATTCAGCTAGGCACCAGACAGACAGAGATGAATGAAATATAATTCCTATCCTAAAGCGTTTCACAGCCTAGTGATGGAGACAGACACATAGGAAGATGAGTAATAATACTTCAGTGCATTTACACACTCTCGAAACTAAAGCATGAGGCAGTGTCTGAGCAGGAAAAATGAAATCTATTTGTGGTATCAAGGAAGGCTTCATAGTAAAGGTGACACCAGGCTTTGAAAGAGATTGAGTTTTCACTTATTGGAGAAGTGGAGGAAGGGAATTCCAGGCAGAGGTAACAGCATAGGCCAAGGCATAGAGGCATGAAAGAGAAAGCCAGTTAGAAGAATGGCAAATTCAATGATATTGGAGTATAAAATACAAAGGGGAGAGTCAGCTAGGCTTAAAGTAGGTTGTGGCCAGAGGATGCAAGACCTAGCACGCTTTCCAAGTTCCAAACAACCCTGTTATAAACTTATGAGGGTGTCTTATTTGCAAGTTGCGGGTGGCCTAAGTAGGTCTATAAATGTAGGCAGTGCATTCAAAAACCCGAACATTTCTGTACAAGAAATAAAGTCTCTTCGATTCTGTTTGTTGGTTTTTCAGTCCTAGCTCAGAATGAGGAGACTGCTGTGCTTCCATCAGGCCTATGCATCCCTGACTAACAAACAGGTCACTCAAGGCTTCTCAAGAGATATGGTGTTTTATTAGAATGTAAAAAAGAATAATGAATCTAGTATGCAACATCTTTGGTATTCCTATGTCACTAGGAAATGTCAGGATTCCAAACAACTTAAAACCTCTCTAGCACTTAAAATCTTGCCTGCCTTAAAATGCTAAAATGTTTCTCTCTTCGAGACATACTCTGCTTTCCCTTCAAAAGACAAAGCAAACCCAAGTCACAGAGGGCAAAGAACCTTGCCTTTTCCACCTTTTCAGATTATTGGGTTTATTCTATATTTGCAACATTTCTAAGTGCTTCAAAGGGGACTAAGGCAGACATAACCTCACCTCATAGACTCCTTCTGGCTCCACATCACAAGTCTCCTGGGCACTTTTACAATATTATTGGTTGAAAACCATTTAAAATATCTTTCCTCCATAAATGCATGGGCATATAGCTTTCCTGTTTCCCTGCAATGCCCACGCTATAGATAGGAAGTAGCCAGTTGGGCAACTGTTTTATGGAGAGACCTCTAGAAGAAAATACCTTCACACTCCTTAATGGTGGAATCCAATATAAAGTAGTTCATGGTTACTCTTTTTTCAAATTATTTTTTGCCCTTATAGATCATGGTGTTTTTCATAATAGTTCTTTAG
This sequence comes from Antilocapra americana, assembly GCA_007570785.1. Lineage (NCBI taxonomy): Eukaryota > Metazoa > Chordata > Mammalia > Artiodactyla > Antilocapridae > Antilocapra > Antilocapra americana. Next base: position 17,486,547 of record ML661897.1, read on the forward strand.
GAGGAAAGAATGAGAGAGGAAAATAGTTTAATTGGTTAGGGGAAGTGTGGAAAAGTGTGAGGGGGCAAGTAACACTTAATGTTCTGAAACCTTCTTCTAAACCTAAAAACTGATTCATAATTTTAGTTATGAACATTTGAAAGTGTTTGGTTCATTTATTTATTTTTCCAGTTAATACTGAGTGTGCATCTGGTTTGATGTGGACACTTGCTGGATGATGAGAATGAGATGCAGAAGAGGATCAGGTCTGCAGGGAACTTGGGGTTCACTGCCTGGCAGAAGAGAACTTCCTGCCACTGGGTGCGTCAGTGCTCGGAAGGCTGAGCGGTACCAGGCTGTGTACCCTATACTTGGGCTCACGTTTTCAGATTTAATTTCCATCTCTGAAATGACAGCTTCTGTCCACTCCAACAAGTTCCACTATTATAAAACATTTTTTGTTGTTGTTTAGTAGCTAATCATGTCCAACACTTTTGCGACCCCATGGACTGTAGCCTGCCAGGCTCCTCTGGCCAAGAGGGGGGTTTTCCCAACTGAGGGATAGAACTCGCGTTTCCTCTATTGGCAAGCGGGTTCTTTCCACTGAGCCACCTGGGAAGCCCCTATAGAACATTTTAGATTTTTTTTTAAAGGCTTTTTGATGATTGTTCAACTGCAGATGATTTTCTTTGGGCTCAACCTATCTTACTGTAGTTTCCTTTGGCTTAAAAATCCCAGCATTGCCACTGGGGATTCTCTTTGCTTCTGGGAGGGAATGTTGATTGGCCAGTCTCTCATTCCAAAATTATAACTCATCCACTATAATTCTGGAATCTTTTCTAGGCATATATGTGTATACATACATATATGTGTGTATAGTATGTTTGTGTATATGTATAGATGTATGTATACTCACATATGTATGCACAGTACATATTATACACATAAAAATATGTATACACATATAACCATGAATACATATATATGTGTGTGTGTGTGTGTATTTCTGTTTGTGTCCCTCTTTTCTTCATATGAGAAAGAAATGCCACATTAACAAAGGAACAAAAACATTAACTGGTTTATGGCCCTAGGTTTCACAACTCAATGAATGTGCAGAAGTTTGCAGTGACCAAAAGAAGAGTGTCCCATGACCTCCTCATCTCTAAGCCTGGGAGGCAGTCACCCTCTGGAAGTGAGCGATATTGTACCATTCTAGTGATAAGACCATTTGGAGTTAGGTTGATCCAAATCCCCATGCAGCAGACAGAAGACACCTGCCTGGTGAGAAGTCTACCTTGGCAGCCAAACCTCTGCAGGCGTAATCAGTTTTATGAAAACAGTGGTTGGCAAACACCCGTTCCACTTTGTGCCTCGGTCTGATACCCTGCATCGTGGCGGGTGAGGTGCTGTGAGGTGGCGCCCAGGGCAGCAGTTCTGAACCTTGGCCACTGGAATCACCCGAGGAGCTTCCAGACATCCTCCTGTCCGGGTGCTCCCTGAAGTCTTCCCTTACTGGTAGGTGAAGGCCAGTCAAGGTTGGAAGCCACTGTAGTGAGGTCACTGGCCGAGAGATACTCGGTATCTGGGGACAGAAACTACCAAGATGACTTGCCTTCAGTTCGTCTCTTTTCTTGGAGTGGAAAGTCCTGGAAAGGAACGGCATAGGGAATGTGCACTGACGCTAGAAGACCTCAGGCTTAGGCATTCCTTCAGGGAGCCAGTGGCCCTGCCTGGGTAGACTCTGCCACACACCAGCCTGCTGCATGCCACACGTATGGATTGTCTTAATTGTGTAAGATAAGCTCCTGGAATTGAAAAGAGGGCAGCCTGACTTCGTGGGTTCTTGTGCCAAAACAGGAGATCTCAAAACCACATGGTGGGGGCAATATTGTTTGTGGACAGAAGAAACTAAAGGACAAGAGGACTCTGTTTTAGCAGAATCATTTATAAGGAAAATATCAGAGGCAAAAGGCACACATGGGAATATTGTTATTGGAAAGAGCATTTTGCTAAAGAATTTTTATAAATGGAAACTGCTTCAAGTTCAAGCCATATTTAAAAACACAACCTCATGGGTGGCAGGAAGGAGGGTAACAGCTGTGTTCAAATATTTTTTGAAGGGATGAACACCCGACCTCATTCAGCTGTCTCTCTCAAGGGACTGAAGTGGCTCTGTGTGGGTCCTGGTATGTTTGGACCTGCCCCCAGCCCCTTCTGAGGCCTCTCTGACCCAATGAAGATGATGAAACATGGTAGCCAGGTAAAGAGCTATCCTTTTCAGAGATACAGATTCCCTCCCCTGCCCAGGATAGTTCAAGAACAATTTATTTTGGTACTGCAGGGAAAAATGGATGCAAACTAGGTATGAATTAGTGAAAAGTCAAGGGATACAATTCCCTATGAAATGCATACCCCAGGGCAGCTTGAATCTTGTGATATTTGACTCAGGGATTACTCAGGGACTTGCTCTCCCTCCCTGTGACCTATAGCACAATGGACTGGGTTAATTTAGGGTATTTGGGGGAGTTGTTTGGGAATGGAGGTTGGGGGGATTGGGGGAAATTGGGGGCAATCGCTGCTCCTGAAGGGACCAGAACAGAGTGTTTGCTGTTGTGTGCAGCCCAGAATCTGGTGTAGGCCCTCCTCTGTGGGAATTTTGGAAATTTCTATGGTTTGACACAACCGTCTTTGGCCTGATAGAACTTTGCTTTTCTAGAAAACCACATTTCTGTGTTAAACGAGGTGTATGCTCCACTGCTGGATGCCAGGTCAGGCATTTTTCCACCCTCCCCAGTGGGGTCTGCCTCATGCCCTGAGCAGCTGGCACAGGGCGCAGGCACTCCAAATATTTGTTGAACAAGCAAAAGGGTAAATCTCTCCCCTGTAAACTTTCAGGAAACATATCTGAAGTAGACAAAAGACCCTTAGTACACATTTTGCCCCAAAGTAATCATTTCAGTTCTCAGAAAACAAAAACTATCTAACTTCCTTTTGGCCATCTCATATCATATTGTTTTTGTGGTTCAGTCACTCAGTCATGTCCAACTCTTTGTGGCCCCATGGACTGCAGCATGCCAGGCTTCCCTGTCCATCACCAACCCCTGGAGTTTGCTCAAACTCATGTCCATTGATTCAGTGATGCCATCCAACCATCTCATCCTCTGTCGTCCCCTTATCCTCCTGCCCTCAATCTTTCCCAGCATCAGGGTCTTTTCCAATGAGTCAGCTCTTCACATCAGGTGGCCAAAATATTAGAGCTTCAGCATCAGTTCTTCCAATGAATATCCAGGGTTGATTTCCTTTAGAATTGACTGGTTTGATCTCCCTGCTGTCCAAGGAATTCTCAAGAGTCTTCTCCAACACCACAGTTTGAAACAATCAATTCAATAAAATCTGTTCTTCCTATTGATGATAATTAACACCGAGCACACAATATGGAATCAGGCAGTATTTAAAGGGGGTTGCATTTATTACCCTCTTTTTGCTTTCACAACTGTGTAGGAATAGCTATGCACATTTCACAGATGAGGAAACGGAGGCACAGAGTATTTATTATCTTACTTTAGAAGCTCATCTATGAGTGGTGGAATTGGGAGCCTAGCCCAGGCAGTCTGCTTGTGGATCTTGTCCCTCTGCCCACCACCATGCCTTGTGTCTAGGGGTCATAGAGTTAATGCTGTGATTTTGCTTGCCCAGCACCCGACTCCTTCCTTTTGGGTGCCCTGGCTGACTCCATTAACATGGTTTATGTTCTCCTATGATCTTGTCCCCAACCTTAGTTCATTGAACTATGAATGTGTTCCTGATTCATCAATTTATGACTTCTTTCCCCCAATGTTTTTGACCTTGAAATTAGTAAGGAGTCGGGTCTATTTCTCTCAAATAACTATAAAATCTAGGAGCTACTGGCAACCCCATCTACCACTGCAAGGAGAAAGCTCCCTGCAACCAGAGGGAGGAAGGAAGCCAGGCCCTCAGAGAAATGGGACAGAGAGGCCGGCAGTCCTGGAACACTAAGCCTCTGGTCCTTACAAGGGCCATCACCTTCTTATGTACGATCCATCATCTCTGTGACATTTCTCCTTTTGGCTGAAGCTACTTTGAATGAGGTTTCTGTCAATTACAACTTAGATACTTCTAACTAGGAGAGGCAGAAGTTCAACTTTGAGCCCTAAACCAAAGACTTCAGCGCACTTTCGCCTTTTCATCAACCAAGAAGGCCTTTGTCTAGAGAGGGATGTAAGCCTTCCCCACATGGCCTCTCCCACAAGACAGGGACTGTTCAGGTGCACTTCACACCTGCATTGCTACTCCAGATGTTTTCAAAGATGCTGCAGTGACCGTGGTCTCTTGCAATGGGGCTCTGCCCCTCCTTCCATCAACAGGCAAAGTCTGTTTCCCTTTCCCTTAAATTTGGGCGTAACACTTGACTTACTTAGACCAACAGACTACACCAGAGGTGGGTTATGTGACCTCCTAGGCTAGGCCTTAAAGGCCTTGTAGCTTCCGCTCTTGCCATACTGGAGCACTGCCCCAAGGCCACCAAGCAAGGAAGCCAGCCCAGCTTCCTGAGGAAAAGCCAGGTGGAGGCGAGCTGAAGCACCTGGCTATGAGCCTGTGGCATCTGTCAGACTCACAAGTGAGTCCCTCTTTAACCTTCTGACCCAGGTGACCCTCCAGCTACATGTAGCTATGTAAGTGAGTCTAAATGAGTCAGCAGAGAGAGAAACCTACCTTCAGAATCTAAAGAAACAATACACCATTGTTCTTAGCCACTAAGTTTTGAGGTGGTTTCTTTCCCAGCAATAGATAAGTGATACAGTCAGTTTCCATGTTTAAATTTCTCAAGTTTTGTATTGAACATTCCTAATGAAAACAAACCCAGCTGGCAGCTAACAGGAAGCCTCTGAATAGAGACAAGAAGATGTGACAGGAGAAAAAAGTCATCACTTCCAAGGCAGATAGGGGATAATTGCCCTGTATTTCCTGGCCTGCAGTATCCTTTGGGACAGAGAGGGGTCAGAAAGGGTTCTTGCCACTTAGCAGGCTATATGGAGTATGAGTATTTAAATATCAGACACTTTAACATGTGTGTAATGAGAAACCATACTTGATGGCTCCTGAGTGTGGCTATGTTAGTTGTAAAACATTACCATGGATGGAGAAAGCCCTGGGTGTCATCTGAGTGCTGGTCTGGTGAAGCAGGAAAGGAATGTTCTGGGTGAGCTCTGAACACATTTGCCTATGGAGTCCCAGAATCGCATGGCTTTACAGTCCTTCCAGGCCCTGTAGTATTCTCACTTCAGGCACAATTGGTCCAGATCTAACTATCGGGAGCAAATCAAACTTGCGATATGTTAAGCTTACAAATTTAGAACTCATGATTCAGCCAGGATGGCTTTATGACTTTCTCCTCACTGCATTAGTTATTCAGCAAAGATCTTTCCCAACCTTTCGCTCTTTCCCCTCCTAGTTATTAAGAGAAAACCACGGGTGTGAAGAGCTGTAGAATCTTGGGATACAATGGAGCAAAGCTCCTTGTTTTTCATGAGGTTCCGGTGTCTTGGTGATTTGAAACAGACTTGGTGGAGTGTGGAATTGGGTGTTGGTTCCCAGTGGGCTTCTGTTTGTTCAGGGCAGACAAAGCACTTCGTTGTTGTTCAGTTACTGTGTCTGGCTCTTTGCAACACCATGGGCTGCAGCATGCCAGGCCTCCCTGTCCATCACCCCCAGAGTTTGCCCAAGTTCATGTCCATTTCATCAGTGATGCCATCCAACTATCTCATCCTCTGTTGCCCTCTTCTCCTTCTGCCGTAAATCTTTCCCAGCATCAAGGTCTTTTCCAATGAGTCACCTGTTTGCATCAGGCAGCCAAAGTATTGGAGCCACCTTAATTGTGACCAAATTCTCAAGGTCTCATAAACTAGAATCTAGCTAGCTTTGTTGGTTTTACTGAGATCCCACGAAAAAGGACTTAAGCCTCCATGAGAGACAGGTGTCTGAAGGACTCAGAACCCTCCGTGAAATAGGATTGCAGAGAAACCGCCTGGTGGAAGGCTTCCTAGTGTGAGTAAGGCACACTGTAGGCAGAATGTTAGGTGCAGTGTGAGGAAGAAATGGCGATCCAGGCAGGAATGTCCCCTTATAGTCCCTGATGTATCAATAAGAGGACACTGTAGAGCCCACAGACCAAGTCTGGCCCAGGCCTGTTCTTGTGTATAAACCTCTACTGGCTCTCAGCTATGCCAATTTGTTGTACAGAGGAAAAGCGTACATAATTCCATCAAGAACTTCATTCTAGAGGTAAAGGCATCCCCACCCTTTGTCAGGAATGCAGAAAAAGGACAAGGGTAAAACCCAATCAGTGATGAATCTGAATAGGTGCTATCTAAATAAGGAAGCCTTGGAGCAAAAGATCTTAGTCCCAAGTAACACGTGGCATCCAGGGCTGAGAACTTTACTAAAGTAGCCCTAGGCACCCATGTTGAATCAGTGTCTTGGGATGGAATCCATACAAAAAGCAGTGGCACTGTGGGTTCCAAAAATTGGCATCGTTTAAGTTAACTTGTTCCTGCTAATAACCTACAACAGCTTGAATTTCAGTTGTTGCAAGTTTTTCATGCCAAGGGAGGGAGAAATGACAGAAAAAACATAAGGAACTTGTGAAAAGTTACTAGAGAGGATGTGATCCAGTCTTTGGCAACATCGGTTGGATCCAGAGCTTGGTAAAACCCAAAGCACCAGGATTATCTTTACCTTTGTGCACTACAGATGCACCAGAGAGTGGTACAAAGAAGATTTAGAGAGAGGAGGGGAATGGGAGAGAATGCAGGAAACCAGTGAACTTTATAATCTTCAAATGGCTGCTTTGGAACCTCTGGAGGTTGACAATCCCCAGGAATCCATCAATCAGTCCCCCCTGACATGTCCAAGGCCACAAGGGCGGCCAAGGAGCAAGTGGACACATGGCCAGTGCAGTCGATGCCAGGCTGTGCTCCAGAAGAGGGTGAGACCTGCATGTGCCTCTGGGTGCTGATGGCCCTGCCCCGCCACACAGAGCTCCGTTTGGTGCCCTCAGAGCCACAGCAGCTCTGGTCCTTCTTCAGTAGTTGAAATGTAGCATCACAGCCTCAGCCTTCTTCCTTTTCTTCCTTCACATTCTCCAGCCTTCAAGAAAGCAAAATGTGAGTCACAGAAAAATGCTTGGAGACTGCAAAGCACTCGTTTCTGTGGACATCAGCATTCTCATCTGTGAAAAGGGAGAGATGTGGATGACAGCAATGGATTTCCAACTTTTTGTTTTAAACAAACAGGTGTCATTTTTCAAATAAAATGTTAATCAAAACTAGGTGGAAACATTTCAGTTGAAGAAAGGGGAGGGAGAAGAAGAGGCCTGCGAGGGCTGTCATGACAAAGGACCACCAACAGAAGTGTGTTGTCTCGCAGTTCTAGGGGCAGACATCTTAAATCAGATGAGAGCATGAGTATGAGGGAGGGACGCGTGCAGGCCTCTCTCTTTAGCTTGGAGATGGCCATCTTCTCTCCTCACATTGTCTTTCCTCCAAGCATGTCTCCGTGTCCACATGCCCCCTTTTTGGAAGGGTCCCAGTTATGTTGGATTACGTTCACCCTAAGACCTCACTTTAACTTAGTTACCTCTATAAAGACCCTATCTTCAAATAAGTTCATATTCTCTGGGGGTTGGGACTTAAATGAATTTGGCAGGTGGTTGGGGTGGGAATGAGACACAATTCAACCCATAACAGAGTCTCTCCTGCTCTGACCCAGTGTTAGGCTCTTAGAACTGCACCACAGAGCTCAGACACAGTTTGCAAAAGCTGACAGGAGAGTCAGCCCCTTTTTACAGCTCTGACAGTCTATCAGTCAGCGAATGGCTATGCGCTTGAAAATAGTGTCTTCACTTGGTACCCAGATCTTGGTTTCTAAATAACATTCCCCACTGAGTGAAACCAGGTGTCCTTGAAGAAATGACAGATTCTAGGATGTTGTAGAAAAAGTATGAGATGCATCTGAAACAGATTTTGGTGCTAGAACGTAATGATGGGAATACACTGAGAGAATGCAGGGTAGGGGTAGGGAACAGAGAGAGAAAAGAAAAAAAGAGGAAAAAAAAGACACTAAAGTCTGTTTGAAGGGGCCCCAGTGGCTAAATCTAGGGTAACATGGATGTTAAAATAAACAGTGATTGTAACAGGTTATAACCTTTTGAATAAAAGCAATCTACAGCTATGGCTTTTCCAGTAGTCACGTATGGATGTGAAAGTTGGACAGTTAAAAAGGCTGAGCACCGAAGAATTGATGCTTTTGAACTGTGGTGTTGGAGAAGACTCTTGAGAGTCGCTTGGCCTGCAAGGAGATCCAACCAGTCCATCCTAAAGGAGATCAGTCTGGGTGTTCATTGGAAGGACTGATGTTGAAGCTGAAACTCCAATACTTTGGCCACCTCATGAGAAGTGTTGACTCATTGGAAAAGACCCTGATGCTGGGAAGGATTGAAGGCAGGAGGAGAAGGGGAAGACAGAGGATGAGATGGCTGGATAGCATCACTGACTCGATGGACATGGGTTTGGGTAGACTCTGGGAGTTGGTAATGGACAGGGAGGCCTGGTGTGCTGCAGTTTATGGGGTTGCAAAGAGTTGGACACGATTGAGTGACTGAACTGAACTGAATGAGTCTGAACTGATAGAAATAAGTGACTAAATAAAGAAACAAATGTGGAGAGGGAATGTGGTTTCTTATGGTATAATGCGAATGAATAAATTTGTAATTAGATAGATTTTGAAAATCACCTTTGGAACCATCACAGTAATAATTTCAGGCAAGAATCATCATTAGATGCTAAAACTGTGGGCAATGTATGATGACAAATGAGATCTTTATATTGGGTCTCATAGAATCTCCCCACAGGTTATCCATTAAATTCAAAAGGGTAAATAAAAATTCTATGGTGAAGAAACATAGAGAATATTACTTTAACTGATTAACAAAAGGAGCAATGGGACAAACCTCCTATGATGCCCTGAGAAGGACAAAACATTTCTGTGTTATTTCTGCTGTATTAGTTTCCTGTGGCTATAAAAAAAAGGACTATAAGCTTGGTAGCTTAACAGAATAGAAATTTATTCTCTCACAGTTCTGGAAGCCATAAGTCTGAAGTCAGTGTCGATGGGCAAAATCAAAGTGTCAGCGGTTGCTGCTTCGAGAGGCTCTACAGGAAAATCCATTCTTTGCCTCTCCCAGTTTCTGCTGGTTGCCAACCTTCCTTGGCTTGGAGTCCATGGCTCCAGTCTCTGTTTCTGTGGTCACATCACCTCTTTCTCTTTTGTCAGTGTGAAAACTCCCTCTGACTTCCTCTTATAAGAATTCACATGACTGCACTAAGGGACCACCCAGGTAATTCAGGATAAGCGCTTTATCTCAGCATCTTTAACTTTATTACATGTGTAAATGTCTCTTTTCCATATAAGATAATGCTTCCAGGTTCCAGGGATGAAGACCTGTTAGCTTTGGAGGACCATTTGTTAATGTTACTCAACATCTTTTAAAAACTCAAAGTCAAATTGTTTTGTGAGGACACATCAGACAGACCAAAACTGAGGGCATTTGACAAGACAACTAGTCTGTGCTCTTCAAAAAATTTGATGTTATGAAAGAAAAAAAAAGTGGGGACCAGTTTGAGACTAAAGGAGACCAAAGAGGCAAAAGGAGACTAAAGAGACATGACAGACATTTCCACGTATAATCCTGGGTGGGATGATGAGTGGGTGGCGGGGATGTCATAAGGACAATATCAGAAAAATTGGAAAAATTTAATGCTACAATAAATAACGGTAGTGCACTAGTGCTAAAACTACTAACTTCTAAGCTATATAAGAGAATGTTCTAGTTCTGAGGTAACGAATGGCATAGAATTTGAGGGTGCAGAAGCATCACTTAAGTTTAAAAGGATATCTCAACTAGTTCTAAAAAAATGCTGGCAGTAGATACAAATATAGATATAAGAGATAAAGTAAATTTGGAAAAATGAATCTGGTGAAGGTCATATGGGAGTTCTTTATACTATTCCTGCAAATCTTCTCTAAGATTTCTGTAAGTTTGAGTTACAAAAGAATACAGGGTATGTGCTGTAATTATCAATCTGGATACAACTTCATGTCATTGGAAAGTTCAGACCTAGTGATTTTGTTAAGTTGGGGAGCAGGAGTGTATCTTCACTAATAGTGAGGCTGATTTATTAATAATTGTTTTAGTGGTAATAGACTGGTTCCAAATAGAAAAAGGAGTACGTCAAGGCTGCATATTGTCACCCTGCTTGTTTAACTTATATGCAGAGTACATCATGAGAAACGCTGGGCTGGAGGAAGCACAAGCTGGAATCAAGATTGCCAGGAGAAATATCAATAACCTCAGATATGCAGATGACACTACCCTTATGGCAGAAAGTGAAGAGGAACTAAAACGCCTCTTGATGAAAGTAAAAGAGGGGAGTGAAAAAGTTGGCTTAAGGCTCAACATTCAGAAAACTAAGATCATGGTGTCTGGTCCCATCAATTCATGGGAAATAGATGAGGAAAACAGTGGAAACAGTGTCAGACTTTATTTTGGGGGGCTCCAAAATCACTGCAGATGGTGATTGCAGCTATGAAATTAAAAGACAATTACTCCTTGGAAGGAAGGTTATGATCAACCTAAATAGCATATTGAAAAGCAGAGACATTACTTTGCCACCAAAGGTCTGTCTAGTCAAGGTAAGGTTTTTCCAGTAGTCATGTATGGATATGAGAGTTGGAGGGTGAAGAAAGCTGAGCGCCGAAGAATTGCTGCTTTTGAACTGTGGTGTTGGAGAAGACTCTTGAGAGTCCCTTGGACTGCAGGGAGATCCAACCAGTCCATCCTAAGGGAGATCAGTCCTGGGTGTTCGTTGGAAGGACTGATGTTGAAGCTGAAACTCCAATACTTTGGCCACCTCATGTGAGGAGTTGACTCATTGGAAAAGACCCTGATGCTGGGAAGGATTGGGGGCAGGAGAGAAGGGGTCGACAGAGGATGAGATAGCTGGATATCATCACTGACTCAATGGCCATGGGTTTGGGTAGACTCCTGGCGTGCTGCCATTCATGGAGTCACAAGGGGTCGGACACGACTGAGCGACTGAACTGACTGAACTGAACTGATGATGTGGAAGGCCAGTTTTTTGATAATGAAGCATTAGAGGTAAAGAAGGCAGCCTGCAGGTGGAGTCTTTTTCTAAGTTTTTTTCTTTGTCTTTTTGGAACACTTTATTATGAGATATAATCCAAATACATATAATTCATGAATATAAAGTGCACAATTTAATGCCTTTTAGCATATTTACAGTTGTGCAACTATCATCACAGTCAGTTTTGGAACACTGTCATCTCCCCCAGAAAAAAACCCTTACATCTGTCTTACCTATCACCCCATCTCCTCAACCTTCACTCAGCAGAGACAGCCACTCATCTGCTTTCTGACTCTATTGGTTTACCTAGTTGGTGCATTTCATATGGAATTATATAATATGTAGTCTTTTGTGACTGGCTTCTTTCACTTAACATAATGTTTTCAAGGTTCATCCATGTTGTAGCATTTATCAGTACTTCGTTCCTATCGTACAAATGAGCCATGATAACCTCAGCTTGTTTATTTCTTCACATCAGGCTGAGACCTCTTACCTCAAAAGTCTGCAGGTACCATACTCAAAATTTTACACATCTAATTGTTTTAAGAGTAGCCCAAACAAGCAGACTTTTAGCCATATAGGATCTGCCTGTTTTTCATATCCTGAGGAAAATACACCCAGCTTTTGCCAGCCATTGACAAGATAGAGCCTTCTGGTTTTAAGATCCCATGGTGCTACAGCATGCTCTTCAGAGCTCTCCAACTCAAAGACTCATTGCTGTGCTTCTAAGCAAGGTCACCTAGACACATATGCTCTTATTCTGGCCCCCCTTCTCTGGCATTTCCTTGCCCTCCTCCCCTTCTGGGTTGTCTTAAGCCTGTGCACCATCTCACGTTGTAAGGAACTTCCCCTCGTATAGAACCCTGTCCAAATGTTGCCCAAGAAAGCTTGTGTGTTACTTCCTCTTTTGGTCATATCTTTCCTCCATTCCCCCTAAATCACACATAACCTCTATAATTTCTTTTTATTGCTGAATAGCATTCAATTGTATGGATAGACCACATTTTCTTTAATCATTAATCCCCTGATGGACATTTTGGTTGTTTCCAACTATGGGCTATTATTTTTGCTGCTATGAATATTTATGTCCAAGTTTTTATTTGAACACTTATTTTTATTTCTCTTGCTACCTAAGTGTAGCATTGCTGGATCATAGGGTAACTGTATGCTTAAACCTTTGATAAACTGCCAGACTGTTTTCCAAAGTGGCTGTAATATTTTCTATTCCTGCCAGCAGTGGACAAGGGTTCCAATTATTCCATATCCTTGCCAACACCTGCTATTATCTGACTTTTTTATTATAGTCATCCTAGTGGGTATAAAGTGGTAACTTGTTTTGATTTGCATTTTCCTAATCAGTAATGATGTTGAGCATCTTTTTATGTGCTATTGACCATTTGTATATTTTCCTTGGAGCAATGTCTATTCAGATTATTTGCTCATTTTAAAATTAAGTTATTTTATTATTAAGTTGTAAGAACTACTCATGTGTTCTGGATCCAAGTTCCTTATCAGATATGTGATTTTTGAAATATTTTCTTATATTCCATGGGTTATCTTTTTATTTCTTGGTGATCAGCACAAAAGTGCAGAATTTTGTTGATGTCTAATTTATATATATACTCTTTTCTTTTGTTGCTTAAGCTCTTGATGCTATATCTAAGAATCCATTGCCAAATCCAGAATCACAAAGATTTAGCCCTTTGTTGTCTTCTAAGAGTTTTACAGGTTTAGCTCGTACGTTTAGCTCTTTGATCCATTTTGAGTTAATTTTTGTCTATAGTGTAGGTTCATTTACATGTGGTGATTATTTCCCTACTTCTAGATTATCTTTTTCATGCTTCACTAGACTGTGTCACACCTTGGCACACCTCAACTACCACACCTCAACTTTGGTGGTTTCATATCAGAACCAAAAAAGTGAAACCGAGTCAACACCCAAAGACCAGTGTCAGTGGGAGACAGGGAGTGCAGGGGAACCCCCCTCCCCTATTTCCTGCAGACTATGAGTTTTATCACTCCCCTTCAAAAGTCTCTTAGTGCTTCAAGTTATCAAGCCTTTGTCTCAGCACTATTTGTTGAAAAGACAATTCTTTCTCCATTGAATGGTCTTGGCATCCTTGTCCAAATATAGATATATTGATTTCTTTCTGAATTTTCAATTCTATTCCTTTGATTTGAAAATTTATACTTATGTTAGGACCACAATGTTTTGATGCTTGGAGTGAAGACTTTTATGTGACTTCTTCCCTTAACTAATGACCTGAGACGAGTGAGGCATCACCCTATGTCCTACATATAAGAGTATGGTGCCTTTTAAAGGAGCTGCTGCCTTAGGTCCTCAGACTTGCGCTATATCCCTGTCCATGTCTTTTGTTTCTCCTCCTTTCTTGCTTTGGTTGGACATTCTATCACTCAGGAACATTCCCCTTAGGCTGGTGGCAGTGGCTCATGATGACTTGAGACAGTAAGAGACCTGGTGGAGGGCAGTGACTAAACTCAGTCTACAGGAGATGGGGGCATTCCTCCGCATTCCCTGCCGTCCACTGACCCTGCCTTTGACTCTGCTTCCCTTTTTGGGTTTTGATTTGAAAATACAAAAGTTGAAGCCAAGGTGTGAAACAGTCTAGTGAAGCAAGGAAAAAAATTCCAGAAGTAGGGAAATAGTCCCTGGGGAGGAAAAAGACAAGGGCTCCATTCCTCAATTCCTACTTAGGCTTTGAGCCGTCATATGTTCTCTAGACTTCTATCGCTTTGAAGCAAGGTAAAAAAAAAAAAAAAAAAACAGATGTTGAGAAGGAATCCATTTGTAATCAGTAGTACCATGGCTTTAAAAACCTTTGTCAACCTGAAACATTTCCAAAAAGGGATATTTTACAGACTTGCTAGGGAACATAATAGAATCTGGACCTGGAAAAGCAACTGAAAAGAGGCAAAGACTATTGCCTTCAGGAGAGAAATACTGGGGAAAGGAGACATCCCCAAAGAGTGTTTTCACATGGAAGGGGGACGTGAGGAGAGCTCAGGTCATACATCTCCAGAATGAGGTCACTTCAGGTGCTTTGCTGGGAACCAAGAAGACCTTATATCATCTGGGAATATCTTTAATGAAAGCATCACTGGCAATGATTTTAGACAGAGGAAGTGTTGCTTAATATTTCTCATCTGGAGCCCAGCTGGAACAGGATGGGCTGCAGGAAGGAGTCCAAGGACATCTAGAAGGACCTCTTTCCTAGATGAGAAAACAGCATCACCATTTTGCAAATAGGAAGTGAAACATAAAGAAGGCAGGGATTATGCCAGCTTTAAGTAGTCCTATCAGAATTGCAGAGTCCATATCAGCACTATAACCACTAGTCCCTGGTTCCAGAGGCCATGGGGAGGAAAAACGGAAAAGGCACAGAGACAAGGCTTAGCTTAGGCCATCATGTCTAGAATGGCTCACTTTGGCTTTCCCTACTGGGACAGTGAGGCCAACCTTTTTTCTTCGCCTAAAACAATACACATTTTTAATACCAGGTAGCCAAGGGCTGGAATGAAGACTCTAAGGGTGCCCCTTAGCACAGGGTGTGGAGGACACAATATGACAAGAGTCCCTAGAGCTGTGCCCTGAGGGGACCCAGGGAATTTGGTCTGTCCCCAAAGTGTAAGCAGCGTATTTTTTATACCTTAATAATTTTCTTTCACATTAATTATATGCTAATTTAAACAGTGCAAGAAATTTTAAAAAATAGTGATAATGACCTGGAATTCCACCTGAAAGCTACTGAGAATATTTTTACATCTACTCTCTATGACTTAAAAATACATACTCACTTACACACACACAGAGGCACATACAATTTCTTCAAAAATTGAGTTTCACTGTAGGTTTTTTTCCCACTCAATTATATATAAGAAATATCTTCTCATCTCTACATGATAAATATTTTTCCAGGTCAACTGACATCTTTCACAGCATCATTTTTTAATTGAAGTTGAAAATTAATTAATGGGTTGATTAATTAATTGATTTACAAGGTTGTGTTAGTTTCTGGTATAGAACAAAATAATTCATATTATATATATATATATATATATATATATATATATATAATCATATATATGGTGTTGGAGAAGACTGACTCGTGAGAGTTCCTTGCATTGCAAGAAGATCCAACCAGTCCATCCTAAAGGAGATCAGTCCTGGGTGTTCATTGGAAGGACTGATGTTGAAGCTGAAACTCCAGTACTTTGGCTACCTCATATGAAGAGCTGACTCATTGGAAAAGACCCTAATACTGGGAAGGACTGGCGGCGGGAGGAGAAAGGGATGACAGAGGAAGAGATGGCTGGATGACATCACCAACTCGATGGACATGGGTTCGGGTGGACTCCGGGAGTTGGTAATGGACAGGGAGGCCTGGCGTGCTCTAGTTCATGCGGTAGCAAAGACTCGGACACGACTGAGCGACTCAACTGAACTGACATCCTTTTACATATTCTTTTCCACTATAGTTTATTACAGGATATAGAATATTGTTCCCTCTGTTATACCTTAAGACTCTGTTGTTTATCCATTTTATATATAGTAGTTTATATCTGCTAATCTCAAACTCCCAATTATCTTCCCCCCTGCCCTTTCCCCTTTGGCAAGCCTAAGTTTGTTTTGTAAGTCTGTAAGTCTGGTTCTGTTTTATAGATAAGTTTATTTGCATCATGTACATCATTTTCAGTGCTTATTTAGTATTCCATCCCATGGATGGTTCACAACATTCTAGTGGGTAGTATATTAGACTAACAATTATAACCAGAGCAACACAATTTTGACTCTCCTGAGCAGAGCCAGAATAAGGATATCTGTTAGACATCCATCTTCTGTCTTCCAACTTTTCTTAAAGAAATAAGGGTTCATAAAAAAGGAAGACCAGGGAAAATGGTGATCCCATACTGAATAAACACTGAATTCTGTTTAAGAATTCTTTATTTCTGATGGTTCCCTTAAGCTTCAGTGAAATTCATGGCTTCCCTGGAAGAGATAATATTGGTGGCTCAGAGGGTAAAGCGTCTGCCTGCAATGCAGGAGACCCAGGTTTGATCCCTGGGTTGAGAAGATCTCCTGGGGAAGGAAATGGCAACCCATTCCAGTATTCTTGCCTGGAGAATTCTATGGATGGAGGAGCCTGGTAGGCCACAGTCCACGGGGTTGCAAAGAGTCAGACATGACTGAGCGACTTCAATTTCAAGTTAAATAATATATTTAAACTTATCTGTGAGATATCAAATTGCTATTTAAATATAACGATAACACAAAAAATAATAGCATTTTTATAAAAATTAAGTTCTGACTTTTGGACTACAGCAAGAACCTATAGAAGATTTAGAATTACAGAAAGCAATAGTGTGTTTCACTTTAGCCATATATGCTCTAAAAAGATTGGGACAAAATAAATGTTTAGTAAATTAAACCATACATTCATGCTGGAACTTGAAAATGGTTCTGAAAATGGTTCTATTTTCCTTTCTGATTGGTCTTCAATTTTCTCTGCTGTTAAAATTTTAGTTCAAGTTCCTCCAAGAGGCTAAGGTAAGGCAAACACTTAAACCTTCCAGGGGAACTTGCTAAATGATTGGTCCAAATGTAGGGCATCCTGTTTGCTGCCTTCTGCCTCCTGCCATCCACCTTCAACCTCCTGACCCGCCCCTGACCTAGGAGTCTGGCACGCATGGACTGCCTTCTATAGCTTTGAGGTCCTCAGGCTTCTGGGTGGGCTTGGCCAATGGAAGTCCTAACAGATCAGAAGGAAGGGGAAGATGGAGGCCAGGGTATCCATTGCTCTGGCTTCCTCCCTACAAAGTCACCTTTTGAGAAGGTATCCTCCTCACAACTCTTTCCTTCTTCATCCCTTAAATTTTTTTCCCTTCCTTATCTCATTGGGTTGATGGTGCTAACAGCTCCTCTGCCCTAGCCTACACCTTGTAAGCAGCCCCTTTGTAATCTGAAGAAACCCTATTCTACGTATTGTAATTTGAGGGTACCTTCTTTTTCCTATTGAGGCCCTGCCTGATAAAGTCTGGAGAGCTCAGGAATCCTTTGATAATAGATTGCACTGGTGGCTAGAAGCCAGTGGAGGCTTCGCTGTTTTTTTTCAAGGGCTCTGTGAATTACAGATACAGACACAAAATAGGGAGGACAGTCAAGGATCTGGGTGCTAGACAAAAATGGCAAATCTATCAGCGGGAGAAGATGATAGTGGTTAGGCATATAAGCTTTGGTGCCATGCTGCCTGCATTCAAATACAGCACAGTGTTCACTTGAAGGTGGCCTCCATTGACCCTGGCTCCTGCATTCTGCCCCTGTGCAATCCCTCCCTTTGAGTGTGGGAACATGTGACTGCTTCTAACCAACAGAATATGATAAAGGTATCATTTCTATGATTATGTTGCTTTAGTTTGTTACTTCTTTCCTAGTAGACCCTCTCCCAGTAGCTTTGATGGTGCAAGCTACTGTGCTATGAACCATCATAAAAAGAGGCCCATACACGGTAATGTAAAGAAAAAATTAATTAATTAATTAAAAAAAAAAAGAGGCTCATGAGGCAAGGAAATGAGGTGGTCTTTGGCCAACAGTCAACAGGGAACTGAAGATTTGACTACAACAGTATTCAGGAATCTGCTACATCCAACAACTCTGTGAGTGTGGAAGGAAATCCTTCCCCAGTTGAGTCTCCAGATGAAATCCCAGCCCTGGTGACAACTTGATTGCAGCCTCATAAGAGACCTTGAGCCAGATCATTCAGCTAAGCTGTGCCTGGGTTCCTAACCCATAGAAGCTGTGAGATAAAAAAATGAGGGTTGTTTTAAGTCACTAACTTTGTGGTAATTTGTTAGTCAACAAAAGATAACGGTAAACTTTCTATCTGTGTAACTGCAGAGAAGTTACTAAACCAATTTATGTCTTAGTTTCCTCATCTTTAAAACTGGAATTAAGATAATAATTACATATTTCTGCTTTGTAGGGCTGGAGTGTAGGATAAAATGGGTAAACTGTAACATGCCTAATACAGCATCTGCCATAGAGGTGGCTGATTACATCAAGTCAAGTCAAGTGTTAGTCGCTCCGTTGTGTCCAACACTTTGTGACCCCATGGACTGTAGCCTGCCAGGCTCCTCTTTGTCCATGGGATTCTCCAGGCAAGAATACTGGAGTGGGTTGTCAGGATGGTTATATAATGTTGGCTAATATTTTTAGACCTGACTCTGTAACCTCTTCTGGGATATGCTGCCTTCCCTGATACTAAGATTCAACTGATCCTGAACCTCAATTTTCCTCCCTCATTTGTCTCTTCAGTAAGTTTGCTGTTTAATAACAGATTTTCAAGGAGCAGAAAGATTTTGCAAGCTTGCAGAGCCCTAGAGCATGAAAGCATTGCCCTGAACTTTTCCCAAGACTCAGCCATCCACTCTGTCATCCTCTCTATGGACTCTACCCCACTGTGATCTCTGAATTCCGAAAATCAGCTGGAGACACAGCTTGGCTGACTTGTGGAGCTCAGGATCAGAGCATAAATGTGGATGTTTGTTTGGTGACATTTATTATAATTCATCTCCCTAGGGGCCAAAAGAGTATCAGAGACCCGTGGCATTCAGAAGCTGGAGAGGAGGGTCTGCAGCTCTGCATCTCCCAAAACAAAGTGCTCCTACAGTGCCAGTTTAGTGTTCTGCCCAGATCTTGGGTCCTTCTCTCTTCCTCAGGTCTGAGAGATTCTGGATTTTGAGGATCTTTTCTTATTGATCTTCTTTCTCCATACCTTCTCCCCATACACTCTAAACTTTCAGATCCATCTTTTTATCAGCACGAGGCCTAGGCCTCCGAGCTCCTTCCCTCTTCCTTGTACCCACCATGCTTCTTTTTCTTCATTAACATTTTATCTTTCCACCCAGTCAGCCCTCTCTTTTACCTCCTGTTCCTAACTACCTGGATTTGGTGGACATGGGTTTCCCCCATTGTCCCAAAAGCCACCTCTTCCCAAACAGGCACATGTATACCTATGTACATATGCAAAATATACTTGCTTAAAGTATAAGCTGCCCCAAATGCTATGGTAGAGAAAACAGATCAAAAGAGGAAAAAATGACTCCCCAAATTAGGGGATCACTCTAGCTAGTGATCATTACCCCAGGAATTAAATCCAGGTGTCCTGACCCAGAGTAGACACTATCAGACAACAGAGCTGGCTTTGTCCCTGGGTCCAGTCAGCTGTGTGATAGTTATGGTTACTTTTTGACCCCATGAAATGGGGCAGAGCTGGACATGGGACGCAGTCAGAAAATGTGGATTTACTTGTCATTTCTTTCAGAGGGCAGGGAAACTAAGAGATTGGAGCTCATCTGGAAAAACAGCCCACACTTTCCAGCGGAGCCTTTCCAGGGGGTGCATTTCATACATTTCACAATAGCTGTTTACCTTTAAGCAAGCTGTCAGCTCTCAGGGGCTCTGCTGCATGCATTCTGTTTCAGGACCAGGCAAAACGATTCTTTTCATTGCCAACTGTGGTTTTTTAATATGTGAATAAGCAACTCCCTTGCATCTTTTAAATCTCCCTCTGCTGAACTCTGGGCTGCAGTACTGAGGAGAGCAAGGACAGAAACGGAGTGGATTTGTTCACAAGGATATTTTATAAGTAGGACAGCTTCCTTTCCTTTCCCACTTATTTTTAAGGATGGCAGTGGGTAGACATGACAGTCCTGTGAGTAGGTGGGCAGATGAGTGAGCGGATAGACAGAACAAGGAGTTTCCTTCTTGGGATTCTTATTGGTTCGACTGATCTATGGTTTACATCCCATTCATCGGGAGGGCACTGTAATTAATCAGAAACAGCTTGAGCTGAAACTGCATTTGCTGTCACAAACTTGCTGAACTCCACCAGGATCTCTTCTCTCCTTCCCACCAATCAACTCTTGCTTTATTTTAAACAAAACTCCCTCCAAGTGTCCTTAATCTCAGGTAACCAACACATATAAACTAAAAAGCATTTAAACTAAAAGCAGTAGGTACACAGAGTTAAAAAAACAAACAAACAGACAAAAACAGTACAGAGAAATGTACAATAAAATTCCAGGTGCTCTCCTCAAAATAAACTATTAGAGATTGGACGTTTACAGAAAAATGCAGCCACTAAACCAAGAAAGCTTATGTACTTTTTATTTATATAGAAGGATTTTCTCTATATTCACAACTCTGGTCCTTGCTTTCTAAAGGATTTTACTTTCTACGCATTAGAGATCTTTTCAGGTGTGATCACTCTAGTTCCTTCCTTATAATAGTTGCTATTGTTCAGTCGTTTAGTTGCTCTGTCCTGTCCGACTCTTTGTAACCCCATGGACAGCAGCAAACTGGGCTTCCCTGTCCTTCACTATCACCTGGAGATTGCTCAGACTCATTTCCAGTGAATCAGTGATGCCATCCACCTTTCTCATGCTCTGTTGCTTCTCCTCCTGCCCTCAATCCTTCCCAGCATCAGGATCTTTTCCAAGGAGTTGGCTCTTCACATCAGGTGGCCAAAGTATTGGAGCTTTAGCATCAGTCCTTCAAATAAGTATTCAGGGTTGATTTCCTTTAGGATCAACTGGTTTGATCTTGCAGTCCAAGGGATTCTCAAAGAGGCTTCTCCAGCACCACAATTTGAAAGTATCAGTTCTTCAGTGCTCAGTCTTCTTTATAGTTCAACTCTCACATTCATACATGACCACTGGAAAAACCATAGCTTTGACTAGATGCACCTTTGTCAACAAAGTGATATCTCTGCTTTTAAATATGCAGTCTAGGTTTGTCATAGGTTTTCTTCCAAGGAGCAAGCATCTTTTAATTTTACGGTAGCAGTCACTGTCCATAGTGATTTTGGAGCCCAAGGAAATAAAGTCTGTCACTGTTTTCAGTTTTTCTCTATTTCCCTATCTATTTGCTCTTTAGAAGAAAAGCTATGACCAACCTAGACAGCATATTAAAGAGCAGAGACATTACTTTGCCAACAAAGATCCATCTAGTCAAAGCTATGGTTTTTCTAGTAGTCATGTATGGATGTGAGCGTTGGACCATAAAGAAAGCTGAGAGCCAAAGAACTGACACTTTTGAACTGTGGTGTTGGAGAAGACTCTTGAGAGTCCCTGGGACTGCAAGGAGATCCAACCAGTTGATCCTAAAAGAAATCAGTCCTGAATATTCATTGGAAGGACTGATGCCGAAACTCCAATATTTGGCTACATGATGCGAGAACTGACCCCTTAGAAAAGACCCTGATGCTGGGAAAGATTGAAGGCAAGAGGAGAAGGGGATGACAGAGGATGAGATGATTGGATGGAATCACCAAGTCGATGGACATGAGTTTGAGCAAGCTCTGGGAGTTGGTGATGGACAGGGAAACCTGGCATGCTGCAGTCCATGGGGTCACAAAGAGTTGGACATGTCTAAGTGACTGAAATGAACTGAACTGACTAGCCATGAAGTGATAGGACTGGATGCTATGATCTTAGTTTTTAAATGTTGAGTTTTAAGTCAGCTTTTTCACTTTCCTTTTCAGCTTCATCAAGAGACTCTTTAGTTCCTCTTCACTTTCTGCCATTAAGTTGGTATCATTTGCATATCTGAGGTTATTGATATATCTCCCAGCAATCTTGATTCCAGCTTGAGCTTCATCCAACCCATTTCATCCAGGCATTTCATGTAATGTACTCTGCAAATAAGTTAGATAAGAACAGTGACAATATTCAGTCTTGAGGTACTCCTTTCCCAATTTTGAACCAGTCTGTTGTTCCATGTTCAGTCCTGACTGTTGCTTCTTGTCCTGCACACAGGTTTCTCAGGAGGCAGGTAAGGTGGTCTGGTATTCTCATTTCTTTAAGAATTTTCACAGTATGTTGTGATCCAAATAGTCAAAGGATTTAGCATAGTCAATGAAGCAGAAGTAGATGTTTTTCTGGAATTCTGTTGCTTTTTCTAAGGTCCAGAGGAATGTTTGCAATTTGATCTCTGGTTCTTCTGCCTTTTCTAAATCCAGCTTGAACATCTAGAAGTTCTCAGTTCACATACTTTTTGAAGCCTAGGTTGCCGGAGTTTGAATATTACCTTGCTAACATGTGAAATGAGTGCAATTGTGCAGTAGTTTGAGCAATCTTTGGCATTGCCTTTCTTTGGGATTGGAATGAAACCTGACCTTTTCCAGTCATGTGGCCACTGCTGAGTTTTCCAAATTTGCAGGCATATTGAGTGTAGCACTTTCACAGCATCATCTTTTAGGAATTTAAATAGCTCAGCTGGAATTCCATCACCTCCTTTAGTTTTATTCATAGTAATGCTTCCTAAGGCCCACTCAAGGATATCTGGTTCTAGGTAAATGATCGCCATCATAGTTATCTGGGTCATTAAGACCTCTTTTGTATAGTTCTTCTGGGTATTCTTGCCACCTCTTCTAATATCTTCTGCTTTTGTTGGGTCTATACCATTTCTGTCCTTTATTGTGCCCATCTTTGCTTGAAATGTTCCCTTGGTATCTCTTATTTTCTTGAAGAGATCTCTAGTCTTTCCCATTCCATTCTTTTCCTCTATTTCTTTGCATTGTTCACTTAAGAAGGCTTTCTTATCTCTCCATGCTATTCTTTGGAACTCTACATTCAGATAGGTATATCTTTCCTTTTCTCCTTTGGCTTTCACTTCTCTTCTTTCATCAGCTATTTGTAAGGCCTCCTCAGACAACCATTTTGCCTTTTTTGCATTTCTTTGGGGATGGTTTTGTTCACCACCTCCTGTACAATGTTATGAACCTCCATCCATAGTTCTTCAGGCATCCTGTCTATCGGATCTAATCCCTTGAATCTATTTGTCACTTCCACTGTATAATCATAAGGGATTTGATTTAGGGCATACCTGAATGGTCTAGTGGTTTTCCCTACTTTCTTCAATTTAAGGCTGAATATTACAATGAGTTCATGATCTGAGCCACAGTCAGCTTCTGGTCTTGTTGCTGACTGTGTAGAGCTTCTCCTTCTTTGGCTGCAAAGAATATAATCAGTCTGATTTTGGTATTGACCATCTGATGATGCCCATATGTAGAGACTTCTCTTGTATTGTTGGAAGAGGGTGTTTCTATGACCAGTGTGGTCTCAAGGCAAAACTCTGTTAGCCTTTGACCTGCTTCATTTTGTACTCCAAGGCCAAATTTGCCTGTTACTCTAGGTATTTCGTCACTTCCTACTTTTGCATTCCAGGGCCCTATGATGAAAAGGACATCTTTTTTTAGTGTTAGCTCTAGGAGGTCTTGTAGGTCTTCACAGAACCTCTTCAGCTTCTTTGGCATTAATGGTTTGGGCATAGTCTTGGATTATTGTGATATTGACTGGCTTGCCTTGGAAATGAACAGAGATCATTCTGTTGTTTTTGAGATTGCACCCAAGTACTGCATTTCAGACTCTTTTGTTGACCATGAGGATTACTATATTTCTTCTAAGGGATTCTTGCCCACAGTAATAGATATAATGTCATTTGAATTAAATTCACACACTCCCTTGCATTTTAGTTCACTGATACCTAGAATGTTGATGTTCACTCTTGCCACCTGTTCGACCACTTCCAATTTACCTTGATTCTTAAACTTAACATT
Organism: Antilocapra americana; assembly: GCA_007570785.1. Taxonomy (NCBI): domain Eukaryota; kingdom Metazoa; phylum Chordata; class Mammalia; order Artiodactyla; family Antilocapridae; genus Antilocapra; species Antilocapra americana. Next base: position 17,510,383 of record ML661897.1, read on the forward strand.
CCAGGTTCCCATGCAATTTTTGTTTTTTTTTTTTTTTTTTTTTTTTTTTACCACATCCATTCCTTTTGGAGCTATTTCTCTGTACTCCTCCAGTAACATACTGGACACCTACCAATCTGGGGGTGGGGTTCATCATTCAGTGTCATATCTTTTCATACTGTTCATGGGGTTCTCAAGGCAGAAGAATACAGAAGTTCTGTATCATTCCCTTCTCCAGTGGACCACATCTTGTCAGAACTCTCCACCATGACCCGTCCCTCTTGGGCTGCCCTATGCAGCACGGCTCATAGTTTCATTGAGTGACAGACACAGAGCTATGATCCATGTGATCATTTTTGTTAGTTTTCTATGACTGTGGTTTTCATCCTGTCTGAGCCCATGGACTCTCAGAGATGCTCCCTCCAGCAAGCAAGGTCCCATCACAGAAGGGACACGGCCCAGGCACTGCATGCTAAAGAGATGTAGGAAAAAGAAATTGGGCTCCAGGGTCCTAAATTGGGGCACCATTACACAAGATCTCCAAAGTGAGCAGGGCAAACATTCTCTGGGAGCCTGTGCCATGGGCTCTGGTCCTCCCTCTACACAAGAGTAAGAAATTTAGGGGGCATGGACCAATGGTTCACTGTGCTCTGACTCAGAGCCAGTCACTTCGCACAAACCACAGTCCTTCCTGCTCATTACAGGGGTAGGTAAGTGGGTGTGGGGACTGAAGCATCAGTGCTAAGTTTCCTTCCCTCAGTCAGTGCTATTCTTGTCCTAGTGGCAAAAGCCAGGGGTCTCTTCTCTAATAATTCTGAGTTTGAATTCTTTCCTTCCCACCCTCACTTTGCTCTCCTTTTTGCCACTCTTTTCCCATTTTTCCTGCCCTCTCTTTTCAGGAAAAAGTAAATAAGACCAACAAGTTTTTACTGAGCACCTGTTTTTTGCAGAATATTTCTTTTTCTCTTTATCCTATAGGTTTCCAAATGGGAAACAGTATGGAGATTCCTTTAAAAACTAAAAATGGAGTTGCCACATGATCCAGCGATCCCACTCCTGGGCATATGTCTGGAGAAAACTCAAATTCCAAAACATACACGCACCCCAGTGTTCACTGCAGCACTGTAACAAGACAGCCAAGACACAGAAGCAATATGTATATATATAATAGATTACTACTCAGCCATAAAGCAACATGGATGGACTAGAGATTACCATACTAAGTAAAATAAGAGTGAGAAAGACTCACAGACATAGAAGACAGATTTATGGTTACCAAAGGAGAAAGTGGGTGGGTGAGGGATAAAGTAGGAGTTTGAGATTAGCAGATACAAACTACTATATGGAAAACAGATAAACAATAAGGACCTACTGTATAGCACAGGGAATTGTATTTTATATCCTATAAGAAATCATAATTGAAAGAATATGAAAAAGTTGTATATATAGTATATATATGTATAACTGAATCACTTTGTTGTACACCAAAAATTAACACAATGTTGTAAATAAACTATATTTCAATTAACAACAGCAACAAAATGTCTACCTTCTTAAGGTCTCCTTGGGGAGAAATCACAGGATGCCCTCCTGGCATACACTAAAAGCGGTTTGAAGAGGCGAGCTGGTGGTGAAGTGGGTCCTCCCTGCCTTCACGTGTCTCCAGCCAGTGCAATGAGCCCAGGGCTTCTCCAGGCTGCACTCTGAGCTTCAGTGCTAAGTGTGTCCCAGGCTGGGAGGCTGGAGGCTGCTCCAGGGCCTAGGCTACAGAGGGCTTAGAGGGGAGGGACCTGAAAGGTCAGTGGGGCAGGGTGAAGAGAGCATGCTAGTATCTGCAGGGCTGGAAACTGAAGGAGAAGGTCTATGCAGTCAGAAGCCAGACACCCAAGCCCTGTCCTGACCACCCACCCCACCAGTCCCTGAGGGAAATGGGCTCTGAGGAGTGAATTGACAGCAAGTAGCACAGCCCTAGGCCCCTTGCTGCCATCAAAATCTGGCCTGTCAGCAAGTCTATGGGACCTCCCCAGTTGCTTCAAAGTCTGAATGAGGCAGCCATTCACTGGGCAGTTGCTGAGGCCAGGCACTATCGAAGCTGGGCCCTTTTCTAAGCCCACAATAGCCCTGTTAGTCATCTAACAATAGTCACATTTTAAAAACAGCAAGACAGAAGTTAATGTTCGTCAACTGTGTGTCCCAGAACACGAAGCACGTATAAGCCAGGCAGACAAACTGTGAGCCTGACGTGGGGAAACCTGGGTGGCAGCCTGGGGTGGATGGGAGGTGGCCCTGGCTAGGGTGCGGGAAGCAGTGGCATTAAAGAGCCCTTTGGGCCTTGTCTTCCTTGAATGGGGCTATTTATTGGTGAATCCATAACACTGGAGCAGAGTGGCCTCTTTGGCAAATCTCTTGGCAAACCCCTTGGCAGGCTTTCCTTAATGGAACATCCAGAGAGAAAAAGTCCCCTGTCCTCCTCCGTGTCCCTCGTAACCTCTGCCCCAACCACAGGGACCTTGTTTGCTCTGGCAGACAGGGAGCCCATTCAGAGCCTTGGGGTGGCACAGACCGAGTCTGGCTTGGAAGCCTGGACCCCACGTCTAGTTCTCAGGGGCGGGGGGCAGGGAATGGCACGGGCCTCTGGAAGCCTCTTTTGGCTTGAGGTGGGAGGGTGTGGACTTTATTCTGGCCGATGAGAAAGACTGGCTTTATGGTTCCATCCTGCCCGTAAATCAGAAAGCCACTTCCAGCTGGTGGAATGGGCGCTGGTGGGAGGGTTCTGGGGCCAGCCTGCTGCAGGAGGGTAACAGGCTGGTGGGACTGCGGTCTCTGTTGGCCACAGGAAAGGAGATTCTGGGGCCAAGAGCACCCCAGAGGGGGCCTGGCCACATCTCTGGGGACAATATTTGCTGTACCTGCTTGGGACCCCAGCCTAGTACTTCATTTATGCTGCCAGCTGATCGTTTGTGTTTTTTAACACAAGGAGGGGCTGCCCAGAACCTTTTATTTTCCCAAGGGTGGAAACAGAACCTTACCTTGGGCTCTAACCACATTTGATCATGAAGGGGCTGAGAGTGAATTCCACACAAGCTGCCACCCAAACTGCCCCTGGGCACTCTCCTCCTTGGAAGCTAGACAGGCCCTCATTTCCTGCTCCTGGCACCAGCAGCCCAGCCCCCAGCGAGGAAGAAGCTGGGCTGCCCAGGCTGGCCCTTCCAAGGAACAACACGGTCACCGGTCACCGGGAGGAAGGAACATTCACAGCTTTCCCCCTCCTGCCTTCTTGTTGGCCAGAACTGTGCACGACGAGCTGAAGGTTATTATGTTTAAATATTCGAAAATGCTTGGCTAAATACGTCGTCGGCTTGTTTTCTTTTGCTGATAGTAACAGTCTACCCACAGAGCCATTTCAAACCCCGGCAGTGTTTGGGAAAGTGGACAAGGGACTCATTCAGTGACGTGCAAGTTTGAGCGGAGCCAAGAATGAAGCATGGATTTCACGAAATGAGGAGTAGCCTTGGACCACACACAGAGCCGGTTCTGAACTGGGGCTGCCTGCCTGCCCCTCTGCATCACACACACACACACACACACACACACACACACACCACATACTCACTCCCTCTCCTCACCCTGACAGATGGCCCTGACTAACAGCAAGAAAGCTGACTGGTGTCCGCATGAGGGGTGAGGGAGTGTCCCGGGCTTAGGTGGCCCTTTGTAAGCAACAAGCTGATAAAAAAATGGATTACTACAGTGTGTGCACCCCATCCTAAAGAAAGCTCACACAAAAGCCAGAGCCAGAGCTGTTAGAGAAAAAAACAGAGCTGAACAAAAATTGTTGAAATCACTTTTGTTTGGGGACATATGAAATATCCAAGTTTTCCCTTGGAATGAGGCCCATTTTTGTAGACTTGCCCTGAGTTCAGCAAGCCCAGGGGATGCCCTATCCCTACCCTGGTCCCACTCCCTGAAATGTGGGTGCTCCCAGATGAGATTATCAGGACTCTATGAATATGTTTCTTCTAGGAGACATTGGGGCAAAATTATATTTTGTTTCCTTGCTGTTTTCCTATCATTGACTGCAAATTTCATGCAGTATGAACTGAATCTGACTGATGCCCTGTTTGAAATTTAAAAGATTAAAGCTTTTTTTTTTTTTTTTTACCCCTTTTGGACTTTTATTTAAATGTAGGTTCCAGGGTATCCAGGGAGACTGAGCAGTTACACTCAAGAAATATTTATGGTGCTTCAGTGAACTGGGATAAATATGTGGGTTGGGGGCACAGGCAGGCAGGGTAAGGGAGGCAGCCCCAGACCCCACAGCCCCTCCTCCCTCCTAGTCCTTATCAAAGGGATGTGTCTCCCAAAGCTTAGGTCCAGGCAGACATCACTGTCACATCTAACTTGGCAAAGACTGAAACAATTTTTCATGGTTTTTGTTTTTCCTTCCCCATTCACTACCTCTCCTCCCCTCCCCACCTCATCCCTGGAACAGTGGGGTGGTTGACCCTGGAGAGGTTTGGGGGAGGCGGATTGCCAGCACCTTCCAAGGCTGTCTCCACTTGCCTTCCACGAGGATGCTTGAAGGAGAGTGACCCAGAGAGAAAACTTGTGTGCCTTCTTTCTTTCTACACTCACATTTTTTGAAATGAGAAGATGATTTTGCCAAGAATAAATACAAAGTTAGAAGCCAAGGGATTCTGGTTTGGTTTGGAACGCGAACCACACAGTTCCAGGATGTCTCAATGGGGCACACAAATTCTTAACCTCAAGTAGTGCAGATGGTCAGGAGGATGAGTTCTCTCTTTTGAGCTTTCTTGGGGTTTTCCTGAAGCTTCCTCTTAATCTGTGACCATGCTGGTGAAATCACTGACCTCAGCTTCCTTAGCCCAGAGCATGAACTGCAGAGATGGAACAAGGGCCAAAGGTTCCTGGCCGAGTGGTCACTTCACATCCAGGAAGGTTTCCTCCCTCCATCCTGGGTTGATGGAGCCAGCTACCACTTCACATGATGGCGGCACCTCCCACAATAACTCATATTCTAACTCAAGAGCTGCTCTTTAATGCTTCTGCTCTGTACCCTTGGGAATCCATGTCCTTGCTGCCTTGCTAAATAGATGGCTAACCTTCTGCTTCCCTGCCATCTCTATTCCTGCACATTTACCTCTCTCAATCCTGCTGCTCCTGCCCCGGGGACACCAGGTAAATGGAGAGGTGGGCAGGTAGCATCCACATAGCCTCCTCCTTCACATATGCCAGTGTCTCACATGTGGCCCGGGAGGGGAGGGTTACACCTAGGTAAATCCTTCTCCACAGGTCTCCTAGGAGGGGCAGAAAAACATAGCTTCCTCAAGCAGTAAAATAGAGATCATGACTTGAATCTTCCAGGGCGATGTGAAGATAAAGTAAGATTCCCCCCTTTTTAAAGTCAGCAAATATTTACCAAGTACCTATTACACTCCAGGTACAGAAACATTGCCAGTTCCCAGTTATTTGATAAATATTTTGGAACACGTTAACAGAACAAAAAGTAACTTTTTCAGACGTTATAACTAGGTATAACAGTTAATTGCCAATCACCAACAGCTCACCAGTACCTCACACCTGTAACCCTCTCTTCCCGCTGCTCTTGCTCCTGGAATACTGTCCCAGCCGCCCTTGCAGCCAGGTGGAGCCATGTGACTGGGTCCTAGCCAATGAAATGTGTGCCATGCCCAGGTCCAGCCTATTAGAACCTCACACACTTTACAAAAAAGAACACAAAATGCGTCACAGACTTAATCATAAAACTGTAAAACTTTTAGAAAAAAACAAAACAGAAAATCTTTGGAATCCATGGCTAAGCAAAGAATTCTTAAGCGTGACTAAAATCACAGTCCATGAAAGGAAAAAATTTCTTGAAACTTCTTAAATTAGGCTTCATCAAAATGAACACCTTTTGTTCAGAGAAAGACCCTATTAAGAAAATGAGAAGACAAGCTACAGACTGGGACAAAATATCTGTAAATCATATACATGTATATCTATAATAAAGACAAACCTCTCAAAACTCAGCAGTTTAAAAGCAAACAATCTAATTATAAAATGGCAGAAAAATAAATGTAAAAAAAGAAAATAGGCAGAGAACATGAAGAGATATTTCACTGAAAAGGATATATAGAAACAGATAAGCACATAAAAGATGTTCAGTATCACTAAACCTTATGGAAATACAAATTCAAATGACAATGAAATAACCATACTGGAAAACAGTTTGGCAGTTCCAAATATTGTCTACTCCAGTGATTAGACCTATGAGCATTTTATAGCAAAGAAATGAAGACTTTTGTACTTATGTTCACATACAAACCTCTATGCAAATGTTTACAACAGCTTTATTCATAGTAGCCAAAAACTGGAAACAACCCATATCTCTTCTAGTGGGTGAACAATTGTGGCATATCCATACCATGGCACACTGGTTCAGCAATAAAAAAGAATGAACTATTGCTTACATATAATAAGCTGGAAGAATCTCTCTGGCATTATGGTGAGTGAAAAAATCCAGTCTCAAAAGGTTACATATATACTATGTGATTTCACGTATACAATATGATTGAAATAACAAAATTACAGAACTGGAGAACAGGATGGCTTGCCAGGGATCAAGGAGGGAATGGAGGTAGTAGGGAAGCAGGTGTGGTTGTAAAAGGATAGCATGAAGGATCCTTGTGTGATGGAACTGTTCTCTAACTTTACAGTACTGATGTCAGCATTGGCTATGATATACCGAACTAGAGATTTGTAATGTTACCATTGGAGAAAACTGGATGAAGCGACCATGGACTCTTTCTGTTTTACTTCTTACAACTTTATGTAAATTTACAATTGTCTCAAAATAACAACTTTGATTACTGCCTCCCAAATATCCTTAAGATATATGATCTTTGCTATCTTTCCCACATTCACTGGATAGATGAATATAGAGAGTCAAGCCCCAAAAGTGTTCGTGAATGGCCATGTACAGTAAAGTTGTTCCCTCAACCTCCCACACTGGGCTGAGATATTAAAAAAAAAAAAAAAAACACACCTTTTCTTGTGTTAAATCACTGATATTGGGGGATTGCTTGTTACTGCAATCGTTTCTACTTATCCTGACTAATGACACATTGAGAATCTGGGACTTTAACCCAAATTCAGGTTCCACAGGGAACTCCATGACTTGCTCTTGGGGCACTGTGTCCCTCACTTGAGGCTGTGACCTCAGAAACAATACATAGATGGGGCCTGGGTTATACCTGCTCCTGAGTGGCTTCACAAGCTGGGCTCTGGGAAGAGTGCTTGTGTATATTATCTTACCTGTTACACAGAATGTCCCTCTGTAGAATGGGAAGTTCTGGCAGGCTCGTTTTATGGTGGGCTCCTAAAGTTAGTGGCCCCTAGACCTCAGTCAGGCCACAGTGAAGTGTCACTGGTTGCGCTAGTCTTGTTTCACTGCTGTAACAAATTACCATAAACTCAGTGGTTGAAAACAACATGAATACATTATATCTTCCTGTTCTGGAAGGTTCCAGGTCTCACTGGGTTAAAATCCAGACGTCAGCTGGGCTGCATTCTTTCTTGGAGGCTCTAGAGGAAAATCCCTTCTCTTGCCTTTCCAGCTTTAAAGGGCTACCCTCTTGCCTCAGCTGATGGACCCCTCTTCCATCATCACAGTCACAGCAGGCGGTGGAGGGCTTCTGCCTATGGCATCACTCTGACATCCTCTTTTGCCTCCTTCCATTTAAGATTACATTGGACTTGTGACTGCATTGGGCCCACGTGGATAATCCAAGACAACCTCCTCATTTTAAGAACTGTTTGTGAAAAACCTCAATCCTATCTGCTACCTGAATTCCCTTCTGCCATTTAAAGTAATACATTCACTGTGTCCAGGGATTAGGAGGTAGCCATTAGATCTAATACCCTGGTCCCCAGCAAAGTGAGAAAAATAACAATGTAGTGATCTTCCTATGAAGCTATTTTTTTTAAAGTTATAGTTCTTAACATATGCCTTTGCAATTTGGGAGAGGGGTGTTAAATAGTATGAAATGTCCTTTTGAGAAAAAAATTAAAATTTGGCTAACTGATTCCTTCCCAGTCCATGAAGATCCAACCTGTGGGAAACAATGTGCTGTGCTATGCTGTACTAAGTCGTTTCAGACTCTTTATGACCCCGTGGACCATAGCCCACCAGGTTCCTCTGTCCATGGGGATTCTCCAGGCAAGAATACTGGAGTGGGTTGCTATGCCTTCCTTCAAGGGATCTTCCCAACTCGGGGATCGAACCCAGGTCTCCTGCATTGCTGGCAGATTTTTGTGCCATTTGAACCACCAGGAAAGCCCATGAATACTGGTGTGGGTAGCCTATTCCTTCTCCAGGGGATCTTCCCAACCCAGGAATAGAACTGAGGTCTCCTGCATTGCAGGCAAATTCTTTACCAGCTGAGTTACCAGGGATGCCTGTGGGAAACAATGCTTTGGGCCAAATAGTCCCGTGGATATGCTCTCCCAGAGAATCACCAGCTCGGCAGCCAGAGACTGGCAACCTCAGCTGAGAATCAGGAGAGGTAAGGGAGTCAATGACCTGTCTCTTGAGAAACCTGTATGTAGCTCAGGAAGCAACAGTTAGAACTGGACATGGAACAACAGACTGGTTCCAAATAGGAAAAGGAGTATGTCAAGGCTGTATATTGTCACCCTGCTTATTTAACTTATATGCAGAGTACATCATGAGAAACGCTGGGCTGGATGAAGCACAAGCTGGAATCAAGATTGCTGGGAGAAATATCAATAACCTCAGATATGTAGATGACACCACCTTTATGGCAGAAAGTGAAGAGGAACTAAAAAGCCTCTTGATGAAAGTGAAAGAGGAGACTGAAAAAGTTGGCTTAAAGCTCAACATTCAGAAAACTAAGATCATGGCATCTGGTCCCATCACTTCAGGGCAAATAGATGGGGAAACAGTGGAAACAGTGTCAGACTTTATTTTTTTGGGCTCCAAAATCACTGCAGATGGTGATCGTAGCCATGAAATTAAGACACTTACTCCTTGGAAGGAAGGTTATGACCAACCTAGATAGCATATTGAAAAGCAAAGACATTACTTTGCCAACAAAGGTCCATCTAGTCAAGGCTATGGTTTTTCCAGTAGTCATGTATGGATATGAGAGTTGGACAGTGAAGAAAGCTGAGTGCCAAAGAATTGATGCTTTTGAACTGTGGTGTTGGAGAAGACTCTTGAGAGTCCCTTGGACTGCAAGAAGATCCAACCAGTCCATCCTAAAGGAGATCAGTCCTGGGTGTTCATTAGAAGAACTTATGTTGAAGCTTAAACTGCAATACTTTGGCCACCTCATGTGAGGAGTTGACTCATTGGAAAAGACCATGATGCTGGGAAGGATTGGGGGCAGGAGGAGAAGGGAACGACAGAGGATGAGATGGCTGGATGGCATCACCGACTCAATGGACATGGGTTTGGGTAGATTCTGGGAGTGATGGATAGGGAGGCCTGGCATGCTGCAGTTCATGGGGTTGCAAAGAGTTGGACACGACTGAGCAACTGAACTGAACTGTACTGAAGGGAGTCAATGACAGGAGCTTACCATCTCATTCAGGTCGACTCCCTGATTAGTACTCACATTGGGCTGGGCAGGGGGGAGGGCAGGGACAGCTACAGGAGGCAGGCTGATGTAATGTTTCACAATCCTTAACTGACAGGTACAGCAAGGGGGATGTGTACACATGTTTGTCTAAGGCAGATGTGGTTCCATGGATGTAACAGAGGGCTGGGTTGAAGCCCTCTGAAGAAGCCACTCAACATCTTTGAGACTGTTTCCTCATTGTCAATTAAATAAAGAGCCACAATGCCTTCCTCAGGGGCCTTATGAGGCTAAATGAGATCCCACATAAGAAGAACTTTGTGTGGCTCACACACTTATACTATGTGTGTGTGCTTAGTCGCTCAGTTGTGTCCAACTCTTTGCAACCCCATGGGCTGTAGCCCACTAGGCTCCTCTGTCCATGAGGATTCTCCAGGCAAGAATACTAGAGTGGACTGCTGTGCCCTCCTCCAGAGGATCTTCCCAACCCAGGGATCAAACCCAGGTCTCCAGCATTGCAGGCAGATTTAAGCAAATAAAACAAATACCAGTTTTTACCTTACCTTGTAAAGAGGACTCGATATTTCTGAGAGTTAGTAATAACTGTAGGGCTTCCCCAGTGGTAAAGAAGCCACCTGTAATGCAGGAAACCTGGAATCGACCCCTGGGTTGGGAAGATCCCCTGGAGGAGGGCATGGCAGTCCATTCTAGTATTCTCGCCTGGAGAATCCCAAGGACAGAGGCTGGCGGGCTACAGTCCATAGGGTCGCAAAGAGACATGACTGAAGTGACTGAACATGCACGCACATTCAATAATTGTAATCTTTAACAAAATCTGTTTCTTGGGTTTTACCATTGTCATTTGTTTTTAGAGAAGCAAGTTAAACCAGACAACTTTTAAATAACTTCTAAGTCAGCATTTAAAGTTTCAAGATGTTGATAGATAAATTTACTCAAGAGATGAGATAAAATTCAGCCATTGGCAAGCAGATGAAATTGGTTCAACTGTTGTGTGTTTATAATATTTTGAAAATGTTTAATAATGATTTATCTACCAGTGAGACCTTTAAAAATATCAGGACATGATTTGAAAGAATAAAAATAAAGAAAAAGGAGAGAAAACATTTGGTTTTGGTTGGTTACCTTAAAAATCATATAAATGGCTTTTTTATAGATAGGAAAATTAATAGAGAGATTGATGGATATATAAATATGGATATATTGATGGACACAACATAAGGGTGAAAATAAAAGTCACTCTTATTTCCATGCCCCAGAACACTGCTGACATTTTGTTGTATTCCCTCTGTTGTTTCCTTTTTAACCATCAAGAATAAAGTGATTTGCATACTATATTGCTACCCCACAGAATCCTACCATAAGTGCAGACAAATGACTTTAGCTGAACAACAGAAGACCTTGCTTGTGGGGTTTTCTAATTATTACAAAATCTATATTTACCCTCCAAGATTTCTAGATGTCTATCAGCTTTGATTCCATGCATAGTTCCCATTTTTCCTCTCTCCTAGAAATTCCTTGAAACTGTCTTTAAAAAGCTTTTAAAAATTTTCACGTACAGACATTTCTAAGTGTTTTCTTTTTTAAAAGTCTTTATTTATTTATTTATATTTTTGGCTGCACTGGGTCTTCTTTCCTGTCGGCCAGCTCTGTCTAGCTGCGATGAGTGGGGGCTACTCTCTAGTTGCGATGTGTGGGCTTCTTGTTGACGTGGCTCCTCTTGTTGATGAGCACAGGCTCAGTAGTTGTGGTGCACAGGTTTAGTTGTTCTGCGGCCTATGGGCTTTTCCCCTTCCAGGGATTAAACCAGAATCCCCTGCATTGGCAGCTTTTAGAACCACACTGGGATTCATCCATGGCCACAGATGCTGAGGAACCCCAGGGTGATGAAGGCAGGGAGAGTTGGAGACACGAGTCCCATTGCCCTTCTCCCAGTCTTTAGGCATTTATCTCATGACCACCGCGGTAGCATGGTGGCTGGGGCTCAGCCTTTGTCCCACCTGCTGCTCACACTCCTGATCTGCTGAGGTGGAAGACTAAACAACTGTACCAAACTCTCTTGTACCTGAGCGTTTGCATATGAATTTGATGAAGTTAGCCGCTCAGATACATCTATGACAGGCTTGGAAGATAAGAATGAGGCAAGGCTGGGGTCTGTGGTTTCTGCACAGGCTTGTGGACATCAGCAGGTGGAGGCGTGGGAGCCTTCCGTTTAGGTGGGATGGGTGGTAGCGAGCAGGTGTGACCTCTAGAGCCTGCGGTTGTAGTGGCTGTTCCTTGATTACACAAGAGGCAGCAGTTCTTTGATGGCTCCATTCTGAAGTGTGGCTTTGAGAATCACCCCTGAAAGCTCCCCATAGAGGTAGCTTTCAGCCCTTCCATTGATTCTATAAGCCATTTTGCTTAATTAAGCTCAACTCACTTATACCAGCTATAATAGCTTTTCTTCTCTGCAACTGAGCCCCCAGTGATACTGCCTTTCTACTGGTTACATCCATCTTGAGCATCTGCTCTGAGTCCACATTGTACTAGGCAAGGAGTCTGTCAGAGAAGTACTAGAATGACTTGCAGTGTGCTGCACCAAAGTTACCTTAATCTTCTCTATCACTCCTATCAAACAGAAGAGGAAATGGAGTCAGAGATGAATTAAATAACTTGCCTGAAAGATTTTCAAACCTGAACTCAAATAAGGGAACATAAACATCTCTTTCTCATTACATTTTGCCACACAGTCATGGTCTCTTTCCCACCCCTCTTCCACACCATCCATCAGCAGAATGATATTTCACAAGCAGCCTGTTTAGCTCTTAGAAACTAATTTCTTTATGTCCTGTATTTGAAGTCTGGAATATTAACCAAATAGTGCTACTGCAAAAGACATTTTTGGTCTGTTCCTAAAGCAGGCTGGAGTGTGGCTCACACACACCACTACAGTTCTTGCTTTCTTGGTAGGGAGATTAGCAAGGTGAATTACTCTTTTTTTTCACTGTTCCATAGGGACAATTTATCACCATTTGAAGAGTTGTATGTTTCTGTTGATTTCTTGGTTTAGAATTGCAACAGACACTCAGACTTCAGCAAAATTCCAATTACTTTCTGCATGGAATGCAACTGAATGCTTGGATGTCGTCCAGAGAGCAGGTCTTATGAATAACACAATTCTTGGAGCCCATTTTCACTCGATCCTTGCCTTGATGGTTTCAGTAGCTCCAGGTCAGGATTTCAGTTTACACATCTGAGGTTCTCACTCCGCCCCCACCCCTGTCCTGCTCCATCCAGTACAAAAAGGGGCAACGTGAACTTGATGGAACTGAAAATGCCAAAACCACACAGAAGAATGTAGGCCTGGGTGTAGCACTCAATCGCAAGTATGAGATCTTTCCCCTCAGTGAGTCCTCCACAAACAAGGTCAGTCTTGAAAGCCAACACTACCTTAACCGGGGAGGAGCCAATGGCGCCATTAAAAACTCTTGCCAGTGGTTACCCCAGACAATGTAAATACAAAACTGGTGCTTGTGTTTATTTAAAGTTATTGGCATTGCGCTTATTCCTGGTAGACCACGATTATCTTGTTTACAGCAGCATCCAGTTGATGGACAAGACTCTGCATAACATAAATCAAACTATGTGGTGGGGGTGGGGGTGGGGCGGGGGGACCCGTTAGCATAAACAACTTCTCTCAAGCAAAACAAATCCTGCCAAGACTCAAGCTGGAATTCATTTATTGTACAGTTTCAAGTTGACTTGTTTCAACATTAAACAACTGCAAAAGCAGAAGGATAGGAACCGATGTCCAAGGCCATGACAAGCCTGTCCTGTTTACTCCTAGCAGTTTTTACAGAAGGGGTTTCTGGCTTTGCTGTGTTTCGACATTCACTTTTCTGCAAATGCTGCTGTTTGGGTCACTCCACAGGGAAAGTGTGGCTGTGGACCATAGACGTGTATAGATGACAGGAAGGGGCAAGGGGACCACCTGAAGTTTGCCATGGTCCTTTCAAAGGCATTTGGCCTGGCGGACAAATCCAGACTCGGGAACCTTGGTGAGTTTAACAATGTAGAGACAAGCGGTTAGGATTTCAGGGCCAATGTACAGAGCTCTAGTGGGGTCAAAGCTTGGCAATGACCTCAGCCTCCTTCTGCGGTTCAGACTTGCTGACAGTGGTGGCAGGGCCTCGCTGAGCTTTACTCACAGCAGAGACTGCAGGGCCTCCTGGGAAAGACTCACGTCAGTGATACAGAATCTAGCCGACAAGCAGGCCCCTGAGACAGGTGTGGTCCTTGGTCCTACCTGGGGACGCAGTAGCCCAGACTCTCAGCAGGAAGCTGTGCCTGGGGAACACAGCAACCCTCAGAAAAGTGAGGTATGGACAGGAGTAGGAAGAACAACAGTGGTGGTGGCACACGGGGTGGGGGTGGGAGGCACCCAGGGAAAAAAGAAACCCTGTGTGTCAGGGGAGGAAACAGGATATGAGGAGTAACAGGATCCTGCCTCAGAAAGTGGAGTGGGGGATGGGCGGGTGAAGAGGCCCCTCACCCCAGCACAGCACATATGACATAGGAATAGGAGGGAGACTGGCCAGGAGGGGCTGGCTGGACTTTGCTTCTCAGAAACTCGATTCCCATTCTTTGTTTTTTTCCCTTTGCTGTCTGTTTCTCCTCTAGTTAGGACACGTCTTCATCTCGATGTCCCTGGCATCTGGGCTTGACTCCATGCCCATCTGCTCTGTTCTGGTCATTGTCATCCCTGCAGCGCTCTTGAGCCAGGGGCATCCTTAGCTATGCACAGGTTGTTATGGCCCCACTCTGGAAAAACCTCCCTGAAGCCTCAGGCTACCCAGAGATGCCACCTTCATCCCATCACCTTTTGGCCGACACTCACCCGTACATATCAAGACCTTTGATATCTGAAGGTAGGTCCTTCTCTCCAACCTAAGCCCCAACTCTGTCCTGGCTGCCGTGACTGTCCATGAACCTTAACGCCACTGACCTCAACATCTCAACTTTCCTTAACCTTGACCCTGACTGCCCTGAGCCCTGTTCACCCAAACATGTTCCCCTCAAACAAGAAACAACACTACACGACTTCCCTACACTTCACCCGCTCACCCCACTCCCATGCATATGCTCTTTGGTTCCTCCAGGCCTGTGCCCTTTCCATCACCTCACCTGCAAGGTGCCTCCTGGCCCTACTTCATTCTCTTCTCATGTCGCCAATCACCCTATTCCCCTGCTTCTCTGACCTCTGCCAGGGTCTACCTGCCAAATGTGACCCTGGATCAGTCCCACTGTCTGCCTTCTCTGTGCTCCCACTTGGACAGTATATTGGTTTTCAGTTGTTCATAAGAAATTACTTCAAAGCTTAATGGCTTAAAACAGCAAACATTTATTTTTCTTTATTTAGTTTCTGTGGGCTGATCTGGGTGGCTGTGACTCAGAGACCCTTGGGAGGTTGCAGTGAAGATGCTGGCCAAGGCTGCAGCCACCTAAAGGCTGGACTGGGGCTGGAGGATTTGTCTCCAAGGGCTCCATGCATAGCTATGGACAGGAGGCCTCAGCTCCTTGCCATAGGGCCTCTTCATAAGGTTGCTTGAGCATCCTCAGGGTCAGACAGCTGGCTTCCCCCAAAACAAGTGATCTAAGAAGGAGAAAGGGCAAAGGAGAAGCCTCAAGTCTCCTGTGGCCTAGATTCAGACATTACACACTATCACTGGCACTTCTGCTATGTTCTGTTCCTTAGAAGCAAGTTGCCAGTCCAACCCACCATCTGAGTTAGGGGAATTAGACTCAACTATTTGAAGGGAGGAGCGTCAGGAATATGTGGACATTTAAAATAACCACCACAACTTCCTTCATTCTTTTACTTTCATGACAACAATCACTCCAATTTCCTACCCACTTGATTAAAGTCAGAGACAATTTGTGAAATATTCAGTTCAGTTCAGTTGCTCAGTCGTGTCCGACTCTCTGCGACCCCATGGACTGCAGCACGCCAGGCTTCCCTGGCTGCTGGGAGCCATCAGGATGCCCCCTTGCTCGGATGACAAGGTCACGAGACTAAGAAGGAAACTTGAGACTAAGAAGGAAACTTCGAAGCGGATTTTCCTTCGGGGCATCCCAAGGCAAGGCCCCTCCTGGTATTCTCAGACCTTATTTCCCTCAGAGGATCTGGGAAGATGGATTCTCTTCCCTGGGGACAAAGGAGGAATAAGGGACATTTAAATAAATTGCTACACCTCGTTACTGGGGAGTTTACCAAGTGTTCTCTGGGGTCATGGCAAGGCCACCACCAGAGGGCTCGTACTTGGGTCACCTTTCCACCTCCCACTCCCCCGACCACTCCACAGAGGAGGCTCCCTTCCTTGAAGAAACCAGGCTGGAATGGGACTTAGGAATGCTCATAATTGTGGCCAGCATAGTTGGAGACATTGATTGCTCTAGGATATTGTAGACAAAGGAATTCATTATAGTAGTTTTAAGGTTAATAGGGTTTTATTGTTAAAGCAGTGCTACTAAACTGTCTCTTTGTCCTCTTTTCTCTTTCCTTCTAAGAAGGGGAATAGGTTAATAGAATAAAACAGTTTCAAGCTTAAGCCCTTCCTTCTAGCTTCTACATAGTTGCACCTAATAAGAGAAATGCAACCTTTCTACTTAGATTGATGTACTTATCCTAAGTATGCTGGAGACATTCAAATGGTAAACATACTATTGTTAAGTCTAATTATGCAGAAATCTGACCTTCTGCAAGGAAAATTAGCTTAATGTTAAAGTTGTTGATGGTAGGCAGAAAACAAAAGATTGTATAGAATAACATGTAATGTAATGGGTGTGTTTCTTGGGTATAAAAACTGTAAACCAACAACAATGCAGAGAGAGACTGCTCCATCACCACATTGACTCAGCTCAGCTCAGTACTTCACCGGACGCCACTCATCCCCCAAGACCCCCGGACCCGCTGGGGCTGGACCCCGGCACCTGGCCATCACCAACTCCCAGAGCTTACTCAAACTCACAAACATTGTGTTGGTGATGTCATCCAACCAGCTCGTCCTCTGTCGTCCCCTTCTCCTCCTGCCTTCAATCTTTCCCAGTATCAGGATCTTTTCCAATGAGTTGGTTTTTCACATCAAGGGCCAAAGTATTGGAGTTTCAGCTTCAGCATCAGACCTTCCAATGAATATTCAGGACTGATTTCCTTTAGGATGGACTGGTTGGATCTCCTTGCAGTCCAAGGGACTCTCAAGAGTCTTCTCCAACACCACAGTTCAAAAGCATCAATTCTGCGGTGCTCAGCTTAGTTTATAGTCCAGCCCTCACATCCATACATGACTACTAGAAAAATGGACCTTTGTTGGCAAAGCAATGTCTCTGCTTTTTTAATATGCTGTCTAGGTTGGTCATAACTTTTCTTCCAAGGAGCAAACGTTTTTTAATTTCATGCCTGCAGTCACCATCTGCAGTGATTTTCGAGCCACAAAAAATAAGGTCTGTCACTGTTTCCCCATCTATTTGCCCTGAAGTGATGGGACCAGATGCCATGATCTTAGTTTTCTGAATGTTGAGCTTTAAGCCAACTTTCTCACTCTCCTCTTTCACTTTCATCAATAGGCTCTTTAGTTCTTCTTTGTTTTCTGCCATAAGGCTGGTGTCATCTGTATATCAGAGGTTCTTGATATTTCTCCTGACAGTCTTGATTCCAGTTTGTGCTTCATACAGCCTGGCATTTCACATGATGTACTCTGCATATAAATTAAATAAGCAGGGTGACAATATACAGCCTTGATGTACTCCTTTCCTGATTTGGAACCAGTCTGTTGTTCCATGTCCAGTTCTAACTGTTGCTTCTTGACCTGCATACAGATTTCTCAGGAGGCAGGAAAGGTGCACTGATCACTGAGGAATGTTTTCTTATTTCTCCTTGGTATTCTTTGGAACTTTGCTCTCAAATGAGTATATCTTTCCTTTTCTCCTTTGCCTTTAGTGTCTCTTCTTTTCGCAGCTATTTAGGTTTCCTCAGACAACCATTTTGCTTTTTTGCATTTCTTTTTCATGGGGATGGTCTTGATCCCTACCTCCTGTACAATGTCACAAACCTCTGTCCATAGTTCTTCAGGCACTCTGTCTATCAGATCTAATCCTTTGAATCTATTTGTCACTTCCATTGTATAATCGTAAGGGATTTGACTTAGGGCGTACCTGAATGGTCTAGTGGTTTTTCCTGCTTTCTTCAATTTCAGTCTGAATTTGGCAATAAGGAGTTCATGATCTGAGCCACAGTCAGCTCCTGGTCTTGTTTTTGCTCACTGTACAGAGCTTCTACACCTTTGGCTGCAAAGAATATAATCAATCTGTTTTCAGTATTGACCATCTGGCAATGTCCATGTGTGGAGTCTTCTTTTGTATTGTTGGAAGAGGGTGTTTGCTATGACCAGTGCATTCTCTTGGCAAAGCTCTGTTAGCCTTTGACCTGCTTCATTTTGTACTCCAAGGCTAAATTTGCCTGTTATTCCAGGTGTCTCTTGACTTCCTACTTTTGTATTCCAGTCCCCTATAATGAAAAGCACATCTTTTTTGGGTGTTAGTTCTAGAAGGTCTTGTAGTTCTTCATAGAACCATTCAACTTCAGTTTCTTCAGCATTACTACTTGGGGCATAGACTTGGATTACTGTGATATTGAATGGTTTGCCTTGGAAATGAGCAGAGATCATTCTGTCCTTTTTGAGACTGCATCCAAGAACTGCATTTCAGACTCTTTTGTTGACTATGATGGCTACTCCATTTTTTCCAAGGGATTCTTGCCCACAGTAGTAGATATAATGGTCATCTGAGTTAAATTTACCTATTCCAGTCCATTTTAGTCCACTGATTGCTAAAATGTCGATGTTCACTCTTGCCATCTCCCATTTGATCACTTCCAACTTGCCTTGATTCATGGACCTAACATTCCAGGTTCCTGTGAAATATTGTTCTTTGTAGCATCAGACTTTACTTCCGTCACCAGTCACATGCACATCTGGGTGTTGTTTTTGCTTTGTCTCCATCTCTTCATTTTTTCTGGAGTTATTTCTCCACTCTTCTCCAGGAGTATACTGAGCACCTACTGACCTGGAGAGCTCATCTTTCAATATCCTATCATTTTGGCTTTTCATACTGTTCATGGGGTTCTCAAGGCAAGAATACTGAAACGGATTACCATTCCCTTCTCCAGTGGACCATGTTTTGTCAGAACTTTCCTGCCCACTTGACTACAGTCAGAGCCAACTTGTCAAATCCTAACTGGGACAACCCTTGTCATCCACCTTCTCCTCTGTGCATGGGTAACTGAGCCCTGATGGAGAAAAATCCCACAAATGGGAGACAGGGTTTATGCAGATGTGTTTTCTTCCTGTTTCTGGTGCATCTTCTCTGTGGCCCTAGGTGACTCTCACTGCTGTTTCTTGGTGGCACAACCAGAGTTCACCTCCGTCCTCTGTGCTTTCTCTGGACACACACACCACACACAGTCAGCAGGCAGGCGCTTCCAGCTTCACTCATGGCAGCACTTCCTCTCCTCTCTCCAAATGACTTTGTATCATAAACTACTTTCCCTCCCTTCTTAGGGCAAAGGGGGCTTCTCTCCTTTATTCAAGCTTGATTTTCTCTGATTCAATCCCTTATTCCTCTAGCAATCAGCACAGATTCCTCTTCATTTTCACATTTCTGGGGGGGGTTCCCATGTCTCCCTAAGACCCCAAAACTAAGAGCAAACTCATGTTTGTCCTAGATTTTTACTTTAAGGCAAAACAAAGTAACAATCCATCCTTGGCCTCACAAGATACCCACAGCTATCTTTCACAGATGGTCTTGTGTCTCCTCCACTTCAAAGCTGAGCTTCGAGAAAGAGTGGTCTGTACTCTTGGGCTCTTCTTCTACCCTACCACCACCACCCAGCTCTCAATCCTTGGCAGTCTAGTCTCCCCTCCCTGGCTTCCATGAGACTCTCAGGGCCACCACACAGCTGGCTCCACAGATTATTGGGTTTTGTGTGGCTCCCTGTAGACCTGGACTCTCTGTCAATACCTCCTTCCCTTTGACACTCTCTCCTCAGTCCTGTTTGTCTCCTCAGCCCCTTCTGGCTCCCCTACTTCTTCCTAGGGTGTTCTTGGTCTTTCTGAGGAACCTCACCAACTCACATTGCTCGCCCTGGCTTTCTGCAGCTGCACTTCGAGCCCTGTCCTTGTTAAGCAGCTCACAGTTATTGCCCATGGCCCTGCTCCCCAGCATGTCACATCTGAAACTTAACCTTGACACAGTCAAGTCTAGACTGATGCACATTTCCTCCCAAACTTGGTATCCCTAGCCACTCAAACCAGGACCTAGGAGCCTTTTATCTTACCTATCTTCCATCTTACACATATGACCAATCAATTAAGTAATCTTGGGAAATAAACAAACAACAATAATAATAAAAATGTGCTTAGTTGCTTAGTCATTTCTGACTCTTTGCAACCCCACGGACTGTAGCCTGCCAGGCATCTCTGTCCATGGGGATTCTCCAGACAAGAATACTGGAATGGGTTGCTGTGCCCTCCTCCAGGGGATCTTCCCAACCCAGGGAATGAACCCAGGTCTCCCACATTGCAGGTGGATTCTTTATCATCTGAGCCACTGGGACAGCCCAGCTTCCCTTTACAGCTATCTTGGCCACCTCCTTTCCTATTGGCATGAGCCTCTGCTTCCTCATCAGTAAACTGGGCATAATAATAATATCTACTTGTGATGACTTCATGATGATACACATAGTGCCGGAGAGTAAGAGCTCAGTAAAGGTTGTCTCTGACCAGCGCTGCTTTTCACCCCTAGGGACAGACATGGCTAAGGCAGAGCTACTCAAGTTCTGGCCCACAGACTGGGGCCAGTTTGGGAAATATCTGTCATTGGTTTGCAATGGGATAAATTCAGAAGTTGTGAGCAAGCAGTTTAGACTCTTTTAAATTATTATGACCCTGAGGCATTCTAAACTGTTATAGGATCTGATGGGTAATTTTATACAGATTGAATCTAAAGAAAAGAAAGGGTTTCTCCTCACACTCATGAGGATGTGTGACCAGAAGACCAGAAGATAACAAATGTGGTGAGGATGTGGAGACACTGGAACACTGCACTACTGGTGGGAATATAAACGGTGCCAGCACTGTGGGAGAGTGCTGCAGTTCCTAAAATGATTTTTAAAATTACCATATGATTGGCAATTCTACTTCTGGGTATAAACCCCAAAGAACTGAAAGCAGGGAGTTAAGCAGATATTTGCACACCCATATTCATGACATGGGCTTCCCAGGTGGCAGTTGTGGTAAAGAACCTACCTGTCAATGCATGAAACATGGGTTCGATCCCTGGGACAGGTAAATTACCCTGGAGGAAGGCATGGCTACCTATTCCAGTATTCTTGGAGAATACCATGGACAGAGGAGCCTGGCAGACTATACAGTCCAGGGGGGGTCACAAAAAGTCAGACACAACTGAAGCAACTTAGCACACATGTATTCATAGCATCATTATTCATTAGCTAAAAGTTGGATGAAACACAAATGCCCATTGCAGGATGAAAGGATAAACAAAATGTGGAATATTATTCAGCCTGAAAAAGGAAGGAAATTCTGCCTTCCTGAAGGCATTATGCTGGGTGAAGTAAGCCAGACCACACATAAAAGGACAGATACAGTATCACCCCACTTGAATTAGATTCCTAGAGAAGTCGAATTCAGAGACAGAAAGTAGAAGGGTGGTTGCCAGGAACTGGGGCAAGAGAGAATAGATAGTTGTTTAATGGTTAGTTTCAGTTTTGCAAGGTAGAAAAGTTCTGGAGATTGGTTACATAGCAGTGTGATTGTACTTAACACTACTGAACATGATAAACCATGGTTAGGATGGTAAATTTTATGTTATGTACATTTGATCCCAATTTATCAAAAACTATTTTGATAAAAAATTAGACCTAGAAGACCTCCTAGAACTAACACCAAAAAAAGATGTCCTATTCATCTTAGGGGATTGGAGTGCAAAAGTAGGAAGCCAAGAGATCCCTTGAGTAACAGGCAAGTTTGACTTTGGAGTACAAAATGAAGCAGGGCAAAGGCTAACGGAATTCTGCCAAAAGAACACACTGGTCATAGCAAACACCCCTTTACAACAACACAAGAGATGACTTTACACATGAAAATCACCGAATGGTCAATACTGAAATCAGATTGATTATATTCTTTGTAGCCAAAGATGGAGAAGCTCTATACAGTCAGCAAGAACAAGATCTGAAGCTGTCTGTGGTTAAGATCATCAGCTTCTCATAGCAAAATTCAGGCTTAAACTAAAGAAAGCAGGGAAAACCATGAGGCCAGCCAGGTATGATTTAAATAAAATCCCCTATGAATATACAATGGCGGTGACAAATAGATTCAAGGGATTAGATCTAGTAAACAGAGTGCCTGAAGAACTATGGACAGAGGTCCATAATATTGTACAGGAGGCAGCAAACAAAACCATCCCAAAGAAAAAGAAAAGGAAGGAGGCAAAATGGTGTATGAAGAGGCTTTACAAATAGCTGAAGAAAGAAGAGAAGCAAAAAAGCAAGAGGGAAAGGGAAAGGTACACTCAACTAAACACTGAGCTTCAGAGAATAGTAAGGGGAGACGAGAAGGCCTTCTTCAATGAACAGTGGAAAGAAATAGAGGAAAACAACAGAAGGGGAAAGACTAGAGATCTCTTCAAGAAAATTGAAAATATCAAAGGATGGGCACAATATCTGTGGGTGTCAAATATCCAAAGATGGGCCCAAAAAAAGGACAGAATGGTAAAGACCTAATAGAAGCAGAAGAGATCAAGAAGAGAATGTACAGAAGAAGTGTACAAAAAAGATTTTAATGAACCGGGTAACTATGATGGTATGGTCAGTCACCCAGAGCCAGACATTGTGCAGTGTTAAGTCAATTGGGCCTTAGAAAGCACTGCTGTCAATAAAGCTAGTGGAGGTGATGGAACTCCAGCAGAGCTATTTAAAACTCTAAAAGATGGTGCTACAAAGTACTGCACTCAGTATGTCAGCAAATCTGGAAGACTCAGCAGTGGCCACAGGACTAGGAAAGGTCAATCCTCATTCCAAACCCCAAGAACGGTAGTACTAAAGAATGTTCAAAACCATCAGGCAATTGCACTCATCTCCGATGCTAGTAAGCTTATGCTCAAAGTCCTTCCGGCTAGGCTTCAGCATCATGTGAATCAAAAATTTCCCATTGTCCAAGCTGGGTTTAGAAAAGGCAGAGGAACCAGAGATCAAATTGCCAACATTACCTGAATCACAGAGAAAGCAAGGGAATTCCAGAAAAAAATCTACCTCTGTTTCATTGACTATGCTAAAGCCTTTGACTGTGTGGATCATTTCCACAAATTGTGAAAAACTCTTAAAGAGATGGGAATACCAGACCATGTTACCTGTCTCCTGAGAAACCTGTCAAGAAGCAACAGTTAGAATCCTGTGTGGAACAACTGACTGGTTTAAGATTGATAAAGGAGTACGACAAGACTGTTTATTGTCACCCTGTTTATTGAACTTATATGCAAAGCACATCATGAGAAATGCTGGGCTGGATGAACTACAAGCTGGGATCAGGAAACATCAACAACCTCTGATAGGCAGATGATATCACTGTAATGGCAGAAAGCAAACAGGAACTAAAGAACCTCTTGATGAGAGTGAAGGAAGAGAGTGAAAAAGCCAGCTTAAAACTCAGCATTCAAAAAACTAAGATCATGGAATTTGGCCCCATCACTTCATGGCAAAAAGAAAGGGAAAAGGTGGAAGCAGTGACAGATTTTCTCTTCTTGGGCTCTAAAATCACTGTGGATTGTGACTGCAGCCATGAAATTAGAAGACGGTTACTTCTTGGAAGGAAAGCTATAACAAACCTAGGCAGTGTGTTAAAAAGCAGAGTCATCACTTTGCTAATGAAAGTCTGTATAGTCAAGGAAATGGTCTTTCCAGCAGTCACATATGGTTGTGAGAGCTGGACCATAAAGAAGACTGAGTGCCAAAGAATTGATGTTTTTGAACTGTGTTTTGGAGAAGACTCTTGAGAGTCCCTTGAACTGCAAAGAAATCAAACTAGTCAATCTTAAAGGAAATCAATGCTGAATATTCATTAGAAGGACTGATGCTGAAGTTGGAGCTCCAATACTTTGGCCACTTAATGCGAAGAACCAACTCATTGGAAAAGATCCTGATGTTAGGAAAGATTGAAGGCTGAAGAAGAGGGTGACAGAGGATGAGATGGTTAGACGCATCATTGAATGCAATGGACATGAATTTGGGCAAACTCTGGGAGGTGGTGAGGGACAGTGAAGCCTGGTATGCTGCAGACCATGGGGTTGCAAAGAGTCAGACATGCCTCGGTGACTGAACAACAACAATGACATCTGGTCCCAATTTTAGAACAACTTTGATAAAAAGTTAGGGCTTATATTTTGTATGTTCTTTTAAATTTTCATTTTTTTTTCTGATAACATGTTTTACAAAAGGATTGGAAACAAAACAGGTCCTTCACTGCACTCTTATGCTTTCGTAAGCTCTGCCTGGCATCAGGCTCCCGACCAATCCTACTGGTTTGCCTGCCTGCACTGTCTCAGCCCTTTCTCACCCTGTGGCCATAGCAGTCATTCTAAAGGGCAGGTCTAACTTCATGTCTGTCATGGGGAAAGTTCTCAGTTGCTTTTTGCTTGCTTTGAAAAAACCTTCCAGCTCCGCAGCTGACACTCCCCTGAGCTCCAGTCTGTGCCCCTGCCCAGCCTCATGGCTCCTTGCTTGCGAACGGACCTCAGAGCACCCCCAGGACCTCTGAATCTCCTGGTGGGGCACTGGCTATGCTTTTGCTCATAATGCCTTTGCCCCTGTGTCCCACCCATTTAACTGGCTTGTCTGTAAACGACCACCTTTTCCCGAAAGCCTTCTCTGAAAGTCTAGGAAATCACTAGGAGTATGATTAACCATGGGAAAATGAGCGTCCTCAGCATGGACACAAATATGAGAAGCTGGAAAGTAAGAGATCAGGCACTCTGATGTGCCATAGGAGGGAAGCTGCTCCTTTGCATCCCCAAGTGATGCCTGGAGGGTCCTCCACACTTGCTCTGTGTTTCTGTGTCTCTGTCTCCTCCTCCAGATACTTTTAGCAAATCAGAGTTTCTTCACAGCTGGTGGGATGGTGTGGGACAAAAGGGCCCTGAGGGTGTGAACATCCAGGGGACCCCAAGCCAGGACTCCTCCTATTGCCACTCCGCACCACATGGAGAAGGCAGGCAGTGCAGAGTCCCCTGGGCCTCTCAGGCCCCTGAAGGTTGCTGTCTCTCCTTTCAACTTGGGACAAGAAAGAGAGACTTCAGGCCAGGTTTCCGATGTGCTTCTCAGTGAGCAGGGAGCAGCCAGGCAGAGCTGGCCGCCCTAACCCAGCAGTTGGGCTGTGTGGACAGCAGGCCCTTCCAAGGTTGCTTCCTGCCTGTGGTCCTGCAGTGGCCTTGACCTACCAGCCCCAACCTGAGGGGGTAGGGGAACCCTACTTCCTGCCAGTGATGGCCCACATCCTGCTTGGGGCACCTGGATTCATATCATGTACCCAAATCTCCAAACACATTTGTATGATTTTCAAGATGACTACAAGAAGGGGCAACACTGTCCTGGCCATACTTCCTTCCCAGCTACCTAGTTCCCAGCCTCCTCCTGTGGGTGGGGAATTAAAAAAAAAAATCATTATTATATGTAGGCCCAATGTAGAAATTAGGAATTATTTATGGTTTCCTGCAATCCCCTCAGGTATAATATGTCAGATTCAAGCTGGAAACTATGTCTGGGATGAAATCCTGCTTGAAACGGTTTTTTGTGGTTCATATTAATGACTGGTTTCTGGCAGGTTTACACAAACAAAATGAATATTATAATTTGGTGGGTAAGCAAATAAGTTACTTTTATAGGATTTAGGCACTTTGCATGGAAGCTTTGATTTATCCAAAAAAGCACCTATGCATGCAGGTTGCTAAATAGCCAACTTGTGACCCTTGAGGCCTGGTTCTTAGATTAAACAGGAGGCAGGGCCCATGGCTCTGCAGGCTTTCTGCTTAAATAGAGAAATACAGGATGCTTGATAAGTAGAAAGATGCTTTGTTGATTTTTAAGCCAGCTGGGAGCCTCGAGACTTTGAGACTTGACCTACATACAAGGGAATGGACATTTTCACAGGCCATCAAGTGCCTGGCAGAGTTTGTGGAGGACAATGACATTTTAGAGATGGCCAGCATTATTTCTTGGCCGCACAGAAGCTCTCTTGCGCTCTGCTAGCCCCGGGCTTCCATGAGATCTCTGCTGGTTTTAAATTGCTGCAAGGTATAAGAGGGTCCTTTAGAGTTTTCATAGCTCTGAAGCATGATATTACTGACAGATAAAGAGGCTCCCACAGGACAGCTATCAAAGCTGAAGGGCTGTGTTTGTATAAATACCCAAACAAACCCTCCAGGGAGATATATGACGAGACAGACTCTCAGAATCTGAGGCAAAGATAAACAAGCCAGTTGCAGCGACAGAGCCAGAGCATCACCGGGTTCCTAGGGAATGTTCTGTGGGAAGCTGTTGCTGGCACAGACCCTCAAAGAGAGAGGCTGTGGAAAAAGAGCCTGAGTAAGATGCTATGTGGACCTGCTCTTCCGTGGAGGCCATGCCCTGCCCTCAGTCCTTCTTTGGTGGAGGCAGGTGTATGGAGCGCTGGTCTTGGGGCCCAGGGCATGTGTGGAAGGATCCAAGTGAGGAAGGACCCAGGCCCAGCTCAGGAGCTCTGAGGAAGGGTAATGTGGGGGCTGCCAGCCCCCTCCGCCCTCAGGCATGTACACCCCGCAGCTGCAGGCCTCCAGACAGACCTGCGCCTTGTCGATGATCTGCTGTACAGTGCCACTCATGAGTCGAGCGACTGAGATTTCGTTTTTCTACCCTTATTTGATTGAAATCTACTTTGTCCAAAGTAAGTTGAATCTTTAAAACAAAAAAAAGGTGGGAATGTTGTGTGCTTTTAATGTGGATGGAGGATGGCTAGCGTGCCCTTCCTGGGGTGAGTCTGGGGCAGGGGACAGGCAGGGAGGTAGTTAGGTCTGCAGCGACCACGGAAGGCTTCCGTTGCTGCTGAGCTGAACCAGGCAGTGGGTCCTCAGTAATGGGGAGCAAAGAGGGCTCAGGGCTCCACACACTTACTTTTTATTTGCAAACAGTTATGTAAACACATATGCAGGCTGGTTGCTGCCTTGGGGATCTGGCATGTAACCAGTCTATCCCCTGGGTCCTGGTGCTAGGGTGCCTCCACTTTACAGCATTTGGAAGGCAACTTGATTGGAGCAGGCTGTGGACTTTGCTGATGTGGGGAAATAATTTTCTCTTGGAGTCAAGCCCTCCTTTGCTTGTTGAGAAAGGGAGAACGTTTGTTCTGGATGAGTATTGGCAGAAGATATGTCATTCTGGTTATTTTAGATGCCCTCAGGCACCCAACACCGACCTTCAAGCGTACCCTTGGTGTACAAGCAACTATTGAGGCCAAATGTTTGACCCATTTGCCTGGATCAAATGTCACCTCCTTAAGGAGAATTTTTCTGACCAGTCTTACTAAAAAAAAAACAAACAAAAAACCCCCCAAACAACGTAAAAGGACATCCTGGCCTATTTCATTTATACCACCTTAACTCTATCTGGAAATATTTACTTCTTTGCTTGTTTATTGTCTCTGTCTTATTAGACATGAGCTCTGTGAGAGAATGGACCTTGTTTGTATGATTTCTTGCTCTATCCTTGGCATGTAAAACTGTTCCTGAAATATAGTAGGTGCTTAAAAAAATTGTGGAATGAATGAAGGTGCTTTCAAAAGTACACAGGATTTGTTTTTATCAGGTTGGTAAGACCATGCAGAAATGATTGCCATTGAAGAAGAAGATCCCTGGAAACCGAAGGCACAGCATACCATGCAAGGTCCTGTGGGGAAGCACAATGGTCCACCAGGAGGCAGAAGGAGAGTAAAGCACGGGGCAAAAGGCTTTACTGTGACTTCTGTGGGAAGGGATGGATGAATCTGAGTGAACAGCCGAACAGGTTCAAGATTGGCTGGTTTGAATAATTTCTACAGATCTGGGCTCTAGGGGTGGTCCCTCATTGTCTAGTAGTTGGTTATTAAGGCAGAGGATATTGCCTCTAAGAGTGTAAAAACTAGATAGAGGAGGTGGTTTGGAGTGTAGTCTCTGCACGTGTTTGCATATGAAAGACACACAGCCAAGTTGTTTGCTGCCTGGAAATATTAGCTAACCCTGGGAGAGGCAGTCCCTCACTGGGTCCCCAAAGTCCTTAGATGTCAAAGTATCACAAAACATAGGAAATAAAAAACATGATTAATGCAGAATGACTCTTTGACATGCATAGAAATGTATAAGTTGTGGGTATAGATGTTTAGGCAAACGTAATGACCAAACACACTTAGAGTGAGCTAAGACAGGTGGAGCTATCATTCCATTTCTATTGGTCCTGTAATCAGCATATTTCCCCTGGGTGGTTTTGCCAATGGGATTGTCAGTGGGAAATGATCTTTTCTGACCCCAGCCCTCTAAAACAATTTATTGGAGTATAACATACATACAGAGGATTGCATCCAACATAAGGTCTGACTCATGAATATTCACAAACGGAACACACCCAGGAAGCCAGCCCTCTTGTACCCTGTTCATTTCCTATGGTGACCACCATCTTGACCTCTAATAGCATAGGTTAGTTTTGCCCATTTTTACCTTCATATAAAGGGATTAATATTGTGCTTCACTTTTTTTTTTCTAATTATATTTGTGAAATTCACACATATTACTGCCCTTGTGGAACATAGTCCATTTTCATCACTATAAGGTATACCATGATGTGTGGATACACCACAATTTACTTATTCATTCAAATGTAAGGAGCATTTGGGAAACTTCCAGTTTGGGTCTCTGGCCCCTCCATTGACTTTTTGCCCACTGGTGTGTCAGTCAATAGAACTGTTACCAATAGAACTTACTCTGGACAAATTGGTTCAGAAGGCAGATTTATTGGAACCATTCTAAGGAGCTCACAGAATACTATAAAAGGAAGAGAGGGAACAGCTAGGCTTTGAAAAGGATGTGAGTCAAGTCTCCCCCTACTAGGGGATCTTGGTACCCACAACTTGTGGATGACCTTTAAAGGTGTAACAGTAAGTTAAGTTGCCCCACCTGCATAGAGCAGGGTTGCTTATCTGTTGTGTAAACACTAGCAGCTCACAGGAATTTTATAAGTGACATTGAAAAACAAAACAAATTTGGTTAAAAAAAAAAAAAAGAGGTTATACTTCTCAGGACCTTTAATATAAAAGAATATATTTTAACTTTCCAGGAGGACAACGATTTCCAAACTTGACTTTTTTTTTTAAAGGGAGCATCAACTTCTATTGTAAGGGGCCCTAGTGTTCCAAGGAAGACAGCTTTGGGAAAGAGCAGAGTGTGAATGAAAGGAGATAGTGGAAAATACACTTTGGGCTGAATTTTTAATGCAAAGACAGGGATTTGGATTTTTTTTTCCCCTAGAAAATAGGGAACTTTGGAAATAGATGATCAGTGTTGTACTTCAGGAACAATAGTCTGGCAAGTGTTACACTAACAACATTATTTTGAGTTTTGCAGTCTGCAAAGTATCTTCAAGTACATTACCCCCGTCAGCTCTGAGGGTGGGAGTTATTAGCCCAATGTGCTCTTAGAAAGCTGAAGGTCAGAGGGACAGAGGAGGATTCAGATGTGCAACACTGAATCAGGCTGTTCATCGACTCTGATAGATGCCAATTTAAGACTTGGTTCTAGATTGCATTTGTGATTTAAGCCATGGGTGTGGATGGGATCACCTGGGAGAATGTGGAGCAGAAGACCTAAGAGTAAGGCTTGGACAATACTCATGTATAAAGGTCACGTGGCTGAAGATGAACCTGCAAAAAACTGTCAGAAAGAACATCCAGCAACATCTGAGGGGAACCAGGAAAATAGAGATACAGAAGTCAAGACAAGATTATGTCTTAGGAGAAGGGGGCAGTCAACAGCCTCAATGTTCAGAGAAGTCAGGTGAGACCAAGGCTGGAGGACAACCCTGGGTTTGTTGGCACAGTGTCCATGGCCGTGTGGCAGTGCACCACTCAGATCTCCCTGCCAGAAAGCACCTGGCCCAAGGAGGGCAGTTTCTTTCTTTTTTTTTTTGCTTTTTGGCTGCATCACATGCAGTATCTTAGTTCCCTGACTAGGGATCAGACTTGCGCCCCCTGTATTGGAAGTGCAGTGTCTTAACCCCTGGATCACTTAACCAGGGAAGTTCACAAGGAGTGAAGTTTCTGACAGCCCCTAGCTCTGTGTGCTCAGAATCTGCCTCAGTGTTGGAGCAAGGCCATGTTTTTTCAGGGCAGCCCTTAGCCAGTGAATGAGCAGACCGGTCATGCTAGTACATTCTGGCCAATGTAGTTAAACTTTACACTCCTTAGGGGCTGCTCCAGACTGCCTGAAGCCCAGTGTCCTTCCTACCTTCTTCCTTTTCTGCGCTCTTTTCTTCACAGGAGTCAGATCCACATCACAGTCTCCTCACTGCTTTATCTTTCATAGAGATCACCCCTAATGAAGCTCCTGCACCTCTAACTCTTAGAGTCTGCTTCTATTAAAAGAAGGACCTGAATTGACACAGTGGTCATTGGTGACTTCAGTGAAGGATGCTTAGATAGAATTATGAGGCTGGAAGCCAAACAAGGGTGAATTAAGAGTGAGTAGAAAATGATAAAACAGAACTAGAGTGTATAAACAAATTTGAGGAGGCTTAGATGAGAATAGAAACTTCTGGTGAGTATCCTGTAGGCCATGAATCATTTCTTCCTTTGTAGATACATTTTTCTCAAAGCTATATATATTTTTATGTCTTTGCACAAAGGATCATCTAAAGAAAAGCTGGTTGATTAACATTGCCTCCTCTGTTCCATTTATTGAAAAGCCTTCAACTTCTCAGTTTCTTTACCACCTTTACCAGATGATATAAAGGCTATACAAAAGCCCTTTAGGATATGAAATAACTAATAAAGTGCTGAAATCAGCACTTTTCAGAAAAATATAAACTTAAGAGTTTTTTCCCCAACATATGCTAACTAAAGGAAATTCTCAGATGCACTTTAGATAGAGGGGAAAAGGTCCCTGAGGGACAAAGAAGCAATAAGGATTGATGAACAAAGGAAATAAAAATATGGGCATAAATGTAAGCAGAATTACTACCTGCATCAAAGCAAAACAACAATAATGTTCTATGGGTTTTTTTTTTTAAAGAAATAAAACCTAATTTAAAAAGTACATAATTGGGGGAGAGAGA
The DNA here is from genome assembly GCA_007570785.1 of Antilocapra americana. NCBI lineage: Eukaryota > Metazoa > Chordata > Mammalia > Artiodactyla > Antilocapridae > Antilocapra > Antilocapra americana. Next base: position 17,541,433 of record ML661897.1, read on the forward strand.
CTCAAAATGTTCTGAAGTCCTTGAATTCTTTACAAGGAGGGTAAAAACATTGATTACCCACAGATTTAATTTGTAGAACATGCATGCTAAAATGTTTAGGGAAGCAAAACAAGGGAAGTAGAAAGGAAACAAAACAAGTTCGGCTTTTCCCCAAGAAGAGAGAAAAATTGAAATGATAAAAATATTCCACTATTTACAAGGCTCAGGCAGGTCTCTTTCCTGGAGTGTACCCCTGATATACGGTATGGACTCCTGGTCCTGAGGGATGGCCAAGGGATACGTGTCTGGGGTAGCTAGAAGTTATATGTGGGCTTCCCAGGTGGCTCAGTGGTATAGAATCTGCCTGCAATGCAGGAGACCTGGGTTCCATCCCTGGGTTGGGAAGATCCCCTGGAGGAGGGCATGGCAACCCAGTGCAGTACCCTTGCCTGGAGAATCCCATGGGCAGAGGAGGCTGGCGGGCTACAGTCCACAGTGTCACACAGGGTCGCACAGAGTTGGACAAGACTAAAGTGACTAAGCAGCAGCAGCAGAAGTTATACGGACAGAACTGGATTTCCACATCATCACATGTGGGCTCCTTTCTTTCCCCCTTGAATCTATTTTCACCCAGAAGCCAATGTGATCTTTTACAATTGCAAATATGATGGCCTGACTAAAAGCTTTCAATGGCTGAGATCTTAGAATCATTATTAACATATTCCATATATCTTCTAATGCCCTAAATAATCCAGTCTCCTAATTACCTTAGAAAACCTGCTCCAGTGTCACTTTCCTTTCTGTTGGATGCAGTGAGTTATACTGAATTAAATTTATTTTTAATTAGAGGATAATTTCTTTACAGCTTTCCCAGGTGGCTCAATGGTAAAGAAGCCACCTTCCAATCCACCAATCCAGGAAGAAGTGAGTTCGATCTCTGGGTTGGGAAGACCCCTAGAGAAGGAAGTGGCAACCCACTCCAATATTCTTGGCTAGAAAATCCTATGGATGTGGGGGTGGGGTGCGCTGACTGGTTATAGTCCATGGGATTGCAAAGAGTTGGTCATGACTTAGTGACTCAACGAGAACAACTTTGTTTTACGATGTTGTGTTGGCTTCTGCTGTACAGCAATGTGAATCAGCCATAAGTATACATATATCTCCTTCCCGTTAGACCTCCCTCCAACCTCCCACCCCCCCATCTCACCCCTGTAGGCCATCATAGAGCACTGGGCTGAGCTCCCTGTGTTATATAGAAACTTCTCACTGCTATTTATTTTACACATGGTAATGTATATACTTCTATGCTACTCTCTCAATTCGTCCCACCCTCTCCTTTCCTTGCTGTGTCCACAAGTCCATTCTCTACATCTGGATCTCTGTTCTTGCCCTGAAAATAGGCTTTCTCTGTATAACAGGTTCTAGGTTCACTCACCTCAGTTCCACTGACTCAAATTTATTCCTTTTTATGGCTGGGTAATATTCCATTGTGCATATGTACCACAACTTCTTTATCTATTCATCTGTCAATGGCTATCTCAGTTGCTTTCATGTCCTGGCTATTATAAATATAGCTGCAATGAACATTGGGGTGCATGTGTCTTTTTGAATTGTTTTCTCAGGGTATTTGCCAAGTAGTGGGATTGCTGGGTTACACAGTAGTTTTATTCCTAGCTTTTTAAGGAATCTTCATACTGTTCTTCATAGTGGTTGCATCAATTCACATTCCCACCAATAATGCAAAATGGTTCCTTTTTCTGCACATCTTCTCCAGAATTTATTTTTTGTAGATTTTTTGATGATAGCTATTTAAATTATCTTAAGTACATTAATTTAAATTTATAAAATTAAATACTATGCACTCATTAAACACAATGAAGATATATTTAATATTATAAAAAATATTATCATGAGATATTTTGAGTTAAAAAGCAAAGGTTAGTATGTATAAAGTATGGTACCACCTGTGTAAAAGTAGAGGGAAATAAAATGCATTTGTATAAAATACCTCTGAAATATGCATTCTCATTGGGGTGATATCATCCCCAAATGGGTAAAAATTGGTTTGGTATGGGAGGAATCTTAAATTTTATGTATACAGCATATTTCTATACATAAAAGGAGATACACGATACAAAAGGAGATACACAATGTATTTGCATATGCAAATTGAAAGGGGAGCCAATAATCAGAAAAAATGTCTTCAAAGACTCCTTAGAGAGTGGTGATTAAAAAAAAAAAGGTTGAGAAACACTTTTCTAAAAGGATGTAAATAAATGAATCCAAATGGTGTTTGAAAGAGCAGAAATGAATTACCAGGAGAAGGAAGTGATGAGAATTAAGAATGTTCAGTGTGTGCTCTTTCATATTTTTGGTATTAGAACCACTGGAAGATAGTATCTATCAAAATTTAAATTAAAAACAAACCTTAAAAAGGAATACAAGAAATATTTAAGAGGTAAAATTTGGAAGACTTGATTACTGAATAAACAGTGAATGAGAGAAATGGATGCATCCAATGAAAAAGATGGTGCTGAGATTTGGGTAATAAGGTCAAGGATTGACAGTAAAATCATTGACTTAGGAGAAGAACAAGTAGAGCCTTAAAGAATTTCATTTTGGATATGTGTGTGAGGCGCCCATAGATCACCCAAGGCAATGTGCTTACACCAAAGCAATTGGATGTGAGTCTGAAACTCAGAAGAGAAGTTGGAGTTGTGCTGAAGACTTACAATCACCTCTAAATAGATTAATTAGAAGCCTAAAAATGAATGGGGATTGTCTGGTGTGAGACTAACTCTACCCTGAAGGCAGCATCCTAAGAAACACAAGGGCAGCTGAGAAGTGGGAGCCCACCAAGGAGACTTAGAAGAGATTGACAGAGAGGTTCAGGACATCCGGGAGCACGGCCTTCAGGTTAAGGGAGCTCTGCTGCGTGATGTCATGTCACCTTGGCCCATCTAGGAAGCAAAATGTGTCCTTTCCTAATGACACTGGGACTGATCAGGCAGATTTTAAACAATCTGAGTCCCTGACTTCCCTTCATCCACTCTGGTTATACCGTCTCCTCTTCCTGACACCATTGCCTCCACCAAAGGGTGGAGGGAAAAGTAACGAGACAGGGAATTTGACCAGCGAATGCAGATCTTTGGGATGGCATGTGGCATGCTGCGCAGCCCCTCTTTACGAAGTCACTGGACTAGAGGAGCTGAATCAGACTGGTTACCGCAACAAGAGTTAGTAGCGACTTTATAGGTGGTTGCCTCAGTTCGTTTCTGGGAAGTAATTAGTGTTCAGGACACCTGAGACTCACATAGTCTCTGGCAGATAAAACTGATATTAAAACACCCCTCCCCAGAAAAAAAATTTAAATCTATCTTGAGAAAGAGAAGGCCACTCTTGTTTGGTTATATTGCCTGGTTACTCCTTCATCCGATCAACAGTCAGGTTGTTCAAACGTGGTTACTGCAGTGATAGATTCTAGCACCCAGCAACTCCTCCCATCATGATTAAATCTACATTCTCCTGCATTTCTTGTTCTGCAACCAGAGGTATTGGGGAAATCTTTCGGTCTCTATCTGAGCCAGATGCCTCCTCATTCTTGTCATTTGCCGTTTGATTAACAGTTTGAACCATGGGCATGTTGAGAATCTCAGCCCTTAATTCTGAAACTCTGCTGATTTTTTTTCAAAGCATCAATTACTATATGTTTTAGGTGCAAACCCAGAGGTAGCCAGGTAAAAAAGAAATGAGGCATGTTTATAAATGTGTGGACTATTTCCGAAAGAGACCCACAATAGTGGTTAACAGTGCAGGTTAACCTGAAGTGCAGAGCTTGCCCCTGGGTGATGTGGGAAATTGCTTTTTTTTACCTTTTAATTTCATATTATGAATCTATATAGAAAAAAATAAATTAAAATTATATAAAAAAGCAATAAAGCCACTAGTAGGACATGCATTACAGAAATCGGAATACATATATTTCCAAAAAAGAAAGCAAAAGTATTACATAACAGGCAAGTTCACAGAAATTAAAATCGGGGATTCACATGAGCAAATGCTAATCAGATAGCCCCTGTTTACTATCTCCAAATGTCTGTCCATCTTATCTAGGTTATAGAAGGTCTGGTGGGGAGGAATCCCCTTAATTCCTAGATAAGAAGTGGAGGCTAGGGACACTCATGGTGCCAGTGTGACTCTTAGAAAGGGAAGCAGTGCTGACACTTGTTTTCCCAGCCACTAATTAATGATAGAATTCCCACCCTCCCCCAGGACAAAGGGCTTCCCTGGTGGCTCAGATGGTCAAGAACACCTGCAATGCCGGAGACCTGGGTTTGATCTCTAGGTTGTGAAGATCCCCTGGAGAAGGGCAGGGCTACCCACTCCAGTATTCTTGCCTGGAGAATTCCACAGACAGAGAAGCCTGGCAGGGCTACAGTCCACGGGGTTGCAAAGAGTTCTACACAACTGAGCCACTTTTCGGTTTCACTTTCCAGAGTTGGTCTCATTCACTGTGCAAAGGAACTGGCCAGAGGCTGATGCTTGCCTGGGCTGGGATGAGAGGAGGCGGAGGGTGGAAGATGGGGCGTGAAGCAGGTTGTGAGGTGGAGGGGTGTGTGTTGGAGATGGAGGGTTCTCGAGCCCGTGTGTGTGGAGAGTGAGGAGAATGGCAGAAGTCTGCTTTGGGGATTGGATTAGACACCTGTGTTGCCTCCAGCATGCTGCCAGGTAAGAGGGGCAGCCTAAGGGATGGTAGGTGAGTGTCAGGAAGAGGAGTCAAAAGTGGAGACTCTTCTGAGAAACTGAATTTCTTCCAGAAACTCAGACCCCTAAGCCACTAATATCCGCCTGCCCTATCCACTTAGTACTGCTGCCACCCAGCCTCTAGGACACAGCTGGTGCTGTGGGTCATTCCATCCTGTTAGGAGGGTCAGGGCTTTCCGCAATGGTGGAGAAAAAGACTGGGGGCAGCGGTGGGGTGGGGGGTGGGGGCGGTGCAGGACGGCTTGGCTCCAAGTGCCTCTGCTACCCACAAGCTATGTGATCCTCTGTGTTGCAGTTTCTTACTTCATAATAATAGATGATGATAATAATAATAATAGATAATAATTCTTAATAATTACTACCCAGAAGGGTTCTTGGACAGTCAAATGAGAATATGCACTTGAAATGCTTAACGAATGACGTAGTAAATGCTCAATGAATGAGAACCGAAGCCCTCAGAACCTTCATTCCTCAGCCCAAGCACCCTTAGCTTGCTTAACAGGAAATAACGAGGTTTACCACCACCACCGGGTCCCCTTGGGTTTCAAAACGCTCTTGGAAGCAGTGTGGAAAATGGATTAGGGAGGGAGGAGAAGCAAGACTAGAAATCCAAAGAGAAGTCTGCAGGCATCCAGATGGGAGGTGGAGGAGCGGGACCTCGGACCCTTGGCAGTGAGAGACATTATTTCGGAGAAATTTTCTCTAGGACTCTAGGCTGGGAACAGGCCCTTGGCCAACCGCCGGACTTGGGTGGCGGGAGGAAGATGGAAGGGAGGGAGGGCAGTAGCAGGGAAGATCTTGGGCGGGGGTAGGGGGTGCAACACGTGCGGTCGGGACAGAAGCTGCAGGCGCAGAGGCGGCTGTGAGTGCCGCGGTGGAGTTAGGATAGGAGGTGGAGCAGTTTTGCCCGTGGGGGGCCCGCTTCCCGGCGCAGCTGGCCGGGATCTAGGTGCTGTGCGAGGCAGTGCTAAGCCCGATTTCCTCCCCCGGACCGTCTGCTCCGCCGCCGTCGAGCGTGCCCCGTCGAGCCGCCCAGGGGTGCTCGCAGGCGCCGAGCTCGGGACCAGCCAGGAGGAGTTCCATCTGGCCGGCTGGCTTCTTTCCTAGCGCCCTCCGTATCTCGAGGTCCTCAGTCAGAGCTCGCATTCCGCCCACCTACCCGGCGCCACAGTCCTCCTGCTTCCCGTGACCTCAGTTAGAGGCGAAGGGGATCAAATTGAGACTGGGTTTCCAGCCGGCCGCCGGCCAGACCGCAGAAACCTTCGCCGTTCACACCCGGCGGCCTCGCGCCCTCCGCGGCCAGGGCGGGACGCGCGCGGGCGGCGGGAAGGGGGCCCCTCTCGGCTCGATTCCCCCAGTCTCCGCGCAGCCCGTGGATGGGCGGGTGTCTGACCTTTCACTACCCGCCGAGTTCTGAGCCCGCAGGCGCGGGCAGTGTCTGCGTGCGGAGCGATCGCGAGCTGTGCGCATCGAGGGAACCCCCACCTCCGTCTGTCTGTCCCCTGCTGGATCGCAAGCTCCTGTGGGTTCCCCAGACCAGGGTTGGGGATTATCACGCGCTCGCGGCGCCCGGAATCTCGAGGAGAAGCAGGATACCACCCCCCCCCCCCCCCCCAAAGGGCACCCCTCCACCTTCCTTGCCTCACTTCTCACGGTGGACGAGATCCCAGGGCCGGGTGGAGGTCGGCAACCCAATGCTTGCTGCTCACAGAGGGCTTGCGGACTTTCTTGAGGTTTGCAGCTAACCGGAGATCAAGTGCCCTCGAGGCACGAGGGCCCGGGAGTTTGCTTTTCATGTTTTTTCATCAATACAGCCAAAGCATAATTTAATTCGCTTTTTTCCCCAAAGGGAGAAGGTAAACCTAATTTGGCGGATGACTCCCTCTTCTTGGGGGTGGTGAATCCTCGCCCGGGTTGTGTGGCACCGCAGCAGGGGCTTCTAGTGACGACCCTCAGCAGCGGCCGGTGGCCTGGAAACTCACTGAGGAAAATTCAAATGAGCTTTACTTTGCTTGGAGCGATTTCTCCATACAGTGTCTAATATATGCTTGCCACGAGGGAGAGAGGAAGGCGGAACCAGGAGCTAGGTGGATTCCCGGATGGCGCTCTGGGGCAAAAGGCGTGCAGCGCCCGGGAGAGGCGGAGGGGAGTTGCGGGAGGCCTAGCAGAGCGCGCTGGTGGTCCTGTCCCGCAGGTCAGGTGGTGCCCACAGCATCCTCGGAGTAACAGGCGAGGGGGGAAGGTGAGGTGCCGTCAGCACCCACCTTACCCAGAGAGGGAAGTCCCTGCGTGGTGCTGCCAGTTCTCTGACACTCAGGACTTCACTCATTGACATTCAACTGTCAGCCTCTTCCTTGTCCCCAACCCAGCCTTCTTGCATAGTTTTGAGGTTAGGTTAGTAGTCAGGAGCATTTTTATGTTGGCAATCCAAAGCTCCAACTTCTGTCCTAGTCCCACCATTCCTGCTCACTTGAGGTTTTAAAGGTCAAGGGAAGAAACGATGTTTTGGCCTTCCAGTTCTTTCAGGCCTGGCCACCAACCCGATCCCAGAAGGTGGGGGGTGATCTGCTGTTATCACTCCAGCCCAACACATGCTTCTTCCCCGTTTTGCACTTAGGAAGCCTATCTTTTCTACCACTCAAGAGAGCAACCTATCATTTGTGCCTGGGTTCCTTGGTGGGTCTTTACTTACTCACACGCCTTCCTAGGGGCCACTTCAAGCTTCCTGAGACCTGCCTGCCCTCCCCCAAAAGTTTGGCACACACCAGCTGTGCCCTGTGGGGTCTTTTAGGACTACAGGCATTGTTATGCCTTTCAGGGCAATGTGGCAGCTTTGGGATATTTCAGGCAGTAAGTGGTACTTCTGCAAAGTCCCCACTAACTGGTCAATTTTGCCTTTTCCTGGCTGGTCAGTGAATTGCTGCCTCTGGGTATGACTTGCCTGGTGATATGACCTCTGGAGTCTCCCAAGTATGACATTCAGAGCTCATTCACTGGTGGCATTTCCTAATATGTGAAGCAGGAGAATGAAGTATCTACTAACCAGGGGAACTGGGGAGTTAAGAAGTCTGAGATGCAGGTTAGATGAAGTGTTTTGGGAGACTGAGGAAAACTGATTGAGGAGGGGAAGATATTAGGTGGCTGGGCAGGGCACTGGGAGCTCCACTGATATTGGTGAACAGGATTCTTGGTGGGGGCAGATCGGAACTGACCTGGGAAAATCCTGGGGCTTTGCTAGGCAGTGCTAAAGGAGACAATTTAGGGCACTGGTGCTGGGTCTGGAAGGTGGTGAGTGCAGGCTGGTATAATGAGACAGCTGAGTGTGGGAAGCACAGTGAGGGCATTGGCAGGTGAACAACACGGGTGGACTCTGACCACGTAAGATCAGAAGTTCCCATGACTACACATTGCCTTCTATGTTTTGAAAAGTTAAGATTTTTTCTGTTGTTTTTATCAATACTTTCATAATAGTTTTAGAAAGAGGAAAATATATACAGATTAGCTTAATGAGGCCTCTTTTGATGTCCATACTTTAGTCCAGAGGCATGTCTCACTTTACAAAAACTAAAAAAAAAATTGAGAGTTTAAAAGACAGTTCAGTTCAGTTCAGTCGCTCAGTCGTGTCTGAGTCTTTATGACCCCGTGAACCGGAGCATGCCAGGTCTCCCTGTCCATCACCAACTCCCGGAGTCTACCCAAACTCATGTCCATTGAGTCAGTGATGCCATCCAACCATCTCATAGTCTGTTGTCCTCTTCTCCTCCTGCCTTCAATCTTTCCCAGCATCAGGGTCTTTTCCAATGAGTCAGCTCTTCGCATCAGGTGGCCAAAGTATTGGAGTTTCAGCTTTAACATCAGTCCTTCCAATGAACACCCAGGACTGATTTCCTTCAGGATGGACTGGCTGGGTCTCCTTGCAGTCCAAGGGACTCTCACGAGTCTTCTGCAACACCACAGTTCAAAAGCAGCAATTCTTCGGCGCTCAGCTTTCTTCACCCTCCAACTCTCATATCCATACATGACCACTGGAAAAACCATAGCCTTGACTAGACGGACCTTTGTTGACAATGTAATATCTCTGCTTTTTAACATGCTGTCTAGGCTGGTGATAACTTTCCTTCTGAGGAGTAAGCGTCTTTTTATTTCATGGCTGCAATCACCATCTGCAGTGATTTTGGAGTCCAAAAAATAAAGTCAGCCACTGTTTCCCTATCTATTTGCCATGAAGTGATGGGACCAGACGCCATGATCCTAGTTTTCTGAATGTTGAGCTTTAAGCCAATTTTTTAACTCTCTCCTTCACTTTCATCAAGAGGCTTTTTAGTTCTTCTTCACTTTCTTCCATAAGAGTGGTATCATCTGCATATCTGAGGTTATTGATGTTTCGCCCAGCAATCTTGATTCCAGCTTGTGCTTCTTCCAGCCCAGAGTTTCTTATGATGTACTCTGCATATAAATTAAATAAGCAGGGTGACAATATACAGCCTTGACGTCCTCCTTTTCCTATTTGGAACCAGTCTGTTGTATGTCCAGTTCTAACTGTTGCTTCCTGACCTACATATAGGTTTCTCAAGAGGCAGGTCAGGTGGTCTGGTATTCCTATCTCTTTCAGAATTTTCCACAGTTTATTGTGATCCACACAGTCAAAGGCTTTGGCTTTAGTCAATAAAGCAGAAATAGATGTGTAAATGTATTAAAGAAATAGATGTTAAAAGATATTGGGGAGGACAAAAACTCATATTTGACAAGAGGACTCACTGGAATTTCCTTAGAGATGTATAGGAAATTCCAAGATGCACCCTTTCTTTCCCCTTTGCTATTTATATATTTAATATAAACAACATAAATTGAGTGTCAGTTATTTCTTTCAATGAGAGGAGGGGGCCAAAGACATCTGTAGAGACAGGCATTCTTGATTTTTTTTAACTATGAAAGAAAACAGTACAAAACCAAGAATGTCCATTGGGCATTATCCATGTCAGTGACACGAGGCCACCATGCTCATATAATTAAGACTGGGCTGTGATGGATGGCGCAGAAGCATGGCGGCTGTGACCGCGGTTGAGAGGACCTACCCCACGCTCGAGGTCAAGGGTGGTGGCTCAGAGGACCTACCCCATGCCTGAGGTCAGGGGCGGTGGCCGAGAGGTGCTACCCCACGCCCGAGGTCAGCAACCCCACATACAAGGAGTGCTGGCTGCGCGGGTGCAGGAGGGCTGACAGGAGCTACTCCAAGATCAAGGTCAGGAGGGGTAGCTGTGAGGAGATACCCCTCATCCAAGGTAAGGAGCAGCAGCTGTGCTTTGCTGGAGAAGCCGTGAAGAGATACCCCACGTCCAAAGTAAGAGAAACACAAGTAAGACAGTAGGTGTTGTGAGAGGGCATCAGAGGGCAAACACACTGAAACCATAATCACAGAAAACTAGCCAATATGATCACACGGACCACAGCCTTGTCTAACTCAATGAAACTAAGCCATGCCATGTGGGGCCACCCAAGACAGATGGGTCATGGTGGAGAGGTTTGACAGAATGTGGCCCAATGGAGAAGGGAATGGCAAACCACTTCAGTATTCTTGCCTTGAGAACCCCGTGAACAGTATGAAAAGGCAAAAATATAGGATACCGAAAGAGAAACTCCCCAGGTTGGTAGGTGCCCAATATGATCCTGGAGATCAGTGGAGAAATAATTCCAGAAAGAATGAAGGAATGGAGCCAAAGCAAAAACAATACACAGTTGTGGATGTGACTGGTGACAGAAGCAAGGTCTGATGCTGTAAAGAGCAATATTACATAGGAACCTGGAATGTTAGGTCCTTGAATCAAGGCAACTTGGAAGTGGTTAAACAGGAGATGGCAAGAGTGAACATTGACATTCTAGGCATCAGCGAAATAAGATGGACTGGAATGGGTGAATTTAACCAGATGACCATTTTATCTACTCCCGTGGGCAGGAATCCCTTAAAAAAAATGGAGTAGCCATCATAGTCAACAAAAGAGTCCAAAATGCAGTTCTTGGATGCAATCTCAAAAATGACAGAATGATCTCTGTTTGTTTCCAAGGCAAACCATTCAATATCATGGTAATCCAAGCCTATGCCCCAACCAGTAACACTGAAGAAGCTGAACGATTCTATGAAGACCTACAAGACCTTTTAGAACTAACACCTTAAAAAGATGACCTTTTCATTATAGGGGGCTGGAATGTAAAAGTAGGAAGTCAGGAAACACCTGGAGTAACAGGCAAATTTAGCCTTGGAGTGCAGAATGGAACAGGGCAAAGGCTAATAAGAGTTTTGCCAAGAGAATGCACTGGAGATAGCAAACACCCTCTTCCAACTATACAAGAGAAGACTCTACACATGGACATCACCAGATGGTCAACACCAAAATCAGATTGATTATATTCTTTGCAGCCAAAGATGGAGAAGCTCTATACAGTCAGGAAAAACAAGACCAGGAGCTGACTGTGGTTCAGATCATGAACTCCTAATTGCCAAATTCAGACTGAAATTGAAGAAAGTAGGGAAAACCACTAGACCATTCAGGTATGACCTAAATCAAATCCCTTATGATTATACAGTAGAAGTGAGAAATAGATTTAAGGGACTAGATCTGATAAGAGTGCCTGATGAACTATGGACAGAGGTTCATGACATTGTACAGGAGACAGGGATTAAGACTATCTCCAAGAAAAAAAAAATGCAAAAAAGCAAAATGGCTGTCTGAGGAGGCCTTACAAATAGCTGTGAAAAGAAGAGAAGTGAAAAGCAAAAGAGAAAAGGAAAGATATTCCCATCTGAATGCAGAGTTTCAAAGAATAGCAAGGAGAGATACGAAACCCTTCCTTAGTGATCAATGCAAAGAAATAGAGGAAAACAACAGTATAGGAAAGACTAGAGATCTCTTCAAGAAAATTAGAGATACCAAGGGAAAATTTCATGCAAAGATGGGCTCGATAAAGGACAGAAATGGTATGGACCTAACAGAAGCAGAAGATATTAAGAAGAGGTGGCAAGAATACACAGAAAAACTGTACAAAAAAAGATCTTCACGACTCAGATAATCACGATGGTGTGGTCACTCACCTGGAGCCAGACATCCTGGAATGTGAAGTCAAGTGGGCCTTAGAAAGCATCACTACGAACAAAGCTAGTGGAGGCAATGGAATTCCAGTTGAGCTATTTCAAATCCCGAAAGATGATGCTGTGAAAGTGCTGCACTCAATATGCCAGCAATTTGGAAAACTCAGCAATGGCCACAGGACTGGAAAAGATGTTTTCATTCCAATCCCAAAGAAAGGCAATGCCAAAGAATGCTCAAACTACGGCACAATAGCACTCATCTCACATGCTAGCAAAGTAATGCTCAAAATTCTCCAAGCCAGGCTTCAGCAATATGTGAACTATGAACTTCCAGATGTTCAAGCTGGTTTTAGAAAAGGCAGAGGAACCAGAGATCAAATTGCCAACATCCGTTGGATCATCAAAAAAGCAAGAGAGTTCCGGAAAAACATCTATTTCTGCTTTATTGACTATGCCAAAGCCTTTGACTGTGTGGATCACAATAAACTGTGGAAAATTCTGAAAGAGATGGGAATACCAGACCACCTGACCTGCCTCCTGAGAAACCTGTATGCAGGTCAGGAAGCAACAGTTAGAACTGGACATGGAACAACAGACTGGTTCCAAACAGGAAAAGGAGGACATCAAGGCTGTATATTGTCACCCTGCTTATTTAACTTATATGCAGAGTACATCATGAGAAACGCTGGGCTGGAGGAAGCACAAGGTGGAATCAAGATTGCTGGGAGAAATATCAATAACCTCAGATATGTAAACACCACCCTTATGGCAGAAAGTGAAGAGGAACTAAAAAGCCTCTTGATGAAAGTGAATGAAGAGAGTGAAAAAGTTGGCTTACAGCTCAACATTCAAAAAACTACGATCATGGCATCTGGTCCCATCACTTCATGGGAAATAGATGGGGAAACAGTGGAAACAGTGTCAGACTTTATTATTTTTGGACTCCAAAATCACTGCAGATGGTGATTGCAGCCATGAAATTAAAAGATGCTTACTCCTCGGAAGGAAAGTTATCACCAGCCTAGATCGCATATTGAAAAGCAGTAACATTACTTTGCCAACAAAAGTCCATCTAGTCAAGGCTATGGCTTTTCCAGTAGGCATGTATGGATGTGAGAGTTGGACTGTGAAGAAAGCTGAGTGCCGAAGAATTGATGCTTTTGAACTGTGGTGTTGGAGAAGACTCTTGAGAGTCCCTTGGACTGCAAGGAGATCCAACCAGTCCATCCTAAAGGAGATCAGTCCTGGGTGTTCACTGGAAGGACTGATGCTAAAGCTGAAACTCCAATACTTTGGCCACCTCATGCGAAAGAGTTGACTCACTAGAAAAGACCTTGATGCTGGGAAGGATTGGGGGCAGGAGGAGAAGGGGACGACAGAGGATGAGATGGCTGGATGGCATCACCGACTCAATAGACGTGAGTTTGGGTAGACTCCAGGAGTTGGTGATGGACTGGGAGGCCTGGCTTGCTGCGATTCATGGGGTCGCAAAGAGTCGGACACGACTGAGCCACTGAACTGAACTGAACTGAACTGAACTGACTAAATTTGGAAATTCAGGGGATAAATATTCTGAGAAAAATTGTTAAGCTACATCAAAAGAAATACTTTTGTTAAAGTTTCATCAGAGGAACAGTTCTTTGTGTGAATATTTCATGGGAACATATCAATTAGTATGGGGCCTAAAAAAATAGAATGGCTTCAGCCTGAGCTCATTTTTATGTCCACTGGTTACATGCAGATTGGGGGCTTACTAGAGAGTCCTGTCCAGAGACAAAGTCTCAGATGAAACATTAACATGTAGGAATTACTGTGAAACTTTCAAAATGGCTGCCTAGAATCTTCTAGGAAGGGACCTGGGCACTTGTGCATGAGAAAGCTTCTGCAGGTGGTTCTGAGTTTCCACTTGAGGGCTGGGAACCACACAGCCTCAGACTTCTGGACTTCCAAAGGGAGAGTCAGTTTGAGTCTTTCCCTTTAGGAGCAGAGAGTAAACAATTTTTTCATACTTAACACTCTGCAAGATCCTGTAAGGCAAGATCCTATGGTTGATCTTAAAAAGAGAAAAAGTGCAGTGTCCTCTCTACCTGTGACAAACACCATATTGAGCCAGCACTGGGAGAGGGGTGGGGCAAGGGCCGTGTATGGGGCTGTCACCCAGGGCAAATGCAGTGTCACCAGGGCTAAGACCGGTTCCTGAGCTTACGAGCCTTTCCTTTAAGGCCTTCCAGAAAGTTCTGGGTAAAGCATGTTTTGCAAAAGAAGGTGGGGATAGAACTGGGAAAGATCACATCAGTGATGACTAAATGAGAATTAGGTGAGGAGCCTAAAAGTGCTCTGCACTCTGGGCTCTTTGATGGTGGATGCATCTTATAGTATCTCAGGTTCATTGACATCCCCGGTAGATCCCCAATCCACTGTTAACTGGATTTATGACATAGTGACTGTGGAACTCACTTGCCTCACATGTGAAAAACGACCTTCGAGGGAGGCATTGAATCCATTCTTTCAGATTTTGGAGATCAGCAAATGTCAAAACTTTTGGGAACTGACATATGGTTAGCAACTTTTACATCAAGTAAAGATGATGAAATAGGTGAAAAACTATATCATTTTGTAAGATTATTTTGTATCATTAAGGAAGAGTAACTTCAGAATCTTAAGACTGCACAATCAACTTTAAAAACAACTAATTCTGCCCATGGCTTTCTCATATTCTATGGATTGATGAAAAGTTTATCAGCAACCCATCTCTGCAAACTAAGGTTCTGTCATCTTGAACACATAGGGGCAGCTGCACTGCTTGTAGATGATGTTAATTTACCCAACTAAGTAGTTTCAGGACTTGAAGGGAACTCTGAGGAATTCAAGTACAAAGATTTCACAGTATCTTGCCTCGGTTTCCAATAATGACAACTGTGTGTTGAGTGCTAGCAGCCAGAAATTGTCATTGCTTTGAAGAGAAGTAAAAAAATACAGATTGTGGCAAGTAGAATCATGGAAACTTGAAGTTGGAAGGTTTTTTAGCAATGATCTTATTCCTCTTCAAACTAATACTCCACGGAGCCACAGTAGTGCTCCTTGAATCAATGGGCCTCCATTTTAATTGTTATAATTGAACCTCTACTTACAGTGGACTTCAACTGCTTAAAAAGAATGCTTGACCCACCACCAGTCCATCTCCAATTTAAAGAGGAAACTAAGGCTGAAAAGAAGCCCTGGGATTTGCCTGTGGTCACCTACTTATTTGGCAGAGCTTGGTAGCACACCACCAGTGGAGCAGGAAGGAAGGACTGTTGTTATAGTGTCTGTTCCCATATTCATCAATGGTTGAACCAAATTTTCTCACTGCTCCATGGCAAGGAGATTCAACCTTTACAGTTACCATTCTGGAACATACCGACTGGCTCCTTTCCACACTGAATCTCATACTCTGCTTGGTATACCGTTCCTATGTGATAATTATGACAAAACATTTCACTGACAACTGTTGGAAACTAATTTCTTAACTCCAGGTCTGTATTTTTACTTCCATTTTGACCATCATTGATAAAAATCTCTTTTAATAGCATTTCACTATATTTGAAGAGTACAGAGCTAATATTTGTATGAACATCATTTTATGTTTTTAAGGTCAAGTCTATGTAAAAAAAATTTAAAGTACCTGATTTTACTAAAAATATACTTTTATTAAAATGACTGAACTCTACTGTCTGATATGTAAGCTGAGTTGATGAGGTAGCTACTTTCTTTCTGAGGTCCTGGTAGAGCTGATCCCACAACAGTCTAACAACATTTATATATTAAGTCTACCACAGACTACAGCACATTCATTTTGCAGCAAGCTCTTGGTGGTGAAATGTAGCATCTAGTAAGTCTGGATATAATTCCGTTGCAAGTAGCAAAAAAGAAAAATGAAAAAAAACCCAGCTAAGTCTATATAACCTAAAACTGAATTTTTAAATGGTGACTACCAATCTTTAGTGATCATGAAATCAATTTAGTGGGTTATGAAAACATTAAAAAAACATACATATACAAGAGCCAAAATTATAACAGTAGAGAAAATATCAAAGTATGTTGCAGGCCTTATGGCTAAATATTTCATAAACATTGTATTTCACTCATATATATGTATTAACACATATGTACTGGGTCATGAAATAAAATATATTTCATAGCTCTCAACACTGCCTTAGAGAGTTAGGCCATTCACAGGCCATTTGGTCCCCTGAGAAAAGATTTTTCTTTCTTTCTTTTTGTCATTTCTGAGCAATAGCTCAACACTACAATGGCTGTGTACTCCAAAGGGCCTCTCCCCTCAGTACAGTAACGATTCACAGTGTTCTCTGAGCACCACTATTTCCTGGTTCACTGCTATTTTCTGGACACTTCCTCCCATCATAGCCCCGCCAGTTCAACTGAGGGAAAGTCGCCACAGAGCATCTGTGCGTGGGTCAGTAGGAGGCTCGGATCTGCTAACATGTGCCAGGAGCTTTACAGACATGACTCTTTATAGATATGGTTTCCTTTGTTTTACTGGTAGCAGTGCCTCACCTGTACATCTAGTGCTCACAGCACAGTACACATGGGGGCTGAGTGAATGTTTCCAAACAAGTGAATTCATCAATAAGCACACTTCACTGGTTATAAAGCATATGTTAAATTCAACAAAATATAAAAGTTTTAAATAAAATAAAATGTTTACTCATTTATTCATACCTAAGAACAATACAAAAGTACTATACAAAGTTTTATATACTTGTATAAAAAGTTGAGGCATTGGTGTTCTGTGGCTCATGATAATAATTATATTTAGCATCATACATCATATATTGATAGTAAAGTTATACAACATTAACTCTTTGCTTTTGAGCAGTTATGAGCTTACTATTTTAATGTACATCATATATTTAGTACTCATTATTACTTTTGTATAAATAATTTCATAATGGTAGCACATGATATTGAGGGAAAAGGAAAACAGTTAATCTTCCAAATGCTAGTGAGAAAGAACTCATTAATGTACACTTGATTTGGGGGGTAAGCATAATTTGGTTCTATGACTTAATGGAATCTAGGAGAGTGAAACAAAGTATTTTTAGACTGGAAGACACTCATGTTCATCAATTTCAAGCCCTTCATCTTGAAATAAACCCAGAGCAAGAGTTTATTAAAAATATATATCGACAACTTTGAAACATTATTAGTGTGGAATACAGAGTTGTAAACACTGATGGCAGAAATTCACTGGTTGTAGTAATTCGTCTACATGTTTATGTATCACTCTTGTGTATTAGCTGTGCTTTCATCTGTATCACTTGCATTAAATTTTTTCCACAAAAATTTCTCGTTTGATTTCCAAAGAGAAGCTTCAAGATCCTCTTTCCTTTTGGAAGATGCAGCAAAAGGCACTTTTTCACAGAGAGTCTCTATTACTGCCAAGTCGGTGAGTTTACTAAGACTGTCATCATTTTGGTCATTCAAGATGTCCCAGAAATCTTTTGGTCTCTGTTTCGCTTTTTCTATGGACCCAGAGAGAACCTTCTTTGGCAGTTGTGTGGGACTATTCTCATGACTTTTAAAGAGGTCATCAAGAATAGAGGTATCACCAAGTAAGCCTACCACAGAAGTGTTTTCTAACACTGGATTTTCTATTGTTTTGTTTTCCACTTTGAAGATGGGTCCATTTCTTGAAACACCCAAACTGGTGAGATCCTGTTGATTTTTCCTGGCATTTTCCAACTTTTCCAACTCATCTGCTCCAGACTTACTGTTCAGGGAACAGGATGCTGCAGTAACTTTGGATTCTTGGCTGCTTTCCCCACTGTCAGTCTCTTGGGTACAGATTATAGGTAATTTCTTAGTTTCCACATCATTGGAAAGCACCTTTTCTCTACAGAAACTGTGATTTTGAAACTTAATTGATTTTTTTTTACATATGTTGGGGCTGAAAATTGGAGAATTTTTTTTGGTAGAATTTTTAAATGACAAAGATTCAGAATCTGATAGCTGCTCTTTCATAAGAGATTCTCTTCTTTCAGACTTATTCTCGACTCTCTCTCCTTTCTCACAGGCAGACTTAGTGCATTCTGAGGGAGAATCCACAAAAAATTCTCTTACCTCTGGATACTGCGAAGTATAAAAGTCTCTTAGCATTCTCTGTCGTTCTTCTGATGTGGCATTAGTTACATGTTTAGCAAATTCCTTTACAGAAGACAGCTTAAAGTAAGAAGCCATTTCTTCAAATTGTTTTCTGAAGATTTAATGAACAAATCCAATGGTTATTTTTACTGCATTTTATTTTTAAGGAACTTGTCATCAGTGTTACTCTATGTAGCAACAAAGCTACATAAATGTATTCATTAGCATATATTATCTTAATATCACAATGACAATACATTTTGCACTAAAGAGAATGTGAAGTCTTTCCTTACACTACTGGAAAAAAGTATTTTAGTTCATGAAATTACCAACTTTTTAAGTTATTCTGACTTTTACTATCAGGTATTTCCTGGGAATTGTATGATCCGAGCATGGTGCTCTTCCAATCAGACAATTTATGACTTACAACAGAATTATAATTTATATATTTGAAAATCTATATTGCACACAAGATACATGAAATAAAATTGTCAAAGAGGGTATCAATAAACAGAAAAGAAAAAATGCTCAAAAATTAAGAATTTTTAAGAATTTTTCTCTTCTATATCCTTTTTTCTCTTTCTTCCACAAATACAATATAGAGATTTCACACACCTTTAGATGAGCCTAAAGGGAAGTTCTAGGAGACAAGGACTCAATTCCCGGGTTGGGAAGTTCCTCTGGAGAGGGGAATGGCAATCCACTCCAGTATTCTTACCTGGAGAATCCCAGAATCCCATAGACAGATAAGCCTGGCGGGCCACAGTACGTGGTGTCACAAAGAGTCAGACACGACTGAGTGACTAACACACAAACACATACACACACAAAGGGAAGTTCTAAACTGATAAGCCTAGGTTCTTTCTCAGTATCGATCTGATGGATCTGACCTTCAGTATAGCTAACTAAACTAATGTCAGATGGTATTTGAAGAAATGAGTTTCAGAGTTAGTATCAGATAGTAATAAAAGCTGTTGAAGAACTGTGCTTTCTGAAACCCTAATAAGATGGAGGTGGAAAGCTTGTTTAGGAACCCTGGGCACTAGACTCTGCTCCTTTCCCTAAGTAAGGGTTCTACAGACTGAACTGCGCCACCCACTCCAAATCCATATGTTGAAGCCCTAAACCCCAATGTGACTATATTTGGAGATGGGGGCCTTTATTAAGGTTAAAAGAGGTCATAAAAAGCCACCAGAAGACTTCTCTGATGGTCCACTGGTAAAGAATCTGCTGCCAATGCAGGAGTCACAGGTTCAATCCCTGGTCTGGGAAGATTCCACATGCTGTGGAGCAACTAAACCTGTGTGCCGTAACTACTGAGGCTGTGTTCTGGAGCCTGTGCTCCGCAACAAGAGGAGCCCCCACAGTGAGAAGCCTGGGCACGGCAACTAGAGAAAGCCTGCACGCAGCAACAAGAACTCAGGACAGCCAAAAGTTAATAAATAGATGAAATTTTAGGAAAAAAAAAAGTCACCAGTGAGCTCTGTCTCTGCCGTAGGAGGACACAGTGAGAAGGTGGCCATCTGTGAGCCAGGAAGAAAGCTCTTAGTGGAATCCAATCAGCTGGCACCCTGATCTTGGGACTTCCCAGGCTTCAGTACTGTGAGAAATATATTTCTGTCTTTTAAGCTGCAGCCTGTAGTATTCAGTCAGGCAGACGAAGAGGGTTTTCCTTTGCTGATGCTGAGTTTAGGCCATGAATCAGGAAAGCTCACTGTTTATAAATGTTTTTATAAACAAAAGCTATAGATGATGCTGCAGCAAATGATTAAAAGTCCCCAAATTGAAGACTTACATCAATTTTTATATAATATTTCCTTAAAACTTTGATTTATTGACCAAAAAAATATTTATAGAGCTCTCTTGTCTGCAAGGCACTATAAGAGAAACTATACAACAGCCAACAAATTCCAGTTTCCTGTCTTCAAGGAGTGTATAGTCTGGTTGGCAGAGACAGATACATGAAGATCAAACCAGAAGAGAGGGATAAATCCTATGATGGAGGTAAATATGGCACCCTGTTGGCACCCACCAAAGGGGTGTCTAAGCCAGTGACTGGTAGTGGACTGGATAGCAGGTAAGGTTTCGCTGCTGTCACCTCATGCCAGTCAGGTAAAGATGAGCCAAGAAGCCTCCAGGAGAGAGAGGGAACATGCACAGGCCCAGTTCCAAGCAGACTTGGTGCACAGAAGGGGAGAAGGAACTGCCAAGGAAGAGGATGAAAATCATGAGGGGTCTGTATGCCCATTTCAGAAGTTTGAATTTAATTTTGTACGTAACAGAGAATCCTGAGGGTAAAAAAAAAAGTGTGATTTTTTAAATGTACATAAACAGGAGCTTTACTTGAAGCCACTCTTATTTTTGTCACTGAGACCCGGCTGTATAAAGCTTGTGTTTCCTTTGATTTTATTGGCAATGCATACGATATACTCAAGACTTTCTTTTGTAGTTTCAGACGAGCACCCTGGCTTCCAGTCCTCAGCACACTGGTCCTGTTACTTGTTTCTAAATCCAGGTACCAGCTATGCCTGATCAACAGTCAGTCACTCTCATTGCCAAGAGAATATTTAAAATAACACAAAAACAAGTTTCCAAATTTCTGTCCTGGGTATGGCTAATGTCCTTGTTGTAAAGCATCAAGTATGTTCTTAAGAGGTTCCAGTTTTAACTTCACAGGAAGTAATGGCGTATCATTATTTTGTTTATTAATCACTTCTGAATCCATTTTCATGGCTTTTCTAATAAATATTTGTGCTGTGAAGATTAAGTTATTGGTAAAGTTACAGGCTGATGTCTTTTACTTATCCGAGACTTGGTGGTATAGCAGCCGTTGCCAAAGCACTCTCACCTTTGCTGTGCTGACCTTATCTATGACCCTAGGCTTCTGTCAGCTCTGGGAGGAGAGGTGCTCCTGACCTTATTCTGTCTGAGTGGTGTACCAGGACACCGGGCTGTGTGATTACCCTTTACAGGATGAGTTATGATTACGATTCGTTTTATTTTTGCCTTCTAAACTTGCTTTCACAATTCTTCGTCTTTAAAAGAGTTTTCTTTAAATATTTAATGACTGCAAGGTACAACCAGGGGATATAAGCTAGCCACTTTGTGAGGAAAATTTTGTAGATACTCATAAGCCACTTAGAGAAAGGGGTGTGGGTTGGGGAAGAAATCAAAGTTGGGTATCTTTGTCTTTCAGCAAGTAGATGAAGAGTAGCTGTGGAAAAATTCCTCTCCCTTTTTTCTTGAGGAACTGAAGGAGAAGGGATGGAAACACAGCTAAAAACACAGCTGTTTCTGCCTGAACTTTCTGAAGTGAAGGTAAGACTGAAACTTCATTCAGATGATCCATGGGACTGCATCATGGTATAAACTCTTGACTCACATAGAGTAGGATGGCTAACAGGAGAGAGGTGCTAGCAGTTCAGGCACTGTTCCCTAGCTCAGATGTTGGCATTCTAATATTAGACACCCTTCACCTTTTTATTTAGCATGAGACATTTATCCTGAGGCTAAGATACAGAAAAAAAAAGGATAAAAAAATAATCACTGTTAATTCTTTCTTTCTTCCTTTCTTTTAATTTTTTGGCCATGTTGTGAGGCATACAGGATCTTAGTTCCCCCACAAGGGATTGAATCCAGGCTCTCTGCAGTGCAAGGGTGGAGTCTTAACCACTAGACTACCAGGGCAGTCCCAATACTTTTGTTTTATATACAGTGCCAAAGGGGATAAGACGCTTTTGTTCCTCAAAGATTGGTAAAAATGTATATAGTTTGCCTTCTAGCAAAATAATTGCCAAAGAAAGTTGCCCCAACTTTATTCCAAATCATTGCTGTAAACATGTTTGTGAGGAGCTGCAATGCTATAGCAGTGTGGGATGTTTGCCTTTCTGGGCAATGGTGGGCAGCTCAGGGGTGTGATCCAATCTGCCACACCAGGACCTGAGGAGTTAAGGGGCCAGTTGCCTGGGAGTTGCCAAAACCACGAGCAAAGCATCTGGAACACACAGAGCAACAAGCCCTTTCCTACTGTCTGTAGAAGCCACCAGGACCAACTGGAGCTTGCCTCCTCTCCCTGCTTACCTCAGACACTATGCTTCAGTTACCCTGACCACTGGCTTCTCATCCTCCTCCTGGTCTCTACATCCTTGATCTAATCCATCCCTCTTCCTTCCAGACCATTCCTTGGTGCCCCTGGAATCAGGCTATGATCTACCAGTTCTCCCGTGTCTTCTACCCAAGGAGTCCCTCTGTTTCCTCCTGATACTGCCTCCTCCTACGTAGCCTTCACAAGTCAAAATTCTTATACCTCCCATCTTTAAGCCTCAGAGTTCAAGCTTCCCACTGCTGCTTCCAGATTATTTTTTCTTAAAAACTCCTCCCCCTCTTTAAGGTTTATGCTATCCAGCTTAACCATTCCCACTCCCACACCATCTTGTTAACGGACTTCCTAGTTGCTCCCTGCTGGAGACCAACATTCAAGATCCTGGATTAACGTTGCTTCCTTTCCCATCTTCTGCCATCATTCTTGATAACATCAGTATCCATGTAGATGTCCCATCCAACTCCTGGCCCACTAGTTTCTTTACCTCACTTCCAAAGACTCAATTTCATGTCAGGTCCCTATCGCCAAGATCATACCACTAATGTCTTTACCATTAACTGCACAAATTCCAAATTCCTGAATTCAATCATATCATGCTCCAGTTCAACTACACTATTATCCCCATGACAACTATGTTGGATTGTACCTTTCATCTCATCAAATCCTCCAATTCGCTGACTCTTCTTTCTCACTATCACTAACATCCCTTTGTTCAGTTTAGGTTCAACTTTATAATCACTTCTTTGCAAACATCCTTCAGCTTCCTCGCTTTTCTCTCCTTCTGGTAAAATTTAGCTGTTTCCCTATCCTGTGTCTGCAACTGAGCATTTGAAACTTGCTGAATGAAGTCTGTACAACTGCACAGGTGGTTTTATTTAATTACTCTCAAAGAGGGCCTTAATATCACTCAGGAATTCTAGCCCCATAAGCTCGCTTTACTACTTTATAAATTACTTCTTTCACAATTTCTCTCTCCCTCAATACTGATGCTTTAATTCTCAATTAATTAAGGAAATACCATTGTATCTATGTCTTTCTTTATACCTTTCTCTTGTTGTTGTTCAGTTGCTCAGTCATATCCGACTCTTTGCAACCCCATGGACTGCAGCACGCCAGTTTTCCCTGTCCTTCACCATGTCCCGGAGCTTGCTCAAACTCATGTCCATTGAGTCGGTGATGCCATCCAACCATCTCATCCTCTGTCATCCTGTTCTCCTCCTGCCTTCAATCTTTCCCAGCATCAGGGTCTTTTCCAATGAATCGGCTCTTTGAATCAGGTGGCCAAAGTACTGAAGTACTTCCAGTGAATATTCAGGGTTGATTTCTTTTAGGGTTGACTAGTTTAATTTCCTTGCAGTCCAAGGGAATCTCAAGAGTCTTCTCCAACCCACAGTTCAAAAGCATCAATTCTTCAGTGCCCAGCCTTTTTTATGGTCCAACTCTCACATCCATACATGACTATTGGAAAAACCACAGCTTTGACTATACCAACGTTTGTCAGCAAAGTAATGTCTCTGCTTTTTAATATGCTGTTTAGGTTGTCCCTTTCTCTTAGTACCTCTCAAAGGCTAGACTTTCACCTGTGGTCTGGATCCCAACTTCTTCTGCCTTTAGGACTTCATTCTTTCTGTTGTCACCTCCCTGGCATAATCTCTTTTTCCCTTGATTAGTCTTTTTCCTTGATACACAAACAGGTTCTTGTGGGTTGGCAATCTTACAGAAAAACGTGAACCAACTTTTTGGCCAATATTATCTTCTTAACTTAAAAACAAACTACCCTTGATCCCACAATGCCCTCCAGCTACTGCCAGTTTCCCCGTCCAGATTTAAGAAGCAGTCCCAGGGGCTTGCCCTTTCACTGCCTGCCCACCTCCCCTTGGCATCTGCCTACTTAGTGTGCTCACATGAAGGTGACCGAAGAGTCCTTCAGCTCCAGGGGCTTTCCCACTTCTGCTTCTGGTCCTCAGCAGTAGTCAATAAAGTCAATGTTCCCTCCTTTCTGAAACTCTCACTTCTATTGGACTTCAGGGTCTCGCACAGGGCTTCCTACCCAGCAGGAGTACATAGTCACCCCCCAGGCTCAGTCCTGGGGCTTCTCTCCTCTCTGTGTTCTGTTCCTAGGCTGCTCATATAGTCTATGGCTGTAAAGACCATTTGTAATCTATTTCTAATGTCTATGATAACTTCCAAATTTAGATCTCCAGTCCCCAAATCTCAGGGTAGCATTATCCACTGCCTATGTGACATTTCCCCACAAATTTAATATGAGTGAAAGAGAACTCTTTGATTTTGTTTTTACTCCAACCTTTTGTCTCTTCTAGTTTTCCCTATTCAGTGAATCCAATCTGTTGTTTAAGGCAGAAAATTGGGAGTGGACCTGTCTTCTCCCTTCCCCAACAACCAGTTCAACACTGAATTGAATTTATCCAATTGGCTCTGTCTCCATGGCAACTACTCTACTCTAGCAAACCACCACCACCTAGTTCCTTATGGTTTCCCCTAGTCTGCCCTCTTTCAGGCAGAAGCTGGAAAAACCTTTCAGAAACATATTAATACATCAAATCATGTCATGCTTCAATAATTTCTACTGCGGTTGGAACAAAATCCAAATTCTTTTCTACAGTCTACAAGGCTTTGCATGCTCCAGCCTCATTTATGTCTCTCCCTTCATCTCATGCCCTTCTCTCCTTGATTTATTATGCACTAAGTACACTAGCCTTCTCTCAAAAGCCCCTCCCTTTTCAGAAAGTTCTTACTCTGTTTTTTGCCTGATTATCCTTCAAGTCTTAACTCACATGTCACTTGTGCAGAGAGGTCTTCCCTGACTACCCACTAGAAAGGAAGTGGTGCCCCTCCTGATCCCACTATACTTTATAAAGGAAGCTGTCCATTTACTTCCTATAACACACTATTTCATAATTATTTATAAGTATTTTTACTTTTGAAAATTTTATGGTTTGATGCCAAACCTCATCTCACTGTACCATAAGCTCTGTGTCTCTTTTTTGACACTGTATATTCAGCACACAGCACAATGCCTGAGTGCATATCAGGTGCTCAATAAACATTAAATGACTAAATGAATAGAATGCATTTAAGTATTTCATTTACTTATATAAAATTTACCTATTTTATTTATCTGTATTTCACTTTTTATCAATTCAGGGATTAACCTTCTTAAAACACTAATAAAACATTTGGGATTTCTTTTTTTGGCCATGCTGCAAAGCTTGTGGAATCTTAGTTCCCCAACCAGTGACTGAACCCGGGCCACCACAGTGCAAGTGCAGAGTGTAACCATTGGGTCATGAAGGAATTTGGGGATTTACTTTTTAAAGCGCACAAATTCAGATTTTTCTGAAATATTCAGATGCTAAGCATAGTTAAAATTCAAATAATTTGTGTATGTAACTATTTCTTTTGAGAACTATTCACAAAGCCAGGTGTTATTACAGATGACATACCTGCGGATCCCCTTCGGTGTTTCTCCAATTATGAAGGTGGTCTGGTCTGTTCGGCAGACTTTTTTCTTCTTCTGACTTACAGGGTGTGAAATGTAAAGAGGAAATGAAATGCTGCCTTCACTTGGTGGTTGGCATTCCTTTGTACGTGTTGATATATCGCCCTTCATTTTTTCCTTATGTGTCTGAAACAAGGGATGAGAGCAAAAACGAAAAATATTCATTTTTAGTCAAATAAGGAGTCTGTCTTACTTTTTCCCAATATTCTTACAATCTTGTATATCATATTCATGGGCTTCCCTCGTATCTCAGTCGAGGGAAGGTGGATTCTTTACCACTGAGCCACCTGGGAAATATTGGATGCAATTTGACAACAATAAAATTATATTTGAGCTCAAAAGTAAGAAAGGAAAATCTCTAGACGCCCAAATTAAAGTAACATAGCAGCAGGTGGGAGCTGAAGCTCAGCAGCCCACAAGGATGGATCCTAAGTTCTACAGGATGCAGGACTCCATGTGTAGAGGGAAAATGGAAAAGATTTAACTCTTTGAGTTAAACAATCGACAAACCACAAACACAGTAGGAATTAAAAGGATAGGAAAGCCCCAACTGGAGCACAGGATAGAAACAGGCTACTTTTTTGGTTTTGATAGAATCACTGGTGAAAACATGGAATGCCTAGCCTGTGCTATTTGTGGAACACACTTGCATTGTAAGGAAAATCTAAGCTAAAAACCAACATAAAAAACTAGACCAGAATCAGTGAAAACCATAGGTCTCAATGAGGGGTAAATACAAAAACATAACATAGGAACACTTTTTAAGTTTAGAGAATGCTTGTGATTCTATGGGGGAGACCAGGGGGAAGAGCTCAGGTAAAATTATAAAGAACATACAAAACCCACTACTATGAAAGTGGGCAGATACAGCAAATGTGAGAATCTGTATCTGAGGAATTAGAGATTACAAAGCAGTGTGAAAGAGACTTTAAATCATTAGCATGTTCAGAAAGATAAAGGAAGTACTGCTGCTACTAAGTCCCTTCAGTCATGTCCAACTCTGTGTGACCCCATAGACGGCAGCCCACCAGGCTCCCCTGTCCCTGGGATTCTCCAGGCAAGAACACTGGAGTGGGTTGCCATTTCCTTCTCCAATGTATGAAAGTGAAAAGTGAAAGTGAATTCGCTCAGTCATGTCCGACTCTTTGCAACCCAGTGGACTGCAGCCTACCAGGCTCCTCTGTCCATGGGATTTTCCAGGCAAGAATACTGGAATGGGATGCCATCGCCTTCTCAGAAATGACTAGGTATTATAAAATACCAGACCTGAGAAAGAACCAAATACAAACTCTAGAAGGGAAATATAGGTTTGGAAAAAAAGGATATAGAAACAAAATATACATTAAGCAGCAGGCTAAATAGCCTTACAATGATAGTTTATAAACTGGTAGAATAAATTACTCAGAATGCTGTGCAGAGACTAAAAAAGAAAAACAAGAAAGAAAAACTAAGAGACAGAAGACCTGTCAGAAGATAAACCAAATTTATAAAATATTAGAAGGATAAAACAGAGAAAATAGAAGAGATAATGCCAGATACAATGGCAGAGAACTGAAGAAGGCACGAATCTTCAAACTAAAGAAGGAGAATCTCTAGTGTGAAAAATGAAAAAAAATCTGTACCTTGTTATATCACAGAAAAGAGAATACCTTATAAACAAACAGAGAAAAAAGATAAGCTATCCCACAAAGAAATAATAATCAAACTAAAGGCAGACTTTTCATAACCACTGCTACCAGCACCAGCACTGCCACCAGAAGATAGTGAGGTTATCTTCAACATGCAGGGAGGAAAAAACCTATCAACCTAGAATTCTACACCCAGTTAAACTACCATTTTAAGAAATGTGCAGGCATATAAATACTGCAAAACACAGGTTAGTAATTCTCAGTAAGACACTTATTCTTTTTTTTATAGGCGTTCAGTGGGATTGAAGTAGTACATATCATTGAATGTGGCTGGGGAATGGCTTTCATTCCACATATATTTACAAAGCACCTATTATGTTCCTGCCACTATGCAATGTAATTGAGAATCAAAATATTTACATACAGAAAGAGGTTTGTACTCTTAAGGAACTTAAAAATGCTGAGTTGGCCCTCCCTTTTTAAGATGGCTCATTTAGTTTATTCCAAATTAAATCGGTTATCTCTTTAATTTATATTCAAGTTCATTTCACTGAAATAAAGTGAACAAGAGAAATCACTGTATTTTTTTTAAAAAGCAAACCATTCCTAATGAAAAGACTCTGACTTCTTCAAAATCTACTGTGATTCAGATGGATATTATATAATGCCAGGTTGTCAGTTTGAATCAGGGCTTTGCATTAGTGAGTAATGCTGAAAGTACTTTCCTCAAAGACATCACTTCCTAAATCTTAAAACATTATTAACAGAGAAAAATGTTTATCACTAAAGATAAATTTGAAAGAGATTTGATGCATTTACTTCATAGCACGAGAAAATTATATGAATTTTAAAAGTTCCTAATAAAAAAGCTCATTATCTTTGATGATTCCCAAGAAATAATTGTCCAATATTATTAGGAGGGATGGTAATGTCTATCTGGGGATAAAGGGAGTAAGCCAAAAGAGAAGTAAGTAACTGGGCCAACCAGGAACATGCCCTCCTCATATACCGTAATTTCTGAAGCCACAGAGAAATCAGGCCAGGCAATCACAATCTTCAATTATTTACATGATTACTCTGGGTCTTTCTGACTCAGAAAACTCATATTCCAAACCCCAGATACATTTTTTCTTAAATTAGTTTTACATATTCTTCAGGAAAATTCAACATAGCTATCAGACATGTGAATTTTAAATTTTAAATTTATGACAAATATTCTATACTTTACAACCTGATTATTTTAGATAATAAAAGAGAAGAGCATTTTTCTCTCACATGGACTCAATATTCCATCTTTTATTTAAAAAAATATCTAGGTTCAGATTTCCATTTTAGTAGGGTAGTTTAACACTTACTGAAACAAGGCTGTGAAACAAAATTTTATTTACTAATTTGTTTAATAAACACTTTGATGCCCTGTTTATAAAAGCTGGGGTCACTATTTGTAGTAAAATAGTATCTTTTACAATAGATAATATAAGGAAAATAGTGATATAATGCAGTTGCAATTCCAGGGGCAGTTATAATTTATTATAAAGCAAAGTACAAGGCCTGCAACCAAGATGAAAAGATTTCAAATTATGTGAAATTAGATGTAAACTCATTTACTACCACTTATGTCAAAGCTGGGAAGTCATATGACACCGGGGTAACAGTATGAAGTAGCAACAGTAATGAAAGGTCAAAAAATGAAAAATTCAGTAAAATGAGCTGGATTAGGAATTTAAAAGATAATATTTTTGCTTCTTAAAATTATGGTAAGGGTAAGACTGCCAGCTCAGGAAAGCAAAATAAATCCACTCTTCTTTCCACCAGAGAACAGAATGGCCAACAGTTGGAACTCTATGTCTGTATTAGATAGGAAATTTTGAGAACACTTAACATGAAGAACGCAGAAAGCCCAGTTTCCATAAAAACCTCTAATTGTTTCTAACTTTTCCTGAAAAGTTTCTTCAAAATTATCCAAGATTTGCTGTGAGGAATTATCTCTACACTTCATGACACTGATGTAGGTTTCCTTCCTCTTAAGATTCATGGTTATAGTTAAGGAGGAAATTATGAGGACAAGAACTTTGCATAGTATTTATATAATATAAATATGCCTGCTAATAAGTATTTTACAAAGCTTTACAAAACTTGACACAGAGTTTAACTTATAACAGTAACTGCTATGTTCATGATTGTTGTCATAAATTGTTGGATATTGTTAGGTATTTCTACTACGTTACTTTTATGAAAATAATCAAACTGAACTTATGGAATATTTATTAAAAATAAAACTCAGTAAGTGTAAAGAGTATAGTAATTATTTCTAAATTATGTAAACATATAGTTAAAAAATCCATTTGATGATATGATTAACTGAATGGAAATGTGGGGTTACTTGTGCTGTCCTGTGCTGTCACTTCAATCATGTCCAAATCTTTGCAATCCTGTGAACTGCAGTCTACCAGGCTCCTCTGACCATGGGATTCTCTAGGCAAGAACACTAGAGTGGGCTGCCATGCCCTCCTCCAGGGGATCTTCCCAACCAGGGATCGAACCCAGGTCTCCCACATGGCAGGCAGATTCTTTACCAGCTGAGCTACCAAGGAAGCTCCATGGGTTACTTAAGAAAGCTAAATCTATCAGAGAATATTGAAATAATAATTCCAATTTATAAAGTAGTAATATATCTTCCTCCTTTGGCTGTTTCCTATGTGGAGCAGCCAACTGAAAGTTGAAAAAGTAGAAGAAAAATTCTCTCCCTTCAGAATTAAACAGGTCTAAAAAGGTAAAAGGTGGGCCATGGCTAATTGTGTTAAATCCTAATCTGATTTATATAATTAAAAAAAATTAAATGTTATTGTCAGAAAAAGAAATATTTATTAAAAACAAAATTCAGAATATAAAAATTATTTAATTCAACCAAAACACTAAATATACATTATTTCTATAAGTGGCAATTATTTTAATATATCTTGACCAAAATAATCCCCTTACCTATCCACAATTAAGTGCTTACTGTGGAAATGGCTCACTTCAAAGACTTCATAAATACCTACTTTTTAAAAAATTAAAGTATAGGTCATTTACAATATTATATTAGTTTTAGGTATAACACATAGTAATTTATTATTTTTATAGATTACTCCATTTAAAATTATTATAAAACACAATAAAATGCCAAGCTGCACAATATATCAGGAATATCCACTTTGACTTAATTTTGATAAAATTATAAAATCATTATTCATTTTTCTAATGTCTCTATAAAATACATTTGAAAATACATCATAAAATTACTATTTAAACATGTATAAAGGATACATTCTGTAAAATAAAAGCTATAATTTTAAGTTGTAAAAGATATACATTAGGATTATAACAAATAAGAGGGTACTTCTACAGGGAAGCATTTCTTCTTCTAGAGTAGCCAAAATGAATTCACACTAGACCTAGTCAACTATATACAATCCTGTACAACTTATTTATTTCTTTTTGTAAAGTTTTAGATTTATATTGATTGTAGGAGGAAAGTTTCTTATCCTTAGATTAATAGTATGAGACAGTCAAAAGACTTTTGATAGTAAGTATCTTTTCTTTTAATCCCAAAGTGTATTGTCTATATTACAAGGCATTTGACCTAAGCCAACAGCATTATTTTAATTGAACCAGTAGTTATTTTTTGAAAGGCATAACTGAGAAAAGAAGATAAGGTATACATAGATTTTCAATCGAAAGAGTAAGAAGAAATTTTTTAAAAAGTTTGCAAATAATCTTTATTGCCAGTGTACTGAGAAAAGGAAAAAAGGGAAGATTCCCCCTACCTCATAGCCACATGACTATATTAGCATTTTTCTATTTACTCTGCTACATATGAAATTTATCTTTACATAATAGAAAACTTCCCAGGTGGCTTACTTCCCAGGTGACTCAGTGGTAAAGAATCTGCCTGCAATGCAGGAGACACAGGTTGGATCCCTGGGTTAGAAAGATCCCCGAAGAAGGAACTGGCAACCCACTCTAGTATTCTTGCCTGGGAAATCCCTTGAACAGAAGAGCCTGGCAGGCTACAGTCCATGGGGGTAGCAAAAGAGTTGGACACGACTTGGTGACTAGACAACAACAACAACAACAAATAGAAAACTTCACTGGAATAGTGCAGAGAATGTGGTCTTTTAAATATACTAAAAAAAATGTTTTTTAAATAAATTTTAAAAATAAATTAAAAAATTTTTTTATCTATTAATTTTTGTCTGTGCTGGGTCTTTGTTGCTGCTTAAACTGTTCTCTAGCTGCAATGTGAGACCTTCTCACTGCGGTGGCTCCTCTGGTTGCAGAGAAAAGGCTCCAGGCATGTGGGCTTCAGTAGTTGCAGCACGTGTTCTCAATAGTTGCGGATCCTAGGCTCTAGAGCACAGACTCAGTAGTCGTGGTGTGCACAAGCTTAGTTACTCCGAGGCATGTGGGATCTTCTAGGATCAGGGATCAAACCTATGTCTCCTGCACTGGCAGGTGGGTTTTTACCACTGACCCACCAGGAAAGCCTCAGTGCAGAGAATGTTTAAGGGAAAAAAAAAACCTCTTTCTTTGAAGTAAAAAATAATTTTGGAGGCAAATTACTAAAGAACTATAAAAGGCATCTAGGTAGGAATAGCAAAGAAAAGGGAAAAGTTGACAGGGATCAGTTTTCCCATACACACCCACCCATGGGCAACAAATGGGGCAGGAAACATTACAACCTAGGAGACTGAGTTTCAAAATTTCAAAATTGTAACCTATGCCATCTTTCTAAATATCTTTGAGGCTAATTACTGGAGACACATTCATAGCTGGTGCAGATAATGCCAATTCCTATTCTGCTCATTTGTACCCCTCATAAGTAGAGGAAGCTTTGAAGGGGATAATGTATGATGGAAAACAGCCTGATAGGATGGGTAGCCTGTGTGTGGCAGGCTACCAGGAGGTAGTGAAATTTTTATTAAGCAATTTTGGAATGGATCTGTCTGCTGAGCTGGTTTTTCTCACCTTAGAAAACATATTACAGAGCATACACACACCAGAGCAAAGAGCAATGTACATTTAACAGCCACATTCACCATTTTTTCCCATAATCAAATGATTAGCCTTGATTTTTTTGCTGCTGTTGTTTAGTTGCTAAGTCGTGTCTGACTCTTTTATGACCCCATGGACTGTAGCCCACCAGGCTCCTTTGTCCATGGGATTTCCCAAGCAAGAATACTGTGGTCGGTTGCCATTTCCTTCTCCAGGGGATCTTCCCAAATCCAGGGATCCAATCTGCATCTCCTGCTTAGCAGGCGGATTCTTTACCACTGAGCCACCAGGGAAGTCCTTAGCCTTGATTAGTCATTGAGAAAATGGAAATCAGGGCGGACATTTTCAAAAGCAACGGAAGGTCCCAATGGCTCTGACCCATCGAGAAGCCTGAGTTTGGATCCTAAGAATCACCAGAGGATCTGCCCCTTCCAAGAAGGTTCACTTTTCCCGAGAACAGCACAGAGCTTCAACAAGGCAGTCTATGATCACTGTCATAATTGGGCACGTTGTGTAGCCAAATCCCTCACATTGGCCTGATTACAGTAACTTTGCCATAAAGACTTTTTTTTTTTTAAAAAAAGTGCTCTTTCACTTTTTTTCTTCATTAAACCTTAAATAGTTAAGTCTGAGAGGCAGCAATGCTTTTGTTTACACATCTGTTCAAACAAAAGATTAAAAAAGAAATCTCTATTTGGGTAAAGGCCAAACCCTGTAAACATATTTTAAAAAGTCATAAACTTGCCTGTCTTTGCAAAGCAGGGAATCAGGAGTTCGATAAAAACATATAGCACATGTAAATAAATTCATTCAAATGGTATCTGAGAGTCCAAAATGACAAAAAAACTTCAAGAATCTTTGCATAAGTGTGAAAAAGTCCTTATCCTTCAAGTGATAATTCAAGATTTCTGCCTGGAGGTAGAAAATATTACTGTAAATTCAGTTTTCCAATACTCAACAAAAACCTAAGGCAACTGTGAGATACCCCTGAATTGCCTTCATTCAGACTCTGGAGAAAAGCCAGCTGGTTAGAGGACCCACCACAATTATACAATGAAGTATAATTTTCTGCATATGTTTAAAAATGTCATTCAAATCTGAAAAAACAAACTTAGATTAAAATCCAAGCCTTCCCTCCCTCTGCCTTTTTTAGGTGGTAAAGGGAGATTAAAGTTTGTAATTATGGGTCTGTTTTCCTCTTGGAAGGAGTAACAATTACAATTCAGTTTTATATATATATATAGATAGATATGTATGTATTTTCTTTCTTGGTAGCACTCTGCTTTCTGAGTGAGCCACAAAAGGACAGGCTGCCCTGAGCCTAGCTTCCTTTTTTTGTGCACAACATCCATTTCTCACTGTCCAAGAAACTCATCTATCTGAAAGAACAAAGCGATGGCCTCAGGAGTACAGCTGAGTACTGTGAGGCACACACTACAAACAGAAATGCAGACGCCCTATCTCCCTGGGACCTGGGAACCTGAAGGGACTGCCACAGCAGTCAACCTGTAGGGAAGGGCCAGGTGAGATGGTGGCAATCACCTACAAAAAAGCCTATGGACCAGCAACAGGGAGTGTCTGCTAATATAATCTCAGACCTTCCTGGGAGGATGGTCAGGCAGCAGATTCCCCTCAATACTTCCTATACACAAAGGCCAGAGCAAGATCTAGGGCCTTCTGGGGTAGCTGTCTGAGCAAGGACTCAGCACTACAAGCCCTGGTGTCTAGGCCTTCCTCGGTCATTTATTATGTAAATTTGGGGAAAGTCTTTTTTCTTTTTTTAAAATCTTTTTGAGTCTCATTATCCTAAGGAATAATGAGGGATTTGGAGATCAGGATCCAGGGGATAAAAATTTGGATCTGGGACCCCCATCAGTCTCTTCCATATTTAAAGTTCACAATTCTACTAGTCTTTTTAGGATCTCCAGTAAGTTGTAATGAATAAGGTCCTTAGCATCTTATAATCCTGACTCAATTTTAAATCTTTACATATAATATTTATGTTAATATAAAAATGTCTGTAAAGATTACTTGAAGGTTCTACACTAAATAATACTTGTTAGGGAAAAAAGATCATGAAAGGGTGGTGCTGATGGAAAAATTTTAAAGTCTTTCTTGGCAGGCACCTGCCCCTGCTTGCCTTTCCAGTGGCTGGCACTTCCCACAGGGAGCTTAGGCTCTCATTTCCTTCCTCTAGGCCTCCAGCTAGAATAAGTATAGGCTTCTATGTTGGCTGATTCAGTTACAAGGCCGTGGATGGCTCTCCAGTGTCTAGGAAAGAACATTTCAAGCACCGTGCCACAAATGACACTGGGACATTGTTACTAGTTGTGAAGCTGGATGCAGATTATTGTTTATAATCAAGTATTGAAAACTATGAATAATTCTCCTTTTTAGTGAATTAGAGTAGGTTTTCTATAACATCATTTTCACTCTCTTCTATTCTGATATGCTTTCATGAGCCATGTAGCAGAGGAAGTAAAGCGTTCACACAGAGAAAGGCCAGCTGAAAGTATGTCCCACTAGAACTGAATTTAATCATCAAGTGACCCTGTCCACATGGTCTAAGATGACAATTCTGAAACTTTTTTGGTTTTAGGACTGCTTTACAGTTTAAAAATTTATGAGGACCCCAAAGAGATTTTGTTTATGTGGGTTATATCTATTGAAAGTTTAAAACAATTAATTCATTAAAAATAAAAATAAGCCAATTACATGTTAAATAACTCTTTTTACCACCAAAAATTTTATATTTTCCAAGGCAAACAAACAAAAAACTAACCAAAAGAGTCACTACATTTTACATTTTTAGAAATGTCTTTAGTAGCTGGCTTAGTAAAAGATAGCTGGGCTCTCATATCTGCTTCTGCATTCAGTCTGCTGCAACAGTACTGTCTTAGTTGGAATATATGAAGAAAATCAGCTTCATATAGATACGTAATTGAAAAAGGGAAGAATATTTTCATAGCCTTTTCAGATAACTATAGACATTCTTTTTTGATACTCTATCAAAATTCAGTTAAGGTTAGTTTCATGTAATATTTGAAACCACATCAGATTTTTTTACATAATTAAAATTAAAATTCATTGGTATATTTTGTACTTTGGCTGAATTTTTTCCCCATGCATGATTCACTGTTCATCTGGAAAACAGTAAGTCAGTTATGCATCTCTTCAAAATGTTGACACATTCAAATTATACAACATCAAAAAATCATATTTGTTGTTAAATATTTAAATATTGGGAATGGGTCATGGTCATGTGCTTAGGAAAGGTTGATTGCCCTCTCAGTTCTTAGCGGATAAACTGAGATTAATCAAGCCGGTTACGTCCTGCCAGAAAGATTTTCCTGCAAAACAAAAGGAGAGACACAGGAAGAGAAGTACAGCTTCCTGTTCTTGGATACACTTGTATAAGAAAACAGGTTCTTAAGATGTAGCATTCATCTTGTAACATGGAGAAAAAGGCCTCATGGAACTAAAAATTAGCTAAGGACAGTGGAGAAGAAAATCAGAGAGGCTGATATCTTATGATGTCACTGGACTGTAGCATTACATCTGGAAATATTTCCCTCCAGACTTGCTGTTATGTGAGTTAGTTAACAGACTATTGCATAGGTTATTTTCAGATGGTTATTCTGTTCTATGCTACTGAACGCATCCTGTGAAGCGAAAGTTGCTCAGTCGTGTCCGACTCTTTGTGATCCCATGGACTAGACAATCTATGGAATTCTCCAGGCCAGAATACTGGAGTGGGTAGCCTTTCTCTTCTGCAGATATACATATAAAGTGTCACATAATACAGTAAGTGCTATAGCATACATACATGCATATACACACACAAGTAAAGATGAATTTGAGGAAAACATTTACATTGCTTTGGAAAAGATAGAGAACTGTCAGAAATGATACAAGGAGTTGGAGTTCAACAGGCAGACAAGGGTAAAATGGAATTTTAAACAAAAGAAACATAAGAGCAAAGACATGGAAGGGTAAAAAATCCATGGTGTGCTTGAAGACTGATTCATAAACTCAAGGATAACTAGGAAGAACCTGTTCATCTTGCTATCTTCAGGGTGATACTGAGCACAGCGCCCGACACCAAGGTACTGTCAGTAATTCTGAATGAGTGTCTCAGAATGAGACTGGAAAAACAGGCTAGCACCAACCTGAGACAAGCCTTACATGCCATAGAATAAAGAAACAAAACAGATATTTTGTAGAACTTTGGAACGCAGAAAATCGCTCCCCAAAGTGACTACCTGGATTTGTTACTGCTAGATGAGGGAGCTCACAAAGTCACACATGGGTGGGCTATCCTTCTGACACCATTCTCCATGTTCCCCCTCCTCGAGTAGGTTTCTTATACTAGAACTATGGTCAACAGATGACAGAGAATGAGTGAAGATGAAGAATACCAGCACTTATGCTGCTCTGAAATGACTGACATCTTTACACCATCTGCTAGAATACCCCTTTTAACATTTACTTGTGGAGTCTGTACTCACAGTGGGATCTCTTGTGGGTATCTGCACCATGTAGTAATTTCTTGCAGGAATTATTAGTAACAAATGTTTTCTAAACTTCCACTCTTTATTACCTGTTGCTGAGTGGTGATGCTAATGGACATGTACACCATGGTCCTGATCCTTAAGAAGTTTGTAACATGCATGAGAAGAGAGTAAACACGAACACAGTGTCCACCATTCTACAATGATGATAGGCACAGAGAATGGGTGTGAAAGGAGCTTGGAACAGAGTGATCTCTGACGACTGAGGTTTTACGGAGGGAGTGAAACTTGAACTGGGAGCGAAGGATCAGCCTAGATCATTTGGTTGGCGGTGTGGACTGAGTAAATTTATTGAAGACCATGAATGACAGGCAAACCTGAGAATACTTCTAATTCAGATAAGGAGGGATTGTTTCCCTTGGCTGATCATAAATATATTCAGGAGCTCTGAACAATGCCCAGTCATTGCCAGAGGATTTTTAGGAAAATTCTGAGATTTGTTGATAGAAAAGATAGTTTAAACTATTTACTTCTCAGAACATAGTGATGGGGTTCATTATACCCTGACAACAACTGAAAATCTAAATTATTCAAAAAGTATCAATTATATACAAGACACTATTTTAGGTCTCCAGAGTTATTAAATGAGAATCAGAGATATATTCTGTTATTTTTAAAGTCCAGAGTTTACTAGAAAAGAAGATGTATACTTACCTGATAAAAATTTGGAAGTCATATGTTAGAACAACCAGGCCAAAGTACCATTACATGAAGCAGAAATATAATAAGGACAGCTTACCTACAGCTTATGTTGGAATTGGGGCAGGCTTTGTGAAAGAGTGACACATCTGAGTTACATGCTGAGAGGTAGAGAGGTTTGGAGATATGGAAGGTTAGGACAACTAAGGCTGAGTAGATACTGCCAAGTCTTATGGTATTTCTTGAGTTCAGACAGTTTTAACTATCTAAAAAAAGATTTTTAAAGGGAAAGATACATTCAGTCCACCTGAATTTTTGTCTAACTGCTAAAGTGAGGGAAATTCTTAATAGACAAGCTACCTTGAAAAATTAGACTGATTTGTCATGTTGGAAAAGCAAAATAGAATTTAAAAAAAAAAAAAGGAAAATCTCCAAAGCAAAATAGAAAAAAAAAAAAAGGAACTGGAAAAATAGTAAGAAAAGCACAGGAGAAACCAGAAAGATTGAAAGACTACAGGGATTTAAGCTGACTGCCACTGTTGAGCCTGAGGGAAGTCATATACCATCTCATTAAAAAGAAAAAAAATCAGTAAAATAGTATTGTTTGCATTAGTCTCCAAGAATCCTTCAAGTTCTGAAATACTATGATTCCCTATCCTTGTAATTTCACTTTATTCATCCTATAAAACCCAGAATTCATATGTGTAGAGGCAGGATTCTCAGATGACAAGGCGAAAGGTGTTTCCATTAAGTGGCCATGTCCAATTGATACCATGGTTTTCATAGAGGAATAAAATATACATTTGAAAAGAGCTATTAAGTGCTTAACATTCTCTTAAGTCACTAGGTAAAGTCAATCAGAGTTCAATGAGGCCTTATATCTCTAAGCTTTATATTGTTACTTATGCTCAGATGCTCAGTCATGTCAGACTCTGCGACCTCATGAATTATAGCCCACCAGGCTCCTCTGTCTATGGGATTCTCCCAGCAAGGATACCAGAGTGGGGTGCCATTTTCTCCTCCAGGGGATCTTATCGACGCAGGAATTAAACTAGTTTCTCTTGTATCTCCTACATTGGCAGGTGGATTCTTTTAAAAAGCACTATTTGAAGAAATACTATTTTTAAACTATTTATAATCATCCAACCATTCTAAACAGAGAAACTGTTCAAAGAAGCCTTATCAATCTTCTAAGCAGTTGGAACAATGACCAGCTAGGATAAGAATTAGAATCAAGCTACTTCCTAATGAGCAAGGAATATTTTTATCAGCCCAGGCCATTGTCACATTAGCCTCTAATTATTGTCAAATATAATTTTTTTCTATAGTATTCTTTATGATAAACCAGGCACAGTTCAAGGTGGGTCCTTCATCTATAAAATTTGAGGACTGAACTAGATATCTTTTATGGTATTCTAACATATCTTATTATTGGTGCTACTAACAGAGCCTGGCAGGCTATAGGGTCCGTGGAGTCATAAGGGTTGGACAAAACTGAGCAACTAACACACACACTAATAACAAAAATAATAACAGGCCATTGCATAGAACAAGAGAAAGAGCTTCACTCATCACCCCTACTAGTAAGCAATAAGCAATAATCATAAATACAATAATAAACATGTGTGCCTTTCTGGAAAGAGTTGAATGTGGTTTTGTCCCCATTAGCTCATTAGCGACATTATTCCACCAATCCTGGTAACATCACTGTGAGGAAGGATGCCACAGCTCCTCGTCGCCACCAGCTAGAAGTGGAATACATGTTTATAGCTGACACCAGATTTTCATTCCTTTGACTAGGTAACAGGTGATTTTCACAAATGACACTATCTATCTCTCTGAATCAATTCTAGTTTTAAGGATAGAAATACAAAAGCCTTCTTCATGCCAATACTGGTCCCATAATTTTATACACATACACACACAACTTTAAAAATCTGATCTTTACTAAAATCATCTGGAAGAAAAACTTTCTGATGCAAATACTATAAAATTAGCATCTCAAGACAAAAATGATAAGACCATGAAAAATCCCACCTAGCAAGAGTTAATTCCACTGCATGATGAAATCATACACCTTACTTACTGGACTACTTCATAAACCAGTCGTTTGTGAACAATTACTTTAAAACATCATGCCATTCACTATCCTGAAAAATAGGCTAATGGAATGCTGTATCTCCCCAAAGTCTGCTTATTGTAAATAGCCCATCTCTCCTTGCTGACTCCAAAAGCTGTATAAACATACTGCAATCAAATCCACCGTAGCTCATAAAAATCCTTTCTTTAAGTAACCTACAAAATGCCAATCTAATACAAATATGAGAAAGAGAAGTTCTTACTAAAGACAACATTTTGTATTTACAGTATTCTGAACAGTGCTTAAACCTGCACTGGTTATATAAAAGACTCTCTCCCCCATGCCACCTCCGCCCCCAGGCTGACAGCATGCTTAGTTCTCTCATTTACACCACACTGCAGTAACATAAAGAAGGGTTTACTATTAATCCAGGTTTTACTACAAAGCGACCCGTTATTTCTCTGTCACACACTGGCAAGAGTGCCAAGTGTCTGTCATCCCATTCAGGGGATTAAGTCTTCTTTTATAGCCTGATACTTGTACCAATTTATAAAAATACAGATATAGTTTCTTCGAGTTGGTCACAGTCTATATTTTGGCTTGGATTCAGGCAACAGAGGTTGACTATGACAGCTGGCAGGAAACTGAGGGGAGAATGCATCCTCCCCCTTTCAGCCACCACATCTCAGTTGCCATAGTGATTAATCCTTAATTGAATGCTGTCTTTGTATAATCTTTTCAGAAAACTTTAAGTAAGCTTAAGTTGAAAACATAACAGTTGACTGAAAAAATGAGGTACCACATCGCACAGGTAGAGCTAAGTTTTATGACATCCTTCCATATAGTAAAAGAACAAGTTAACTTTAATAAAGGTATTATCCATTCCTTCCAGTGCTTAAACGTTTCTGTTTGGTCTAAGCTTAAACCTAAATCACACAGGTTTTCCTTCTTGTTATCAGATATCTTTTAAAATAAGCTGTTCTCAGAAATGGTTCTGAAATATCTAAGCACAACTGAATGGAAAGCAAGTTCTTATTTTACATAGTTATGTACTGCCAAATTAAACAGGCATATTTAGAAATTTAAGGTTTTAATTCAACATATCAAATATGTTCTATCAGTAGAAATTAATTTATAAAAGTATACACTGTAAGAAACCAAAGGAAATAAAGGAAAGACAGTATATTTTAGATCTTTTCATAATATATGGTTGAATTTGATTTGATTCACAGCTTTTGCCATTTTGGTTTCTAATAATTATATCAAAGGACTGAGAATGAAAGACTACAATATGTTATTTATGATTGCAGTGTACCTTATTTCTCCTTTGTAAGTTTTTAATTTAGTATATTCCTTTGCAATTTAGTTAAAGGCTCTCACTTAGACTCAATTACAGTATTCCTTGTATTTGCATACATTCCAATACTTGCATATTGTGGCCACTGTTAACCTTGTGTTGCCTTCATACAAATAAATAGGACTTGTTTTGTTTTCTTAGGAACTGAGGCAGCACATCTGCATGTGGCTGCAGACACAGACACATACACCGAGAGACCACACACGGACACAACACACACACACACACACACATACACACACACACTCTTTTCAAACACAAAGGTCTCTAATAAATCTTTGATGACAGACATGAAGCACTCAAAAGAGTTCTCAGGAATCAAAAAGATTCTGGATGTAAACCCCAGAAGAAAGATACTGTACTGGAGCTGGGAGGTCTAGGGATATCTGGAGATTTCAGAAAGAAGAAGGTTGTCAATATTTCTAATACTGTGGCTAGCCTTTCTGCCTTCATCTTGTTTCATTTACCTTTAGTTTATTCTCTTTTCCTTCCATAATGGTTTAAAAGTTTTTTTCTAAACTGCAACTCCATCATTGCCACCTACCATCACACAGAGAGCTGCAAAACCTCAAAGTGAGTGACATACATATTTCTAACCAAAGATGGTGGTGTGTTTCAATGATTTACTCATTAAAGGTGTTGAAGTATCTTCAACCAGATATGATGAAATCAGTGACTGAACAGTTTTCTTCCTTAGAAATTCTGTGAATGACTTTGAAATGTCCTCAATATCTCAACTCATCTTTACAAATAGTTTTAGTAAAGAGAAACATAACACTACCATCATTCTGTCTCACTGACTTTATTAGTTTCTAGTTTCCAGAAGAATTATAATGAAGAAAACCCAGAGTACTACATATAGAGATGCAAAACAACTAGTTTGATTGCAGAATACAGTCTCTCTCACTCATTTGAGTGAATGTTGGCAGCCAGGGAGATATCATGAATTAGAAACAATCGCTTAAACAGATGAACCTAAACAGAAATTAGATCTATCAGCTTTAAACAGAAAAGTCACTAATAATTTTCAGTCTAATACAAAATATCCTAAAATAAAATTAAAATAAATTACAAAGCACTGAGTGACTTTGTTTTCATAAACAAAAACTTATTCACATATAAAAATTTGAAAAACCCTATATTAATAGCATAAGCTTCTTAGTTTTTCATTTAAAAGGAAGTTCAAAGCCCAGATGGACTAGCACCACCCATTCTTTCACTTAGTGTTAAATATGACTGCAGGGCTTTCCTGGTGGCTCAGCGGTAAAGAATCTGCCTGCAATGCAGGAGATGCAGGTTCGATCCCTGGGTCAGGGAGATCCCCTAGAGGAGGGCATGGCAACCCACTCCACTCTTCTTGCCTGGAGAATCCCATGCACAGAGGAGCCTGGCAGGCTGCAGTCCATGAGGCAGCAAAGAGTCAGACATGACTGAAGCGACTGGGCATGCAGGGCTGGAAGACTGTTTATAGATTATTTGTCATTGTTGATTTTCACCTTCTAGGAAGTTAAAGATCTGACATCAGTCTTATCCGTTGGTTGCAATAACAATACTTACTATTTATTAACTGCTTACTTTGTGTCAGATACTGTTCAGAGCATTTTATAAGCGTTACCATATTTAGTCTTCACAAGAACCTTTTAAGGTAAGAAGTATAATTACTTGTATTTTAAGCACAAGAAAATTGAGGCACAGAGAAGGTAAGTAACTTTTTCATGGTCACAAAGGAAGTATTAGGTAGAGTTACAATTCAAACTGACATCTGAATAGATTCTATGCCATAGACCAGTTATAACCATTAAAATTCCTCTGCCGTGAGAAGATTTCAGAGCTCAACAAGTTGTCTCATTATATGAATTTTTACTTATTTATAAATAAACTAAAAGGAGAAAAGCATGAGGTACGTCCAGGGGCTGGGTTTTATGTCAAAAATACAATAGGTTTAGTTTTCAACGTTGGTGAAAAACTAAGAACATCCTAAGTATGTATGATCGCTATCTATTTTGAAAACTGATTTTCATATACCAAGACCTTTCTTTTTATGAATCTATCTATTCATTTATTTAAATTTTTATTGGAGTACAGTTGATTCATAATGCTGTGTATTAGTTTCAGATGTACAGCAACATTCACTGTTGATTCATCAATTATACATATACACATATCTCTTCTTTTTTAGATTCTTATCCCATATAAGTCATTACAGAGTACTAAGAAAAGTTCCCTGTGCTATACATTAGGTCCTAATTAGTTATCTATTTTATATATAGCAGTATATACTCAAGATCTTTCTTTTTTGATGGTAAGTTTATAATACTGTCCTCAAGTGGTTGTTGTACATAAGTAATACAATATAGCTTTCAAGATGCTGAAGTACAATGATACTATTAACTTGATGTATTAAATTATATAGGTCAAATCTGAGGGACTAAATCTTATTGTCAGAATTTTATTGTATCAAGTATTGATTTACAGAAGTTAGCTGATGAAATGAGTGTGTTTATATATACTGTTCTTGTCCTGCTAGCACTGGTGGCATGGGATTGGTCTTCCAGCTTAATGACTTTAAAACTTCCCTGGATATTTTTTATACCCACCATGATTCAGTCATTAAACACCAGATTTCTTCGTATTCCTTGAAAAAAGTTCTGCTAAATTGGTCTATGTGTGATGGGGGAGATATATGGCCTCAAAAGGCGTATCAGAAACTCCAGGGCAGGGTATTCCAATTTGTTTCTCCTGGCAAGAAATGTTCCTCACTCTGAACATCACTGTGAAGAAACAAGGTTTCTGATGAGATTGTATTGTCCATCTCAAGAATGTTCAGGCTAAAAAAGGTTGAAAACTATTTGTATTGCTAATGTAAAGATGAAACTCCCTTTCCACCATCCCCAATTAAAAGCAAAGTCTATTTCCATTGGTGGCTTCCCTGGTGGCTCAGTGGTAAAGAATCTACCTGCAATGCAGGACACATGGGTTCAGTCCCTGGGTTGGGAAGATCTCCTGGAGAAGGAAATGGCAACCAATTCCAATATATTTGACTGGAAAATTCCATGGAGAGGGAGCCTGGCGGGCTACAGTCCATGGGGTCGCAAAAAGGTCGGACATGACTTAACAACTAAACAGCAAACAACAAAAAATAATTTCTATCATGTTAGTTTTTACAACTTTCCTTATGAAGGTTCCAAAGGGACTTTTT
Organism: Antilocapra americana; assembly: GCA_007570785.1. Classification (NCBI taxonomy): domain Eukaryota; kingdom Metazoa; phylum Chordata; class Mammalia; order Artiodactyla; family Antilocapridae; genus Antilocapra; species Antilocapra americana. Next base: position 17,585,537 of record ML661897.1, read on the forward strand.
ACTGCTTCTTGGTCCATTTTGGGAGGTATTATAAGGCTGTAAATTTCTTCTCTGAGAAATATTTAAATAAGCTAGTGACTAATATCCAGTTAAATTACTGTATTAACATGTACTACAGAATTTGCCAAGTTTTCTGACCTTTCACATTAAAATCTGTTTGGAAAAGAGCATGGTTTTAATAAAAGGCACGGTTTAAAAAAAAATACTAAAAAATTAGCTGTCTGTTTAAAAGATTCTGATATGCTCCTCATTTTAATCTAGCAAATTTCTGGCAAACCCAGCACATTTCTGCCTACCTTTTTCATATAGCTTCGACAAGGTAGTCAAACTGTAGAAATGCTGTCTACAGTACTGCTTCAGATATGGTATACTGCTAAGTAAAGTGAGAATATAAAAAAGTAGCATACTTGGGGCATGAAAGTGCTTTTATATGATTTGCATTTTGGGACTAGGCCTTTGGATTATATCAAAAAATGCTAAAAGCGCAGCCTTTCAAAGACCAATATTACATTAACTCTAAGAAGATTACAAGACAATGTGCTCAGTCGCTTTAGTTGTGTTCGACTCTGCGATGCCATGGACTCTATCCTGCCAGGCTCCTCTGTCCATGGGATTGTCCAGGTAAGAATGCTTGAATGGGCTGTCACGCCCTCCTCCAGGGGATCTTCCTGACCAGGGATGGTCTCTCCCGTGTTTCCTGCACTGGAGGCGGATTCTCTACCACTGAGCCACCAAGGAAATTATAAGACAACTGACTGTTGTCATGCAGTGGTCCCCATTCAAAGTGCCAGGTGACAAATTCTTTCAAATTAAGCCCTAGGAAAAGCTTTGCTCCTTCTCAGGACTGCTTTTGTGTGTGTGTTTGTTTTCACTTTTTTTTTTCCTTTAAGGACATTTAGCTCAGTGATTCTCAGCAGGATGTATGGCATTTTGGGCAGAACAATTCTTGGCATGTGGGATGCTTCCCTACCTCCCCTCCTGGGCCTCCCTGCACCCCATGACAGCCCTGCCTCCAGACTTTAACGCCAGTTAGGCACTTTGTCATCATGACCACCCAAACTGCCCAACATTTCCAAATGGACTAATTAAGGAAACTAAATACACTGTTCACCCACTTTGTTTTGTGTACCAGGAGACTCAATCAAATTTGCCATTAAAAAAGTACAGTATATCTTACATTCCTGCATTCTAATCTTATATATCTGTATTCTAACTTCCTCCTAGCCTTGAACTTCTATCTTAATTTCTGTTTTCCTTGGTCATGAATTTTTATTCTGAATTAATTAAAATGATCCAAAATCTTTGTCAAACCATCTAGATGTGTTTGTGTGCTAAGTCATGTCCAATTCTGTGACCCCATGGACTGTATAGCCCACCAGGCTCCTCTGTCCATGGAATTTTCCAGCAGGAATATTGAAGTGGGCTGCCATTTCCTTCTCCAGGTGATCTTTCCAACCCAGGGATCGAACCCACAACTTCCACACTGGCAGGCAGATTCTATATGACTGTGCCACCTGGAAAGCCCGCAAACCAGATGAGGTACAAATAAATGAAGATAGCTTGACAGTTCAGAGGTATTTTACCCACTTCACTTCAAAAGTAGCACTAATTATATACAGTACCAATTTTTCACTTGTACACATAAAGTGGTAGAAAAACTACTCTTTAGACATTTAGCTCTCAGGAATTAAGAAAAGAATAATAAGCCAAAGGTCAAGAAGCAACAGTTAGAACTAGACATGGAACAACAGACTGATTCCAAATTAGGAAAGGAGTACACCAAGGCTGTATTTTGTCACCCTGCTTATTTAACATATATGCAGAGTACATCGTGCGAAATGCCAGGTTGGAGGAAGCACAAACTGGAATCAAGATTGCTGGAAGAAATGTTAATAACCTCAGATATGGAGATGACACCACCCTTATGGCTGAAAGTGAAGAAGAACTAAAGAGCTTGTTGATTAAAGTGAAAGAGGAGAGTGAAAATGTTGGCTTAAAACTTAACATTCAGAAAACCAAGATCATGGCATCTGGTCCCATCACTTCATGGCAAATAGATGGGGAAACAGTAGAAAAAGTGAGAGACTTTATTTTGGGGGGCTCCAAAATCACTGCAGATGGTGACTGCAGCCATGAAATTAAAAGATCCTTGCTCCCTGGAAGAAAAGTTATGACCAACTTGGACAGCATGTTAAAAAGCAGAGACATTACTTGCCGACAAAGGTCCTTCTAGTCAAAGCTATGTTTTTTCGAGTAGTCATGTATGGATGCAAGAGTTGGACTATAAAGAAAGCTGAGCGCAGAAGAATTGATGCTTTTGAACTGTGGTGCTGGAGAAGACTCTTGAGAGTCCCTTGGATATCAAGGAGATCCAGCCAGTCCATCCTAAAAGAGATCAATCCTGAGTATTCATTGGCAGGACTGATTTATGCTGAAGCTGAAACTCCAATTCTTTGGCCACCTGATGTGAAGAGCTGACTCATTGGAAAAGATCCTGATGCTGGGAAAGACTGAAGGTGGGAGGAGAAGGGGACAACAGAAGATGAAATGGTTGCATGGCATCACCGACTCAATGGACATGATTTTGAGTAGGCTCTGGGAGATGGTGATGACCAGGCAAGCCTGGTGTGCTGCAGTCCATGGGGTTGCAAAGAGTCGGACACAACTGAACTACTGAACTGCATAAGCCAAAGAGAAAAAGATACTTTTTAAAACTTCTGATGTAAGTGTGTAAATAAAATATCACTTTTATAAAAGCCATATTTCTATAAAACAGCAGTTTTAAATGAGAAGAGCCCATGGCTCAGGAAACTCAAGCAGGGGCTCTGTATCAACATAGAGGGGTGGGATGGAGGGGGAGATGGGAGGGAGTTTCAAAAGGGAGGTGATATATGCATACCTATGGCTGATTCATGTTGAGGTTTGACAGGAAACAGCAAAATTCTATAAAGCAATGATCCTTCAATAAAAAATAAATTAATTAAAAAAATCCTTTTGTTAAAAATACAAATTCTGTATGTGTCTTCATTTTAGATGAAGAATTATGGAAGAAATCTGATACACTTTCTTTTTTCCATATGAGCAGAAGTAGTTTTGGTTCTGATTAAACTGATTCCCTCAGAGTCCTCATTTTTGGCAAACTTTCACTAAGGAAACTATTAAGCAACTCAACATTATTAGGCATTTAGATACAGGTTTGTCTTTTAATATAAAACATTTTGTGAATACAGTGCCCCAAATAGTATTTTGCTTTTTACACTTATTTGTAAGTCATTTATAATCTTGTTGGTACTTTTGAGGGGGTACTTAGAGAAGATTCTACTGAGGAACTTCTGTGAAAATGATATAAAAACTAGAGGTATATTATCTTCTTACCTTAGAAGTGCAAACAGCTATGTTAGCAGGAAGCTGAGAAAACTGCTTCAGTTCAAATACATCACGTGCTGCCCATCTACTCATGTGATTTTCAGCTTTGCTTGATCCAATCACATTCTGGTTTGAGTGAATGTAAGCCACTTCCTGAACACCATCTAGGGAGTAATCGATGTTTATTAACTGATGTCTTATGATGAAACAATATAGTTCAAGATATACTTTAAAAATTATCAGCAACACATTTAAAACAGGTCATGCTTATTTTATTTTTAATCCTCAAGAAAAACACTGAGTTTATATGTCAGTATGTCAATATCCTTTTTTAAAAAATTGAAAAGAGTTCAAATATATTTTTGAACTCTTAGGTTAATCTAGAAATGACTTTTCCCTCTCATATAAGAATTTCTGATATCAGGTAACAAGTTTTAGATTTAAGCGTGAAATGAGGAAAGTCACTGTAGAAGGTTGTTTCTATGAATCTGTCATCTCTGTTGATGTAAAAAATGTTTACTAATTTAAAAGCATTGCTAACCTCATCTGTTCCTTTAAACAAGTACTTGATTACGGTTATGAAGTAGGAACATAGGGTTTATGACCAGGGAGTTTTGTTTGGTCAGCTTTGTTCAGTTTTATTGTTTGTATATTGTCTTTTTTGTACATATGCCCAGAGATTGTCAAGATTTGGAGGCTTTTAGGAAATGAAAAAAATTACTTACAGCTTTTATCTGAAAGAAGTTTAAAAATGGTTACTTTTTTTTTTAATTGCTTTGCTTCTAGGCATCTATAATTTACTTTTCAATTGTGGTCATTAAAACAGAAGGCTAGAATTGAAGTCTATAAAAGCTTCCTCAAACACCTCTGACAGTGAACCTCAATTATGCCCTTCAACACTGCACTTATTCAGCCCTGAAACTCTCTCAGTCACAATTGCCAATCACGAGAAAATAAGATGTTGTTAAATGACTAAAAGAGCAACCAAGGTAATATTCTCCTTAAATTCTGAAATATCAGTTAGGGGTATATAGCAACAGTTTAAAACCTTCAAAAGAATTCTTCTGGTAAAAAATTGACTCAGATATTCTTAGTTTAATGACACATCTTATACATTCAAAATAGAATGAGTTCCACATAAATTATTACACTTTTTATACAGTAAAACAAACAAACAAACTTGGCTGCTCTTTAAAAAAAAGATCATGCAATAATTCTTCAAACCTAAAATCTAATTGTTGCACACAAACCAAGGGATAATCCAGTATCGGTATCCCCTACTTATTGAACATTTGCTTTTTACCACAGCTTTTCTGAAAGACTTATATTAGTACCTGTTTTCACTCTAACAGAAAGAAATCCAAAGACGATTTTCATGTTTATGAAAAAGGGCAGAAAGCGAAAGTGCTGCAATGTTTGTTTGTAGCCAGACCTTAGAGAAGCAGCATACTCCTCAGCAGCAAGCATGGCACTGCCAAGCTCCTTTACCAGGAATAACACTCAGTATCTCAGCATTAAGCCATCAGAACTTTGAACTGTATTGGTGAGCATCTGTGCTTTACCTGGATTTACCCTGTGTGACCATTAACGAGATGTACCCTAATTGCTTCTTTGCTTTATGCCACTTCAGTTTATGAAAAATTACATAGGAAGGCTCTACTTTTCCATAGCAGGGCAACAGTATTAAAATATGTATCGTAATGAACTTTTAAATGAAGACTACTAAAAACCACAAAAGAAGGCTTGTTTTGTCAAACACAATTATTAAGGTTTCTACATCAAAATTTCAGATTCTTTCGTGGTGATTTTTTTGGGGGGAATAAATCAAGACACTTCTGAAAGCAATGCTAACTCAAAAATCACTAACCAGATTGTCAGCAGATAATGATAAGGGGAAGCAGTTTTTCCAGCTCTCTAAAACATGAGAGCAACTAGACTGCAAAACCAAAAGCCAAGGACAACACTTACAACAAAATCAGACGATAAGATCTTCCTACTAGCTCTAACATACAAGAAGCTGGGTTCAGCCCACTAGTAGCTACACACTCTGTAGGCATCAGGGCCTGTGTGAAGGAAGGAAGTGGCAAGGTGGCATCTGATGGATCTGAGAACAGGAGACTCTAGCACAATGGGCTACCTGAAGATCAGCAGCTGTATTTGGGAAGATGTTCCATTCTCTAAAGCTGAGTACAGGGTTCAGGAGGCTTGCCTAAGGAGCTAGGGCAGGCTAGCCCTAAGGAACTCCCTGAACTGACTCCCCAGAGCTCCCAGGCCAGGGTCAAACAAGAAAGAAAAACTGCTGGGGTGAGGTAAAAGTGAACAGAATCGGAAGAACAGGAATGAGAAAAAGAGATGGTCAAGAGCAAAGCAGGGGAAATGGTTAGAAACAAGAAATCTCACTACTGTTTTGAACACTAGGCAAAAATTACAAATATGAATCTCTGTGAAATTAGAAAAGATTTCCTAAATTCTGCCTCATTTTTAAAAATTCAGGGAAAAGAATTTGTACAAAAATGAGCAAAGGGTCAAATCTCATAAAAATTAGAATGAAAAAGAGAATAAGCAGCAAAATAACATCCCTAAATGCCAGAAAGACAAGCTTACAAAACAAAATGGTAACTGATTACAAAATTAGGTAAAAGACTTCAAGAAAATAGTAAAACATAAGGATCAGCAATACAATCAGACTTTTAACTACAAAGGGCACAGACTGTTATTAACAAGAATCATAGAGAATATTACTCTTATGAATACTTTCTGGGATCTACTAGAAATAAGAGATCTATTAGAATATAAGCTTCAGACAATCAAAATGACTAGAGAGACAATGACATGAAGACTAATGAGAAGCACTAAATTTATAGTTACCTGCAAACAAAGAATAAATGAAGTAACCATGTAATCTGACAATGAACACATAACATATCCATTTTAAAAAACGGACAAAAATGAGAGAGCATATAGAAAGTCCACCCCGAACATTAATGTTTCCAGGAATCACACTACAATAGTACTGATATTTTTATTATTTGACTTTTGTGTAATATGGATACAAAATGAGTAATTATGGGACATTATAATTAAATCATTTCCTATTATGCTGAAGAACTAGGATTATCAGTAGAGAAGAAAAAGTATGTAAATATGATAGAGAAGAAGTTAAGTAAAAGTTCTAGGTGTACTCAGTTACTCAGTCATGTCCAACTATTTGCAACCTCATGTAGCCCACCAGGCTCCTTTGTCCATGGGGATTCTCTAGGCAAGAATATTGGAGTGGGTTGCCATGCCCTCCTCCAGGGGACCTTCCCAACCCAGGGATCAAACCCCTGTCTCTCACATTGCAGGCAGATTCTCTACCATCTGAGCCACCAAGGAAGCCCAAGAATATTGGAGTGGGTAGCCTATCCCTTCTCTATACCCCCAAATAAAGAATAAATATGGAAGCATGAAAATGAACTCATGAAGTATTTTATCTCATATATAAAAATATATACATGTCACACATACATAAACTCACACACACACACACACACACACACACACACACACAATTTATCCACTAAGAAGCTTCCCCATGGCTCAGATGGTAAAATATCTGCCTGCAATGTGGGAGACCCAGGTTCAATCCCTGGGTTGGGAAAATCCCCTGGAGAAGGAAATGGCATCCCACTCCAGTATTCTTAACTGGAAAATTCCATGGACGGAGGAGCCTGGTAGGTTACAGTCCATGGGGTGGCAAAGAGTTGGACACAACTAATAATAACTGAGCAAGTAGTAGCAATGATCATTTCTAGCACCAGATTGTGGTCTTGAAACACACTTTTCCACTAAAAGAAACCATGACTTAGAGAAATGACTGATTTTAGGTCTGAGGCAGAAAATGCATGAGATGATCCTGGAGTATTGTGTAACACTAGATTATAAAAGATGATTAGCATCACATCAAAGATCTAAGGAAATAAAATGATCATGTTTAAAGGCTCCCACTGACCAAAGATGGGAAAATTGAGCCTCAATAATTGTACTAACTAAAATGAATTGAGACTCATTAAATGTGCTTGAATCAATTAAATCACAATGATTTTAAGAAAAGAACTTGAAGGATGACAGAAAATTCATTTACTAAAAGTTGGTAAAGAAATGATTTTTCCTACCTTATCTATATGAACTGTACCACTGGGCAGGTAATAGTAGTGCCTACTATTGTGAGGGGAAGTACTGCCTCACAGAAGCCTTCTAACAAATAAAAAAGAAATGAGAAGTACAAACCAGCATTGTGCTGCTCTGAGTGAATAAATGGCTGCTAAGATCATAAAGAGACAAATCGGCAAACATTTTGTCAAACGCTAACTTTTGTCTCACCAAAGGGACTGAACCTGAGTTGGATACAGTGTCGGAAGACAACTGCTCATTTTCAGGAAATTCAGAGGGTTGAGGAATATGTTCACCTGCACCAACAGCACACAATCAGCAAAAAGCAAAGCGCAGAAAATAAGAATCTTATACATTAAAATAAACTATATAAAATTTTTTAAATAAGACTAAACTATAATGTTGAGGGTTATACATTATATCAAATGCATACATATTTGATAAAACCCTAAAAATGCAAAAAGTTAAAATAATTAGTTTATAGTGATTCAGATGGGCTACACAGAAGGGGTTCTGGTATACATGACAAACTTCTTTATCCTGACCTACGTCTTCCCTTTATCCCGCCATTACCCACTTCCTCATTTGTATCCCAATATAGCATCTCGATTGCAGACTTAATTCAAACTAATTCAAGCATCTCTTAAGAGCTACTTGACTGCATATAACAAATATGTAAAGAAAAGTTTCAGAATGGATTTCTAGTTACCTAAAAATTTATCCATTGATTCACATATCCGATTCTGATTGACAATGCTCTCATTTGAAAGTTCCACTGGTTTTCTTGGTATGAAAGTGCTGCTTCTTTTATGGTTAGTTAATTTTGAAGAGACACTGATTTTATCTTTTATAGTTTTTGGTTGATGGTTCTGTTTAGAGAAACTGATGTGGCCAACAGATAAATTATCATCTGAGGATGAAAAATCATCAATAGTCTGAGAGTTACAGTCTTCATCTGTTGCGCACTGTTGGTTTGCTTTCTTCATCGTTTTCGGAAAAGTGTAAAGTTCCCTTTTATTTTCCTTTTTTCTCTTAAACCTCAAAGAACTAGTAGCTCTTTGCTTTCTTACTCCTGACTTGCAGAAAACCTCAACGTCATCAGATTCATCACTAATATCACTACTACCTTTTCTTTTTGTATTAGATTTTAGGGTCTCAATCTCAAGATTTAATTGTTTTGAAATTAGCCCATTTCCTCTGACATTGGTCTTTGTATCATCACCATCATTTTCTATATTTACAGGATTTTCTGATTCAGAATCTTCAGATCCATCCACAGGTGGCTTAAGCCTTATATTCTTCTTAAGGAATCTCTGAGTTGTATACTGCGTGGGAAAGATGATATCACTATCTTCTGATTCTGTGACATTCTGTAAAGTGCAATGGTGGTCACCTGTGTTTTTAAAGTTTTTCTCATCATCAGACTCAGAAGGAATATTCTCTTCTAAAATTTTCTCACTTTTATCAAAAACACATTTTCCATTTGGATTTAGGACATTAGCTAATTTCTGATGTTTCAAAGTACCAAGAGAGTCTTGACTCTTCCGACAACCAGCTTTTTTGGCTTCTGTTGAAAGGCATGTGGGCTGTTCATCAGAACTTTCATTGTCAGAGGCAATATTTTCATCACCATCCTCAACTGTTTCGCATTTTGTCTCAAACAATTTAGAGAAACCACACTGGAGTAAGCTAAGCTGCCCAGGAGAAACTGAAGCTTTACTTGAGTCAGATGCTTTGTTTTTAGCAGTCTTTGTTACTGAGTTGCCGGCTGATTCCTCTTCACTAAAATCACTGCAGAGATCACATGCTGCTTCTGCTAGTTGCTCTGGACCTCTGTGTTCCTGACAGTCAGGCTCCCTAGCCTACAGAAGACGCAATGACAGAAACATTAGAAAACGTCAAAATAATGATATCAGATCTATTACACTGGAAGGGAATCAAATTTGGGCAAATAATTTATACACAAGTATATCACTTGGTATTTTCTAAAAGTAAAACATGGCAAACAAATATAAAGGTTTTAATATTATAGTCTTGTATACTCTTTTCAAGTTGAATAACTTTTCGAATAAATAAAAGTTGAAACTAGAATATACAGAGGTCCAATTATTTATAAGGAAAACACAGAGCGGAACTGTTAGCTTCTAAGATGCAGAGACTGAATCTGGCCTCAAAGTGAAAACCACATAACCTACTGCTTACTACAGTCCAGCTGAGACTTTGAACCATGCTTTAAAAACAAAACAACTTTGTAGGAGTTAAAGAATTCCTAACTAGAAAATATTTCTAGTTGGTTAAAAATAAGATTGGACAGGATCTTGACCACCATAAATAAATAAAATATTGAAGCTATCTTGAAGTAAAATTTATTACAAATTTAAAGCTAGTATTTATTTTTTTCTCATCAATTAGAGCTAAATATATTCTTCAGTTTCTGAAAACTGTGGCTTTATTAGTGAAAGATTTGGGGAAAGTATTATCTGGTAATCTGGTAATACTTCAGCCAACATTTGATATTCATGTATTTCTATAAATTTAGACAAAAATTCACAACATAATGGGTGATATAAATTTGTAAGGGTGTTGCAAATTAATAGTTATCACTGCATATAATTATCATACACTTATATAATACACTGCTGCATCATATGTTTATTATATCATAACATATAGTTATCATATGGCCCATTATTATCTTTGGGCTATGATAAATTTAAATTCTTAAAAAAAAATAAAGACAAAAACAGCAACAGCAATTAAAACTTTACACACATTCTTTACTTGTAAAAAGGCTTTATGATGACAACATACATTTTTGTAGAATGTGAGATGACAAACTACTAAAACTGTCACGAGACAAAGGACTCAAATATCTGCTTGAGTCAGAGGATGAGTTTGATGTCTGGATTTAATAATCTTAAATATATACTGATTGCGATTTTTTCATTTAATTTGTTGCTTAGGTTAGATTGGTTACCTACACAGTGCATTTATTTTTGGATTTATAGTTTGGTATGGTTAAAATTCCAGTTGGGATGTAGACACCTGAAGATTGCTCCTGAATTTTTTTAATGATATGAAATATTAGCTTAAATTATTAATTTTACTGACAGTCCTCTGACTTTGTGTCCCTGACTTTTTAAATAATTCATTTTCTTTACACATTGAAAAATGAAGGAAAAAGAAAAGAAAGTTAAAATTGTCATGTACATGTTTCCCAGGAGCTCTAGATTCAAAGATTGCTTACTGTTTCTAGTTTGTGTACTGGAGGTTCCTCTTTCAACCACGTTGTAGCTGTCATGATCCCAGCTTCCACCTTGCCTTCTCTCTACAAAAAATGCAAACCACTTTATAAAATATATAAAGTAGAAACAACCAGATAAACAACAGCAATGGCATGATAAAACTTAAGAGTTAGGAAAACTGAACACAGGGGATTCCCTGGCAGTTCAGTGGAGAAGGGAACAACTACCCACACCAGTATTCTTGCCTGAAGAATTCCTATGGACAGAGGAGCCTGGCAGGCTACAGTGCACGGGGTCCCAAAGAGTCTGACATGACTGAGCAACTTTCATTTTCTCAGTGGTTATGACTCTGCACTTTCACTGCTGTGGTTTTGGATTGAACCAGGCCTGGGTTCAATCCCTGTCTGGGGAACTAAAATCCCTCAAACCACATGGGGTGGCAAAAAAATAAATAAATAAGTAAACTGAGTACAGCTTGCTTTAACTCTCTTAAAGCTATTTTTCAATTTGCTAATTAAGGAATTCATATATATATTTTAAAATGCTCATAATTCTTAGATAGTATAAAGGCACAGTAGAAATCTGCTGGTCCCATAGAAAACTCATTCTTATCATAAGCTTACTTTTTCAGATAGAAAATTAATACCATTTTTCAGCAAACTCCACTAAAAGCCCTAGTAGGGAGGGAGAGTGAAAAAAATGTTAAAAATTTACCCAGTTGTGATAGCCCATAATGACCATGTCTATTTGATAACTATGTAACTTGGTATATAATATAATATTTATATAATTTATATAATATATAATTATATAAATATTATATAATATCATTGAATATTATATAAATATATAATATTTATATAATATACATATTATATAACACTGCAATAACTCTAAGCAGACATTATCATAGAAAATACTGAGTATTGGGAACTTGATATTTTAGCTTACGTTGCTAGTGTGCTTATATTTCATATTCATTAAAATATTTATTGATTTCTTCAGTAAAGCAGATATCAAAATGAAAATGTCCATCTTATATAAAACTAAAAAATCTTAATATTATAAGAGGCTAGCTACATCTTTTAGGAAAAGTATGCTCTTACAGCTTCTGGTATATCATTTAGCAGAGATATTTAATGGCCTAGATTCTAGAATACTAAATTCTTCTTTAAAAGGAAATACATTTATTTCTCTTTTCAAGTCTGTCTGTTAATAGAACAAGGGGAAATAACATTATCATCACCAGAGTTACAATATCCAATTTATGAATACACCAGTGTTTATAATATACCAACGATATGGTTCCGGTTACTTGGTACCCAGGGCAACAAGTGAGACTCTCCCCTACTGAATTGGAAAGAATGATAAAGAGTTCCTGAATAAGACCTTTTCTACCAGTGCGCAGAGGCTACCACGTTAAGGGCGTGAGGAGCCTCCTTCCTAGTACTCCTTTTTTTCTCTTCAACAGAAGTCAAAGAGTAGGTGTAACCGGCAGCAGCAGCAATGGTCAAGCTGTCACAACCCCTCAGTGGCAGGTAAATGGCAACTCCAGGCTTCTGTTGCTCAGTCCCAACACCCCGGTGTGCACGTGTGTTAAGTCACTTCAGTCAGGTCTGACTCTTTGGGGGGCCACAGCCCACCAGGCTTCTCTGTCCAAGAGCTGCTGCAGGCAAGAATACTTGAGTGGACTGCCATGCTCTCCTCCAGGGGATCTTCCTGACCCAGGGATCGAACCTGCACCTCTGGGCGTCTCCTGAACTGACAGGTGGGTTCTTTAGCACCAGTGCCACATAGGAAGCCCATAAATACCCTGGAGTCACCCATAATTGCTTTTCTACATACCTTCTATCTACTCCATCAGCAGATCCTGTCAGTGCCTCAGGGTACACACCACTATCCTCTGGCCCAAACCACCATCTCTTGGCTAGAGAGTTGCAGTATCTCCCTACCTGGCTTCTTGCTTCTGCTCTGTACTTCTATAGTCCAATTCTTAATCTTTAGAATAAACAGTATAGATTACACGCTGTCATTCTGCTGTTCAGAATTCCAATTGCTTTTGTTCTCACTCAAAATCTGGCTTCCTGTCATCTTACTGCCCCATCTTTTGCTCCCTTGTTTACTATACTTTGGTTTCCTTGCCATTTTGAAATCATGCTGAGCATGCTCCTCTCTGGAGGCCTCTGCATTGTTTTTCTGTCTAAAACACTTGTTCCTTGTCTCTTCAAAGGGCCAAATGAAATCTCACATTGAATGCTTCCTTGGCTGCTCCATCTAAAATTGTAATGCTCTTTCCTTGACAATCTCCCCGTTTTTTTTCCTGGCTCTATTTTTTTTTTTTGATATATATTTTACATATTACACCTTAAATTTAAGGTGTACAAAGTATTAATGTTTATATATTGTAATGGGGGGCTTCTCAAGTGGCTCAGTGGTGAAGAATTCGCCTAGCAATGCAGGAAACACAAGAGACATGGGTTTGATCCTTGGGTCAGGAAGACTCCCTGGAGTAGGAAATGGCAACCCAGGGACAGAGAGCCTGGTGGGCTACAGTCGACTGAGCCACAGAGAGTCAGATATGACTGAGCACGCATGCACATATATTGTAACACGATTACCATCAGAGCTTTAGCTAACACCTCTAATGTATCATAATTATCATTTCTTTTATGTGGTGAGAACACTTAAGATCTGGTCCTTAGGCAGTTTTGGGGTATATAACACAGTATTCTTGACAATACTCACCATGCTGTGTATTAGAGCTCTAGAATTTATTCATCATCTACTTGCTCTATATTTCTCTTTAGAATCTGTCATCATGATATACTAACTTCAGTTATTTTTTTCTCTTTATTATTTGTTTCTTCCAAATAGAATGTAAATTTTTGTAGGTAGGACTTTTTATCTATTTTATTAATTTCTGTATGCCTAGCTCTCTGATGTATAGTATTGGACATTTAGCACATACTCAATATTTGTGAAATTAGTTCTCAATATATATATATTCTAAAGGGAAACCATTAAAAGAAACTCAATGTAAAATAGAACTAAAATGCCCAGAAATCATCATATTAAAAACACTCTATAAATTCAAATTTCTGTATCTTAAAAACATTTTAAAAGGGATTTTTCTACAACTTTGAAAAGTTAAAAATGTATCACAAGAAGTAAAACACTTCTTTTACTTTATGATATATGCTTCCCTTATATAGGGCTTGGACTAATAATATTTTAAAAAATAATTCGGCCAAAAGCACAACATGAACCTACTAAATTCTGACTGATAACAAATGAGTAATTATAATTCAAAATTTAATTTAATAATTGAATGCCAATAACGTTCCTAGTGAGATGTTAAGCATATTCTGCCACAAGCAAAATATAAGATTATAGAGGGCCCTGTCATTAATAAGCAATCCTGGAAGAAAAATAACATATATTGAGGACAACCAGAGAATAAGAAAACTTTCTGTCTAACAACCTGCCAAATGGAATGTCTGACATAACACTTTTTAAACAGAGGAACAGTGGCTATTCTGATGAAAAACAGAGAACAAAACTATTTGATATACAGCAGAAAACAGGAAGGCTGAGCACAAAGAATTGATGTTTTAAATTGTGGTTCCTTGGAGAGCAAGGAGACCCAATCAGTCAATCCTAAAGAAAATCAACTCTGAACATTCATTGGAAGGACTGAAGCTGAAGCTGAATCTCTAATATTCTGTCCACCTGACATGAACAGCCAGCTCACTGGAAAAGACCCCGATGAGGGGAAAGACTGAGGGCAAGATGAGAAGGAGACAGCAGAGGATGAGATGGTACGACCAACTCAATGGACATGATTTGAGCAAATTCCAGAAGATAGTGAAGAACAGTAAAAAACAGTGAAGGATAGTAAAAGATAAGTGAAGGATAGTAAAAGATGATGCTGTGAAAGTGATGTACTCAATATGCTAGCGAATTTGGAAAATTCAGCAGTGGCCACAGGATGGAAGAGGTCAGTTTTCATTACAATCCCAAAGAAAGGCAATGCCAAACAATGCTCAAACTACTGCACAACTGCACTCATCTCAATGTTAGCAAAGTAATGCTCAAAATTCTCTAAGCCAGGCTTCAGCAGTATGTAAACCATGAACTTTCAGATGTTCAAGCTGGATTTAGGAAAGACAGAGGAACCAGAGATCAAGTTGCGAAAATCCAATGGATCACTGGAAAAGCAAGAGAGTTCCAGAAAAACATCTACTTCTGTTTTATTGACAATGCCAAAGCCTTTGCCTGTGTGGATCACAACAAACTGTGGAAAATTCTTTAAGAGATGGGAATACCAGACTACCTTACCTGCCTCTTGAGAAATCTGTATGCAGATCAGGAAGCAACAGTTAGAACTGGACATGGAACAATGGACTGGTTCCAAATTGGGAAAGGAGTATGTCAAGGCTGTATTTTATCACCTTGCTTATTTAACTTATATGCAGAGTACATCATGAGAAATGCTGGGCTGGATGAAGCACAAGCTAGAATCAAAATTGCCAGGAGAAATATTAATAGCCTCAGACATGCAGATGACACCACCCTTATGGCAGAAAGTAAAGAAGAAGTAGAGAGCCTCTTGATGGAAGTGAAAGAGGAGAGTGAAACAGTTGGCTTAAAACTCAACATTCAATCTCTTCAACAAGTGGTGCTGGGAAAACTGGACAGCCACTTGTAAAAGAATGAAACTAGAACAGTTTCTAACACCATAAACAAAAATAAACTCAAAATGGATCAAAGATCTAATCATAAGACCAGAAACTATAAAACTCCTAGAGGATAACATAGGCAAAACACTCTCCGACATAAACCAAAGCGGGATCCTCTATGACCCACCTCCCAGAATATCGGAAATAAAAGCACGAATAAACAAACGGGACCTCATTAAAATTAAAAGCTTCTGCACAACAAAGGAAACTATAAGCAAGGTGAAAAGACAGCCTTCAGAATGGGAGAAAATAATAGCCAATGAAGCAACGGACAAACAATTAATCTCAAAAATATATAAGCAACTCCTGCAGCTCCATTCTAGAAAAATAGACGACCCAATCAAAAAGTGGGCCAAAGAACTTAAGACATTTCTCCAAAGAAGACATAAAAATGGCTAACAAACACATGAAAAGATGCTCAACATCACTCATTATTAGAGAAATGCAAATCAAAACCACAATGAGGTACCACTTTACACCAGTCAGAATGGCTGCCATCCAAAAGTCTACAAGCAATAAATGCTGGAGAGGATGTGGAGAAAAGGGAACCCTCTTACACTGTTGGTGGGAATGCAAACTAGTACAGCCACTATGGAAAACAGTGTGGAGATTCCTTAAAAAACTGCAAACAGACCTACCATATGACCCAGCAATCCCACTGCTGGGCATACACACCGAGGAAACCAGAATTGAAAGAGACACGTGTACCCCAATGTTCATCGCCGCATTGTTTACAATAGCCAGGACACGGAAGCAACCTAGATGCCCATCAACCGACGAATGGATAAGAAAGCTGTGGTACACAATGGAATACTACTCAGCATTAAAAAAAATTCATTTGAATCAGTTCTACTCAGGTGGACGGAATTGGAGCCTATTATCCAGAGTAAGCCAGAAGGAAAAACAACAATACAGTATACTAACGCATATATATGGAATTTAGAAAGATGGTAACGAGAACCCTGCATGCGAGACAGCAAAAGGAACGCAGATGTATAGAACAGACTCGTGGACTCTGTGGAAGAGGGCAAGGGTGGGATGATATGGGAGAATGGCATTGAAACATGTTAATTATCATATGTGAAATCAATCGCCAGCCCAGGGTTGATGCTCGGGGCTGGTGCACCGAGATGACCCAGGGGAAGGGAATCGGGAGGGAGGAGGGAGGGGGGTTCTGGATGGGGAGCATATATAAAACCATGGCGGTTTCATGTCACTGTATGGCAAAACCAACACAATAAAGTAAAGAAAATTAAAAAAAAAAAAAACAAACTCAACATTCAGATCATGGCATCTGGTCCCATCATTTCATGCCAAATAGATGCGGAAACAGTGGAAACAGTAAGAGGAAGTTTTTGGGCTCCAAAATCAGTGTAGATGGTGATTGCAGCTACGAAGTTAAAAGATGCTTGCTCCTTGGAAGAAAAGTTATGACCAACCTAGACAGCATACTAAAAAGCAGAGACATTATTTTGCCAACAAAGGTCCATCTAGTCAAGGCTATGATTTTTCCAGTAGTCATGTATGGATCTGAGAGTTGGACTGTGAAGAAAGCTGAGTGCTGTAGAATTGATGCTTTTGAACTGTGCTGTTGGAGAAGACTAAAGAGTCCCTTGGACAGCAAAGAGATCCGACCAGTCCATCCTAAAGGAAATCAGTCCTGAATATTCATTGGAATGCCTGATGTTGAAGCTGAAACTCCATTACTTTGGTCACCTAATATGAAGAACTGACACACTGGAAAAGATCCTGATGCTGGGAAAGATTGAAGGTGGGAGGAGAAGGGGACAACAGAAGGTGAGATGGTTGGATGGCATCACTGACTTGATGGACATGAGTCTGAGTAAACTCTGGAAGTTGGTGATGGACAGGAAAGCCTGGGATGCTGCAGTCCATGGGGTTGCGAAGAGTCGGACATGACTGAGCGAGTGAAGTGAACTGAGTAAAGGACAGGGAAGCCTGGCATGCTGCAGTCCATGGGCTTGCAGAGCCAGGCAGGACTTAGTGACTGAACAACAACAGAAAACAGGAAAAGTAATATAATACTAATATATTTTACAGATAATGACCTCAAATTAGAAACACGCATATACATTAGTATGTAGCGCAGTACTCTGTGTTGGAGGTAGGATTTGAGCGGGGCCTGAAGGACAGACAAGGTTATTGTTTAGAGAAGAGGAATGGGAAAGAATAAGTCCATGAAAGAATCAGCATATACAAAACAAGAAAAAGGGGAACCTTAAATGGGTCACTCAATTCGGAATCAAATAATTACTATAAAACTCAGCAGTATACATCAGACACTGTATAACAGTTGCAATATTCACAACATACAAACAATATATACCTCCCTCTTCTCCATCCATTGGTGATCACATCTGAACCATCACCAAACTTACTTAACATATGCTTACCAATGTTAAGTGTACATTATATAAATATTCTCTTCCATTTCCCATAAACATGGTCTAAATTCTTTAAGGACAGAGACTAATTGCTCCTTGAACTTCTTTTATGGTACTATTAAATAAATGAAGTACATTAAGGTTTTACTACAAAGTTCTGGAAGTTAAGGGAAATATCCTTAAGCTTTTCAAGACTCAGTTTCCTCAGCTTTATGCTGAAGGGATTAAAAAAAAAATGATAGTCCAAGATTTCATGATACTCATATCAATATTAACTAAAAAATAGGCTAATATTCTTAGTAATCTAGTATATTAAAGAATTTAAAAGATTTTTTTTAAGAATATAAATATCCTGTTAAGAATAAGAAACATCTGTGTCCTGAGGATGAACACAACTGGGAGAGTTTGAAATACTGGTGTGTAATTTTTATTGGGAACAGAAAAAGAAAGTCTCTACAAGCCATGAGAGTGCATCTCAGGGAGTATTTGGTAACTTTTAATCAAAACACATTTTATATTTTTGTTTACTTAGGAAAGTCTCTTTTTTCAGTTCCTGACTTCAACAGCTGTTTTCCAAATGATAAATTTCTCTTTACCAGTCTGAAAATGGCCTTGGAAGGCCATATGTATCTGAATTTAACTATGCATGGGGAAAATCTTAGATTAGAGGTATAATAGTTCATTTCCAATTTCTCTAAAAGTAGAAATTCTAAACACAGGACTTTTTTAATGAAGAAAACCAAAAATTTCTCTGAAAAGGCACCAGCAATTTTCCCGAGGTAGAAAACCATGTTTAAAATACCGAAAATATCAAAGAAAAATTTCACACCTCCAGGATGTCCTTTGTAAGACAAGACCCTTGGGACCTCAGTTTGAAGAGATTATAGACCCCAAAAAGTTCTCCTCGATGCTCTTTTGATCCTTGAACTGCTTCAAAATATCGCTTGGCATTTTCACTTCCAACCACCACACAGTGAAGTTGCTATAACAGAAAAAACACAAGATATTTTTGAAGTGTTTGCTCCAACAATATGTCAGAATTTCCTGGCATTCCCTGTATATACACAGCTTTAGCTTGAGCAGGCAGAATCTCCGTAGGGAGGAAATTTTATTTTAATTTCCCTGGCAGATGTTGCCATTATGGTGAAATAATCTGTCCAGTCTTATTGAAGAAAAAAATCTTACATTTCCTGTTTTATCTGTTTTCTAACAATTGACTCAAGATCATCTCTCTATGGCCTAGCTACCTGATGTAAAATGTAAAAGGCACACATTTGAAAACACTTTTCTCCTTTCTAGACTCTTACTTCAATAGAAACTACTAAAACTGGAAGAAATAGTCCCTACATCACCAAACTTAAATTATAATCTAAAGTAGTTATACAGTAACCATGTTGGTATCAAACTAATTGTGGCCATGGTTACACTGTCAACTAACAGCAAAAATCCAACCATTGTTTAGAAATACTGCATCCCTGAAACAATTGTGAATTCACCAAGAACGCTGACATGGAACCCTTAAGGACATACACCATTTTAGTATCAAGTTAATGTGTCTCCTTACTGATTAGATATTTTACTGTATATAACTAAATACGCTTTGATTAATCCCATGTACACGTTCACATTTCTTGAAAGAAACAAAGAGTGAAAAATAACCTCAATCTATTGCTGATGGAAGGATTAGTAAGAAGTGATACTTTGTGATTTTCACCAGAACTGATTTGTACTATCAGTTCAGTTCAGTTGCTCAGTTGCATCCGACTCTTTGAGACTCATGAACTGCAGCACACCAGGCACTATAATTCATTGTTTTAGGGGCTTCCTTGGTGGCTCAGTGTAAAGAATTCACCTGCCAAGGCAGAAGATGTGGGTTTGATCCCTGAATTAGGAAGTTCTCCTGGAGAAGGAAATAGCAACCCAACTCCAGTCTTCTTGCTATTCCCTGGTGGCTCTGACAGTAAAGAATCTGCCTGCAATGTAGGGGACCTGGGTTCGATCCTTGGGTTGGGAAGATCCCCTGGAGAAGGGAATAGCTACCCATTCCAGTATCCTTGGAGCTTCCTCAGTGGCAAAGAATACACCTGCCAATGCAGGAAATGCGGGAGACTCAGGTTTGATCCCTGGGTTGGGAAGATCCCCTGAAGGAGGAAATGGCAACTGACTCCAGTACTCTTGCCTGGAGAATTCCATGGACAGAGGAGCCTGGCCAGCTACAGTTTATGGAGTCACAAAGAGTCGGACACAACTTAGCGACTGAACAACAACAACCAGTATTCTTGCCTGAGAAATCCCATGCACAGAGGAACCCTGTGGGCGAGAGCCCAGTGGGTCGTAAAAGAGTCAGAGACTGAGTGACAACAGCAAAAATTGCTTTAGGTAACTAACATTATTCTTACTAATAAAAGCTTCTATTTATTGGATATATGTGTAGCATTTTTATATTCTCATTTAATTCCTACAATCCTATATTATGTTCTCCCTTCTAGAAATAAAAGAACTTAAATTTAGAGAAATTAACTGTCTTTCTCACAGCTGCCCCACTAGGAAGCATCATTTGTAGAATTTATACCTGACGTTGGCTGAACACAAAATTTATACTTGTATCAATTTCTCATCTCCAGATGTCCCTTGGGGCCTAAATTTGAATAAGTTATAGATCAATACACTGATTTGATTAGTTTTATATGTGTCCCCAAAATACAGGTTATAGTCCTGGAAATACATAATCACAACAGCAACTGATTTACTTGATAGCCCAGTTACTGATGATTTTACCCTTGCTACTGATATCTCCTTAAACACTATACTCTTTAAACACTTCATGTTAAGAGTACATGACCCCATCCTCCATCTTCAAAGCCAGTAATGAGGCATCTTCGCATCATCTCTCTGACCCTCTGCTTCTGTTGTCATGTTGCCTTCTTCTTTCCTTTTTCTGACCCTACTGCCACCCCCTCCCTTTATAAGGACCCTTGTGACTACACTGGACCCACCCACATAATCCAGGTGTGTTTAGGGAATTAGGATGTGGGTATATGTGGAGGACTATTACTCAGCCCACCACAGGAAGGAGGTACAATAAGCATGATGAGAGCTTGCCAAAATGAGACAGAAGCCCCCTTGAAGGGGTTCTCACTGGTCAAAAAATGAGAGTTTGAACATAAAAACAATTAATGCTATTCAGTGTGTTCCAAAAATGTTACTAAAATACTATCCCATGAGTCCACACAAATTAAATCAATGGAAGAGAAAGGAAAGCTCTTTCAAAAAGCTTACTTCAAAAGAAGTAATAATGGAAATAGAAAAATCACCATCTGACAAACCATCACAGTGGTAGCTGATTCAGGTAGGAATCATCAATGAACACTAAAGCTGATGAGGAACGGGGTACAGTTGTCCCTTATCCTTTAGTATCATGGGGACTGGTTCCGGGACCCCCATATATATATCAGAACCATGCATGCTCAAGCTGCTTTTATAAAGTGACATAGTATCTGCATATAAGCTAAGCATGACCTTCTTACATGCTTTAAATCATCTCTAGATTACTTATAACACTTAATACATCATAAACTCTGTGTGCTGTGCTGTGCTTACTCGCTCAGTTGTGTCTGATTCTTTGCAACCCCATGGACTGTAGCCTGCCAGGCTCCTCTGTGCATGGGGATTTGCAGGGCAAGAAAACTGGAGTGGGTTGCCATGCCCTCCTTTAGGGGATCTTCCCAACCCAGGAATCGAACTGAGGTCTCCCGTACTGCAGGCAGATTCTTTACCATCTGAGCCACTAGGGAAGCCCAAGAATACTGAAGTGGGTAGCCTATCCCTTCTCCAGGGGATCTTCCTGACCCAGGAATCAAACTGGGGTCTGCTACATTGTAGGCAGATTCTTTACCAGCTGAGCTACTAGGGAAGCCCAAACTCTGTGTAAATACATGTAAATACAATGGACAGGGAAGCCTGGTGCAGTCCATGGGGTCACAGAGAGTCGGACACAACTGAGAGACTGAACTGAACTGAACAACATAAATGCTATCCAAATAGCTAGCACAGAGCAAATTCAAGTGTCACTTTAATCCACAGTTTGAATCTGTGAAAGAAGAACCATGGAAACAGAGGGCTGACTACATTGGCATGGTCTCTGATGATCTTCCCATAAAATATATATCAACTTACAAATGAAAAAAGTGGTAACTCTGCAGTGGAGAGAGCTGGTAGACGCAAACCTGACAGGTGATCAAGATTAATATCACTGGTAGGTCAGGTCATCTAGGCACTAGGCGCCTTCCGACAAGGCAATCAGAAGGGCACAGCATTCCTTCTGTGCCATTCTTGTGAAAGCTGCTTGTCTTGAGTTGGGACATGAGGAAACATCAAATGGACATGTTGAGAGAAAGTATAGACAAGGGAAGGCTTTACTTTTTAAAACTGTCAAGGTCATGAAAGACCAGGAAAGCCTGCGTAACTTAAGGTTGAACACAACTTAGGAGACACAAAAAGAAACGTAATTATGATCCTGGATTGGATTCTGAGCCAGAAGGAGAAAGGAGACGTTACCAGGAAAGCTGATGAAATCCGCACGGGTTCTATCAATTATAAGGTAATGCTCTAAGTGTTAGTTTCTTGATTTGGATACCTACATTTTTGAGAAGAGAGTAGGGGATGAAGAAGCAAGCTGCAGAAAAATATGTAAAACTGAGTGTTTATAATGCATAAAGCTATTTTTATATGTACATATAAACAGAAATACAGAGAATGTAGAGGTGATAAGTTTATAACTTTCAAATGGTTCAGAAAAAGAATAAAGATCATGGCTGAGTGAGAGAAGTAAAAAGCAAATGTGGTAAAATGTTAACAACTGGAGAAGTTGGGTGAAGTTAAATTGGGAGTTCTCTGTGCTATTCTTGCAACTCTTTTATAAATACATATTTACTTCTAAATAAATTACATATACGCAAAAGATGAATTTCTGAATGTCCAAACTAGAAGGAGCACAGTCATTGTATCATAGTATAAGTGTTTTTTTAAGTATAAAATACCTGAAGACTTTTATCGTTAACAAATGTAAACAAAAACATCAAAGGGCAAGTCTCCCTGAACAATATAGATTATCCCTTATCAATCTAACCAACACTGTAACATTTAGGTTTATCCTTCCTAGAGCTTTTTCAATGTAGTTAGAGCTATTTTTATATACATAAATAGTTTTATAAACAAACACAATTGGTATACATGTTCTGCAAGTTACTTTTTTTGCCCTACTTAAAATGTCTTAAAGATTGTGTCACATAGGTACATTTGCTCTATAATCTTTTTAAAAAATTTTTGCTGTTGTAAGGTATTGCATAATGTGGTATATCAAAATTTATGTTATTCTGTTACTGTTAGACATTTAGGCTGCTCTTGTTTTCCACTTTTCAAACAAATACTAACAATTCTCAACATAAATCCTTGTCATTCTTCACTGCATATGTGAGAATATTTCTACAAGGTAAATAAAGCGCATTTTAAAATGCTGTTAAATTAACTTCTAAAATAAGTGCACACTGCATTCCAAAAACATTATGTGAGTATCTCTTTAAAAGTATCTCCACCAATAATGAGCAATATTAATCTCCCCAGCTCCCTAAAGAATACCCCACAGAACAAAAAGTCTTTTGCAGAACATGCAGAACTCAATCTTATTTTATTTTGTATTTCTTGATTATAAGTGTGGTTAATCATCTTTTCATATGCATTATGTATACATTGGTATTTTTTCTTCACTAAAATGTCTAATCATAGTCTTTTTATTGGTTTGTAGGAGTTCTTTATATATGATAGATGCTAATCCTTTGTTTATCATATTTATGGCAAATATTTCTTCCTGTCTGTCCTTTAATTTGGCTTGTACTTCCTTTGTCATATAGAAGTTTCATAAAAAAATGTAGTCAAATTTACAACATTTGCCTTAGAGGCTGCATCAGTTTCCTAAGGCTGCTTTAACAAAGTACCATAAACCATGTGGTATGAAACAACAGAAGTTTATTCTCTCTCAGAGGTTCTGGAGGCTAAGTGTGAAATCAAGATATTGGCAGGGCCATACTCTCTCTGAAAGTTCTAAGGGAATGAAAGTCCTTCCTTTCTTTTTCCTAGTCTCTTGTAGTTGCTGGCAATCCTACGCATTCCGTGATTCACAGCTTCATCACTCCAGTCTTTGCCTCTGTCATGCATGGCATTCTCCTTCTGTGTTTGTCTGCATCCAAATTTCCCTTTTGTAAGAATATCAATCACACCAGAATTTAACTTGATTACATCAGCAAAGATCTTACTTCCAAGTAAGATCCCATTCACAGCTACCAGAGGTTATAGACTTCACCATGTTTTTTATTCCATTTTTTTGTGGTTGGGGGGGGGGTGCAACTCAACTTCTAACAGAGGCTTTGTTAAAGATTTTTACGTTTATGTTCACGAGACATATTTGTCTATAATTTTCTGTTCTTTTAATGTCTTTGCCAATTTTGGCTTCAGTATTCTTCTATCTTTCTAAAGTAGGCTGAAATTGTTCCCTTCTCTGTTCTCAAGAATATTAAATGTTTGGTATAATTCACCACTGAAGCAAAAGTTTCCACCACTGTGGAAAACTTTTGAATCAAAAATTCATTTGCTTTCTCTGACAATATAGAACTATAATTTCCCCTCATTTTAAGTTACTGCTCCTAAATATCCAATATTGTTAGTAACAATTAGATATCTACCTAACTCTAGTACTCTTATAATTTTTTTCCCTCTTCATAAAGTTTATCTCTGGGAATTTTAAGGATTTATCTCTTTATCCTTGGTATTTTACAACTATAAAAAGACAATCTAAGTGTGGATCTATTTTTATTTATCCTATTTAGCACTCAGTAGACTCATATAATCTGTGGACCCTTTTATTTTCTACTACTTAAAAGTTTCATCCTTTATTTGGGGCTTCTTTCTTCTGTTAACTTCAACTATAAGACTGACACTGGAAGTCCTAGATCTAACCTTCATTTCTCCTACGTTTTATTACATGTATTCTATCTCTGTCTTTTTGCTCCATAATCGAGAAGAACCGTGTGGCTCGTTCTTTTAGATGAAACTTTGCTCTTTGATATTCAGCCGATTGCTGGAGTTTTTCATTTTCTGGATCTCTAATGGAGTTTTTTCTAGTAGTCTTTTCTTATTTCCAGGATCCTACAAACTCACTTACCTTTTGAATATTTATAGTTTTTAAAAAATCTACTCTTTTCTACTACTTTTGTTTTCTCTGATGGTATTTTTTCAGTGCCTATAATAGTTTCTAGGCGATTTCCAGGTAGAACAGTGATAAAGAATCTGCCTGTCGATGCAGGAGATACCAGAGACATGGGTTTAGTCTACGGGTCGGGAAGATCCCCTGGAGGAAGAAATGACAATCCACTCCAGAATTCGTGCCTGAAAAATTCCATGGAGAGAGGAGTCTGGCAGGCTACAGCCCATGGGAGAGAGTCAAACACAACTGAGCACACACGCATATATTAGTTCCTGTATCTCTTGTAACAAATTACCATAAACTTGATGGCTTAAAACAATAGAAATTTATTCTCTTACAGGAGGCTGTAAGTCTGATATCTTAGAATAAAATCAAGATATCACTTATCATTGGAACAACATCAAGTTTAGCAGAGCATGTTCTCTTCACAAGCTCCAGAGTAGGACGCAGTCCTCGCCTCTTTTCACTTCTGGTGGCAGTCAGCATTCCTTAGAGTGTGACTACCTAGCTCTAATCTCTGCCTCGGTGGTACACTGCCTTCTCTTCTGTGTCAGATTTCCCTTTGCTTCTTCTTTATAAGAACACTTGTGACTTAGGGCCCACCTGAACATTCAAGGATAATCTCCCCATCTCAAAAAATCCTCAATCATATCTGCAAAGATCCTTTTTTTCCATATAAAGTAACATTTACAGGTTCCAAGGGTTAGGACCTGGTATCTCTGAGGGCCACTTTCAGAGTGTTTATTTTCCAAACCTGTTCCATACTAAGTATTTTGCAGGGGAGGTGGGGGGGGGGGTTTCATCTTACTTCAAATGTTTTACATGCTTATCTAGGCCAACTACAATAATGATTTAAAGCAGGGAGCAGGTGGAGGCGTTTGCAGGCATTTATTATGTTGGATTTTCTTCTCTATTTCATCAAAATTTTTCAGCTTTGCTTCTTTCCTTCCAGTATTTCTATGTTTTGTTCCTAGTTGAGAGCAGACATTTCCATTGGCTGCAGTTTGGCACAATGGGGGAAAGATCACACTAGATTATTAATAATACCCTAAAGAGGGGGCATTACACTTAACCCAAGGCTCCTTTCTTTTTTTAGTATCTATGACTCTAAGCTTGAAATACTCGTAAGTTGCACTTACCTTTTTCAGTAATTTTCTCATGACTGATTTCTTCCTTCAATCTGATCTTAGCTGCCCTTTGTCTTTCAGGATTCCTTATCATTTCTAGCCCACAGAGAGAACTCTTCTGCTTTCCAATATTTTTATAGGTTTTTTTAAAACATCATTTTAGATTCCCCCTCACCTAAGAGATTTGAGAACACCTGTGAGGCTAGAGTGTGTTTGTCACTTGCACCCTTGGTTCAAATCGAATCAATCTTTTAAGTCACATTTATGCCATTTCTCACATTATGGCCATCTTATGTTTACTTGTGCCTACCAAGTTGTATGGCGGAATGTTCCCTAAGGTTTTTTTTAATAAGCAATTAGATCACACAAACTTCTAAAAACTTTAATTACTTTTATGTTCTGAAGACTTTTTATTACATATTATTATGTAACAGGCCAAATAGGCAAAAGGAAATATATATTAATGGGATTGAGAAAACAGTCTTACTTGTGACAAGTCAAAGACAGTATTTTTAAAGAGCTGTTCCAAGGATGCAAATAATAATATTCTACTTTTTTCCAAGATTACTTAAATATGTCTGACAAGATAATTTTCAGGCATTGTGCTATACCAAAGAACAAAAAGGTTAGAAGTGCCTTACAGAGCTAAACGCTTTAAGAAAAATAAAAATTTCTGTGTACAATCCTACTTTTAGAATTAAGAAAATAGCATAAATTTAAGGTTGGATCATTCTTAGGTTAACTACCACCACATGTAGCAGATGTTTGCTCTTAAACAGATTCCAACTAAACATATAGGGAGTAATTCAAATTTAACATTTATAATTAAACTTGAACCTCATTCCAGATCTTCTCAAGTGGGCAGTTATAGACTAAATAAACTTTGTTTAGAGGTATAAATGGAGCAGTAATTGATACCCTAAGGATACCACAGAGTTAATGCAATTTTAGTTGAATATTAAAAACACCAGTACAGTAGTTACTGCACTTGAGTTCTATTCCTACGATTCCATTTATTGGGGCATCCTGGGCACTGGTTTCATTATATACAACATGAAACGTTTGTCTTAGATATCTCTATGGTATTCCTCTCCAGTCTTCTTCATGTTATACAGAAAATGGTTAACATGTGAATGTCTACTCTGAGAGGAGGCTACTCAAGGATGGAACCTGGCTTAGGTAATCTTGCTGTCCAGAGAGTGGAGGATGTCTGGGTGCACCAGTACCACGTCTGTGGCATACACTTAGCTGTGACCTTGCTACTCAAACTGGTCTATAGACTGGTCGTGCTAGCACTTCCGGGAGCTTGTTAAAAATGCAGAATCTTGGGTTCTACCAAGAATCTTGGTACTACTAAACAAGAATCTGTATTTTAAAGATCCCAAGATGATTTGTGCGTACAGTAAAGTATTGCTGTAAGAAACTTTCAGCTCTAAAATTCAATGAACCTAAGAATTAGTTTCATAGAAGTGTATTCTTGAGTATATTTCATCATCTTATTAAATTCATTATTATAGCTAGAATAAAATAAAAATATATTTGCATACAAATTTATTATTAATTTCTTAAAACTGACAAATATCGACTTTTAAACAGGAAAAGGGAAATACATTCACCTGCTTGTATACTTGTCGTAAGTACATGATCTCCTCCACGGTTCCCAAGGATATCAGCCTAAGCACTTTGACATCTCTGCACTGCCCGATCCTATATGCTCTGCAGAAGAATTAAACACAAAAGGCGACCAAGATCAAGTGAAACAACTTCAAGTTCAGGAGCTAGCTTTATGGATAGAAAAATGAAACATTACTAAAATTGTAATTGAAAAAAAATCTTATGTTTAGGTATGTGCTGTGCTTTGTGCTTAGTCGTTCAGTCGTGTCCGACTCTTTGCGACCCCATGAACTGTAGCCCATCAGGCTCCTCTGTCCATGTTTAGATAGGCTGTATTATTTAATAATAATATAAAGACAGAAATTCATATAAAAAGGAGTAGAAAACATATACATATCAACTTCATTTCTGTTATAAACATCACCTTCTATTGTGCAAAACTTTTCCTAAATTCAGATTTTTCTTTCTTAAGCTTACGAAGGACTCCATTTATATAAAACGTCTCAAAAACACAAACTAATCCACAGTGACAAAAAGCAGATCAGTGGTTGCTTGGGAATAGGGGCCTCAGGAGAGGAAAGAGGGATGGATTACAAAGCAGCACAAAGAAAATTTGAAGGGTGATGGATATGTTCGCTATTTTGATTGTGGTTATGGGTTCATGCTATATTCCTACATCAACTTATCAACTGTACCCTTCAAATATGTGCAGTTTATTGGATATTAATTATACTTCAATGAAACTGTTAAAAAAAAAAAAAACAACCCTGAGGGAAAGCAGTTAATCAACTGGCAAGCCTACAGAAACGCAGACTTATACCCTTCATCTACTGAGATTTCCAGTCTGTCTGACTGGATCATTCAGTTGATTAGTACCCCAGGTGTTTTGATATGGACTGCAGTGCCAATTAAAACTCTAACCTGACTCACCACGCTGGCTAACTACAGGTACAATCCCTGTAGCTTCTCCCAGGTGGAGGTTTTACTGGCTGTTCTGAATGAGATCACTTGCTTCTAAATACCTGTTACCGTCATGGGGGATCATGGGCAAGGCCATACTGCTTCATGCTTGAAAATGTTATAAATTGGGGTAAAATTAGTTTTGACCTTATAAAGTCACACTATGTTGTTATATTTGGTGCTTCCTCCGCCTCCGCCTCCTTTGCCCATTCCTCTTCCCAGAGAAGGGCTTTTACTAGAGGACATACTGAGGTACTGAAAATCTTGCATTCCCAGAAGAGAATGAGTGCTCTTGTAACACAGCAAAGCCAGGGACAAGTTGCTATATTGTCACTTGCATCCTGCAGCCTGGATTTTGGGGCTCATAATCCCTTGTCTCCCACAAGGCATTTAGGTCTAAGGATAAATACAAATGAATCTAAGGAAATGTCCTTTGGTGTAAGTCAACTGCTTGCTGAATGACAGACTGTGTTAGAACATTTACTCTTTAATCTTTACAAGATAAAACCTTGTAACATGTTATACTGGACCCATGTGTCATCAATTTTTAAGTCTATAAAGTACAAATATGTAAAAGGTCTTTAATCATGTAAAGATGAGTGTCAAGAAACTGTTATGCAGTGAGGAGGTCAGTATCTTCACTTTTCTTCTTGGTTCCTCCAGTCAGAGTCAACAGAAGGAGAGGGAGAAGAAGAGGAATCCTGTTCATTTAGTTTATCATCAACTAACTTTCACTGAATGCCAAAGCAGAGTGAACTGTATTTTGAGGGACCACTGGGATAAATAAGATAGGTCCTGATGGCCTAGATAAAAAAGAACAAAATTATAACAAATGTTGTTAAATCAAAAGGAAATGGAAATTTTTCTGTGATTTTCATTTGACCATTTTCCTGAGCAGCTGTCACTGGGAAGAGGCTGGTTGAAAGCCTAGGCTCTGCAAGCCAGACTACATGGGTTCATATTTATCCCATCTTAAGCTGACACCAACTTAATTTTAATTGCATTAAACCACCTTTACAACTCTGCTACTGCCCTTTATTTTATTGATGTTACAAATTATATTTTTATATGCCATGTATTCATTAGCAGAATAGTTATAATTATTTTCATGCCCTTGTCTTTTAACATTGTATAGAAAACAAGAAGAATTATAACTCAAAGTTAAAATAATACTGATTTTGATATCTGTCTATATACCAATGGGAATGGGTGAATTTAATTCAGATGACCACTATATCTCTACTGTGGGCAAGAATTCCTTAGAAGAAATGGAGTAGCTCTTGCATTACACAAGAGTTCAAAATGCAGTACACAAGAGTCTGAAGTGCAGTACTTGGGTACAATCTCACAAACAACAGAATGATCTCGGTTTGTTTCCAAGGCAAATCATTCAATATCACAGTAATCCAAGTCTATGCACCAATCACAAATGCTGAAGAAGCTTAAGTTGAATGGCTCTGTTAAGATCTACAAGACATCACAGTAATCCAAGTCTATGCACCAATCACAAATGCTGAAGAAGCTGAAGTTGAATGGCTCTATTAAGATCTACAAGACCTTCTAAACTATCATCAAAAAAAGATGTCCTTTTCATCACAGCAGACTGGAATGCAAAAATAGAGTGAAGAGGTATCTGGAGTAACAGGCAAGTTTGACCTTGGAGTACAAAATGAAGCAAGGCAAAGGCTAACAGAGCTTTGCCAAGAGAATATACTGGTCATACCAAATATCCTCTTTCAACAGCAGAAGAGAAGACTCTGCCCATCACCAGATGCTCAATACTGAAATCGCTGACTATATTCTTTGCAGTCGAAGATGGAGAAACTCTATACAGTCAGCAAAAACAAGATTGGGAGCTGACTGTGGGTCAGATCATAAACTCCTTATTGCCAAATTCAGACTTAAATTGAAGAAAGTAGGGAAAACCATGAGGCCATTCAGGTAGGACCTAAATCAAATCCTACGATTATACACTGGAAGTAACAAATAGATTCAAGGAATTAGAGCTGATAGAATGTATGAAGAACTATGGATGGAGATTCCTAATACTGTACAGGAGGCAGTAATCAAAACCACCCCCAAGAAAAAGAAATGCACAAAGGCAAAATGGTTATCTGAGGAGGCCTTACAAGTAGCTAAGAAAAGAAGAGAAGTGAAACACAAAGGATAAAAGGATATATATACCCATCTGAATGCAGAGTTCCAAAGAAAAGCAAGGAGAGATAAGAAAGCCATCTTAAGTGAACAATGGAAAGAAACAGAGGAAGACAACAAAATGGAAACAGAGGAAAACAACAGAATGGGAAAGACTAGAGATCTCTTCAAGAAAATTTGAGAACAAGGGAACATTTCATGCAAAGATGGGTATAATAAAGGACAAAAATGGTATGGACCTAACAGAAGCAGAAGATATTAAGAAGAGGAGGCAGGAATACACAGATGAATCGTACAAAAAAGGTCATAATGATCCAGATAACCATGATGGTGTGGTCACTTACCTCGAGGCAGACATCCAGCAGTGTGAAATCAAGTGGACCTTAGGAAGTATTACTACAAACAAAGCTAGTGAGGGTGACGGAATTCCAGCTGAGCTATTTCAGATGCTAAAAGATGATGCTGTTAAAGTGCTATACTCAATATGCCAGCAAATTTAGAAACCTCAGCAGTGGCCACAGCACTGGAAAAGGTCAGGTTTCATTCCAATCTCAAAGAAGGATAATGCCAAAGAATGTTCAAACTGCAGCAAAATTGTACTCATGTACCATGCTAGTAAAGTGAAAGTCGCTTAGTTGTGTCTGACTCTTTGCAACCCCATGGACTATACAGTCCCTATCATTCTCTTTAGGCCAGAATACTGAAGTGGGTAGGCTTTCCCTTCTCCAGGGATCGAACCCAGGTCTCCCACATTGCAGGTGGATTCTTTACCAGCTGAGCCACAAGGAAAGCCCACCATGCTAGTAAGGGAATGCTCAAAATCCTTCAGGCTAGGTTTAACAGTACATGAACTGAGAACTTCCAGATGTACAAGTTAGATTTATTTAGAAAAGGTAAAAGAACCAGAACAAATTGCCAACATATGTTATATCATAGAAAAAGCAAGGGAATTCCAAAAAAAAATCTGCTTCATTGACTACATTAAAGATTTTGACTCTGTGGATCACAACAAGCTATGGAAAATTCTTTAAGAGATGGGAATATCAGACTACCTTTCCTGAAACCTGTATACAGGTCAAAAAGCAACAGTTAAAACCGGACATGGAACAATGAACTGGTTCAAAACTGGGAAAGGAGTATGTCAAGGTTGTATTTTGTCACCTTGTTTATTTGATGTCCATGTAGAGCACATCATGTGAAATGCTGGGCTGGAGGAAGCTCAAGCTGGAATCAAGATTGCTGTGGGAAATATCAATGATCTCAGATATGCAGATGATACCACCCTAACAGCAGAAAGTGAAGAGGAACTAAAGAACCTCTTGATGAAGGTGAAAGAGGAAAGGGAAAAAGCTGGCTTAAAGCTCAACATTAAAAAACTAAGACCATGGCATCCAGTCCCATCACTTCATGACAAATAGATGTGGAAAAAATAGAAACAATGACAGACTTTATTTTCTTGGGCTCCAAAATCACTGTAGACAGTGACTGCAGCCATAAAATTAAAAGATCTTTGTTTCTCGGAGAAAGCTACGACAAACCTAGACAACATATTAAAGAGCAGAGACATCACTTTGCCAACAAAGGTCCATATGGTCAAAGCTATAGTTTTTCCAGTAGTTATGTACTGATGTGAGAGTTGGACCATAAAGATGGCTGAGCACCAAAGAACTGATGCCTTTCAACTGTGGTGCTGGAGAAGACTCTTGAAGAGTCTCTTGGACAGCAAGGAGATCAAACTAGTTAATCCTAAAGGAAATCAACCCTGAATATTCACTGGAAGGACTGATGCTGAAACTGAAGCTCCAATGCACTGGTCACCTGATGTGAAGAGCTGACTCACTGGCAAAGACCCTGATGCTGGGAAAGATTGACGGCAATAGGAAAAGGAGTGACAGAGGAGAAGATGGTTGAATGGCATCATCAACTCAATGGGCACGAGTTTTGAGGAGACTCTGGGATATAGTGAAAGACATGCTAGCCTCACATGCTGCAGTCCATGAGGTTGCAAAGAGCTAGATAGGACTGAAGGACTGAAAAACAATTTGACTTTGAGTTATCAGAGTCCCTTCATCTGAGATTGAAACTGTCTCCCAAACACTTTACATATCAATAGAACAGAATAAAGAGTGCAGAAATAAACACATGCACCTGTAGACAACTAATCTATGACAAAGATGGCAAGAATATATAATGGACAAAATAGTCTCGTCAACAAGTGGTTCTTGGAAAACTGGACAGCCATATGTAAAACAATGAGAACAGAACATTTCCTCATCAACAACAAAAATAATCAAAATGGATTAAAGACCTAAATCTAAATACTGAAACCATAAAACTCCTAGAAGAGAACAGAGAACAATCTATGACATAAACTGTATCAACTGTTTTTAGATCAGTTTCCTAAGGCAAGGGATAAAAGCAAATATAAACAAATTAAACTTAATTAAACTTGCAAAGTTTTGCACAGCAAAGGAAACCACTGACAAAATGAGACAATGACCTAAGGAATGGGAGAAAATATTTGCAAATGTTATGACCAACACGGGGTTATTATCCAAAAAATATAAATAGCTCATACAACTTAGTATCAAGAAAACGGTGTCAAAAAAACCCAAACAACCCAATCAAAAATGGGGCAGACAATCTGAAGAGCAATCTTCCTAAGAAGCTAACAGGAACCTGAAAAGATGATCAATGTCACTAATTATTAGAGAAATGCAAATCAAAGCCACAACGAGCTATCAGCTAACACCTCTTAGAATAGCTGTCATCACAAAACCACAAACAACTGTTGGCAAGGATGGAGAAAAAAGGAATCCTTGTATACTACTGGTAGGAATTTAAGTCGGTGCAATCACTATGGGAAACTGTATGGAGATTCCTCCAAAAACTAAAAGTAGAACTATGAATATGATCCAGCAATCCCACTTCTGTGTATATATCTAAAAAAATGAAAACACGAATTTGAATAGATTCATGCACGCCAATGTCCATAGAAGTATTAACTGCAATAGCCAAGATATGGAAGCTATCCAGTGTTCATAAACATATAAAGATGTGGTATACATATAAGAATAGATTATTATTATTGTTCAGTCACTCAGTTACATCCGACTCTTTGTGACCCCATGGACTGAAACACACCAGGCCTCCCTGTCCCTCACTCTAGCCTGAAGTTTGCCAAGTTCATGTCCATTGCATGAGTGATGCCATCCAACCATCTCATCCTCTGACGCCCTCTTCTTCTGCCCTCAGTCTTTCCTAGCACCAGGGACCTTTCAAATCAGTTGGCTGTTCACATCAGATGACCAAAATACTAGAGCTTCAGCTTCAGTATGAGTCCGTTCAACGAATATCAAGGTTGATTTCCCTTATGATTCACTGGTTTGATCTCCCTGCTGTCCAAGGGACTTTTAGGAGTCTTTTCCACCATAGTGAAGGCATCACTTCTTTGGTGCTCTGCCTTCTATACAGTCCAGCTCCCACAATCGTATACGACCACTGGGAAGACCACAGCCCTGACTATACAGGGCAGGCAGAGGAATGTCTCTGCTTTTCAACACACTGTCTAGGTCTATCATAGCCTCTCTATGGATTATTTCTCAGCCATAAAAAAGAATGACATTCTGCCAATTACAGCATCATGGATGAACCTAGACAACATTATGCTTACTGAATTAAACCAGAGAAAGATAAATGCTATATGATATTACTTAGATGTGGAACCTAAGAAATAAAACAAATGAATACATATATAGGAAAACAGAAACACAATTACAGAAATAGAAAACAAACAAGTGCTTACCAGTGGAGTCAGGCAAGGGGATAGGGATAAAATAGGGTAACGGGATTAAGAAATACAAACTACTGTATATAAAATAGATTAGCAACAAGAAGATATTGCATAGTGCAGGGAATTATAGCCATTATCTTGTAATAACTTTCAATGAAGTATAATCTGTAAAATACTGAATCACTATCTGTATACCCAAAACTAATATAATACTGTAAATCAACAATACTTTGTTTATAAAACACTATACTGTTATATGTCAGTTACACTGCATTAATAAAAATAAAAAATACAACTTTAAAATATACTAAAATGAATTAATAGTTGATCATATGATACAGAAGAATGGATCAGTGTGAGCTGGCAGACACAGCAGTGGAAATCACCGAAGATGAACAGAAAAAAGAAAAAGAATAAAAAGTAAGAAGGACAGTTTGAGACCTCTGGAACTATATGAAACATACTAGCATTCACATTATAGGGGTCCCAGAGAAAGGGGCAGAAGCCCTATTTGAAGACATAATAGCTGAAAACTTCCCTAACTTGGAAAAGGAAAGATATTCAGGTCCAGAAAGCACAAAAAGTTCCAAACAAACCAATCCAAACAGGAGCACACCAAGAAATGTTGTAATTAAAATGTCAAAAATTAAAGAGAAAAAGGAAAAGCAACAAGTTATATACAAAGGCAAATCCATAATGCTATGAGCATTGTAGAGAAACTGTGTGGGCCAGAAGGGAGTGACATAATATACTTAAAGTGATGAAAGGGAAAAACCTTCAAACAAGAATATTCTAATTAGCAAAGTTTCAAATAGATCTGGAGAGATCAAAAGTTTCACAGATAAGTAAAAGCTAAGAGTTCTGTGCCACCAAACCAAATTCCAAGAAATGTTACAGAGACTTTTCTATGTGAAAAAGAAAAGGCCACAACTAGATACATGAAAATTATGGAAGGAAAAAATCTCACTGGTAAAGGCAACTATACAGTAAAGGTAGTAAATCAACCATGCATAAAGCTAGTAGGCAGGTTAAAAGACAAAAGAAGTAAAATTATGTATATCCATAAAGGTAGTTAAAGGACACACAAAACAAAAATATATAAATATGATGTAAAAATTAATAAACATTCTGGAGGGGAAGAGTAAAAATTTAGGGTTGTTAAGTGTGTGTGAACTTAAAAGTTCAGCAACTTAAAATAATCATGTACATAGTTGTTGTTTAGTCGCTAAGTCATATCTGACTCTGTAGCCTGCCAGGCTCCCCTCTCTCCACGGGATTTCCCAGGCAAGAATACTGGAGTGGGTTGCCATTTCCTCTTCCAGGGAATCTTCTTGACCCAGGGATCGAACCCATGTCTCCTGCCTTGGCAGGCGAATTCTTTACATTGAGCCATCAGGGAAGCCCCGTAAATAGACAGAGTACTATGTTATATCTTACAGTAGCCACAAACCAAAAATCTAAACATACAGAAAAAAGAGAAAGGAATACCAACATAACACTAAATATTCCTATCAAATCACAAAGAAGATAACAAAAGAAGAAAGGAATAAAAAAGAACTACAGAAACAACCACAAAACAAGAAAATGTAAAGGAGAACATATCTATCAATAACTACTTTAAAAGTGCATGGATTAAATGCTGCAATCCCAAGACACAGAGCAGCTGAATGGATACAAAAACAAGAGGCATCTATATGCTACCTACAGGAGGCTCACTCCTGAGTTACAGACACAGACTGAAACTGAGGAGATGGGAAAAGATATTCCTTCCAAATGCAAAGGAAAATAAAACTGGGGTAGCAACACACACCAGAAAAAACAGACTTTAAAACAAAGATTGCAGAAGTGACAAAGACATTACATAATGATCAAAGGATCAGTTCAAGAAGGTATAACAATTTTAAGTGCATATGCATCTGGCAAAGGAGCACCTACATACATAAAGCAAATATTAACAGACATAAAAGGAGAGACTGATAGTAACATCATTAATAGTAGGGAACTTTAACACCCCACTGACATTACTGAGGTTAGTGAACATCCAGGGAGAAAATGAATTAGGAAATACTGGTCTTAAACAACATATTATACCAGATGGACTAAATAGATAAAGACAGAATATTTCATCCAAAAGCAGAAGAATGACCGTTTTTTCAAGTTCATGTGCAACACTGTCCAGGATAGACCATATATTAGGCAACAAAACAAGTAAATTTAGTAAATTTAAGATTAGAATCATATCAAGCATCTTTTTCTGACCGTAACTATAGAGACAAGAAATCAACCAGTTAAAAACAAATCTGCAAAAACACAAATATGTGAGTTTAAACAATACATTATTAAAAAACAATGAATTGCTGAAGAAAGCAATGAACAAATAAAAATATACCTGCAGACAATTGAAAATGGAAACACAATGATCCAAAATGTATGGGATTCAGTAAGAGCAGTTTCATGGCTTATACCATTACAAGCCTCCCTCAAGAAACAAGAAAAAAGCCCAAATGAACAACCTAAACTTAACTTACACCTCAATGAACTAGAAAAAGAACAAAACTGAAAGTTAGTGATGGAAAGAAATATACATCAGAGCAGAAATAAATGACACAGAGACTAAAAAATTTGAATAGATCAATGAAACTAGGAGTTGGTTTTTCAAAAGGATAACAAAAATTGATTTAGCCAGATTCTTCAAGGAAAAAAGAGAGAAAACTAAAAACAATAAAATCAGAAATGAAAATGGAGAAGTCACAACTGATATCACAGAAATAAAAGGATCATAAAAGATTACTACAAACAATTTATGCACCAATAAAGTGAATAACTAAGAAATGAAAAAATCAGTAGAAATGAATCTCAAGACTGAACCATGAACAAATAGAAATTTTGAACAGACTAATTACTGGTAATAATATTGAGCTGGTAATCAAAGTGAAGTCACTCAGTCGTGTCTGACTCTTTGCAACCTCATGGACTGTAGCCTGCCAAACTCCTCCACTCATGGGATTTTCCAGGTTAAGAATACTGGATTGGGTTGCCATTTCCTTCTCCAGAGGATCTTCCTGCCCAAGGGATCGAACCTGGTCTCCCGTACCGCAGGCAGACTCTTTACTGTCTGAGGCACCAGGGAACTACCAAAAACAAAGAAGTCTAGGACCAGACAGCTTCACAGATGAATTCAACATTCAGAGTTAACACTATCTTTCTCAAACTACTCTCATTTTGAACTCATTCTATGAGGTCAGCATTGCCCTGATACTAAAACCAGACAAAGATATCATAAAAATCACAGATAATACCACTGATGAACACAGAAGCAAAAATCCTCAACAAAATGTAGCAAACTGAACTCAACAACACATTAAAAGAATAATACGTCATGATAAAGTGAGATTTATCCCAGGGATGCAAGGGATTCAATATCTGCAAATCAACTGATATGATATACCACATTAACATATAGAAGAATAAAAATTATATTATCTTAATAAATGTGGAAAAAGCTTTCAACAAAATTTAACATCCATTTATGATAAAAAAAGAAAAACTCAATAAACTGAAAATAGAGGGAACATGCCCCAACGTAAAAAAGGCCATATATGATAAGCCCCCAGCTAACAATATACTCATACCCAAGTTAGAGGGGAAGAAGTAAAACTCAGTGTTTATAGATGATGACACTATATACAGAAAATCCTAAAGATGCAAGAAAAAAAAAATTAGAGCTCATCAATGAATCTGGTAAAGTTGCATAATACAAAATTAATATACAGAAGTCTGTTACATTCTAGACATTAACAATGTTCTATTAGAGAAATAACAAAATCCCATTTATAATCATATCAAAAAGAATAAAATATCTAGAAATAAATTTAATTAAGGAGGTAAAAGAATTGTATTCAGAAAACTTTTGAACAATGATGAGTGGACTGTTTAAGAAAGGTGGGTTTCCGTGCTTTATGATCTGGTGCAAACAACCACTGTAAGAATATTTTGTCAGACTGATTTCCCACTTATTTATAAAATTACGAAATGATTCTTTCAGTTTTGATCAAGGAGCACATGTTATAGGTCAATCCCTCTTTCCGTACAAAGTATGGAACAGGAATCTGTTTTAGAGTCAGCACATTAATTTCCTGGAATGAGGTACTCCGGTCTACTCCCATATCCTGAAGTTGCTGATCCCACGCTTGAAAATTCTCTATGCTCGCCTGTTGACTTTGGATTCTGGCTTTTCTCTGCTGGTCCCTTCATCATAAAAATTCTTTCATGAGTTTCTTAAAACTTCTGATCTACTAGTAGTGGCCTTTTCGACTTTCCTGCAGGAGCAGGGATTATTCTCTATTGTAAATTAATTTTGTCACAATAATGAGATTTTGAGATGGAGGGGAAATAAATGACTAACAGCCTGCCATTTGGATTTAAAAGTTCAGAGTTATCTTAAATAAAAGTTTAAGAAAATTTTACAATGTTTTCCTTATCTTCTAATCACAGTCACATTACAGGCGACCTAAAAAATTCAGCATTAAAGCATTTACAGGTCACATCAAATTTTGTCACCATTGTACCTATCAATTGCTTGAAGATCACTGGCTGGATTCCATGTAGGGTCAAATAATACAACCACATTGGCACCAACAAAATTAAGGCCTAGTCCACCAGCCCTGTAGTAAATTAAAAAAAAAAAAAAACACACATTAAAACAGTAAAAATAAATTTTGCTCTGTAACTCAATGATGCCAGGTTTCTATAACAAAATAAATACAATATTACATTAACATTATAAAAGTAAGGTAATTAAAACACAAATATGCCACAAGGAAAATTGCTATGGAATTTTTTTTTTTTTGTACCACTCTAGAATATTCCTGAAGAACTATGGAAAGAGGATCATAACACTGTATAGGAGGCAGTGATCAAAACCACCCCAAAGAAAAAGTAATGCAAGAAGGCAAAATGGTTGTCTGAGGAGGCTTTACAAATAGATGAGAAAAGGAGAGAAGGGAAAGGCAAAGGAGAAGGGGAAAGATATACTCAAGTGAATGCAGAGTTCCAGAGAAGAGCAAGGAGAGATAAGAAGGCCTTCTCAAATGGACAATGCAAACAAATAGAAGAAAACAACAGAATGAGAAAGATTAGAGATCTCTTCAAGGAAACTGGAGATACCAAGGGAACATTTCATGCAACAATGGACAGGATAAAGGACAGAAATAGTAAGGACCTGACAGAAGCAGAGAGATTAAGAAGAGGTGGCAAAAACACAGAAAACTACACAAAAAAGATCTTAATGACCCAGAAAACCACAAAGGTATGGTCACTCACCTAAAGCCAGACATCCTGGAGTGTGAAGTCAAGTGGGCCTTAGGAAGCATTACTAAGAACAAAGCTAGTGTAGGTAATGGAATTATTGCTGAGCTATTTCAAATCCTAAAGGATGATGTTAAAATGCTACACTCAATATGTCAGCAAATTTGGAATACTCAGCAGTGCCCACAGGACTGGAAAAGGTCAGGTTTTCCTTCAATCTCAAAGGGCAATGCCAAAGAATGTTCAAACTACCATATAACTGCACTCAGTTCAAATGCTAGCAAGCTTATGCTCAAAATCCTACAAGCTAGGCTTCAGCAGTACATGAACTGAGAACTTCCAGATGTACAAGCTGGGTTTAGAAAAGACAGAGGAACCAGAAATCAAATTGCTAACATTTGTTGGATCATAGACAAAGTAAGGGAAATCCAGAAAAACATCAATTTGTGCTTCAGTGACTATGCTAAAGCCTTTGACTGTGTAGATCACAGCAAAGCAATGGACTTAGAAATGGGAATACCAGACCACCTTACCTGTCTCCTGAGAAACCTGTATGCAGGTCAAGAAGCAACAGTTAGAACCAGCCATGGAACAACAGACTGGTTCAAAACTGGGAAAGGAGTATGACAAGGCTCTGTATTGTCACCCTGCTTACTTAACTTCTATGCAGATTACCTCATGTGAAATGCTGGGCTGAATGAAGCTCAAACTGGAATCAAGACTGCCAGGAGAAATATGTCAATAACCTCACATATGCAGATGATACCACTCTAATGGCATAAAGTGAGGAAGAAATAAAGAGCCTCTTTTTGAGGGTGAAAGAGGAGAGTGAAAGAACTGGCTTAAATCGCATTCAAACACTAAGGTCACAGCATACAGTCCCATCACTTCACAGCAAACAGAAGGGGAAAAAATGGCAGCAGTGACAAATTTTCTTTTCTTGGGCTCCAAAATCACTATGGACAGTGACTGCAACCATGAAATTAGAAGATGCTTGCTCCTTGGGAGGAAAGCTATAACAGACTCAGACAGTATATTAAAAAGCAACGAAATCACTTTGCCAACAAAGGTCCGTATAGTCAAAGCTATAGTTTTTCCAGTAGTCATGTATGGATATGCGAGCTGGAGCATAAAGAAGGCTGGGCAATAAAGAACTGATGCTTTTGTATTGTGGCACTGGAGAAGACTCTTGAGAGTCCTTGGACTACAAGGAGATCTGACCAGTCAATCTAAAGGAAATCAACCCTGAATAGTCATTGGAAGGACTGATTCTGAAGTAGAAGTTCCAATTCTTTGGCCACCTGATGCAAAGAGATGACTCACTGGAAAAGATCCTGATTCTGGGAAAGATTGAAGGCAAAAGAAGGGGGAAACAGAGGATGAGATGTTTAGAGACCATCACTGACTCAGTGCACATGCATCTTAGCAAACTTTGGGAGACTGGAGGACAGGAGAGCCCGGCGTGCTGCAGTCCACGGGGTTGCAAAGAGTTGGACCTGACTTAGTGAGTGAGCAACAAGAGTAACAGAGTATCTCTAAGAAATTTGAGCATTAGAGCTCATTTAAGTAGGCTGTGCTGGTTTTTATATTTTTTGGATACTCAAATACTATTATCTAGGATTTTCCTAACATAACTTTTAAAAACTGCTAATATACTCTAGCTAAATAAATATGTACACTTAAAAAATGTACTTGTCTTTATTCCTCTAAGTGCAGCTCAACACCCTGGACATTATATATAAAATGAAACACAAGATTATGAAACCTGGAGGGAACACAGATTGGCTATAGACCACAAGAGGAACGACATGGCAGTGAGGTTCCTGGCTGTATTTTTGCCTAATATATCCCAGATTGGAATACCAGAGTGGGTTTCTATGCCCTTCTCCAAGGAAATCTTCTCAACCCAGGAATCGAACCCATGTCTCTTGCATTGCAGGCAGATTGTTTACTGAGTCACTTGGGAAGCTCCTTGAGAGAAGCCAATGAACAGGAAATGCCAAGAGCAAACAGTCACAGACCAAAAAAAAAAAAAAGAAAGAAAGAAACCTAAGACAACCCTCTCCCTTTAGGCAAAGAACCGGGAAAGGCATAGAGTTTTAAGACAGAAAAATGAAGACAATAACCAGCCTATTATTACAAACACCATAGAAAAAAAATCTGTGGCCCTAACCCTAACTTGGTCATCCAAGGCTGAGTGGGGAGACTAAATTTCCATCTTTGCCTGAC
Source organism: Antilocapra americana (assembly GCA_007570785.1). Taxonomy (NCBI): domain Eukaryota; kingdom Metazoa; phylum Chordata; class Mammalia; order Artiodactyla; family Antilocapridae; genus Antilocapra; species Antilocapra americana. Next base: position 17,627,886 of record ML661897.1, read on the forward strand.
AGTAAAGAGGTGCCTCTCATTCTCATTCAGGTGGTGTCAGGCAGACTGACAAAGGAGCTGGAACTTTTGACTTCTGCCAAGCTATAACCAAGGTCCCCTCTGTAGTGTGGGGAAAGCCATGCAGGAGCAGCAATAAAGTGCCTCAATCTCAGGATATCAACATAGGCCAAGCAAGAGACATGGATTTCTACCTCACGTGGCTGGCATGGTGTCTGGCTAAAACAGAAGTTTTAAATAAGATACAGAGTCTCATACTCAAAACATCAAGTATACAATAAAAAATTACTACTCTTACCAAGATCTAGGAAAATCTCAATTTCCATGAGAAAGACAATTAACATTTGACAACACTGCAAAGAATCAGATGTTCGAATTATCCGACAAGGATTTAAATGCAGCCAAAAGAAAGATGCTTAAAAAATGCTTGAAATATGCTTGAAACAAATTAAAAATATTAAGTCTCAGCAAAGAAAGAGAGGATACCAAACAAAAATTTTAGAACGGAAAAATAACTGAATAACAAAACTTGCTGGCTGGATTTGATACTATAGTGGAGATGACAGACAACAGAATCAATAAATATAGGAGCAGGTCAATATTATTTGCCCAATATAAACAACAGAAAGAAAATGTCCAGGAAAAAAAAAAGTCTTAGAGGCCTGAGGGACAGTAATAAAAGAGCTAATACTTGTATCACAGTAGTCCCAAGAGAAAAGAGAGAGTAACACTGAATGAAAAGGTACTGAAAGAAATACAGCTGAAAACTTCCCAAATTTGGGGAAAAAGATAAATCTATAGAATGCACAAACTGCATGAACTTCAAAATGATAAACCCAAAGAAAACTGTGTTTATATATAGTGTAATTAAACTCCCCGCAAACAGAACACAAGCTCTTATAAGGAGTCAGTGAGAAACTGTATCAACATACTGCTTTTAAGGGAACATGAATTCAAATAACAGTAGGTTTCTCATTAGAAACCAAGGTGGCCAGGAGGAAGCAGTACATTTTTCAAGTGCTCAAAGAACTATCAACACAAAATTCTATATCCAGTAAAAACACCCTTCAGGAATAAAAGGGAAATCATGACATTGTCAGACTAAGGAAAATTAATAGAATCTGTCACCAACAGACTTAGAAGCAAGATAAAACAACTAAAAAAGCCAACCAACATCCAGTCCTATCAAATTTACCTCAAAAGGGTTTTTTTCCTTTTTCTTGAGTCCCTTCTTCATTTCTATTTTCCCTTCCCCTATTTCAAACCTTGATATCCTACCTGTATGTATTACTTCATTGGCCTCCAATCTTCCCTTATCTTTGACCTCAGATCCATTCCCACATTACATAAAATAATAAAAAAAAAAGTACAGAATATAGAAAACTAGGGGCTTCCCAGGTGGCCCAATGGTAAAGAATCTGCCTGACAATGCAGGAGACACTGGAAATGCAGGTTTGATCCCTGGGTCAAGAAGATCCCCTGGAGGAAGAAATACCCATTCTAGTATTCTTGCCTGGAAAAATCCCATGGACAGAGGCGCCTAGTGGGCTACAGTCCATGGGGTCACAAAGAGTCGGCCGTGACTAAGCTACTGAGCACACGTGTAGAGAAAACTAAGTATGCCATTCCTCTATTTAAAACTTCTCAATTCTTTGGAGAGTCAAAGTTTTGTCTTCATTTAATTTGACCTCTGGTTAAAATATACAGTGAACAGAGGCCACAAAAGATACATGCCTATTTAGACAGTTTCAAAAATATGAAATTGTCTAATGGATCTGACAAATTCATTTTTCTACCAGCCAAACCATATCAGAAGACAAATAATTCACTGTGGAATGAAGCTATTTACAAAGATATTTTTTCTAGATATATCTAGCAAAACTGAATAATAAAATGTTTGTCCACTGATTTAAAAATTTCAGCTGCCTACATAGCTTTTTAGATTTTACCTAATAATAATTATTATCCTCTGATATTTTGAACTTTCTGTATCTAAATACCCTACATTTAGCAATTATTTTATTATATAATGATCATAAAATTTTGTATTTTTAAAGAGGAAAACTTAAAATCCAAGAAGAAAATCATTTTCTTTATATTCTACACTTTTCTAATCTCAACCTTCAAAGCCTTTCACTGAGGCTTTCTCTTGCTGTTTTTCCCTTTTCAGAAGCTTTATACTAGATACTATTCTTCCAGGGAGAGAAAATATTAAGTCTTATACAGTTTCTATCAAAATAGAAAGAAATTAATATTTATAGAGCATCTACTATACACCAGGAATGGTGCAAAAAATTTTCATATATCCTATACTTTCATCCTCAACACAGTTATATGAGCTATTATTCTCATTTTTACAGATGAGGAAATTGAGAATCAGAAATATTAATTTACTTGCTTAAAAGTTATCGAAGTGGCTAGCATCTGGATTCAAACCCAGGTATCCTGACTTACGTTTCAATATTCAATAGAAATTGAATAAGTGCCTTTGGAAAATAACTTATTAGGGGCAACAGCAAAAAGGTATCACAGAGACTTAAACTCAAAGAAAGGAATGAGGTGGGATAAAGAGCAAGATTTGGAAAACATTCTAGAAATAAGTAAATTAGGGGAGTAGGTGATTTAGATACCAAACAAGTAGAAGAAAAGTTAGAAGTTTACATGTCTACTATTGTGATGGGGAAATTTTTGAAAAATCAAGGTTCCAACTAGTTATGAAATTGAAGAGTGATAGATATTTTCTAACAACACCAAAATAAGTCTAGTCAACTGTTTAGTAAGTTGTGACATGAAATTACCTCAGATGTCCTAAATGAGTCACAGGAAGGTTACTACTAGTTGAGGTAACAATCTTCAAAGATATTGTGAAGACTGTTCAAGTTAATTCAGAGGCAATATTTCTTTTAAAGAAAAAAATAATCTCTAAACTCTATCTCTAGAGACGAGATGCTTCTCTATTTGATGATAATACAATTCAGAACTGCAACCTTTTCAAACCTGTCACTCCTCTCATATGGCTGAGAGCAAAAGCTTACTCCTTAAGCAATAAAACACAAAAAGAATATAGCTCTTTTAAACCTGAGAAATGGTATTAAGACAAACCCATAATCAACATGCAGGCTATTCATTCTTTAGGTCTTTCACATTCTATTTTGTCTCAAAAATAAATAAAAATTATATTTAACCATATCTAATGTTACACACAAAAAAATGCCATCAATAAATTAAGTTTTATTGTTATGTATAAACTATTATAAAAATCCTGCATGCGACAATGAAGACTGAAGATACTGCATGCCACAACAAAGACCTGGCACACCAAATAGATATTTTTTAAAAGGTCAAATAAAGTATTCACTTACTGAGAAGCCTAAATATTTAACCAACACCATGCTCATAGATAGGAAAGTTCAAAAGCATTAAAATGTCATTTTTCTACAAAGTCATTATAAACTCAGTGATTCCAATAAAAATTTCAACCCAAGGAAAAAAGCCAGAAAACCTTCCCTCAATGAACTGAAGGAGATGAATATGGAAAGCTAAGCTTTAAGGTATCGACATTCCAGAATAAAGATTATTCACAGAATGAGAGTTTAAAGCAAAAAAATAAATACATTATTTAAAAGACTAAACTTAAGTTATTGAAAATAATAAGACTGCCATACTTTTCAGAATATAGAGCCAAAAAAGATAAAAACACAAAGCAAGAGATCAAAGTTCACAGGTTTAAAGAATCATTCCAGGGGAATTCCCTGGTGGTCCAGTGGTTAGAATCCCAAGCTTTCACTGCTGAGGGCCTGTGTTTATCCCTGGCTGGGGAACTAAGACTCCACAAGCTATGCAGTGCAACTCTGTTCCTCCCCCAAAAAAGAATCATTGTAGGAACACTAAAATCAGATAACCTAGGGACCAAGAGAGACACTAGAAAAAACTGAAGAGAAGCCACTGTCAAAGAAATAATCAAAGAGAATTTTCCAGAGTTCAGAAATACAAGCCTTCAGATTACACCCAGCAAAATAAGTGAACAAAAACTCACGTCAAGACTCAAATACTGGACTTTCCTGGTAGTACAGTGGGTAAGAATCTGCCTGTCAATGCAGGGGACATGGGTTCAATCCCTCGTCTGGGAAGATTTCACGTGCTGCAGAGCAACTAAGCCCATGCATCACAACCACTGAGCCACACTCCATAACTCTGAAGCCTGTGCATCCTAGAGTCTGCACAATGCAACTAGTGAGCCCGTGCGCTGCAACTACTGAAGCCCATGTGCCTAGAGTTTGTGCTCTGCAACAAAAGAAGCCACTGTAATGAGAAGCCCAGGTACCACAATGAAGAGTAGTTCCTCAGGCTGCAACTAGAGAAGGCCCTTGCAGCAACCAAAAATAATTAATTAATTTAATTTTTAATTGATTTATAAAAGACTCAAATATCACTGTGAAATTCCAGATTACAACAGGTTGATTGGCATTAGACAAAATTTGAGAAATACTAAATACCAGAAAACAGTGTTGAAGAACTAAAGAGCCTCTTGATGAAAGTGAAAGAGGAAAGTGGAAAAGTTGGCTTAAAGCTCAACAATCAAAAAACTAAGATCATGGCATCCAGTCCCATCACTTCATGACAAATAGACGGGGAAACAGTGGAAACAGTGCCTGAATTTATTTCTGGGGGCTCCAAAATCACTGCAGATGGTGATTACAGCCATGAAATCAAAAGATGCTTACTCCTTGGAAGGAAAGTTATGATCAACCTAGACAGCATATTAAAAAGCAGAGACATTACTTTGCCAAAGTCCATCTAGTCAAGGCTATGGTTTTTCCAGTGGTCATGTATGGATGTGAGAGTTGGACTATAAAGAAAGCTGATGCCGAAGAATTGATGCTTTTGAACTGTGGTGTTGGAGAAGACTCTTGAGAGTCCCTTGGACTGCAAGGAGATCCAACTAGTCCATCCTAAAGGAGATCAGTCCTGGGTGTTCACTGGAAGGTCTAATGTTGAAGCTGAAACTCCAATACTTTGGCCACCTGATGAGAAGAGCTGATTCATTTGAAAAGACCTTGATTTGGGGTAAGATTGAAGGCAGGAGGAGAAGGGGATGACAGAGGATGAGATGGTTAGATGGTATCACCGACTCAATGGACATGAGTTTGGGTAAACTCCAGGAGTTGGTGATGGAGAGGCGTGCTGCAGTTAATGGAGTCACAAAGAGTTGGACACGACTGAGCAACTGAATTGAACTGAACCGAATATCTACAAAGATCTGAAAAGAAATTCTCTACAACTGGCCAAAGCAATTACATGAGATCACGTAAAAGACATTTTATGATACTCAAAAATACATTAAATTTATTTTCTATATATTCTGGCATATAAAGTTATTTGTTAAAATAGCTGACAGATAATATAGACAGATGACAAAAGTAGAAGAAACAGTGGATGTGGGCTAATGTTAATACCACACATTACAAGTACTTAGAAGATACTGTAGAAAGTTGCTGGACTAAAAATCAAAGATTAAAGTATATTATTTAAGGCTAAAAATTAATTAATGGACAAAAATTAAAAAGAGTAAAGACTACATGGAAAATGGGGAGGGGGAAGTAAAAGAAAACTAAACTTCCCTTTAACATAACAAAAAGTCCAAGCTGTTGATAAACTAAAAGATAATGAATTAGGATTCTGGCAAAAATAATGAACTGAGCCAGTGTGAAAGTCTTTTGTTTCAGCACCTAGAATTAAATATAAATTTCTGCAAAACAAGAAAAATGAAACAAAAACTGAGTGTATCTCTTTTGAAAAACATAGCTGATGGATGTATTTATTATGTTTGGTAAAGTTCTTTATGTAACAAGTGTAAGGACTTAGGTAACAAATCATTCTTTGAATTCAGTCACAGGAAAACAATAATCCAAAACTTCTTGTGCCCTGGTTGGGATGCCTAACAGAGAAGTCAAAGTAAAATCACAGTAATGGGGAACTCTTACAGTCTCCTAAGGATTTACAGAGGAAAAAAGCCCCACTGAAGATAAGCTCAAAATAAAAAATTACAAAATGTGTGAAGAAACCATCTACCATGAGCAAGAGCCAGAGGGAAGAACAAATAGAAGGATTAGCACCCCCAAAAAACAGGAGTTAAATAGAGTAAAAATGCCACTCAAAAAGATATTTTAAAAAATGACTAAAACTACTAAAGAAATAAAAGCTAACAGTGTGGAGGTTCCTTAAAAAGCTGCAAATAGACCTGCCATATGACCCAGCAATCCCACTGCTGGGCATATACACCGAGGAAACCAGAATTGAAAGAGCCACGTGTACCCCAATGTTCATCGCTGCATTGTTTACAATAGCCAAGACATGGAAGCAACCTAGATGCCCATCAACTGAGGAATGGATAAGAAAGCTGTGGTACATATACACAATGGAATATTACTCAGCATTAAAAAAAAAAATTCATTTGAAGCAATTCTACTCAGATGGACGAAACTGGAGCCCATTATCCAGAGTGAAGTAAGCCAGAAGCAAAAACAACAATATAGTATATTAACGCATATATATGGAATTTAGAAAGACAGTAACGAGAACCCAACATGCGAGACAGCAAAAGGAACGCAGATGTATAGAATAGACTCGTGGACTTTGTGGATGAGGGTAAGGGTGGGATGATATGGGAGAAGGGCATTGAAGCATGTTAATTGTCATGTGTCTAATCAATCGCCAGCCCAGGGGGGAGGGAGGAGGGAGGGAGGTTCCGGAGGGGAAGCATATGTAAACCCATGGTGATATCATGACAATGTATGGCAAAAACAATAAAAAAAAAATACCTACAAAAAAATAAAAAATAAAAAAAAAGAAATAAAAGCTAGAAACCATAAAAAAACAAAAAATATATATAAATGATCAGCTAGATTTGAAAAACATAAGGAAGACCTTTTTAAAAATTTGAGTATATTCCTATGCTATGCACAGTATCCACATGACTTCTTTATTTTGACTCTCTCAATCCCCTACAACTTTTAACCCCTTCTCCCTACTGCTTCCCTTTGGGCAACCACTAGCTTGTTCTCTGTATCTGAGTCTGTTTTGCTATATTTGTCCTTTTATTTTTTAGATACTACATGTAAGTGAAATCATATAGTACTTGTCTTTCCCTATCTGATTTATTTCACTTAGATTATACACTGTAGATTCACCCATGTTGTCACAAAGGGCAAGATTTCATCTTTTTGTGGCTAAGTAATATTCCATTGTATACATATATATGTATATATACATAAAGTATATATATATCTCTACGTGTATGTGTGTAATCATTATCCATTTCATTTATCAATAGACACTTAGGTTGTTTCTGTGTCATAATTATATATACTGCCGCAATGAACATACCTATATCTATTCAAATTAGTGATTTTCATTTTCTTCAGATAAATGACCAAAAGTGAAATTGCCAGATTGTGTAACAGTTGTACTTTTAATTTTCTGAGGAGCCTCCATACTGGTTTTCATAGTGACTGTATTAGCTTAGATTCCCAGTGCAGAATGGGAATTCAGCACTGCAGAATGGTTGCCTTTCCCCATATCCTCAACAACATCTGTTATCTGTGTTTTGTTTTTTTGGTAAAAGTTACCCTGACAGGTATGAGGTGCTATCTTTCTGGTTTGATCTGCATTTCCCTGATGATTAGTGATGTTGAGCACCTCATCACGGGCCTACTGGCCATCTTTATGTCTTCTTTGGAAATATATCTATTTGGGAACTCTGCTGATTTCTTAATTGGATTATCTGGTTTTTTTATATTAAGTTTTATGAGTTCCTTAAGTTTTTTGGATATTAACCCCTTACTGAATATATCATTTACAATATCTTCTCCCATTCAATAGGTTGCCTTTTTCTTTTGTTGATAGTTTCCTTCACTATGCCAAAGCTCTTTAGTTTGATGTAGTCACATGTTTATTTTTGTTCTTACTGTCCTTGCCCAGAAAAATTCAAAAAACATTTACAAAGATCAACGCCAAAGAGCTCACTGCTTATATTTTCTTCTAGGAGTTTTATGGTTTTAGGTCTAACATTAAATGTTTAATCCACTTTGCATTTATTTTTGTGTCTGGTATTAGAAAAGAGTCTACTTTCACTCTTTTACATGTATCTGTCCAATTTTCCCAACATCACTTATCGAAAAGACTTTTTCCCCCACTGAATATTCTTGGCTGCTTTATGATAAATTAGTTGACCACATAAATGTGGGTTTATTTATGGGCTCTCTATTCTATTCCACTGATCCATTTGTCTGGTTTCATACCAGTACCATATTATTTTGATTATTATGGCTTTGTATACCACACAAATTTGATGCTGAAAACAGGAAACAAGAGAACTCTAGCCTTGCATATTCTCAAGTTCTCTTTGGCTATCTGGGGTCTTCTGTGGTTCCACACAAATTTTAGGACTATCTGTTCTGTGAAAAATGTAATGGATATTTTGACAGTGATTGTATTGAATATAAAGATTACTTTGGGTTATACGGACATTTTAACAATATTAATTCTTTCAATCCATTACCATTTATTTGTTTATCTTTCCATTTATTTGTATTCACTTTCTTTCATATTTATGTTACAGTTTTCAGTAAATATGTCATTTACCTCCTTGGTTAAATTATTCCTAACTATTTTATTCTTTCTGATGTAGTTGTAAAAGAAATTGTTTACTTGATTTCTCTGATAGCACATTATTTGTGTATAGAAATGCAACAGATTTCTGTATGATAATACTGTCTCCTGCAACTTTGTTGTTGTTGTTTAGTTTCTAAGTCATGTTCAACTCTTTGCCATCCCATGGACTGTAAGCTCACCAGGCTCCTCTGTCCATGGGATTTTCCAGGCAAGAATACTGGAGTGGGTTGCCATTTCCTCCTTCAGGGGATTTTGTCAACCCAGGGATCCAACCTACATATCCTGCTTGGCGGGCAGACTTTTTCCCATTCTGAGCCACCAGGGATGCATCCTGCAACTTTACTGAATGCATTTATTAGTTCTTATAGTTTTCTGGTAGTATCTTCAGGGTTTTCTAATATATATAGAATCATGATATCTGCAAATAGCGACAGTTTTGCTTCTTCTGTTCCTATTTGGATGCCTTTTATGTATCTTTCTTACCTGAATACTGTGGCCAGGAATCACTGTACCATGTTGAATAAAACTGGTAAGAGTGGGTATCCTTGTTTTGTTCCTGACTTTAGAAAAAAAGTTTTAAGCTTTTTACTACTGAGTATATTATTAGCTGTTGGTTTTCCATATATGGCCTTTATTCTGTTATGTTCCCTCTATAACCACTTTATTGAAGGTTTTTATGATAAAAAACAGACACTGAATTTTGTCAAAATCTTTTTCTGCATCTATTGATATGATCATACAACTTTTCTTCTTCTTTAATGTGATCTATCGCATTGATTGATTTGTGGGTATTGACTCCTACTTGCATCTTTGGGATAAATCTTACTTCATCATGGTGTTTGATCATTTCAACTATTATTGAATCCCATTTGCTAATATTGGTTGAAGATTCTTAGATCTACATTCATCAGGTATCATGCCTTGTGATTTTCTTTTTTATGTGATATCTTTGTCTGGTTTTGGTATCAAGGTTAATGCTGGCCTTGTAAAATGAGTTTGAAAGTGTTTCTTTTGCTTCAATATTTTTGGAATAGTTGGACAAGACTAGGTATTATCTGTTCTTTATTTGGCCAAGCCACTTGACTTATGGGATCTTAGTTCCCCAACCAGAGATCAAACCTGGGCCCCCTGTGGTGGAAGCATGAAGTCCTAACCACTGGACATCCAAGAAAATCTCAACCGGTTCTTTAAATACTTGGTAGAATTCCTCTGTGACGCCATCTGATTCTAGACTTTTGTTTATCAAGAGTTTTTTGACTACTGATTCAATTTCATTACATCAATCAGTCAGTTTAGATATTTTATTTCTTCCTGATTCAGTCTTTGAAGACTGTATATTTCCAGGAATTTATACATTTTTTTCCAGGTTGTCCAATCTGTTGGCACATAATTATCTACAGCAGTTTCTTATGAATGTTTGTATTTCTGTGATATTGTTTGTAGCTTCTCTTTTATTTCTTATTTTATTGATAGGTATATGCTGCTGTTGTTCAGTTGCCCAGCTGTGTCCAACTCTTTGTGAACTCATGGATTGCAGCATACCAGGCTTCCCTGTCCCTCAGTGTCTCCTGAAGTTTGCCTAAGTTTCTGCCCATTGCATTGGTGATGCCATCCAGTCATCTTATCCTCTGACACCCTCTTCCCCTTCTGCCCTCAATCTTTCCCAGCATCAGGGACTTTTCCAGAGAGCTAGCTATTCGCATCTGGTGACCAAAATACTGGAGAATCAATTTCAGCATCAGCCCTTCCAATGAGTATTGATTTCCTTTAAGACTGACTGGTTTGATCTCTTTGTTGTCCGAGGGACTCTCAGGAGTCTTCTTCAGCACCACAGTTCAAAGGCATCAATTCTTTGGCATTCTGCCTTCTTTATGGTCCAGTTCTTACAACTGTATGTGACCACTGGGAAGACCATAGATTTGACTATATGGACCTTTGCTGGCTGAGTAACATCTTTGCTTTTCAGCACACTGTCTAGGTTTGCCACAGATTTCCTGAAAAGAAGCAATCGTCTTCTGATTTCATGGCTGCAGTCACCATCTGCAGTGATTTTAAAGCCCAAGAAGAGGAAATCTGTCTCTACTTCCATCTTTGCCCCTTCTACTTGCCATTTAGTAATGGAGCCAGATGCCATGATGTTAGCTTTTTTAATATTTAGTTTTAAGCTAGCTTTTTCACTCTCCACCTTCACTCTCCTCAAGAAGTTCTTTAGTTCCTCTTCACTTTCTGCCATTAGTGTGATATCATCTGCATATCTGAGGTTGCTGATGTTTCTCCTGCCTATCTTGATTCTAGCTTATCATTCATCCAGCCTTGCTTTTCTCATGGTGTGCTCAGGTTATAGGTTAAATAAACACGGTGACAGCAGACAGCCCTGTCGTATTCCTTTCTCAATCCTGAACCAATCAGTTATTCCATACAGGGTTCTAACTGCTGCTTTCTGACCCACATACAGGTTTCTTAGGAGAGAGGTAAGATGGTCTGGTACTCCCACCTCTTTAAGAACTTTTCACAGTTTGTTATGATCCACACAGTCAAAGGCTTTAGCGCAGTCAATGAAACAGAGGTAGATATTTTTCTGATATTCCCTTGCTTTCTCTTTAATCCAGTGAATGTTGGCAACTTGATCTCTGGCTCTTCTGCCTTTTCTAAACCCAGCTTGAACATCTGGAAGTCCTTGGCTCCCGTAATGCTGAAGCCTAGCATGACAGAGTTTAATTAGGACCTTACTAGCATAGCATGGGGGATGAGTGCAACTGTCAGATGGTTTGAAGACTGTTTAATACTACTATAGGTGTATACTTATTGACAGTGACATTTTGTTAACTGCTTTCTGCTTGCTTTTGTAATATTTCTTTGATCTTCTTTTAGTCTCTTTCCTTGTGGTATGATAACTTTCTTTAGTGTTATGTTTGGGTTTCTTTCCCTTTTATTTTTCTGTATCTGTTGTAAATTTTTGGTTTATGATTACCATGAGGCTCATATATATTAACATGTGTGTGCATATATACATATGTATACATACATACACACATCTATACAAACACACACACACGTTGTTCCTGTTGTTCAGTCCCCCAGTCTTGTCTGAATCTTTGAGACCCCATGGACTGCAGCACACCACCTCTCTGTCCCTCACCATCTCTTGAAATTTGCCCAAGTTTGTATCCATTGCATTGGTGATGCTATTCAGCCATCTCATCCTCAAATGGCCTCTTCACCTTTTGCCCTCAATCTTTCCCAGCATCAGGGACTTTTCCAATCTGAGTTAGCTGTTTGTACCAGATGACCAAAATACTGGAGCTTCAGCTTCAGCATCAGTCCTTCCAATGAGTATTCAGAGTTAATTTCCCTTCAGATTGACTGGTTTGATCTCTTTGCTGTCCATGGGACTTTCAGGAGTCTTCTCCTATACCATAATTCGAAGGCATCAATTCTTTGGTATTCTGCCTTGTTTACAGTCCAGCTCAATATATATACACATACATATATGTATACTTACATATATATTTATATACACATATATACATAATTTTATATATATACACACATACACACATCATATAAATCTGTTTTAAAATGACAGTTGCTTAAGTTCGAATGCTTTTAAGCACTACATTTTTACTCCCCACCCCATGTTTTATGTTTTGAATACCGTATTTTACATCTTTCTATTTTTTGTATCACCTAACTCAAGTTGTAGTTATTTTTAAAACTTTTCCTTTTTTAAAAAAAACAAAGCATATTTGATTTAGAATGTTGTGTTAGTTTCTAATGTATAGTAAAGTGATTTAGTTACATCACTTTTCAGATTCTTTTCCATTTTAAATACTGAAGGTAGTTCCGCAACTTCTGTCTTTTAATCTTCACTCTACCCCTTTTTAAGGGTTTGAACTGCTGCCTTTGCTATATATTTGTCTTTATTAGTGAGATTTTTTTCTTTCATATATTTTGTTATTTCTGGTTATGGCCTTCTCCTTTCACTTCAAGAAGATTCTTTCACATTTGTTATAGGATCCATTTTGTGATGATGAACTTTTAGTTTCTGCTTGTGTGGCAAACTTCTTCTCACCTTCAATTCTGAATGATAGCCTTGCTGGGTAAAGTATTCTTGGCCATAAGTTTTTTTTTTTTTTTCATTTCAGTACTTTAAATATAATGTGTTACTCCTTCCTGTCCTACAAAGTTTTGCTGAAAAATCAGCTGACAGGACTTCTAAACATAAAAAATAGATTTTAAAATTAAAAATTCAATGGACAGATTAAATAGCAATTTGCAATATAGCTGAAGTGATAATTAGGAATTCTATGGCAGAGCTCATCAAATTAAGACTACAGGTGAGCAGAACAGGAATGAAAGATAATTGGTTGTCAGAAGTTCTGTACTATTTGAACTGTTGTTGAAGGCATTTATTACCTTTAAAACATTTTTTAAAAGTTAAAAATGCTTATGTATGTTTCATAAAACTTAGCTGAAGACAGTGTTCCATGTCATTTAATACTGAGTATTTAAGGACTTATGTGTGAAATTCTTCTTGAATTCACTCACAGGTAAATGGAAATCTAGAGCTTCTCAGGCATTAGCTGCAAGAATTCAAGAACAATTTTAGTCCTCAGCAGTTAAGTAGCTCATTCACCATATATATTTGATTTCTCATTGTAATTTTTCTGTTTTTTGGCCCTGCTGTATAACTTGTGCGATCTTAGATCTTTTACCGGGGATTGAACATATCCTATGGCAGTGAAAGCACTAAGTCCTAATCACTGGACCTCCAGGGAATTTCCAAAGCAATTTTTTTTTTTACTTACTTTTTCCTTTCTTGTATTTTATACTTTTTTTTAAGTCCCTTGAGATTAATTTAAAAAATATACAAACAGCTCATAAAGCTCAATATCAAGAACAACAACAAACAATCCAATCAAAAAATGGGCAGAAGACCTAAACAGACATTTCTTTAAAGAAGACATACAGATGGGCAACAGGCACATAAAAAAATGTGTAAAATCACTAATTATTAGATAAATGCAAATCAAAACTACAATGAGGTGTCACTTTACTCCAGTCAGAATGGCCATCATTAAAAAGTCTATAAATAATAAATGCTGGAGAGAGAAAAGGGAACCCTCCTACACTGCTGGTGGAAATGTAAACTGGTATAACCACTATGAAAAACAGTGTAACTACCATATGATCCTACAATTCCACTCCTGGGCATATATCTGGAGAAAACTATTACTGGAAAAGATACATCCATTCCAGTGTTCACTGCAGGACTATTTATAAGAGCGAAGACATGGAAGTAACCTAAATGTCCATCCACAGATGAATGGATAAATTCACATATATACAAGGCAGCAACATGGATGGACTTTGAAGTTTCCTTACTAAGTGAAGTAAGCCAGATAAAGATAAATATCATACGATATCACTTATATGTGGAATTGAAAGAAAGATACAAATGAACTTATATTTAAAACAGAAAAAAGCTCACAGATCAAGGGAGAGAAGGGATATGTTAGGAGCACAGGATCAACATATATACACTACTATATATAAAACAGATAACCAACAAGAACCTACTATATAGCATAGAGAACTATACTCAGTATTTTGCAATAACATTAAAGGGAAAAGAACCTGAAAAATAATATAGGTTATTGAATCTTTCTGCTGTATACCTGAAATGTACATGACATTCTAAGTCAACTATACTACAATCTTGAATAATTAAATAAATAAACTTTCTTTGAAATTCTTTTTGAAAGACAGTGGGAGTATATCTATCAAATACTCATTATACTAGATGTTAAAAATTTACAGATTTGCTACCCCCGCCAAAAGAGACTAATCTTCTCAGGTGTTTATATCAACTTAAATTTTTCTCTAAAGTATGTGTGTGTCTTAAAAAGTTTACTAAGATTCATAAACAGGTGTTAGAACTGATTTAGCTTTATAAAACCTATAAATGTTCAGTTGCTCACCTTGAGACCAGGTGGTCCATTAAGCCCTGTGGGTTCTCAAGGGTTCCTTGACCACAGTTTGAAAATCACTGGTACATGTGACTCTCAACTATTCGATTAAAACTTGATTATTCAATTAAGTCTGACTGTTCCAACCACAACACACGAGTCAAAAAACTACAGAATATTCCGATGAAGAAGTGTCCCCTTTTCGGATATTTTAAAAAATAAAGCCAGGCATATAGAGGATGAAAATAATAGAACTGACAGAAAAGTTTAGATAAAACTCAATATTGTTATCCCAGTCAAAATTAATAGCATTTTTGTTTCTTCTCCTTAAAGCTAAATGAAACACAGCAATAGAAGCATAACCACTGAAGATCCAGTAATAGTTTAAGGATAATCTTAAATCTTAAGAGCAATTAGATAGAAATCAAGTTATAAATTTTTATTTTCTTACATTGTAGAGACAAGGCAAATGTTTACATCTTGAGTGCTGTTGAATTCTTTCACAATCTTGATTCTTTCCTCTGATTTTGTACTTCCATCAAGTCGTCGGTAATCAAGTCCAGATGCCATACAGTATTGCTGCAGCACATCAAGCAACTAGAGGAAAGATACAGAGACATTCAAAGATAAACTTATGGTTTAATAAGTTTCATATCACTATATAGATGAGTTTTACTAAGTATTAATATCACTATTCACAATTTCTTTCTTATAAGTACAAGGGCAACAAATATTTTTCTAATTTCTGACTCATACATCTTCTGACTATTATAATGAAACTGACTAACATTCACCTACCTTTGTTTTAAAAAAAGAAAAATCAATCTTTCAAGGGAAAAAATCAATCTCTAGCTTTCTAAACTAACAAAAAAAAGGACTAAAAAGAAAAGTATTGGCCAACTCATTTATCTAATTATATTAATTATTTTTGCTGTAGTCCACATTCTAAAATATCTTAAATATCTTAAAGAACATTTTAATTATTAAGAAAAATATCTAATTAGAGAATTAGAAATCTATCTTTATGTTTGCTATTTGATAGTAAGTAATTTGGATATAATTGAGATTTAAGTATCCATTTTAAAAGTCATTTACCTCATTACCATTTCCTACACAAATTATTAAGAAGTAGAAGATATTAGGAAGAGGTGGCAAGAATACACAGAAGAACTATATAAAAGATCTTCATGACACAGATAATCACGATGATATGATCACTCATCTAGAGCCAGATATCCTGGAATGTGAAGTCAAGTGGGCCTTAAGAAGCATCACTACGAACAAAGCTAGTTGAGGTGATGCAATTGCAGTTGAGCTATTTCAAATCCCAAAATATGATGCTGTGAAAGTGCTGCACTCAATAAGCTAGCAAATTTGGAAAACTCAGCAGTGACCATAGGACTTGAAAAGGTCAGTTTTCATTCCAATTCCAAAGAAAGGCAATGCCAAAGAATGCTCAAACTACTGCACAATTGCACTCATCTCACATGCTGGCAAAATAATGCACAAAATTCTCCAAGCCAGGCTTCAGCAATACATGAACCGTGAACTTCCAGATGATCAAGCTGGTTTTAGAAAAAGCAGAGGAACCATAGATCAAATTGCCAACATCCGTTGGATCATTCAAACAGCAAGAGAGTTCCAGAAAAACATCTACTTCTGCTTTATTGACAATGTCAAAGCTTTTGACCGTGTGGATCCTAATAAACGGTGGAAAATTCTGAAAGAGATGGGAATACCAGACTATCTCTCCTGTCTCTTGAGAAATCTGTATGCAGGTCAAGAAGCAACAGTTAGAACTGGACATGGAACAACAGACTGGTCCCAAATCGGAAAAGGAGGACGTCAAGGCTATATATTGTCACCCTGCTTATTTAACTTATATGCACAGTACATCGTGAGAAATGCTGGACTGGATGAAGCACAGGTTGGAATCAAGATTGCTGGGAGAAATATCAATAACCTCAGATATGAAGATGACACCACCCTTATGGCAGAAAGTGAAGAAGAATTAAAGAGCCTCTTGAAGAAAGTGAAAGAAGAGAGTGAAAAAGTTGGCTTAAAGCTCAACATTCAGAAAAGTAAGATCATGGGCATCTGGTCCCAACACTTCATGGCAAATAGATGGGGAAACAGTGACAGACTTTACTTTTTGGAATCCAAAATCACTGCAGATGGTGATTGCAGCCATGAAATTAAAACATGCTTGCTCCTTGCTAGAAAAGTTATAACCAACCTAGACAGCATATTTATTTTTATTTTTTTAAATCATACCATCTTCAAATTACCTAAATTGCTTATTCAACCAACAGATGATACAAAATCTTTCCAACGAATTTAAACCAACAGGTCCACCCATCATGGGGGCTTTGGATGGCTTTTTAAATTTTTATTTATTTTTTTTAATTTAAATTTTCTTTACTTGATTGTGTTGGTTTTGCCATACAATGACATGAAACCGCCATGGGTTTACATATGCTCCCCCTCCAGAACCCCCCTCCCTCCCCCCCCCAATTCCCTCCCCCTGGGACACCTCGGTGCACTAGGCCCAAGCATCAATCCTGGGCTGGTGATTGATTTCACATATGGTAATTGACATGTTTCAATGCCATTCTCCCATATCATCCCTCCCTTGCCCTCTTCCACAGAGTCCACGTGTCTGTTCTATACATCTGCGTTCCTTTTGCTGTCTCACATGCAGGGTTCTTGTTACCATCTTTCTAAATTCCATATATATGCGTTAGTATACTGTATTGTTGTTTTTCCTTCTGGCTTACTTCACTCTGGATAATAGGCTCCAGTTCCGTCCACCTGAGTAGAACTGATTCAAATGAATTTTTTTT
The DNA here is from genome assembly GCA_007570785.1 of Antilocapra americana. Classification (NCBI taxonomy): domain Eukaryota; kingdom Metazoa; phylum Chordata; class Mammalia; order Artiodactyla; family Antilocapridae; genus Antilocapra; species Antilocapra americana. Next base: position 17,645,368 of record ML661897.1, read on the forward strand.
TTAATGCTGAGTAATATTCCATTGTGTATATGTACCACAGCTTTCTTATCCATTCGTCAGTTGATGGGCATCTAGGTTGCTTCCATGTCCTGGCTATTGTAAACAATGCAGCGATGAACACTGGGGTACACATGGCTCTTTCAATTCTGGTTTCCTCAGTGTATATGCCCAGCAGTGGGATTGCTGGGTCATATGGCAGGTCTATTTGCAGTTTTTTAAGGAATCTCCACACTGTTTTCCATAGTGGCTGTACTAGACAGCATATTTAAACACAGAGACATTACTTTGCCAACAAAGGTCCATCTAGTCAAAGGTATGGTTTTCCAGTAGTCATGTATGGATGTGAGAGTTGGACTATAAAGAAAGCTAAGCACCAAATAATTGATGCTTTTGAATTATGGTGTTGGAGAAGATTCTTGAGAGTCTCTTGGACAGCAAGGAGATCAAACTAGTGAATCTTAAAGGAAATCAGTTCTGACTATTCACTGGAAGGACTGATGCTGAAGCTGAAACTCCAATACTCTGGCCACCTAATGCAAAGAACGGACTCATTTGAAGATACCCTGATGCTGCAGATGATTGAAGGTGGGAGAAGGGGACAGCAGAGGATGAGATGGTTGGATGGCATCATCAACTTGATGGACAAGAGCTTGAGTAAGTTCCAGGTGTTGCTGATGGACAGGTAAGCCTGGTGTGTTGCAGTCCAGGGGGTGGCAAAGAGTCAGACATGACTGAGTGACTGAACTGACAGAAGATTCATAAGCGGTAAATGTGGCTGGATGTTCTGTTTATCTCTTTAAGATACAAAGATGTCTTTATAGGCTTTTTTCAGTCTCAGGAACTAGACCTGAGTCAATCAAAAATATGCTTCAGACAAAACTCACCTTGGTGGAAAAGGAGAAAAGAAGAACTTTATCTTTGTTTTTCCTACAATGATTTAAAAGCTGCTGAAGAACCTGGAAGGGAACCACAAGAACATCAGTGAACCAGTTTCAATAAAAAGTATACTTTATATACACAAACATTACTTAGGAATTTTTTAAAAATTATTTTTATACAATATAATCTCAGTAATCTTTGATAATTCCCTTCATTTTTTCCAAGTTTAAAGTATAAGACATTACATGAAATTCATCATCATATTGTTAAAAATGAGGTAAATTAAATTGCTCAAGGACTTAGTTCATCTCATCTGGTTTTAATAAAAAGGAAGCATTTTCATTATGAGATGCACTTAAATGAATTAATTTAATTTCTAAAAACACTTTTTTATACTTACAGTATGTTCAGAAACTAAATTACAGAACAGTACTTCTTTTAGGACTTGGGCCTAGATATATATCTAATATTAAGAAAACTAGAGATACCAAGGGAACATTTCATGCAAGGATGGGCACAATGAAGGACAAAAATGGTATGGACCTAACAGAAGCAGAAGAGATTAAGAAAAGGTGTACACAGAAGGACTGTGCAGAAAAAGGACCCAGATAACTGCAACGGTGCAGACACTTACCTAGAGCCAAACAACCTGGAGTGTTAAGTCAAGTGAGCCTCAGGAAACATTACTAATTACTGTGAACAAAGCTAGTGGAGGTAACAGAACTCCAACTGAGTTATTTATAATCCTAAAAGATGATGCTGTTAAAGTGCTATACTCAATATGTCAGCAAATTTGGAATACTCAGCAGTGGCCACAGGACTGGAAAAGGTCAGCTTTCATTCTAATCCCAAAAAAGGACAATGCCAAAGAATGTTCAAACTACCATACAATTGTGCTCATTTCACATACGAGCAAGGTGACCCTCAAAATCCTACAAGCTAGGCTTCAGCACTACATAAATCAAGAACTTCCATATGTACAAGCTGGGTTTCAAAGAGGCAGAGGAAGCAGAAATCAAATTGCCAATAGCTATTGGATCATGGAGAAAGCAAGGGAGTTCCAGAAAAACATCTACTTATGTCTCATTGACTAGGCTAAGGCGTTTGACTCTGTGGATCACAATAAACTACAGAAAACTCTTAAAGAGATGGGAGTATCATACCACCTTATCTGCCTTCTGAGAAACCTGTTTGCAGTTCAACATGTAATAGGTAGAACGAGACATGGAACAATTAACTGATTGAATATTGAGAAAGGCATAAGACAAGGCTGTATATTGTTCACTGCTTATTTAACTTCTGTGCAGAGTATACCATGCGAAATGCTGGGCTAGATGAATCCCAAGCTGGAATCAAGACTGCCAGGAAAAATATCAACAACCTCAGATATACATATTATACCATTCTAATGGCATAAAGTGAAGAGGAATGAAAGAGCCTCTCAATGAGGGTGAAGAGGAGAGTGGAAAAGCTGGCTTGAAACTCAACATTAATAAAAACTAAGATCATGGCTTAGTTGGAGCTTCCCTGATGGCTAGAGGGTACAGAGTCTGCCTGCAATGTGGGAGACCTGAGTTCGATCCCTGGGATGGGAAGATCCCCTGGAGAAGGAAATGGCAACCCATTCCAGTATTCTTGCCTGGAAAATCCCATGGATGGAGGAGCCTGATAGTCTACAGTCCTATGCCTGGAGAATCCCATTGACAAAAGAGACTGGCAGGCTACACCCCATGGGGTCATAAAGAGTCGGACATGACTGAGCAACTCACACACACACAAGATCATGGCAAAATGAAAGGTAAAAAATGGGAGCAGTGACAGATTTTCTTTTCCTGGGCTGCAAAATCACTGCAGTGACTACAGCCATGAAATCAGAAGACACTTGCTTCTTGAAAGAAAAGCTATGACAAACCTAGAAAGCAGACATCACTGTGCCTACAAAGCTATGGTTTTTTCAGTAGTCACGTACAGTTGTGAGAGTTGGACCATAAAGAAGGCTAAGTGCTGAAGAATTGATGTTTTTGAATTGTAGTGCTAGAGAAGACTTTTGAGAGTCCCTTGGACTGCAAAGAGATCCCATCAGTCAATTCTAAAGGAAATAAATCATGAATATTCATTGGAAGGAATGATGCTGAAGCTGAAGCTTTGGCCTGATGCGAAGGGCCAATTCAATGGAAAAGACCCTGATGTTGGCAAAGATTGAAGGCAAAATGAGAAGGGGATGACAGAGGATGAGAGAGTTAGATAGCATCACCAACTCAATGGACATGAATTTGAGCAAACTCCAGGAGATAGTGGATGTCAGAGGAGCATGGATTGCTGCAGGTCCATGCTGTTGCAAAGAGTAGGACATAACTTAGAGACTGAACAATAACAAATTTCTTTTAGTAAGTATTCAAATTTTCTTTAAGTATATGTAATAAAACGTGTTTAATTACACCTAGGTTCTAAAAACTCTGATACTTATTTTCTACAATAATCAGTCAGATATATACCTCTCTTCATTTTATCCCCTCTGTTTCTCTATTACAGTTAAGTCCTGAATTCCAGATTTGATTTTGACCCCAAAATGCCAATAATTTGCCCCCATAGGCAATGTGTTTAGAGAGGAAGCAAATAATCCAAAGGCTGTGTAATAATAGTAATACTGTTATTTTTAAAACAAGCAGTTACACATCTGGCAATGACAGCTCCAAACACTGTGGAAAAGGAAACCACAAAGGAAAGAAAAGAAATTTTCTGTACTAAACATAACATTTTTCTGAACTATAATATAAAGACAATCCATTTTATTTAAATGATAAATATTTAAACTTTTAAATACATCATCCTTGCATGTATGCAAACTGAAAGAACACTTACCTTCATTTTTCCACTGTATTTTGGGTCAGAAAGTGTTTCAAAGGCTGCATCTTTGCTTTTTTGCACAAAATCTGGGAATCTGGAAAATACCTGATCACATATCCTTTTGACAAGTGTTTCCTTAAGGGGAACAGTAAGAAAAGATATCTCAGCACTTTTAAACCTGTATAATTTGAAAATATTTATAAAAAAGTATCTTTAGAAGGAATATATTAGGTTGAAAGTTTTATTTTCTTTAATTCAAAATACCTTAAAGTGATACAGTAAACATGTAAAGCTTTGATGAGTTCTGAGATAGTGATATGGTTACCAATTTTACTGTTACTTTTTTAAGATTTTCAAAATAAGGAATTGAATACTTCTCAAAGAGTAGTCTTTGAAAATTGCATTTTAACAGCCTCAAGCCTATCACACAAAAACAAAATATGAAAACATTATATAAAAAGCTTTTAAAAAGATCTTTTTATTTACATTGTGCTTTAGACACAACTGAAATGACTAAAGTAAATGACTCCATGTATGCCTAAATTTTGAAATTAATGATTTTTACTAGTCTGGGAAGCACTTCTAATATTTAATATACAGATTATTATAAAGCCTCATTTTAATACACTAGATTAGATAAATAGAATTAGATACATTATTAGTGGAATTAGGATGGACTCATCAAATATCTTTAGTTGGTAATACATCAAAAGTTATTAGGAAAATGAAAATAATATGAACATATCAGAGGCATGAAAAAGATTTATTTTAAGGTTAACTTTTTTACTTTGATTAAAATTTTAAATGCATAAACTTCTCTGACATCTAAATTAAAAAACAAGCAACTCAGTTACCTCTTAAATTTCATACAGATAACTTAAGGATATTTGGCTAAGAAATTTTATACCAAATACACTAAATAGCATCACAAAGAAATTTAAAAAGCCAACCCAAACCTGTTGTTTAGAGGTGCTAGCAGTCTGTAGTAATGCCACATGGTTAGCTACCTTTTGAAGGACTGCAAGGTAACTGAAATACAAGGTTTTCACTGTTTCGCCCTGTGAATTGGTCTGTAACCATAAAAGTACAGAAAATAAAAATAAGCAAGGGACTAACACGGCTATGTAACTAATTTTACCAAAAATATACCACTTACAATAATATTTATTATCTGGTTACTATCAGCACAATACACTATGAGAAAATAATGGTAAATGATACACAAAATATCCATGAATCATTAACGTGGAATTGTACTTTTGGTGAACCATAACACAATGATGTTTTTAATAGAAGAGGGGGAAAAGTCCTCATTCCAGGAAGTATACACAGTGACACAGCTTCTACATATAAAAAACCACATGAGGAAAAGTTATATTACCTGCTACTTACTCTGATACTAGAACTGGGTACTGTGTAATCAAAAACAAGACAGTAAAGATATCATGCACTGTGCTTAGTCTCTCAGTTGTGTCAGACTCTGCGACCCCATGGACTGTAACCCATCAGGCTCCCCTGTCCATGGAGATTCTCCAGGCAAGAATACTCGAGGCATTGCCATGCCCCCCTCCAGGGGATCTTCCCAACCCAGGGAGTGAACCCAGGTCTCCTGCATTGCAGAGGGATTCTTTATCAGCTGAGCTACCAGGCAAACATATACCATACTGAAAGGCTTACCTTATAACAACAATTTCTCCTTTTCTGGCCACTGCTGCAGGTACAAGGCTCAGAAGATTGAAGTATCAAAGACACATCTTCGGTTTCTAATACCGTTTGATAGACAGCTTTTTGAAAATCTGTCAGAGAACAATAAACCATCTGTCAAGATAAAGTAGAAGGTAGTTATTAGTATTTTTATAGCAATGATAATTACAATGCACATCAGGTTTCACAGACTGTAAAAGTGAAAACTGCTCATAAACTGTAATTTTTCTTACATGATTAGCCCATGTAATCATTATATGGGCTTCCCAGGTGGTGCTAGTGGTAAAGAACCTGCCTGCCAATGCAGAAGACGTGGATTCAATCCCTGGGTCGGAAGATCCCCTGGAGGGCATGGCAACCTATTTCAGTAATTTTGCCTGGAGAATTCCATAGACGGAAGAGCCTCGGGGGCTATGGGCCACAGGTTCACAAAAAGACATTACTGAAGCAACTTAACACATATGCATGCACATCACTGTATAACAGAAAAATATAAGAAAATTTCTAATTCTATGCTATAACCTTACCATAAACTACAAATTATAACTTACTTTGCAAATAAATCTCACAGTTTGTTCTTTAATTTTAAAAACTCAAAATATGAAAAAGCTAAGTATGTGATTTCCTTATAAATTTCTCAACATATTATTGTGGGTCTTTTCAGCATTCCACATTATTAGCCCATCATGCAAATAAGTGATTAAAGTTTAGGTCAAATAAAAACCTAGAAAAGGTAAGATTTTTAGAACAGTGACACAGATAATACTTAGTGAATTACTTGAAAATTTGGAAAAAAAATTTAAAACTTCCTATTACTGAAGATAGGATAAAGTATTTTTGCTATAAATTCCCAAAATTAGTAAATATAAGAATTAAACAAATACACATGAAGGCAAAACTTGTAAAATTGCCACCTTGTGCCCAAATTCAAGAAAAGAAGAAATCACAAGAAAATAATGCCACTAAGTAATAGCGGATACATTTTGCCTTATATTTCTGGTAGTCTGGAAATTGCTAAAATTCTTCGAGATATAGCTGTATGTAACCAGGGTCATAATACTAAATATATACATAGTAGGACTTTGAGAAATGTGAATAAGAGGGAAAGCCATCTATTTAAAAATATTTATATGTATCATTACTGCAAAAAGAAGACAAATTGTGGATATAAGAATAAAAAGAGAATATTGAAGATGGGGTCAATGATTAAGGTACAGAGGGAAATTCTGAGTTATTATTTTACCCTAAGTTTATTAAGATATAATTAACATATAAGTTTACAGTATACAACATTATGATTTGATATGTTTTTATTGTAAAATTATAAGCACAGCAATATGGCTAACTAACATATTAATTATGTCACATAACTAGTTTTTGTGTGTATGGTGAGAACATTTAACATTTATTCTCAGAGGCGGGGACTTTCAAGATGATGGAGAAATAAGACAGAAAGATTACCTTCCCCTCCACAAATAAATCAAAAATTCATCTCCTTCAGAACACATTCTAGGTGCTGGCAGAAGACCCTGGGGATTTCCAAAAAGGCAAGTCAATCTCCACAGAATGAGACAGGGCAGAAGATAAGGATAAAAAAAGAGACAAAGGATTTCAGGACCAGGATCTGTGCCATGGGGGAGGGAGTTGTGAAGGCGGAAATATTTCCACACACTCAGAAACCTTCTCACAGGCAGAGTCTTGGGAGGAGCTTTGGAATCTCAGAGGGCAACACAGCAACAGGCGCTGGGAAGGCAAAACGGAGAAAATTCCCCACAGAGACTGTCACCCAACAGCACTCCCCAGGCAAGAAGCGGCTTACATGCCCACAGCAGTAGTGCAGGCTCAGCGCTCAGGCTTCAGGGGTCAGACCCCAGGGAAAGGACCGGCGCTGGCGTTCATGAAGATATTCTGAGGGCACTAGTAAAATACAGCTGAGGGAGTACAGAGAAAAGCCTGGGCCCACCAGAGAGGCAAGAGGCTAGCGCTGTGGGAATGCTCTAACTCTGCACACGTAGGACGCAGGACCCCACCTTCACAAGTGCCGTAGGTGGGATAAGCCAGCTTCGGTCTGTGACCCCAGAAGGAGAAAAGCAAGTGTGAATGCCAAAGGCAGAAGACAGGAGGCCACCACGGTTTCGACTCCAGAGGTCACAGCTCACCTTGCTGTGAGCAAGCACGTGTCACTGACCATACCTTCCTGGGAGCCTGAGCAGCTTGGCTCTACTGAGGGAGCCACAGCCCAGGGCCAACCCCCCTGGGGAAGCACACAATCCACCTCAGCCTTCAGGGATTTCCTGCAGGTCTCAGTCACAGTGGGTACTCCCCACACAGCCCAACTGTGTCTGCCCTACCCCTCCCTCTCCCCAGCCCAACTGAGCGAGGGAGCCCTAATAAGCTACTTTCGCCCCCTCCTGTCTGGGCAGGGAACAGACACCAGAGGGCAGCCTACAAGCAGAGACAAAGCCAGAACCAAAGAAACACCAGGAGCCAGCTCTGTGAGCAAAGCAGAAAAGGGGCAATCAGTCCTGCAGCCGCAGAGGCAATGGATTAAATCCCACAATCAGCCTGAGACTGTGAACTCGAGGGGCAACTGTGGCTTTGGGGAGCAAGTATAAGCTGGAGTGAGGGAAGATCTGAATCTGAACCAACCTCACACTGCCAACAACAGATCCAGAGATTTTCCTAGAAATACTGGAGTAGGCAGATGGACTAGCACACTGTGTGGAGAAGTCAATGGAGAAATCATGAGGACATTCTTCTTAATATCATTTTATATATTTTTTTTCTTTTCCATATTGTTCTAATGTTGCTTTTCTTCTTTCAGTTTAGTTCAGTCACTCAGTTGTGTCTGACTCTTTGTGACGCCATGGACTGCAGCACACCAGGCTTCCCTGTTCATCACAAACTCCCAGAGCTTGCTCAAACTCATGTCCATCCAGTTGGTGATGCCATCCAACCATCTCATCTGTCGCCCCCTTCCCTTCCTGCCTTTGGCCTTTCCCAGCATCAGGGTCTTTGCCAATGAGTCAGTTCTTCACATCAGGTGGCCAAAGTATTTTCTTCATTACTCTTTTAGTTTTTCTTTTTCATAATATACTTTTTCCTATCTTTGAAACATCTTATTTTTAAATAAATTCATTTTATTTTTGTACTTTTACAGTACTCTGTAGTTATATTGTATTTTCCCATGTTTTTGATTTTGTGTTTTTGCTAGTCTAGTTTTTAGTATTCATTTTCATTTATAAGTTAATCTATTGGTTTGACTGCTCTCTTCATTTTTCACCCCTGTTTTTATCCTTTCTGTTTTTTTCTTTCCTCTTTTTTCTCTCTTCTTTCCCTTTTGTAAGTATGTGAGTTTCTTTGGGTGCTCTGGGCTGTTGAGTGTTGCTTTCACCATTATTCTTGGGGTTTTCTTTTCTGTGCTGTGTGACGGGTGATGTATTGTTGCTACAGTAAGGAGTTGGACCTGAACTTCCGAGGTGGGAGACCCAAGTCCAGGACTTTGGGGTCGCCAGAGAACTCCAAAACCCATGGAACATTAATCAACGAGACACTCCCAAAGGCCTCTATCTCAATGCTAAGACCAAGCCCCCCACAAAGGCCAGCAAGCTTCAGAGCCACACATCTCAGGCCAAAACTTTAGCAAAATAGGAACTCAACTCTGCCCACTAGCAGACAGGCTGCCCAAAGCCACACCAAACCAATAAGCACCCCAGCACACTACTGGATATGGCACTGCCCTTCAGAGAAGCAAGGTCCGGTTCCATCAACCAAAGCAGAGGCCCAAGTCCCCCAAATTAGGAAGCCTTCACAATCACTGGTCCAACCTCACCCATGGAGGCAGACTCCAAAATTATAAGAAACTACGACCTTCCAGTCTGCAGAAAGGGGACCCCAAACACAGTAAATTAAATGAAATGTAAAGAAAGATAAAACATGCAGCAGTTGAAGCAAGGTGATAAAAACTTACAAGACCAAACAAATGAAGAGGAAATATTCAGTCTATCTGAAAAAGAATGCAGAATAATGACTGTAATAATGATCCACATCTTAGAAAAAAGATGAAGGCACAGATAAACATACTGGAGGGGGTGACTGAGAAGATACAAGAAATGTTTAACAAGAACCTAAAAGGAATAAAGAATAGACAATCAACAATGAACAACACAATAACTAAGATTAAAATTCAACTAGAGGGAACCAACAGCAGAAAACTGAGGCAGAAGAGTGCATATGTGAGCTGAAAGATAGAATGGTAGAAGTAACTGAAGCAGAGAAGAAAAAAGACTAAAAAGGAATGAGGAGAGCCTCAGAGAACTCTGGGACAACACTAAGTACACCAACATCCAAAATTAAAGGGCTCCCAGAAGAAGAAAAAAAGTAAGGGTGTAAGAAAATATTTGAGGAGATTATAGTAAAAAATTTTCCAGACATGGAAAAGGAAACAGACACCCAAGTCCAGGAAGCCCAGAGAGTCCCATATAGGATAAACCCAAGGAAAAGATGCCAGACACATATTAATCAAATTAACAAAAATTAAACACAAAGAACAAATATTAAAAGCAGAAAAGGAAAACCAACAAATAACATACAAGGGCATCCTTGTAAGACTAACAGCTGATTTTTCAACAGAAACTGCAGGCTAGAAGGGAGTGTCAGGATACTTAAAGTGATGGGGAAAAAAAAGGTACAACCAAGATTGCTCTATCCAGCAAGGATTTCATTCAGATTCAGAGGAGAAATCAAAAGTTTCACAGACAAGCAAAGTTAAGAGAATTCAGCACCACCAGTCCAGCTTTATAACAAATACTAAAGGTACTTCTCTAGACAAGAAACATAAGTGGAAGGAAAGGCCTAAGTTTGATGCATGATACACGGTGCTCAGGGCTGGTGCACTTGGATGACCCAGAGGAATGGAATTGGGAGGGATGTGGGAGGGGGGTTCTGGAAGGGGAACACATGTATACCCATGGCAGATTCATGTCAATGTATGGCAAAACCAACTCGATGATGTAAAGGAAAAAATAAATCAATTAATTAAAAATAAAAATAAATAAAACAACCCCCAAACAACTAAGTAAATGGTAACAGGATCATACATATCAATAACTACCTTAAATGTAAATGGATTAAATTCTCCAACCAAAAGATATAGATTGGTTCAACAGATACATAAACAAGACCCCTATACATGCTATCTAAAAGAGAACCACCTCAGATATACGGATACATGCAGACTGAAAGTAAGGGGCTGGAAAAAGATATTCCATGCAAATGGAAATGAAAAGAAAATGGGAGTACCAATACTTATATGAGATAAAACAGATGTTAAAGACCATTATAAGAGACAATGAAGGACACTATATAGCGACTGAGGAATCAACTGAAGAAGATACAAGAATTATAAATATGTATACACCCAACAGTGGAACACCTCAATACACGAGGCAAACTCTAACAACTATTAAAGGGGAAATGGACAGAAACACAATCATAGTGGGGGACTTTAACACCCCACTGGCACCAATGGACAGATCATCCAAACAAAAAGTTAATAAGGAGAAACAAGCTTTAAACCATACATTGAAACAGTTGGACCTAATTGATATGTACAGGGGATTTCATTTAAAAACAGTAGACTTCACTTATTTCTCAAAATGCAGATAGAGCATTCTCCAGATTAGATCACACCTAAGGTCATAAATTAGGAGAAGGCAATGGCAACCCACTCCAGTACTCTTGCCTGGGAAATCCCACGGATGGAGGAGCCTGGTGGGCTACAGTCCATAGGGTCACAAGGAGTCAGACATGACTGAGCGACTTCACTTTCACTTTTCACTTTTATGCACTGGAGAAGGAAATGGCAACCCACACCACTATTCATGCCTGGAGAATCCCAGGGATGGAGGAGCCTGGTGGGCTGCCATCTATGGGGTCACAGAGAGTCAGACATGACTGATGCAACTTAACAGCAGCAGCAGCAAGGTCATAAATCAAGCCTTGGTAAATTTTTTAAAAAGTGAGGTCATTTCAAGTATCTTTTCTGACTACAGCACTGTAAGATTAGATAACAACCACAAGAAAAAAAGCTATAAAAAAAACAACACAGGGAGGATAAACAATATGCTTCTGAGTAATTAAGAGGTCACTGAAGAAACTAAAAATACCTAGACACAAACAACAATGAAAACAGGACAATTCAAAATCTATGGGATGGAGGAAAAGCAGCACCATAAGAGGCAAGTTATAGCAATAAAGTCCCACTTCAAGAAACAAGAGAAACATCAAATAAACAACCTAACTCTACACCTAAAGCAATGAGAAAAAGACAAGTGAAAAAAAAAAAAGCCCCTGAAGTTAGCAAAAGGAAAGAAATCATAAAGATCGAAGTAGAAATAAATGAAAAAAGAAATGAAGGAGATAATATCAAAGATCAATAAAACTAAATGCTGGTTCTTTGAGAAAATAAAATGGATAATTCATTAGCTAGACTCATTGAGGAAAAAAAGGAAGAGAAGTGAAATATTAGTCACTCAGTTATGTCTGACTCTTTGTGACCCCATGGACTGCAGCTCACCAGGCTTCTCTGGGATTCTCCAGGTAAGAATACTGGAGTGGACCACCATTCCCTTCTCCAGAGGATCTTCCTGACTCGGGGATCAAACCCTGGTCTCCTGCATTGCAGGCAGATTCTTTACTGTTTGAGCTACAGGGAAGTCCTACCAAAAAAAAAAAAAAAGGAGCGGAATCAAATCAAGAAAACTAGAAATGAAAAAGGAGTTTAAACAGACAATGCAGAAATACAAAGGACAAAAATACTGTCAAAACAAAATTTTCACAATGTGTATGAAAACACAAAAGACCTCAAATAGCCAAAGCAATCTTGAGAAAGAACAATGGAGCTGGAAGAATCAACCTTCCTGACTTGAGACTATACTGTAAAGCTACAGTCATTATGACAGTATGATACTGGCACAAAAATAGAAATATAGACCAATGGAACAATATAGAAAGCCCAGAGATAAAGCCACATGACTATGGGTACCTTATCTTTGACAAAGGAGACAGGAATATACAGTGGAGAAAAGACAGTCTCTTCAATGAGTGGTGCTGGGAAAACTGGACAGGTATATGAAAAAGAATGAAACTAGAACACCTCCTACAATTATATACAAAAATAAACCCAAAATGGATTTAAGACTTAAATGTAAGGCCAGAAACTATAAATCTTTTAGAGGAAAACACAGACACTATAGTCCATGACATAAATCATAGTGAGACCCTCTATGAACCACATCCTAGAGTAATAGAAATAAAAATAAACAAAAGGGACCTAATTAAACTTAAAAGCTTTTGCACAGCAAAGGAAACTATAAACAATGTGAAAAGAAAATCCTAAAATGGGAGAAAATAACAGCAAATGAAACAACTGACAAAGAATTAATCTCCAAAATATCAATCAGCTCATGCAGCTCAAAACCAGAAAAACAAATAATCCAATCAAACTAGGCAGAAGACCTGAACAGATATTTCTCCAAAGAAGACATACACATGGCTAATAAACACACAAAAAGATGTTCAAATAAGCTATACACCCATACAAAATAAATGGTTTAACATTTGAAAAAAATAAAAATAAAAAAGATCCTCTTAAAATCAAGCCCTCAAATTTTCTTATACAATTAACAGAATTGAATTGTAATTTTCATGCAAACTCTTAAAATGAGTTGTGCAAATATACATTGCATTCTACAGGAAATGTACCTATTAAAAAGAAGCTTTTAACTACTTTGTCCTGTAGTGAGAATTAAATTACCAAAGAATATACTGGGTTATGGGCTTCCCTTGTGACTCAGCTGGTAAAGAAACTGCCTGCAATGCAGGAGACCTGGGTTCAAACCCTGGGTTGGGAAGATTACCTGGAGAAGGAAAGGCTACCCACTCCAGGACTCTGGCCTGGAGAATTCATGGACTGTATAGTCCATGAGGTCACAAAGAGTCGGACACGACTGAGCAACTTTCACGTTCACTTTTCATACTGGGTTATGGGCTTCCCAGGTAGCTTAGCTAGTAAAGAATCTGCCTGCAGTGCAGGAGATTGCATTGACCTGGTTTGATTCCTGGGTCAGGAAAATTCCCTGGAGAAGGGATAAGCTACCGTCTCCAGTATTCTTGGACTTCCCTGGTGGCTCAGATGGTAAAGAATCCTCTTACATTGCAGGAGACCTGGCTTTGATCCCTGGGTTGGGAAGATCCTCTGGAGGAAAGCATGGCAACCCATTCCAGTATTCTTGTCTGGAGAATCCCCATGGACAGAAGAGCCTGGCGGGCTACAGTCCATGGGGTGGCAAAGAGTCAGACATGACAGGGACTAAGCACAGCACACCACATACTGGGTTATAGATGGTACACAGTATAAGATGGGCAAAATATGAACAGAAAACACATTAGGGCAAGAAGTTCTTTCTTCATTGAGGAAGAATTATATCAAAAGCCTTCATGTTCTAAAATAAGAGAAATGAGTTTAATGTATACTAAAAATAAACCTGTTAGATAAAACGTTAGTAATGTTAGTGAGGAAATGTCTCAGGCTTGATTAATATTTTATGAAATTCTGCCATAGTAATTTTTTTCACACTGGGTAAAATGCAATTTTGTATTCATAAAACACCACAGGAGATAGATTTCCTCTTCAAAAGAAGTATTTTCAGAATAAATGAACATGACAAGGAATTCCTAATATACACAAAAGCAGTTCTCACCCGATCTTCCTTCTTAGGCAACTGATCCTTGATTAGAGTCTTGGTTCGTCTGAGAAACCACCCAGACATCTTTCTTGCAAGCCTTTGCATGGCCTTTCGGCCAGTAGCTAGTTCCCTTTTTGTTGCTGTGTGTCTCTGACCATGTTCTACTGGATCAGAAAACTGCTTCTTGAAGTGGATCCTGCTACCTAATAGTCCTGGCACAGCCCTTTATAAAGGCAATAAGAAAAATGTTAAGGCTTTATTGAACTAATAAGAAACAGTCTTCTTGCTCGTAAGAAATACTCTAAGTCACTTGTTTATTAAGGATAACAGTAACAAAAGGCAAGAAAGCAGAATGTTCTTTATGACAATTTCAGTGAATAACTATAAGAAGATGATGGAACTGGTAAATTACTTCAGATATTTACTTCAGGGACTAAGAGTAATATATAAAGCTGGGTTTTCATGGGACTCTTTACTGTGCATACTATGTTTGGGACAAAACATCTCTGTAAACAGACAACTAATTTTTTTCAGAAACAAATAATTAGGAAAAAAGGTTACGAAAGTAGAAAATAATTTTGTAAACTTACCAGTCCATAACACACCACAATTCTTTCATGTTGTTCTGAAGAATGGTTCCAGTGAGGCCAATTCGGACATTACATTTTAAAGCTTTCATAATTTCTGTTACTCTAGCCTTTGGATTCTTGATTCTATGAGCCTCATCTACAATGACAGCTGACCACTCCAAACTATAAAGTGAGACAAGAAGGAAAAAAGGTTGAAAAAACTTCCCTTTCTTAGTCTACATAATTTTTAGAGGCCAGTTTTCTCTACCAAAGTTTTGGAGTTTTTTCTTCTTTACTCTCTGATTCCACAGAATTTTCACTTTGTTGTTTAAATGATCACAAGTTTGGACAACCCATGAAAATAAAATGCATAGGGAGACAAAAGGGCAGATATTCTGTTTAGGGACAATGAAAAGAAATAACTCATTTAAACATGACTAAAATCACAAAAGGAATCTTTTAAAAGTAATAAAAAAGAAAAATGAATATAAAATAAGCAAAACTTATAATGCTAAATAATGAATGAAAAATATCAATATAAACTCATGATTTCTACAAATCTGCACTACATAGCCCTGCCTGCTGAAAAGGTTTAAGATTATTACCGCAATAGCAATGAACAACTACAATGGACAATCCACTAAAAGGAAGCAGGATCCCACGGAGAAATAGTTGGTTTCAGGTATGGAGCAAGGGAAATACTGAAGATTGAGAAAGCACAGATGCTTTCAAAGACAAATGGGAGCATGTCCAAAGAACACAGGAGCAAAACTAATTAGAAAATTAAAGCATCATTAAAAATAATGACTATAGGGTAGTGTAAAATATTGAATATATAAAAAATCGAAGGGTTGTATGAAAAAATTCACTTTAGACTCATATCTCATACCATATATAAAAATTAACTCAAAATAGATTACAGACCTAAAAAAAGAGCTAAATTATAAAAGTTATAAAATGCAGGAAAAATTCTTGTGATTTTGGGTTAGAGAAAAATTTCTTAGATCTATGACACCAAAAACATGGTCAATAAGCTGAACTTCATCAAAGTTAAACAAAACTTTTGCTCTTCCAAAGACATCATTAAGAAACTGAAAAGACATGATACAGACATGCTACAGAGAAAATATTTGCAAATCATAATCTGATAAAAGAATTTGTATACAGAATTATATAAAGAGCTACTACAATTCAACAGAAATTAAAACAATCCAATTTAAAAGATGCTAAAATATTTTAATAGACACTTTACCAAAGAAGATCTATGAAGGCCAATAATCACATAAAAAAGTTCATAATTAGAAAAAAAAAAGATACCACCACAAACCTATTTGACTGGCAATCAGGAAAGACTGACAAAATTAAGTGTCTGCAAGGAAAACTGGACATACTGCTTTTGGCAAAGTACAGACATTTTTCTAAAACACTTTGGCTGTTTCTTAAAATACTAAAACTCCTTACATCACTCAGCAATTTTATTCCTAGATATCTTTCCCAGAGAAATAAAAAATTTACATTTACTTAAAGATTTGTACATGAATGTTCACAGCAGCACTATTCATAATAGCCCCAAACTGAAAACTATCTAAACGTCCATCCATCAGATAAACAAAATGAGGTATATACAACAGTACTGTTCAACAATAAAAAGGAATAAACTACTAAAACATGTTATAGGAGGAATCTCAAAAATGTTAAGTGAAAGAAGCCTGATACGAAAGATTTCATATTGTATGAAATTTACATGAAATCTCCAGTAAAGGCCATTCTATAGAGACATAAAGCAGAATAGTGGGTGCCTAGAACTGGAGATGGGATGAAAGACTGAAAACAAAAAGCTGTCTGAGATGATGAAAATGTTCTTAAACTGGGTTGTGGTGATAACTGCACAGCTTTATAAATTAACTAAAAACCATTCTATACTTAAAATGGGTACATTCTATGGCATATCAATTGTACCTCAATAATCTATGAGTATACAGTGATAATCAACAAAAGGGGGTTGGGGAATGGGAGAGAAACTCTGTGGATGACCACCACACCAAAGTGTTAGTCTGAAAATTGGAAATGGCAGCAAAAGAGTCAAGCATTCACCCTGCTATGTCAGTTGACATTGTGGATAATTTCCAATTGTAGCAGAATGCTGGTAATAAGTGTAGAAGAAATGATAAATTTAGGAAAACATTATTTTGAAAACCCAATAAAATAACTGATTCAGACAACAATAATTTCTGAATATTAGTACCACTAAGCAAAAGGACTGAAGGATCAGAATATTTAACTAGTAGAAAAGTATAACCCCACAATTTACTTCTAACTGTAAAGGGAGAAACATATCTTTAAAATAAAGAGATCTGATGATCATCTCCTTAGCCTATGGGACAAACTTTGCAACATTAATAGTAGAACAACATGACATTAACATTTCCTAATGTAACATAATATGAAGTTCACAGTATCATTTATGAAGTATTCCAGTCAAAAATGTCTGATCTGAATCTAATTAAGCCTTTAGATCAAAATCAGCTTACCAAAATACATATGGTAGAGGAATACACAACTCTTTGAAAAAGCAATCAGATAAATCTGTGAGACACCGTAAGAGACAACTGGCCTGGTCTCCTCAAAATGTCTTACATTAAAAAATTAAAATTGAGGGAATGTTCTACATTAGAAGAGACTAAACGGATTTAATAGTCAACACACACGTTAACTTATATCTTGCCAAAAAAAATTAAAAAAGCACATATACAACCAGTGAATACAGGGATTGAGTATACAGACATTCATGTACTATCACTTCAATTTTTCTATAGGTTTGATCATATTCTTAATATAAAGTTGAATAAAGGACAAGAGATTAAGAATAAAGGAAAAGAGGAAAAAAACAATCACAAGATTTTAAAAGCAGGGAAGAAAATGAACAAAATAACTTACGAAACAGAAGAAGGAGTATCCCATCTCAGTAGCAGAGAAACCCAAGAAACAATCTGATTAACGTTACTGAATTCTTAAATGGACGACCAGATGCCTAAATGTTCAACACTGACAAAATGTGGTCCACTGGAGGAGGGAATGTCAAACCCCTCCAGGATTCTTGTTGCGAGAAACCCACAAATAGTATGAAAGGCAAAAAGATATGATGCTGGAAGATGTGCCCCCAGGTCAGAAGGTATCCAATATGCTACTAGGGAAGAGGGCAATTACTAACAGGTCCAGGGAATGAAGAGGATGGGCCAAAGTAGAAATGATGCTCAGCTGCGGTTGTCTCTGGTGATGAAAGTAAAGTCTGATATCATCAAGAAGAATATTGCATAGGAACCTGGAATGTTAGGTCCATGAATCAGGCAAACTGGATGTGCTCAAGCACGAGATGGCTAAAATGAACATTGGAATCTTAGGAATGAGTGAACTAAAATGGACGGGAATGGGCAAATTTAATTCAGTTCAGTCACTCAGTCATATCCGACTCTGTGATCCCATGAACCGCCTTCCTGTCCATCACCAACTCCCAGAGTCCACCCAAACACATGGCCATTGAGTCGGCGATGCCATCCAACCATCTCATCCTCTGTCGTCCCCTTCTCCTCCCGCCCTCAATCTTTCCCTGCATCAGGGTCTTTTCCAATGAGTCAGCTCTTCGCATCGGGTGGCCAAAGTATTGGAGTTTCAGCTTCAACATCAGTCCTTCCAATGAACACCCAGGACTGCTCTCCCTTAGGATGGACTGGTTGGATCTCCCTGCAGTCCAAGGGACTCTCAAGAGTCTTCTCCAACACCACAGTTCAAAAGCATCAATTCTTCGGCACTCAGCTTTCTTTATAGTCCAATTTTCACATCCATACATGACCACTGGAAAAACCACAGCCTTGACTAGATGAACCTTTCTCGGCAAAGTAATGTCTCTGCTTTTTAATATGCTGTAGAGGTTGGTCATAACTTTCCTTCCAAGGAGTATGCGTCTTTTAATTTCATGGATACAATCAACATCTGCAGTGATTTTGGAGCCCAGAAAAAGAAAGTCAGCCACTGTTTCCATTGATTCTCCATGTATTTGCCATGAAGTGGTGGGACCGGATGCCATGATCTTAGTTTTCTGAATGTTGAGCTTTAAGCCAACTTTTTCACTCTCCTCTTTCAATTTCATCAAGAGGCTTTTTAGTTCTTCTTCACTTTCTGCCATAAGGGTGGTATCATCTGCAAACCTGAGGTTATTGATATTTCTCCCGGCAATCTTCATTCCAATTCAGGTTATCTTTGAAGAAAAGGCAATGGTTGTGGCAGACAGGAATGAACTGTGTTCATATTTGGCTCTTGAAATAATATGCTTATATAATTTTGATAAAAATACATTAATAACAGAAAGAGATACAGCTCTACTCATGTTTATCTACTCGGTGTATTGTCTATGATAAACCCTACTCTATCATTTAGAACATTCCCACAAAAATTACTTAGTATTTACTCAGACAGAATATAAATTATTTTGAATATTTGTCAAATAAAACTATTCAAACAAAGGAAAGCTGAATATCACAAAAACTGGAACACTTTATTTTTCTTATTTTACACAGAAACTTGATTTATATTTACATAACTCTACTTTGGAATTCTTATTTAATATTTACAATAAACACAGAAAATAACCATCTAACAAAATTATATGCCTGGAAGTGTAATAAGCACTGAAATACAGAAATTATCCTGTATCAAAGACCTCACAGTCAAAAGGGGTAGAGAGTCAAACAAAATTAAAATATGACTGGTGCTAAGATAAATAAACTTATTACATTTATATAACTGTAGAATATCTCTTGCATATTGAATTCAAAGTCAAGGTTTAAACCTCTTGTTTACCCCAACTTACTTGTTTCAGGCTTGTGCAAGTTACTTAATTACATGCCTCAGATTGTTCCTGTCTTCTGACAGCATATAGGAAATACTAACAGGCAAACTTATGAGTTTGTAAATGGAGTAAAATAAAATCCTAGAGCTTACGAAAATGGTAGCTCCAAATCCACCACATTAAGTATAAATGAACTAAACACTCCAAATAAAAAGGAACAGATTATCCAAATGGATAAAAAAATCAAGACCTGATAATATCCTACCACAAGTTCAGTTCATTGAGTCGCTGAGTCGTGTCCGACTCTTTGCGGCCCCATGAACTGCAGCACGCCAGGCCTCTCTGTCCATCACCAACCCCAGGAGTCTACCCAAACCCATGTCCATTGAGACTGTGATGCCATCCAGCCAACTCATCGTCTGTCGTCCCCTTCTCCTCCTGCCCCCAATCTTTCCCAGCATCAGGGTCTTTTCCAATGAGTCAACTCTTCATATGATGTGGCCAAAGTATCGGAGTTTCAGCTTCAATATCAGTCCTTCCAACGAACACCCAGGACTGATCTCCTTTAGGATGAACTGGTTGGATCTCCTTGCCGTCCAAGGGACTCCCAAGAGTCTTCTCCAACACCACAGTTCAAAAATATCAATTTTCCGTGCTCAGCCTTTTTCACTGTCCGATTCTCAAATCCATACATGACTACTGGAAAAACCATAGCCTTGACTAGATGGACCTTTGTTGGCAAAGTAATGTCTCTGCTTTTCAATATGCTGTCTAGGTTGGTCATAACTTTCCTTCCAAGGAGTAGGCGTCTTTTGATTTCATGGCTGTAATCACCGTCTGCAGTGATTTGGGAGCCCCCAAAAATAAAGTTTGACACTGTTTCCCCATCTATTTCCCATGAAGTGATGGGACCAGATGCCATGATCGTAGTTTTTTGAATGTTGAGCTATAAGTCAACTTTTTCAGTCTCCTCTTTCACTTTCATCAAGAGGCTTTTAGTTCCTCTTCACTTTCTGCCATAAGGTTGGTGTCGTCGGCATATCTGAGGTTATTGATATTTCTCCTGGCAATCTTGATTCCAGCTTGTTCTTCTTCCAGCCCAGCTTTTCTTATGATGAACTCTGCATATAAGTCAAATAAGCAGGGTGACAATATACAGCTTTGATGTGCTCCTTGTCCTATTTGGAACCAGTCTGTTGTTCCATGTCCAGTTCTAACTGTTGCTTCCTGACCTGCATACAGGTTTCTCAAGAGACAGGTCAGATGGTCTGGTATGACTATCTCTTTCAGAATTGTCCACAGTTTATATTGATCCACATAGTCGAAGGCTTTGACATAGTCAATAAAGCAGAAATAGATGTTTTTCTGGAACTCTCTTGCTTTTTCAATAATCCACTGGATGTTGGCAATTTGATCTCTGGTTCCTCTGCCTTTTCTAAAACCAGCTTGATCATCTGGAAGTTCACGGTTCATGTATTGCTGAAGCCTGGCTTGGAGAATTTTGAGCATTACTTTACTAGCGTGTGAGATGAGTGCAATTGTGCGACAGTTCGAGCATTCTTTGGCATTGCCTTTCTTTGGGATAGGAATAAAAACTGACCTTTTCCAACCCTGTGGTCATTGCTGAGTTTTCCAAATTTGCTGGCATATTGAGTGCAGCACTTTCACAGCATCATCTTTTAGGATTTTAAATAGCTCAACCAGGATTGCATCACCTCCACTAGCTTTGTCTGTAGTGATGCTTTCTAAGGCCCACTAGACTTCACATTCCAGGATGTCTGGCTCCAGGTGAGTGATCACACCATCGTGATTATCTGGGTTGTGAAGATATTTTTTGTACAGTTCTTCTGTGTATTCTTGCCACCTCTTCTTAATATTTTCCGCCTCTGCTAGGTCCATACCATTTCTGTCCTTTATCGAGCCCATCTTTGCATGAAATGTTCCCTTGGTATCTCTAGTTTTCTTGATGAGATCTCTAGTCTTTCCCATACAGTTGTTTTCCTCTATTTCTTTGCATTGATAGCTAAGGAAGGCTTTCTTATCTCTCCTTGTTATTCTTTGGAACTCTGCATTCAGATGGGACTATCTTTCCTTTTCTCCTTTGCTTTTCGCTTCTCTTCTTTTCACAGCTATTTGTAAGGCCTCCTCAGACAGCCATTTTGCTTTTTTGCATTTCTTTTTCTTGGGGATGGTCTTAATCCCTGTCTCCTGTACAGTGTCATGAACCTCCATCCATAGTTCATCAGGCACTCTGTCTATCAGATCTAGTCCCTTAAATCTATTTCTCACTTCAAACACTCCAAATAAAAATGAACAGATTATCGAAATCGATAAAAATGCAAGACCTGATAATATGCTAACCACAAGAGATTCACCTTAAAGAACAGATAAAAATTAAAAGCTGGAAAATGATAAATATATAGTAAGTATAAGACTGCACTGTCTATATTAACATTAGAGAAAATTTCATGATTATAGACATAAAAGGAGCATTTTTAATGATAAAAGGGTCAATTCATAAGGAAAAAATAATAATCATTGATATGTGTGTACCTAAGTACAGAGCTTCAAAAATATATGAATTGAAAACTGACTGAAATAAAACAAGAAATAAACAAATCTATAATTGTAATTGAAGATGTAATTTCAATATTCCTCACTCAGAAACTGTAAACCAACTGGGAATAAAATCAGTAAAGACAGAATCCTTGAACAACACCTAACCAAACTGACTTTACTGATATTTACAGAACAGTATACCCAAGAATTATAGAACAAACACTTCTTTCAAGTGTACATAGATGAAATAAAGGCAAATTATATTGTAATGGAATACCACTAAACAAACACACTAAAAACAAAAAGACAGATAATACCAAATATTGGTGAGTATATGAAGCAAATGATCTTTAATAGGTTGCTAGTTGAAGTAAAATGGTATAACTACTCTGGAAAAATGGCTTCTCAGTTTCTTCAAATTTAAACTTATACTTACCATTTAATCTAGAAATCCTACTCTTAGGAATTTACCGAAGAGAAATTACAATGTATATGAAAGAAGTCTTCCACATAAATATTACTTAAATGTTTACTTTTAATAACCAAAACCAGAAAACTCAAATATCTATCCTCAAGTGAATAGGTAACAAAGTATGATGTATTTATAAAATGCAATACAATTCAGCATTAAACAGGATGATCACTGATACATTCAATAACACAGGAGATTCTCAAAAACATGATGATGAGCAAAAGATGCCAAACACAACATTTCTGGGGGCTTGAATTCCAAAATCAAAGTGTTGGCAGGTTTGGTTTCCATTAAGCTCTCTCTCCTATGCTTGGGATTCCCTGGTGGCTCAGGTGGTAAAGAATCTGCCTTCAATGCAGGAGACCTGGGTTCAGCCCCTGGGTTGGGAAGATCCCCTGAAGAAAGCAACAACTATCCACTCCAATATTCTAGCCTAGAGAATTCCATGGACTATATAGTCCATGGGGTCACAGAGAGTCTGACATGACTGAGCAACTTTCACTTTCTTTCACTCCTATGCTTACAGACTACTGCCCTCCTGCTGCACTGTCCTGTATCGTTTCCTCTGTGTATATGAGTTCCTGGAACCTCCTTCTCTTCTTCCAAGGACAACCAGTCAGACTGGCTTCAGTCCCCATCTTAATGTTTTACCTTAACTTAATTACCTTTAGTTACATTCCAAGGTCCTTGGAGTTGGGACTGGAACACATGAATTTGGACATAACAAGCCTCCTGACTGGACTTTCACCATTCAATTTGGCTCTACTCTGCACAAACAGCAACATGATGACTTGTAAAATGCAAATCTGATAATTTTTTATCATAATGAAATCCCCTGAAAACACTTCTGCTGCTGCTAGGGAGTCTCTAGTGTTCTAAGGATAAAGGTCAAACTCCTCTAAGAAGCTTTAAATAGTCTTATGTTCCTTGTTTACCACACTGGTGTTGTCTCCCGGCCACTTCCCTTTTACATTTTAGGTATAGTCATTACATGCACAAAGCATTAGAACCGCTTTCATTCATTAAAAAGTGCTGTGATCTTTGCTGTCAGGAGGCCTCTGCAGATGTTGTTTGTTCCCTCTTGCTTGATTTTCCTACTCTTTCCTACTCTTACTCATCTTTCAATCCTCAGTAAGCTCATAGGTCACTTTCTCTGGGAAGCCCCCTGACTACTTTCCTCTGTAGCAGTCAGGTTCCTCATGTGCTCCCGTTTAACATCCTCTATTCCGGATCATTCACAGACATGACTTCATAATTGACTGTATCTAGATTCCCCATTAAAATCTTAAAATGCAGTTCATTTCTTTTGGGTACCTATAGTCTTGGAATAGTGGTTCTCAATATGTATACGTATTTTTTGCCACTCTACATTAACAACAGACTCCCGTAAGTAAAATCATTCATGAAACTCACTATTTGAGTCTAGAGGCATCAAATACACAAAACATTGAACATGAGATTTAGGACAAGTCTTATTCAATAATAGGCATTGCTTGGAGAGGTAATAGAGGAAATAAAATAAGGAACTGTAGAAACCCTGATTCAGGTTTTCCTTCTTAGAAAATGAGTTAATTACTATAAACTGTCTATTTCAATAACTTTGAAATCAAATTAATGCTAAAGAATATTTAGAGCTTAAAAAAAATTATGATATAAAGTGTTCAGTTGCTCAGTCATGTCCGACTTTTTGTGACCTCATAGACTGTAGCCCACCAGGCTCCTCTGTCCTTGGGATTATCCTGGCAGGAATACTGGGTGGGTTGCCATTTCTTCCTCCAGGGCTTCTTCCCAACCCAAGGGTCAAACCTGTGTCTCTTTCAACTCCACAGATTCTTTACCACTGAGCTGCCTGAGAAGCCCCACAATACAAAGGGATAAATACAACTGATGTAAGCAGAATACTATTGCAATCACTCTCATTATTCCAATTACCTGTTAAGTTCATCCAGACATAAACGCAGTGTTTCATAAGTTGTTAGAGCAATTTCACATTTCCTCTGTTTCACACGAATCAGTTCACTATCCTTTTTGTTACCATGTAAAATAGTGACTCTGAAATATCCCCAGGTGTCCAGCTCATCCTTCCAGTTGTAGAGGACAGAAAGAGGAGCAACTATTAAGAACATCTATAAGAAGAAGAAAAATGTATGATACAATTTTTTAAATGAAAAAGAACCCCAAAGTTAAAACAGAATATCAACTATCATATTCTTTGTTTTTGACACTGTAGTTAATAAGTATAAAAACAATTAAGCAACTGAATATATCTAACTTAGAAGACCATCAAACACTAGTTTGTTGTTATTATTAAGAAAACAACAGATACCCAGCTGTGTCCAAAGTAACAACTATTTTTTTTATTTTCTCCCAAAAGGAGTTGAGGAATAAGAATAAAATAATTCTCTGAAACAGAGAAAAGTATAATCACAATTGCAATATTAACTTCAAGGGCCACACTGGTAATAGAAATATGCAAAGCAGGCCAGGTTTTTTTTCTTGAAATGTATGGTCTTCCAGAAATCTCTTTCTGTTTCACTTTCCTAGTCCATTTCTTTCCCCCTTCTTTCAGATACTATCAGTTGATGATCTGGAAAATTAAAGCAATTAGAAAAAAACCTCCTCTTACCACTGGATCAATAACCTACCTATATTTACTTCATATATCCTGCCCTCCCATCTATTACCATGGGTGTACTGTCCATGTCCTTATCTAAAGACAAACTGTGAAGTTACACAGTGGCTCCCATTACTTCCTGTCAACCTGAAGTCAATGCTGAAGAAACTGTCCCCCCAATTTGCCAGACATGATAAAATTTTGCTTTCTAACAGAGCACATACAAACAAAAACATGTTCTAATATTTCTCAATAAGTAAAACAAATCAAATTTATTGTTCTCAATAAAACAAAACAAATAAAAAAAATTCTTCCTATGTCTCTCTCAAGCTATTAAACCTACATCTCTCTCAAACTATCATCCATTACTTTACTTTCTTTATAGCAATGATCCTCAGGAGTTATCAGTACTTACTGTCTCTACTTACTCTTCTTCCTGTTCTCTCTTAACTCATGTAAGTCCTAACCTATTGAGACTAACAACATATATCCGTTTTGTCTTCAAATAAATGTTTTGGGGTTTCAGTGACCTTTCCTATACCAATCCAAAATCCTGCTGTCATCAACCATTTTAATTTCTAATGTTTTTCTCTCTTACTGTTACCACTGTTCCTGAGCTATTATCTTTAACAGAGTTTAAGTAAGTTTCTTCCTTAAAGTTTTATACTTGGTCCTGCTGATAAAGATGAACTAATTAAACATACTGAAAATTTTCAGTTTAACAAAAATAAAATAATACAGTATTACTCTAAATCCTACACTATCTTCTATGAAGCATTTCAGCTGGGGCATTTATCAGCTGTAAGATATCAAGTCTGTGACTTCGTTTTAGAAACAAAAAAAAGAAAAAGAACAGAAGATTAATTCTCAAATAGTTTTGTCTTCTACTTGGAATTCACTCTATGAATTGCATTTTCCTCCTTCAATAAAAAATTGGGGATACAAGTAAAAAGCTCCTGCTCCTACCCTCTTTTCAATATTACACAATGAAAACGTTATCCAAACACCATCTGAGTGCTTTGAGCAGTTTTCCACTTGAGGGGTCATTCACCAAAGGTGTCAATGAATGTAAAGATTTCTAGAACCAGCTTAAAGATTCCAACAGAAGTTTAAAAATTAAGACATTCCGCATAGATATTACTGATCTTCAAAACTGTGAAAAGTAAACCAAATGGATCAATAACTAATTTTAACACTAAAATAGGAAAGAGAACTGAGCTACGCCATTTGCAAATTCCAGAGAAAGTATAAAAGAAGAATAACTTGAAGTATTTACTACCATGTTGTGAGGAATACTTAATAAGCCTTATTTAAGCAAAGGATGCCAAAACAATAAAATGGAAAGACTTGTCCAACTGCTAAGTCACTAATTACAAAGCAACTCTATTTATTCTGAAGTCAACGAACAATTTTACAAACCTAGGTCTAAAATGTAATATAAATAAAATTTATATTTGCCTATTCAAAATTATTAAGAAATCAACTGAGGCCACATTTAACAGTATAATTACAGAATATTAAACTACTTTTATCTCTTTCAACAAACTTCGTTAATTACTAGGGTACATGCTTTTAAAGTTTCATTCTTTGCATATTATTGCTTTAGAAAAATGATGTGTTATGTACTGTGACAAAATACCAAAGATGTTTTTCATGTGTGATGATTTTTGTGAGAGAAGTAGTTACAGTATTAACAATTACCAGAACCATTTCTGAGCACTTACTATCAGCTAAAGACAGTGCAAAGTAGCTGACAGACCTTAACTCAAGAATTTTACATAAAAGAGGCTATAAAGTAGAAATAGATTTCCTTTTTAGAGATAATAAAACTAAGATGTAGAGATGTTAAATAATATGCCCAATGCCACAATGTTATTAAGTAGCAAGATGAACCCATGCCTGTATAATTCCGAAATTCTTAACCAACAAGATATCATGTTCACATCTTAAATCAGAAAGCCTATGACCCTGCGACACGTAACTTTCATATGTACCACTGTAACTACAATCCTTTGTGCTGTGCTTAGAAAACAAAGGTGTCCAGTTGATAAATAAATTACTGAATGAAGGCATGTGTCAATGGCAAGGTAGGAAGAGGACTGTATATTCAGAGGACAATGAATAAACACCAGAGCCAAAGTAAAAATTTCATACTGGAAGAAATGATACATCAAACTGAAAAATAAAATGTACCTACACTGAGAGAACTTACAGACCATAAAATTGGAATCTTTACTACTTACCTCAAAGTTCTAAAGTATATAACCTAATTCTTTCAAAAATGTCAAATCTAATTAATTTACATGCTAATTATGCATAATCTTTCCTTTGGTATATTCTGGTGGTTTAATATATGGAAATTTAAGTTGAGAATCTATTCTAGGAGCCTCTCCAAATCCTTTTTAGAAAAGCAGCATAATAGTACTACTAAAATTTGACAAATATTCTAACTAAGTGGCAAGTTATAGATGGATATCAGATCAATTTCATACTGTTCAGATCAATGGTTAGCAAAACAATAAATATCAACTGTTCCAATTAAACAAGATAAGCAAAACATGAGAATGGAAATGACAAGCAAAATTACCTCCAATTAAACGCAACAACAACAAACTGTGGAAAATTTTTAAAGAGATGGGAATATCAGACGACCTGACTTGCCTCTTGAGAAACATGTATGCAGGTTAGAAAGCAACAGTTAGAACTGGACATGGAATAACAGACTAGTTCCAAACAGGGAAAGGAGTATGTCAAGGTTGTATATTGTCACCCCGCTTATTTAACTTTTATGCAGAGTACATCATGAGAAATGTTGGACTGGATGAAGCACAAGCTGGAATCAAGATTGCTGGGAGAAATATTAATAACCTCAGATATACAGATGACACCACCCTTATGGCAAAAAGCGAAGAATTAAAGAGCCTCTTGAGGAAAGTGAAAGAGGAGAATGAAAAAGTTGGCTTAAAGCTCAACGTTCAGAAAACTAAGATCATGGCATCCGGTCCCATCACCTCATGATAAATAGATGGGGAAAGAGTGGATGACTTTATTCTGGGGGGCTCCAAAATCAGTGCACATGGTGACTGCAGCCATGAAATTAAAAGATGCTTGCTCTTTGGAAGAAAGGTTATGACCAACATAGATGGCTTATTAAAAAGCAGAGACATTACTTTGCCAACAATGGTCCGTCCTGTCAAAGCTACAGTTATTCCAGTAGTCATGTATGGATGTGAGAGTTGGAGTATAAAGGAAGCTTAGTGCAGAAGAACTGATGCTTTTGAACTGTGGTTTGGAGAAGACTCTTGAGAGTCCCCTGGACTGCAAGAAGATCCAACCAGTCCATCCTAAAGAAAATCAGTCCTGAATATTCATCGGAGGGACTGATGCTGAAGCTGAAACTCCAATACTTTGGCAAGCTGATATGAAGAACTGACTCATTTGAAAAGATCCTGATGCTGGGAAAGACTGAAGGCGGGAAAACAAGGGGATGACAAAAGGATGAGACGGTTGAATGGTATCACCGACTCAATGGACATGAGTTTGAGTAAATTTCGAGAGTTGGTGATGGACAGGGAGGGCTGGCAAGCTGCAGTCCATGGGGTCACAAACAGAAACAACTGAGATACTGAACTGACTGAAAACAGAATAAACAAAACATGAGAATGGAAATGACAAGTAAAATTAAAAATATTTGAAGAAAACATAAAGCAAATAAATGAATAGTGGATGAACTATCAAGAATATTCAATAATCAAGAAAGTCAAATCTAAAAATACATGTGGCAGCTTAAATGACTCAGTCCAGACTGACTTAAAACTTACATACTGAACATTCCAAAAGCAGCACAATATATTCTTAAATTCACATGGAATATTCTCTAGAAAAGATCACGTTAAGCCATAAAAAAGTCCTAATATTTATGAAGGTTGAAATCACATCAAACACATATCCTGACAACAATGGTATGAAACTAGACATCAATTGTACGAGGACTGATCAATTCTATGAGCAACTCTATGAGGAAAGTTCAGTGATAAACAACTACCTCGAGAAATAAGAAGACTTTCAAATATGCAACCAACCTATACACCTTAAACAAAAACACACACTACAAAATAAAGCCCAAAGTTAGTAGAACAAGAGAAACAATAAAGATCAGAGAAGAAATAAATGAAATAGAGACTAACAAGACAAGAGACAAGGTTAATAAAACCAAAAGCTTATTCTTTGCCAATGCAAACAAAATTAGAAAACCTTTAGTTAGACATAACAGAAAGAAAGAAAGAAGGCTCAAACAAATGAAACCAGAAATAAAAGAGAACTTTAAACAGATCAGTTCAGTTCAGTTGTTCAGTAATGTCAACTCTTTGCGACCCCATGAACTGCAGCATGCCAGGCCTCCCTGTCCATAACCAACTTCCAGAGTTCACCCAAACTCATGTTCGTTGAGTTGGTGACATCACCCAACCATCTTATCCTCTGTCATCCCTTTCTTCTTCCGCCTTCATTTCTTCCCAACATCAGAGTCTTCTCAAATGAGTCAGCTCTTCACACCAGGTGGCCAAAGTACTGGAGTTTCACCTTCAACATCAGTCCTTCCAATGAACACTCAGGACTGATCTCCCTTAGGATGGACTGGTTGGATCTCCTCGCAGTCCAAGGGACTCTCAAGAGTCTTTTCCAACAGCACAGTTCAAAAGCATCAATTCTTCAGTGCTCGCTTTCTTTATAGACCAACTCTAATACCCATACATGACTACTGGAAAAACCATAGCCTTGACTAGACGGACCTTTGTTGGCAAAGTAATGTCTCTGCTTTTCAATATGCTATATAGGTTGGTCATACCTTTCTTTCCAACGAGTAAGCATCTTTTAATTTCATGGCTGCAGTCACCACCTGTAGTAATTTTGGAGCCCAGAAAAATAAAGTCACCTACTGTTTCCACTGTTTCCCCATCTATTTGTCATGAAGTAATGGGACTGGATGCCATGATCTTAGTTTTCTGAATGTTGAGCTTTAAGTTAACTTTTTCACTCTACTCTTTCACTTTCATCAAAGGCTCTTTAGTTCTTCTTCATTTTCTGCCGTAAGGGTGGTGTCATCTGCATATCTGAGGTTATTGATATTTCTCCCGGCATTCTTGATTCCAGCTTGTGCTTCTTCCAGCCCAGCGTTTCTCATGATGTACTCTGCATATAAGTTAAAAAAGCAGGGTGATAATACACAGCCTTGATGTACTTCTTTTCCTATTTGGAACCAGTCTATTGTTCCATGTCCAGTTCTAACTGTTGCTTCCTGACCTGCTTATAGGTTTCTCAAGAGACGGGTCAGGTGGTCTGATATTCTCATCTCTTTCAGAATTTTCCACAGTTTATTGTGATCCACACAGTCAAAGGCTTTGGCATAGTCAATAAAGCAGAAATTGATGTTTTTCTGGAACTCTCTTTCTTTTTCGATGATCCAGCAAATGTTGGCAATTTGATCTCTGGTTCCTCTGCCTTTTCTAAAACCAGCTTGAACATCTGGATTTTCATGGTTCACGTATTGCTGAAGCCTGCCTTGGAGAATTTTAGGCATTACTTTACTAGCATGTGAGATGAGTGCAATTGTGCGGTAGTTTGAGCATTCTTTGGCATTGCCTTTCTTTGGGATTGGAATGAAAACTGACCTTTTCCAGTCCTGTGGCCATTGCTGAGTTTTCCAAATTTGCTGGCATATTGAGTGCAGCACTTTCACAGCATCGTCTTTTAGGATTTGAAATAGCTCAACCGGAATTCCATCACCTCCACTAGCTTTGTTTGCAGTGATGCTTCCTAAGGCCCACTTGACTTCACATTCCAGGATGTCTTGCTCCAGGTGAGTGATCACACCATCGTGATTATCTAGGTCATAAAGATCTTTTTTGTATAGTTCTCCTGTGTATTCCTGCCACCTCTTCTTAATAAAGCGGATGCCATAGATACAAAAAGGATCATAAGAGATTACTATGAATCATTTTATACCAACAAACTCGACAGAAACATACAACCTACTAAGACAGAATCACAAAGAAATAGAAAACGTGAACACAACAGCTCCAAGTAAGGAAACTGAGTCAGTAACTAAAAACCTGCAAATAAAAGTGCAGGAATAGACAGCTTCACTGGTAAAATCTACCAAACATTCATAGAAGAATTAACACCAATCCTTCTCAAACTCTTCAAAAAAATGTAAGAGCAGGAGGTGCTTTCAAACTTATTTTATGAGGTCTGATATCAAGATCAGATCAGGATACCACAAGAAAGGAAAATTATAGGCTATATCCCTGATGAACATAAATACAAATATCCTCAGTGAAATATTAGAAAACTGAATCCAACAGTACTACAAAATGACTTTGTCTCACCTTGGACAAGTGAGATTTATTCCAGAGATGCAAGGATGATTCAACATATGCAAATCAATCACATGATACACCATAGTGATAAAATGAAGAATAAAAGTCATACAGTCATCTCAATGGAGCAGAAGAAGCATTTGAGGAAATTCAACATCCATTTTGATAAAAACTCAACAAATCTGGTATAGAGGGAACATACATCTGCACAATAAAGGCTATATGTAACCAGCACACAGTTAAGATCATACTCAATGGTGAGAATTGAAAACTTTGCATGCAAGACAAGGGAAAAAACAGAGATGACCACTGCTACAGTTTTTATTCCCATAGTCCTAGCAAGAGCGGGGAAAAGTTCAAACAAGAAAGGAAGTAAATTGTCGCTATTTGCCAATGACACAGAAATAGGTAGAAAGCCCTAAACACTGAAAACTGAAAAAACTGATAGAAAAACTGAGCAAAGTTACAGAATATTCAATTCAATACAAAAATCTGCTTTATTTTTACATACTAACAACAAACTATTACAAACAAATCAGATAATCTGAACAGAAGAATTACTACTATGAAGATTCAATCAGTAACCAAATACCTCCAAACAAACAAAAATCTAGGATCAAACACTTTCACTGGTAAATTCTACCAAATAAAACTAGTTCTCTGCAAATTCTTCCAACAACAACAAAAAAAAGGAGACAATGCTTCCAAACTCATTCACAAAGCCAGCATTATCCTGATACCAAAATCAGAAAAGGATACCACAAGAAAGGAAAACAGGCTAATATCCCCAATGAACATAAATGCAAAAATCCTCAATGAAATATTAGCAAACTAAATTCAACAATACATTAAAAGGATCATACACCATCAAGTGAGATTTATTCCAGGGATACAAGGATGGTTCAACATACTCTCATCAATCTGAAAACAAAGTGATAAACATTACTTGAACTCATGAAAACTTAAAACACATTAAGAATTATAATGTTTCACTAAGGTCAAATTAAATTTGACACTAAGAATGTGTTTATGCTACTGAAAATAATAGGAAATTTAAAGTAACAATAATTATTATTAATAATACCTTAGGCCAATGCTTCTCAAAACTTTACAATGAAATGCCCTGAATTACAGACAAGAGTAAACTTGACCTTCTCAGAAATCCTATGTATGAGAATTATATAAAAGATACGGTTTCACAACTTGTAGAAAGTAGTAATAAACTACCACAGTATGATAAGGATTTCATGAAATCATTTCAGCTTTATTTTTATCCAGTTTCCTGGATGCTGAGGACAAAAGTCAGACACATACCTCTGTATGCCTGTGTGTGTCTGTGTGCGCTCGCACTCAGTTGCACAGTCATGTTTAACTCTTTGCAACTCTGTGGACTATAGCCCATTGAGCTCCTTAGTCCATAGAATTTTCCAGGCAAGAATACTGGAGCAGGTTGCCATTTCCTACTCCAGGGGATCTTCCTGACCCAAGGACTGAACCCGCCTCTCCCCTGTCTCCTCCAGTGGCAGGTGGATTCTTTACCACTGAGCCACCTGGGAAGCCCCACACATACCTACAGTACTCCTTTTTTGTGGATTTCATTTTTCTTACGAAATCTCTTATTTTTTTTAAGAATTATGTATAAGATAATCATAAACATTTATTTACAAAGGGGAAAGCTTAAGAATAGTTATGAATAGCATTAACAGTCACATGGTCTCAGACAGACAAGCCTAGATCTTAGCTTTTCTGACTCCAACTTCAATGGTCCTTGTTTAGGGAGGATTTATTTCATATTTTCAGGAGGTAGTTATTTTGCTAAGCAACTTCATCAGGACATACCATTGTTAGAAATATCTACAATTGTCTGTTCTTCATTTCCAAATAAATAAAAAACAATACAATGGACTTCAATTAACTTTACATACACATTCATAGAAATTTAACAAATTAATCAAATTGAAAATCTTGACAAGCAAAAGACTGAAAGCCTTCCCAAAATTCAAACAAATTATATTCTACTATTTTGAGTCAATCAAATCTAACTTAAGGATGAAACTGATAATCCTTTAGAAATTAGGTTTATAAAACAAATATCTGGTGTCTATAAATTCTTGTTTTAAATTTATACTATAATGTGTAATGTTTCAAAGTTTCCACACACCTTTGCAATACCAGCTTCATGAAGTTTACATTTCTAGATATCTTACCTTTTTTGCTGTAGAAGGGGGATCCTTTTTCATATTTCTCAGTAAAAACTCTGGCATGTTATTTTCAATATCTTCACGAGTTCCCTTTTTACCCAAAACTGCAGCTAAAAATGAAATAACCTAGAAAGGAAAAAAAATCCAACAGTTTTAATCACTGTGTATTGTGATGGACAAAATTTTATGACTCACATGAATAGCTACTCAATTAGTGAGAATATGAGTGTGTACAAATAGATTTGCTAGGAAGAAAAACAATATGAACCACTAGTATTGGTTTTCTTTATTTGCATTAATAAACAAACATATAATATAAAAGTTACCATTGAATGCAGTAAAACAAAAATCCTCACATTGCCATCTCTTCCTTGATAAATTTTTAAATAGATATATTTTGTTGAAGTATAAGTTGACTTACAATGTTGTGCACTCTAGGAATTCTTTCTCAGTCTTATTTGCTGAGATATTATTTTCTTATTTATTTTTATTCATGGAATCTATCTCTTCATTATTGGCTATTTCAATAAACTATGTACATTTTCCTTGTAGAAAATAAACCCCTTAAGGGAATAATATTTGGTTAATAAGTGTCTATTTTTCTGTATCCAATAAATGTAGGTAATTCAAGGATGCATATTATAATATCTAAGGTAATCACTAGAGAAAAATACAACAATGTATAACTACTAATCTATTTATGGGAAGAATAATAGAATAATATAAACAAGCTATACAAAAAGAGGAGGAAAATGACATGCAATAAATAAAAAGCAAATAGTAAAACAGTAGGTTTAAATCTAAATATATTTAGATGGATATATGTATATGTACAATTGAACCACTTTTCTGTACACCTGAAACTAACATTGTAAATCAACTGTACCCCAATATCAAATAAAAATTTTAAAATAAATAAATCTAAATATACTAGAAGGTGAATTACATGGAAGTAGAGTAAACAGTTTAATTAAAAGACAAAACATTTTTAGGAACATAAAATATTTGTGCTTCACACACAAAAAACCTAAGACATAGAGAAAATTGTAAGTGAAAAAATGAAAAAAGATAGACCATGCAAACAAAAACCAAAGAAAGTTAATATGGTTATATTAATATCAGGTAAAGACTGAGGCAAAAAGCACTACTAAATTATAGAAGGACAAGATATTGATAAAAATTATTTCATTTGAAAGTTATAAGTATAAATTATTAAAGAAAAAAATCTACTGAAACAAAATAAGTAGACAAATTCATAAGCACAGTGGTAGATGTTGAAACAACTTAATAAGAGAAAATAATCAGTAAAGATATAGAATGTATTAGTAAAATGATAACCAAACTTGACCTAATATACATTTGACAGACGATGGTAAACTACATCAAAACATACTTTATACTTAAAGTACACATAAAATATTTACCAAAATTGACATGGAAAGTCATAAAACAAATCTTAATCCATCCAATAGTTAAAAATCATACAGAATATATTCTTTGGTCACAGTAAAAGAAATTAAAAATATAAACAGAAAATCCCCAAATTTTGGAAAGTAAGGAATGTATTTTAAACAAGAATTCACAACAGAGATTAGAAAATATTTAAGATGAATAACAGTGTATAATAATCACATATTAAACTTACGGAATACACTTAAATCTATGCCTTATGGACTTAAATGCACATGAACACACATTAGGACCTAAGACAGGGCTGTTAATAAAATACCTAACCATAGATCTGAAAAATTTATAAAAATAACAGAATTTATTTTAATTAAAATGTTATTTAAATTTTAAGAAAACGTAAATACACAAAAATAAATAAAACATGAAAAAGTATAAAATAAAAAGGAATGACAAAGCCAAATGATCATACTATGAAAAGATTTTTTAAAGTGATAACTCCCTAGAAAATTGATAAAAGGAAAAAGAGAACCTAAGAGAACAGGTAAACGCACAAAAAAATATGTATAGTACACAATAAACAATGTTATGCCAATACCTGTGAAATTTTAGGTGAAATGGAAAATCAGAACTTAGCAACAATGAAACAAGAAACAGAAGTTTTACATACTCAAATAACTATTAAAGAAAACTAAATACATAATTACAAACCTTACACAAAGAAAACTAAGGATCAAATAACTAGGGATAAAGTCTACCAATGCTTCAGAGAGATACAATGCCAGTCTTAAACAAATTCCTTCATATTTTAGAGAAAGAGAAAAATGTTCTCAACTCATTTTATGAGTACAACATAATCTTGATAAGCAATTCTAGCAAAAATACTCTTTCATAAATTTATAGGCCAATTTCTCACACTCACATAGGAGCAAAACTCTTAAATATTACTAAATGGAATACAGAAATATAAAAAAGAAATATATACCAAAACCATCTTGGGTTGATTCTAAATATGTAATGCTGGTTTAACCTTCAAAATTTAGATATTTCATAGGTATTAAGTAGTATCTTAGGTATTACACTCAGCTTTCCTCTTAGTTTCCTTAAAATAAAAATAAATAAAATAAGACAACCTATTTCATTACAAGATACTTACATTTTACATGAAGTCATACATTATTAATTTTAAGCACATTATGAAACATCAAGACTGTGTATCTTTATTACTGGAGCCACATCAAAAAATAATGCAAAGAAGTACAGTTAACAATCAATAGAAGAATTAAAATGGAATTTTAAAAAATACTCTGTCAACCCAAAATAAGGCAGGAAAGGAGAACAATTAAAAGAGAAAGCAGTCTGTTCAAACAGAAAACAAATAACAAAACAACATACCCAATAGAAACATAACAGAAATTATATCAAATGTAAATGAACTAAACGGTCCAATTAAATTTCAGAGATGGCCAGAATAGAGAAAAGATTTATCTACGAGACATATTTTAAATATAAAGACACAGAGAGCTTGAAATAAAGGCTTAGGAAAAGACAAACCATTCAAATATTAAGCATAAGAATAATGAAGCAGTTATCAAAATATCAGATAAAGTAGTTTTCAAACAGTATTACCAGAAATATAAAACATCTAATAATGATAAACAGGTCAGGAAGACAAAGTGATCATAAAGATTATGACCTAATAACAGAGCTTCAAAATATATAAAGACAAAATTGACAGAAGTAAATGGGGAAAGAGACAAACCCACAATCACAGCAGGAGATTTTAACTTCCCACCCTCACCTATTAGGGCTTCTCTGGTGGCTCGGGGGTAAAGAATCCATCTGCAATGCAGGAGCCACAGGAAACATGGGTTCAGGTTTCATCACTGGGCTGGAAAGATATCCTGGAGGAGGGCATGGCAACCCACTCCAGTATTCTTGCCTGAATAATCCCATGGAGAGAGAAGCCTGGCAGGTTACAGATCATGGATTCATGAAGAGTCAGATACAACTGAAGTGACTGAGCATGCACGCATTCACCTATTAATGTTAAAAACATTGAAAATCTGAATATTAACATTTATCTTGATCTGCTCATTGGTATGATGGAATTCCAGTTGAGCTGTTTCAAACCCTAAAAGATGATGCTGTGAAAGTGCTGCACTCAATAAGCCAGCAAATTTGGAAAACTCACCAATGGCCACAGGATTGGAAAGGTCAGTTTTTATTCCTAT
Source organism: Antilocapra americana (assembly GCA_007570785.1). Taxonomy (NCBI): domain Eukaryota; kingdom Metazoa; phylum Chordata; class Mammalia; order Artiodactyla; family Antilocapridae; genus Antilocapra; species Antilocapra americana. The sequence goes on from ML661897.1 coordinate 17,682,824, forward strand.
CCCAAAGAAAGGCAATACCAAAGAATGCTCAAACAACTACTGCACAATTGCACTCATCTCACATGCTAGTAAAGTAATGCTCAAAATTCTCCAAGCCAGGCTTCAGCAGTACATGAACCATGAACTTCCATGTGTTCAAGCTGGTTTTAGAAAAGGCAGAGGAACCAGAGATCAAATTGCCAACATCCAGTGGATTATTGAAAAAGCAAGAGAGTTCCAGAAAAACATCTACTTCTGCTTTATTGACTACGCCAAAGCCTTTGACTGTGTGGATCACAATAAACTGTGGAAAATTCTGAAAGAGATGGGAATACCAGACTATCTGACCTGTCTCTTGAGAAACCTGTATGCAGGTCAGGAAGCAACAGTTAGAACTGAATATGCAACAACAGACTGGTTCCAAATAGGAAAAGGAGTATGTCAAGGCTGTATATTGCCACCCTGCTAATTTAACTTACATGCAGAGTACATCATGAGAAACGCTGGGTTGGAAGAAGCACAAGCTGGAATCAAGATTGCCAGGAGAAATATCAATAACCTCAGATATGCAGACGACACCACCCTTATGGAAGAAAGTGAAGGGGAACTAAAAAGCCTCTTGATGAAAGTGAAAGAGGAGAGTGAAAAAGTTGGCTTAAGGCTCAGCATTAAGAAAACTAAGATCATGGCATCTGGTCTCATCACTCCATGGGAAATACATGGGCAAACAGTGGAAAAAGTGTCAGACTTTATTTTTTTGGGGGGGGGGGGCTTCAAAATCACTGCAGATGGTGATTGCAACCATGAAATTAAAAGACGCCTACTCCTTGGAAGGAAAGTTACGGCCAACCTGGATAGCATATTGAAAGGCAGAGACATTACTTTGCCAACAAAGGTCTGGCTAGTCAAGGCTATGGTTTTTCCAGTAGTCATGTATGGATGTGAGAGTTGGACAGTGAAAAAGGCTGAGTGCCGCAGATTGATGCTTTTGAGCTGTGGTGTTGGAGAAGACTCTTGAGAGTCCCTTGGACTGCAAGGAGATCCAACAAGTCCATCCTAAAGGAGATCAGTCCTGGGTGTTCATTGGAAGGACTGATGTTGAAGCTGAAACTCCAATACTTTGGCCACCTCATGAGAAGAGTTGACTCATTGGAAAAGACCCTGATGCTGGGAAGGATTGGGGGCAGGAGGAAAGGGGAAGACAGAGGATGAGATGGCTGGATGGCATCACCGACTTGATGGACATGGGTTTGGGTGGACTCCGGGAGTTGGTGATAGACAGGGAGGCCTGGCGTGCTGTGGTTCATGGGTTGCAAGGAGTCGGACACAACTGAGCGACTGAACTGATACTGAATTGGAATTTATATACCACTATACATCCAACTGCAGAAATGACTGTGAAATAATTGCAGAAATCAATGAAGTACCAAACAACAGAGAAAATTAACAAAGTTAAATGTTGACTCTTTGAAAAGATCAACAAAATCAATATGCCTCAAGTTATGCTAAGTAAGAATAAAATAGAAAACAAAAGGTCCACATAAGATGCAAAGAGATATCACTCATATCCCACAAATACTAAAAGAATAAAAAAGGAATATGGAGAAGTCTTTTATGCCAATCAATTTGATGACATAGATAAAATGGATAAATTCTTTGAAAAATACAATTTGCCAAAACTGACACAGCAAGAAACAGAAAATCTGAATGGTCACATATCTATTAAAGTAACTGAACTCAGGGCTTCCCTGGCGGTTCAGTGGCTAAGAATCTATCTTTCAATGCAGGGGACGCTGGTTCTATCCCTAGTCTGGGAAGATCTCACATGCTACGGGGCAACTAAGCCTGTGCATCACAACTACTTGGCTTGTGATCCACCACTCCTGAGCCCACTACTGCAGATACTGAAGCCTATACAGCCGAGAGCCTGTGCTTGACAACAAGAGAAGCCACTGCAACAATAAGGCCATGCTCTGAAACTAGAAAACAGCCCCCACTCTCTGCAACTAGAGAAAGCCTGGGAAAGCAATGAAGACCGACAGCAGACAAAAATAAATAAATAAGTAAAACATTTTAAAGTAATTGAATTCAGTATCAAAAAAAAATGTTAAAGAAAACTCAAAGTCTATGATTTTGCTAGTAAATTTCATAAAATATTTAAATATAAAATAACTTAAATACACAATATTTTTAGAAAAGAGAGAGGAAACACTTCCTACTTTGTTTTGAATCCTGTGCAACCAAGATACCAAAACCAGAAAAACACATTGCAAGAAATGAAAATTATAGATCAATATCCATAATAAACATAAATGCAAAAATTACGCAAATATTAAGCAACTGAATTCAGCAATATAAAAAAAATCTCATGATCAAAATGGGTTTTATTGCAGGAATACAAAACTGGTTTAACATTTAAAAACCAACTAACATAAATCATATTAGTCCATATAATAATTTATTAACTTAATAAATGGGAAAAAATATGGTTATCTCAACAGATATCAAAAAAATTTTTGATAAAATTCACTACATATTGTGTTTAAAAATCTCAGAAATAAGAACTAGAAGGAAACATCCTAAATCTGATAAAAGATACTAAGAAAATCCTACAGCTAATATACTTACTGCTGAAATATTAAATGCTTCCTCCCTAAGAGTAGGAATGAGATAAAGATGTTATTCCCACTGTGTTTTGTGTGTGTGTGTGTGCGCACGCACGCTCAGTCACTTCAGTCAGGTCCCACTCTTTGCAACCCTATGGACTGTAACACACTAGGGTCCTCTGTCCATGGGATTCTTCAGGCAAGAATACTGGAGTGGGTTGCCATGCCCTCTTCCAGGAGACATGGGCGAGACATGGGCTGAACCCATGTCTCCTGCATCTCCTGCACTGCAGGCAGATTCTTTACTACTGAGCCATCCCAGAAGCTCTGTCACTCCCACCACTGCTGTCCAAAATGTACTGAGATAATACTTAGATAGAGAAATAAGGCAAAAATAAAAAAGAAAGAAAGAAAGAAAAGGCAAAGTAGAACTAAAACTCTCTTTGTGGATGCCATAATTGTTTACACAGAAAATCCTAAAACATCTACAAAATAACTACTAGAACTAATAAACAGAGAATTTAGCAACACACAGAACATACAAAAATAAATTTGATTTTATGTACTACCAATCAAAAAATCTGAAGTTAAATGGAAAAAAATCCACTTACAATAGCATCAAAAATATGAGAATAAATTTAACAAAATATGTGTAAGGCTCACACACAAAACTATAAAACAATGCTGAGAGAAATTAAAGACCTAAATAAAGGAGCTATCATTTTATGATAATCCTCCCTAAACTCTTACATAAATTCAGTGTAACTGAACCCCACAACCCTAATCAAAATCCAGACAGATCTGTTCATGGAACTTGACAAACTGATCAAAACTTCACATGGAAATGCAAAGGGATAAAAATAGGAGATAGCAAAAAACTGCTTAACACAAATTGAATATAAGTGCAGCAAAACTGAACAACGATACAGAAGAAAAAGACTAGAAACAAGACTCATACATATATGGACAGCCAATGCAACTAAAAAATGGGCAAAGGACTTGTATCTTAGTCACTCTGGAGTGCTATAACAAACTATCATAGACTGGATAGCTTAAACAACAAACTTTCAATTCTGGAGGCTACGAATTTCACAATGAAGGTGCTGGCAGACCTGATGTCTGGTGAGAGCCCACTTCCTGCTTTGCAGATGGCAGTCATCTTATACTCTCAGAAGACAGAAAGCAGAGGGGACAAACTCCCTAGTATCTCTTCTTACAAAGCCACTAACCCCATCATGAGAGTTTCAGAGTCATGATCTAATTACCTTCCAAAGGCCCCCATCTCCAAATACCATCAGGTTAGGAATTAAGAGTTTTAACACATGAATTTTGGGGAGACAAAAACATTCACTGTATGGCAACATGAATACCCAATTCTCAAATATATACAAAAGTCAAAAAAAGTACATAAAAAGTTGCTCAACACCATTGATCATTTCAGAAATGCAAATCAAAATCACAGTGAGGTACTGCTTCATATGCAAGAGGATGGCTATGATGAAGAAAACAGAAAATAACAATGTTGACAAGGATTGGAGAAACATAAAACTTCATACATTGCTACTAGAAATGTAATATGGTGCAGTCATAGAAAATCGTTAAACAGTTCCACAAAAAATAAAACATAGAGTTACCATTGATTCAGTAATTCCACTCCTAAGTGTAAGTGTATGTGTGATATATGCCTGGATAATCCCATGGACAGAGGAGCCTAGCTGGCTACAGCTCCTACAGCTCAATAGTCAGGCATGACTGAGCATGCGCACGAACACACAAACAAATGGTCAAAACTTATGCTGAGTTCTAAAATATTTTTTAAAAATCTGCATTCTGAACCCACATTATATAAGGCAGTGTATTGCAGGAGTTATAACAAGACTCTGAAGTCTGACCAACCAGTGTTGTACTACCTACGTGACCCTGTGCAATTTCTGTAATGTCTCCATAAGTTCCTGCTTTTTCATCAATAAAATGGATGAATAATGCCTAATTAACATGTATGCTTAATAGAAAATGTCTATCACAGAACAAGGCACTTAGGTTGTGTGTGTACGTGCATGCTAAGTCATTTCAAACCTGTATGACTTTTTACAACTCTATGGACTGTAGCCCACCGGGCTTCTCTGTCCATGGGGTTCTCCAGGCAAGAATAACACTGGAGTGGGTTGTCATGCCGTCCTTCAGGGGATCCTCGCAACCCAGTGATCAAACTCAGGTCTCCTATATCTCCTGCACTGGCAGGCAGGTTCCCCACCACTATCGCCACCTGGGAAGCTGAGCACACAGGTTAGGGGATCATTAAGTATAAGATAAAATCACAGAAATATACAACTACTCAATTCAACTTAAAATTAATTAATGCATTTAATAAAATATATATATTGCAATGCCAGGTACTATGCTGGCTACTGCGAAAGTTTAGATAAAAGGCTTATTTCTATCCTTTAACAGTTCAAAATCCATCTGAGTTGGCATGGAGGAGTGAGGGGGAGGAATGGAAGAGAAGACTTGAAGAGGCATGGTTGAGGAAAAAAACAAAAAATAAAAAAAGATACTGAAGAATTAAGCAAGAGACTGACGGGGGGGAAAATGACTGATGTGCTATGAATAACTGAGATTAAAGAAGGCATAAAAGATATTTCACAAATGACTCAGTTTTAAGGCCTGGACAATTTTTTTATTGAATATTTCTAATATTTTTGATTTCAGGTGTACAGTACAATGATTCAGTTACTTTTCTCAGATTATATTCCCTGATAACTTATTATAAAATTTTGAATATAATTGCCTGCTGTTGTTGTTCAGTCGCTCAGTCGTGTTCAACACGTGTGACCCCATGGACTATAATATGACAGGCTTTCCTGGCCTTCATTATCTTCTGGCATTTGCTCAAATCCATTTCCTTTGAGTCAGTGACATTACCTAACCATCTAATCTTCTGCTGCCCTCATCTCCTTTTGCCCTCAATCTTCCCCAGCATTAGGGTCTTTTCCAGTGAGTAGCTCCTTGTACCAGGTGGCCAAAGTACTGGAGCTTCAGCATCTCCTTCCAATGAATATTCAGGGTTTATTTCCTTTAGGAATGACTGGTTGGATCTCCTTGCAGTCCAAGTGACTCTCAAGAGTCTCTTCCAGCACAATTCAAAAGCATCAGTTCTCTGGTGCTCAGTCTTCTTCATGGTCTAACTCTCACATCCATACGTGACTACTGGAAAAACTTTAGCTTTGACTACAGGCACCTTTGCCAGCCAACTAATGTCCCTGCTTTTTAAAATACTGTCTAGGTTTGTCATAGCTTTCCTTCCAAGGAGCAAACATCTTTAAATTTTATGACTGCAGTCACTATCAGGAGTGATTCCCTGTTTAGTTCAGTTCAGTTCAATCGCTCAGTCGTGTCTGACTCGTGACCTCATGGATTGCAGCACACCAGGCTTTCCTGGCCATCACCAACTCCCGGAGTTTATTCAAACTCATATCCAATGAGTCTGTGATGCCATCCAACCATCTCATTCTCTGTTGTCCCCTTCTCCTCCTACCTTCAATCTTTCAGAGCATCAGGGTCTTTTCAAATGGGTCAGTTCTTCACATTAGACTTTCAGCTTCAGCATCAGTCCTTCCAATGAATATTCAGAACTCATTTCCTTTAGGATGGACTGGCTGGATCTCCTTGCTGTTCAACAGAATCTCAAGAGTCTTCTCCAACACCACAGTTTAAAAGCATCAATTCTTCGGTGCTCAGCTTTCTCTATAGACCAACTCTTCCATCCATACATGACTACTGGAAAAACCATAGTCTAGAATAGACAGACCTTTGTTGGCAAAGTAGTGTCTCAGCTTGTTAATATGCTGTCTAGGTTGGCTATAACTTTTCTTCCAAGGAGCAAGCATCTTTTAATTTCATGGCTGCAGTCACCATCTGCAGTGACTTTGGAGCTCCAAAAAATAAAGTCTGTCACTATTTCCACTTTTTCTCCATCTATTTGCCATGAAGTGATAGAAGCAGATGCCATGATCTTTGTTTTCTCAATGTTGAGTTTTAAGCCAACTTTTTTTTACTTAAAAAATGAAGGAACTTTTGGACAACCTATTATAATAGAAACATACTCTGAGACATGGAAAACAAACTTATATGAACCAAAGGGAAATGAGAACAAGAAGAGACAAATTAGCAATATGGGATTAACAGATACAAACTACTATACATAAAATGGGTTTCTCAGGTGGCACTGGTGGTAAAGAACCTCCCTGTCAATGTAGGAGACATAAGAGATGGGAGTTCGATCCCTGGATTGGGAAGATCCTCTGGAGGTGGGCATGGCAACTCATTTGAGTATTCTGGCCTAGAGAATTCCACAGACAGAGGAGCCTGGCAATCTTGATTCCAGCTTGTGCTTCTTCCAGCCCAACATTTCTCATGATGTACTCTGCATGTAAGTTAAATAAGCAGGGTAACACTATACAGCCTTGACGTATTCCTTTCCCAATTTGGAACCAGTCTGTTGTTCCATGTCCAGTTCTAACTGTTGCTTCCTGACCTGCATACAGGTTTCTCAGGAGGCAGGTCAGGTGGTCTGGTATTCCCATCTCTTGAAAAATTTTCCCCATTTGTTGTGATCCACACAGTCAAAAGTTTTGGCATAGTCAATAAAGCAGAAATAGATGTTTTTCTGGAATTTTCTTGCTTTTTTGATGATCCAATGGATGTTGGCAATTTGATCCTGGTACCTCAGCCTTTTCCAAATCCATCTTGAACATCTGGAAGTTCACGGTTCACATGCTGTTGAAGCCTGGCTTGGAGAATTTTGAGCATTACTTTGCTAGTGTGTGAGATGACTGCAACTGTGCAGTAGTCTGAGCATTCTTTGGCATTGCCTTTCTTTGGGATTGGAATGAAAAACTGACCTTTTCCAGTCCTGTGGCCACTGCTGAGTTTCCAAATTTGCTGGCATATTGAGTGCAGCACTTTCACAGCATTATCTTTTAGGATTTGAAATGCTCAACTGGAAATTCCACCACCTCCACTAGCTTTCTTAGTACTGATGCTTCCTAAAGCCCACTAGACTTTGTATTTCAGGATGTCTGGCTCTAGGTGAGTGATCACACCATCGTGATTACCTGGGTCATGAAGATCTTTTGTATAGTTCTTCTGTGTATTCTTGCCACCTCTTCTTAGTGTCTTCTGCTTCTGTTAGGTCCTTACCATTTCTGTCCTTTATTGTGCTCATCTTTGCATGAAATGCTCTCTTGGTATCTCTAATTTTCTTGAAGAGATCTCTAGTCTTTCCCATTCTATTGTTTTTCTCTATTTCTTTGCATTGATCACTGAGGAAGGCTTTCTTGTCTCTCCTTGCTATTCTTTGGAACTCTGCATTCAAATGGGTATACTTTTCCTTTTCTCCTTTGCCTTTCGCTTCTCTTCCTTTTCATAGATATTTGTAAGGCCTCCTTAGACAGCTACTTTTCCTTTCTCAATTTCTTTTTCTTGGGAATGGTCTCGATCACTGCCTCCTATACAATGTCATGAATCTCCATCCATACTTCTTTAGGCACTCTGTCTATCAGATCTAATCCCTTGAATCTATTTGTCACTTCTACTGTATAAGCATAAACAATTTGATTTAGGTCATACCTGAATGGTCTAGTGGTTTTTCCTACTTCAATTTAAGTCTGAATTTGGCAAAAAGGCGTTCATGATCTGAGCCACACTCAGTTCCCAGTCTTGTTTTTGCTGACAGTATAGAGCTTCTCCATTTTTGGCTGCAAAGAATATAATCAATCTGATTTCGGTATTCACCATCTGATGATGTTCATGTGTAGAGTCTTCTCTTGCGTCGCTGGAAGAGGGTGTTTGCTATGACCAGTGTGTTCTCTTGACAAAACTCTGTTAGCCTTTGCCCTGCTTCATTCTGTACTCCAAGGCCAAATCTGCGTGTTACTCCAGGTATTTCTTGACTTCTCTGTGTTAAACAGTAAATCCCTGTTGCTTTATTTATGTATGTATGTGTGTGTGTGTGCCAAGTCACTTCAGTCATGTCCAACTCTTTGCAACCCTGCAGACTATAGTCTGCCAGGCTCCTCTGTCCATGAGATTCTCTAGGCAGGAATACTCGAATGAGTTTCCATGCCCTCCTCAGAGGATCTTCTAGATCCAGGAGTCAAAACCCCGTCTCTTATGTCTCCTACATTGACAGGCAGGTTCTTTACCACCACTGCCACCTGATAAGCCCATTTTAGGTATAGTAGTTTGTATCTGTTAATCCCATATTGATAATTTGTCCCTCCTTGTTCTCATCTCCCTTTGGTTACTATAAGTTTGTTTCCATGTCTCAGAGTGTGTTTTTGTTATATATATATATATATATATATATATATATATATTAGGTTGTCTAAAAGTTCCTTCAGTTTTTAATTAAGAATAAAAGACATATTTTTTCATTTTCACCAAGAACTTTGTTGAAAAATGAATTCACCATTTTCATTCCACTACCTTCTGCCATTTCTCAATCAACTTCTTAATTCATCTTCCCAAAACTTTTTTACCTTTTGAAGCAAAGAACTATTACAGGTGCCTTTTATAGTCTTACAGAGAACTGAATTTTTTCTCAATTAAGAAAATTTTATAAAGTCTAAAATAAATGGAAATCTGAAGGTGCAATGTCCGCTGAAGACAGTAGATGAATCCGAACTTCTCAGCCAAGCTGTAACAGTTTTTGCCTGGTCATTTCCAAGAAACAATATTGAAATTAGGCTTGGTAATATCCTATAATTATCTCTAAGGGTTCAAGTGACAGGGAGAGTCACTCATCTCTCACTTTAAATCAAAATCCAAAAATGATTAAACTCAGTGAGGAATGCATGTCAAAAGCCAAGATAGGCCAACAACAAGAAACCCACCAAACAGCCAAGTTATGAATGCAAAGGAAAAGTTCTTGAAGGAAGTATGCTACTCCAGCGAACACATGAATGACAAGAAAATGAAACAGCCTTACAGCTAATATTCAGAAGAAAGTTTGAGTGCCCTGAACAGAAGATCAAACAAGCCACAATACTCCCTTAAAACCAAAGTCTAATCTAGAGCAAGGCTCTCTTCAATTCTATGAAGGCTGGAAGAAGGGAGGAGGCGTTAGAGTTAGGAGTCTGAAGCTAGAAGTTTCATGAGATTTAAGGAAAGACACCATCTCCATGACATAAAACTGCAAGCTTCTATTAGCACTGAACCAGCAAGTGCTAATGCACAAACTACAGCAAAATACCTAGATCTAGCTAACTAATTAATGATGGTGGCTACATTAAACAACAGGTTTTTAATGTAGGCAAAATAGCTTTATATTAGAAGAAGATGCCATCTAAGACTTTCATAGCTAGAGAGGAGAAGCCAATGCCAGGCTTCAAAACTTCAAAGGAAAGGCTGACTCTATTAGAGGCTAATGCAGCTGGTAACTTAAAGTTGAAGCCAATGCTCATTCACCATTCTGAAAACTCTGGGGCCCTTAAGAATGATGATAAATCTATTCTGTGTGCATGTGTGCTAAATCACCTCAGTCATCTCTGACTCTTTGCAACCCTATGGACTATAGTCCGCCAGGCTCTTCTGTCCATGGAATTCTCCAGGAAAGAATACTGGAGTGGGTTGCCATGTCCTCCTCCAGGGGATCTTCCCAACTGAGGGATTGAACTTGCTTGTCTTATGTCTCCTGCATCGGTAGGTGGGTTTTTTAACCACTAGTGCCCAAATCTATCCTGGGAAGCCCAAATCTATTCTATCTATGCTCTACTGATAAAATAAGCCTGGATCACAGCACATCTGTTCACAACATAGCTGACTAAGTATTTTAAGCACATTGTTGAGATCTACCACTCAGAAAACAAAAAGTTTCCTTTCAAAATATTACCATTCATTGACAATGTACTTGTGAACCCATGAGTTCTAGTGGAAATGTACAATAAAAACCGTGTTGCTTTTATATCTGCTAACACAAAATCCATTCTCCAGCCCATAGATCAGAAGTCATTTCAATTTTCAAGTCTTATTATTTAAGAAATACACTATATAAAGCTATAGTTGCCATAAATAGTGGTTCCTCTGATGGATCTGGGCAAAGTAAATTGAAAACTTTCTGGAAAGGTCCTATTATTCTGAATGCCATTAAGAACATTCATGATTCATGGAAAGAGGTCAAAATATCAACATTAACAGAAATTTAGAAGTTGATTACAATCCTCATGGATGACTCTTGTATGGTTCAAGACTTCAGTGGAGGAAGTAACTACAGATGTGGTGGATATACCAAGAGTCAGAGCCTGATGTGACTGAATTGCTACAATATCATGAGAAAACCACAAAGGATGAGGAGGTGCTTTGTATTACTTATGTAAAGAAAGTGGTTTCTTGAGATGGAATCTAATTGGGGGAAGGTACTGTGAAGATTGTTGAAATGACAGCAAAGGACTTAAAATAATAAACGGATGCTGGGCTGGATGAATCACAAACTGGAATCATGATTGCTAGGAGAAATATCAACCTCAGATATACAGATGATACCATTCTAAAGGCAGAAAGTGAAGAACTAAAGAGCCTCTTGATGAAGATGAAAGAGGAGAGTGAAAAAGCTGGCTTAAACTCAACATTCAGAAAACGAAGATCATGATATCAGGTCCCATCTCTTCATGGCAAATGGGGAAAAGTGGAAACTGACAGATTTTCTTTTCCTGGGCTCCAAAATCACTGTGGACGGTGACTGCAGCCATGAAATTAAAAGATGCCTCCTCCTTGGAAGGAAAGCTATGACAAACTTAGACAGTATATTAAAAAGTAGAGACATTACTTTGCAGATAAAGGTCTATATAGTCAAAGCTATGGCTTTTCTAGTAGTCATGTATGAATGTAAGAGTTGGACCATAAAGAAGGCTGAGGACTGAGGAATTGATGCTTTTGAACTGTGGTGCTGGAGAAGACTCTCGAGAGTCCATTAGATTGCAAAAAGATCAAATCAGTCGATCTTACAGGAAATCAGTCCTGAATATTCACTGGAAGGATTAAGGCTGAAGTTCCAACAGTGTGGCCACCTGACGAAAAGAGGTGACTCACTGGGAAAGACCATGATGCTGGGAAAGATTCAGGACAGGAGGAGAAGGGGGTGACAAAGGATGAGATGGTTGGATGGCATCACCAACTCAATAGACATGAGTTTGAGCAAACTCTGGGAGATAGTGAAGGGCAAGGAAACCTGGCCTGCTGCAGTCTATGGGGTCACAAAGAGTCAGCCACGACTTAGCAACTGAACAACAACAAAAGTAGTGGCAGAGGATTTTTTTAATTAAGGTATATACATCATTTTTTTAAACACAGTGCTATTTATTGCATGCTTAATAGACTATAACATAGTGTAAATATAACTTTCATGTGTACCAGGAAACCAAAAATTCTTGTGACTTGCCTTATTATGATGTCACTTTACTGCAGTGGTCTGGAAATGAACCCACAATATCTCTGAGGTATTCCTATATATTTCTAACTATGATAATTCATAATTCAATCTGCTCATCTAACATGATATAAAATATTAGCTCTAACTTGTCAAATTCCATTAAACAAAGATATATAAATTCTATTTTATTGAAGAATCTCATCTTTAGAAGAAGTCCCATAGAGGTGATTACATTTGTAAGCTCTAATTATGGATTAACTTTACTTAATTCACTAAATACATTAGTGATTTTAAAGAAAAATCTTTACATCCCTTTAACTTATTTATTGGCCATGCCATGCTACTTATGGGATCTTAGTTCCCTGACCAGAGATTGAACCCAGGCCCTTGGCAGTGAAAGCATGGAATTCTAACCACAGGGAATTCCCATACTTAATTCACTAAATACATTAAAAATTTTACAGAAAAATCTTTGCATCCCTTTTAAATAATCCACACTCCTTCCTAACATATTAGTCACCTACCCCCAAAAAGTGACTTGAAATGGAAATAAATTTGAATTTACTTGAGAATACACACTAACTAGAGGAGTTAACGTAAAATCACTGATAAAGCTTTTACCTCACTATTTTAAGGTAATGTAGCACTAATGTGTCGACATCCAAAGGGCAGACAGACAGAGGGAGAATGTCAAGAACAACATAGGTGGAGTTTATGTACCAGGAGTTTAAACAGCACTAATTACTTCGACTCTCATCTTTGTTGACAAGCCCAAGAGAAGAAAGGGGAACTGGGAAACCAGTCATTTGGGACTGGGAATAGGAAACTGGGAAACTTTGTCATTTGGTCACAACTCCAAGAAGGCAAAGGGAATACCTAATTTTGTGTAGATCTAGCCTTCTCTATCACTCATACTAGCACAGGAGAGGCCTATCAAAACCTACACTCACAGAAGGTGAACAACATATTTACAACGCTGGTTTACAAAACTAATCTGAAAAAAAAAGAGAATCTTCTTTAATGTGGAATACAGTAGTTCTTAAGTTATGGTTAAAGATGATGAAAAGAACAAAAAACTATTTAATCAGCCACCTACAGAATAGAAAAAGGTCAAAAACTGCATTTCAGAAATGATGCATCACTCTGGAAAAGCTTTGTTTTTACAGACATTCCTCTGAAACTCTGTCAGGCAAACGTTTTTATAGTCTATTTTTTCTCACACACACTCATGATACACAGCATAAATCAGAGATGGGGCAATAAGGCAACAAACATTCTCTCAGACCAACAGAAGGCACAGCAAAAATTGTCTATTTCTTATATAATTTTTTTAAAAAGCCTACATTCCTTATTCCTCATCTTCCTGGGAGATAAAAAGGTAAGAGAATATTTTGGAATCCTACTTCACAAAGTATGATGATTTTTGCTTGCTTTAAACAACAACAGAAACAACAATGTGTTATTTTGAAAGGGAACCTAGCCCATTTATCCTTACAAAGCTCTATTCCTAAAATCTGAACTATTAATACATGCCGAAAGGAGAAAAGCAATTTACCTTCAAATTGCTAGGACATTTTTGTTTCTGCCTTAAAAGCTTTGTGGCTCTGGAGGTTAATTAACCTTTCACATTGGGTATTACGGCATTTTCTCCATGAATGAAAACAACGAAAATATGATTATTTTCTTCATTACTATATTCCTGAGGGAACAACATGACTTGTGATCTAAAGAAGTTTTAAATTTTTGTATAGCTTGTGAATCAACTAAAGATCATATTATGCAAAAACTGGTATTGATAATAACCAAAGAAAGCTGTAGTTATCAGCAATCCCATCATTTGTCTCAGGGTTGAGGTTTCCTATGCCTATATTTAAAAAATGTATAGTAATGACATTTTTTATAATATCAATGAATATAAAATGAAAGATTCAAAGACAATTTTTACAGTTTGAAAAATGTTATCTCCTCTGCTGCTTGAAGGCATAATACCCTTTTCACATAGCAGATGTAGTACCTCATGTTTCTGATATTGAAGATGATACTGACTAGTCAAAATCATGTTAGAAAGAACATTCTAGCATGGGAAAAACAGTAAAAGTATATGTAAGGACAGTCACAGAGGGCTTTATTTATTTCCCTCTAGTAGTCATCTGCATATCTCAGTCACAGCTGGTAGTTTCCCAAAGGCTCTTTTCTTTTTCTTTGAACCTATTCTCCTGAGAAAGTAAATTCATTTATTCCACAAGCAATTACTTAACACCTTCAACAAGCAAGTCTCAAACTATGTGCATTGCCTGAGATTAAAGGAAAATACAGTATGGGTAACAGTATTACATTATAATTACTGAGGGACTTAATTTTACCCTAACTTTTTACACCAGAACTTTAAACATAGCCATTATTTGGCTGTTTTCAAATGTTAATTTGAAAATAAAAGTGAATTTAATTTTTCACTTACCTCTGAACTCCACTAACAATGGGAGTGTCATGAAGAATAAAATAGCTTAAATTCAGTTGTAAAGAAGGAAACACAAAAAGACTTAATCACACACTAGACAAACACTCCTGAAAATTCAGAGTGATTGTTTAGTATAAAGCCTAGATTCAGAACTCTAATCCTTCTCAATTACAAACCACTGTGGTATAAAACTTCTGACAAGGCTCCCCAAAATTCCCATCTCTTGGTATCCACAACTATATTTCATGCCCAGGTGGCAAGCAACTAAGGGAGGGCTTTGCTAATAGTTCATGCAGAAACAGTGGCCTCAGTCTAACAAAAAACAAGGAACTGAACCCTGCAACAAACACACAAGATAGGAAGTGAATCCTTCCTAGTCTAACTTTGAAATAACTGTAGCCTTAAGAGAAACTTAGCCAGAAGACCCAGCAATATGGTAACCATATTCCTGATCCACAAAACTGTAACATGATAAATGTGTATTATTTCAAGCTGCTGTATCTTGGAATACTTTGTTATACAGCAATAGACACCTAACATAAGCCGATCTGAAGAAAAGTATATACATGTGCTAATTGTGGCACACATTTTAGAGAAACAAGAGACCTCTCTAAAGTCCACCAACTGAACTCCTAGTGGCCCAGAGATCCTCGACTAAGAAAATTCTGCTATGTTAAACTCCAAACAATATGTACAAAAGGCCTGCAGAAAATTTAACCATGCTGTGTGGCTTAACAAATGTCACAATACTTTCCTTCCATAAGGTATCATCAAGAAAGCTCAATGACTCTAAATATAACTATTATCTTAGTATTAACATTATCAAAAGTAAAAACAAGTCAAATTATACTAAAACATTACTTTAAATAACATATTTCATAGTACTAAATAAGTATTGAGGGTAAAAAAATGGCTAAACACCATCTGTAAGTACTGTGTGAGACAAACACACACACAAAATAATAAGTTCTGAGATACAAATAGAAATTTGCAGATGGTATCCATTCATGTATGTAATACACAAAACATAATATGTATGACTTTATTAAATTTTAATTATAAAGTAAGTAAATACCTGTACAGTTTTTCCAAGTCCCATGTCATCACCAAGAATACACCCTCTTCCTTGGATGAAGTGTCCATAGAGAAACTGGGCTCCCTCCCTTTGGTAGTCTCTTAAATACCTATTGATAGTATAAGGAATAGAGTCTCCATTTTCAGATAATTGAAAAGGAACAGCTGACGATGGAAATTTTCGGTCTGGGAAATAAGGTTTTTCCAAATCTTCATCATCAAATATAAAATTCCTGGAGCAATCTTTAACAGATTTTACTTCTTGAAGTCTTTTAAGAGGTACTCTCCTTTCTTGAAAATCTGAATATAAGATGACTGCAAATGACTTCCCATTTTCATCCACTGTGATAGATTTTATGCTTGCTTCACAAAGTTTTTCATTATCTGGAGAAGGGGCAAGACATCTTTCTCCTGGATGCCATATATCTACAATAATAAAGGAGAAAATAAACTTTCCAAATCTAACTTTTAAAGTAACACCTCATTTATCCACTTCTATGAGAAAAAAATATTCCTCACATAAATACCCTTCCCAAAATCTGAAACAAGACAAATTATACTTATAGATATTTTCCTAAAGTATATTATCATAATAAAGGGTATATAATTTATTTCCAGTTTTTCTCACCCAGACTATGTGTCATAACCTCCCCCTACATGCTTAATCTATTTATTCTGATTAGGTGGATATGGGTCATGGGCATTTGGTTTTATTATTGTGGTTGGTTATTATTCTTGAAATCAAAAGGTGATTCTGATGCACAGCCAGGATTGAGAACCACTTAGTTAAATATTCATGATGACTCATGAACATTATGTATAACATTCATAATATGGTAGAAATAACTGTGAATAGGACTTGGTAAAATAAGTAAGTTAAAATCCTCTGAATAGCTATATTTTTGTGATTCTTCTGTCTGCTTTTTTAGTTATTCCATCTCCTTTTCCTGAACAAAGCTATTTCTTCTCACTGTCAATACTGCTGTTTCTAAAACGTTCCTTGAATTTGTATACAACTAATCAAGTGAATCTCTAGTTCAACAGCAGAGTGACATCTACCAGCTTTGTCACAGCTTTTTCCATTCAAGGTTTGAAAAGCTGAGGTTCTTAAAAGAGAGATGAATTCTAAGATCTCTTTCTGCTATCATTTCATTATTCTTTGAAAAGTATGACTTATCTCTATGTATGAATTCATTCTGTGCTTAACTGTACAGCTATTTTATTTTGTAGTCAGAAAATACAGTACTATGGAGTGGGGAGGGAAGCCTCTACAGAGTATAATATTGGTACAATTAAAAGGTACCGAATAGAGGAAATTAAGTAAAAATAATTTTCCTAATGGAATTTCATTACAACAAGAATTCCAGAGGAATTGTATGGCTACAATTGTAAGAATACTAGGAATTATTTTTTCACATATTTCTCACAAAGATCATATGATCATTGGTAGTTTCCCAGGGTCTTTCTAATGATTCTGAATTATGCTTTTATAACATTTATGATTATAACTAGTATGTCTATATTCTCTTCAGTAAGAATAGCTTATTATGCTATTCCTCATCAGTTGTTCCTCAAGAGTAAAACCATTATTCTAACTTTGATAAAGTTGTTTTTATATAACAATCAGAAGTACAGCGAAAAAAATCTGTTCTCCCACTCTAATTTTGCTTTCAAACTGTTTGAGAATTATTACACTCTTCTAAAAATGTTCTAATGTGAAAATAACTCTCCAATTCACTATACAGAGATAAGTCAATGGGCCCTATTTTCATAACAGTACTATTTGAACCTTAAAACCTATGTTAAGCCTTAAGGTAAGTCTTAACACATTACTTGTTTCATATGCCTTGTAATTTTTTAGAGCTTTAATTCATTAACTTATTTATTATCAATGTATATAACTTAATATCAGTTATTTGCCAGATACTCTACCACACTATGAGTATAAAAAATGAAGAAGAACAATGTCAAAAATGAGTATTAAACCTTGCTAGAAACTAGTCTTTCCCAATTTCATTAAAAGGAATCATTGTCTAGCCAACTTTTCAAGATAGAAAGCCTTGAGTCAGTCCTTATTCCTCTTTTGATATTACTCACTACATTCAATCCATCAGAATGTCCTGGTGGTTCTACTTCCAAAAAAAAGCATCACTTTCCTCCATGCCACCAACTCTTCAAAATAACTACTGACAAACTTTTTCTGGAGAGTCAGATTTTAGCTATTTATTATTTTAGATTTTGCAGATTATACTGTCGCTTGCCTTTGTAACACAGAAGTAGCTACAGACACATAATCAAATGGATATGGCTGTGCTCCAATAAAATTTTATCTACAATAAAAAAAAGTGTTGGGCGGAATTTGGTCCTGACTGTAATGTGTAATTTAGGCTTTCTCCTAAATTACTGCTATAGACTCCATTCTCTACCCATTCTCTCCACTGACATTATCTCCCCCCTATAATCCATTTTCTACATAGCTGCAATACTGACTACTTGAAGATATTTATTAGTAAATCTTTAATTTAAAATCTTTAATAATTACCCACTGCAAAAAGAATAAACTCCAAGCTCCTTACTATGGTCTACGTGACCCTGTATCATTTCACCTACTTACCTCTCCAATTTAAAATCTATCACTATTCCCCTTGACTCAAGCATACTAGGCAAGTCTTCTCTCACTTATTGCTATGTCATCACCTCATAGATTTTGTTTCTGATCACCTTATTTAAAGTACCCCACTATTCTGTAGGGAACCCCACTATTCTGTACCTCAGTATTTTACTGCCTGTACAGCACATATCACAATGTTCAATTATCATTTCAGTTCAGTTCAGTTCAGTCGCTCAGTCATGTCTGACTCTTCGCGACCCCATAAACTGCAGCACGCCAGGCTTCCCTGTCCATCACCAACTCCCAGAGTCTACCCAAACCCATGTCCATTGAGTTGGTGATACCATCCAGCCATCTCATCCTCTGTCGTCCCCTTCTCCTCCTGCCCCCAATCCTTCCTAGCATCAAGGTCTTTTCAAATGAGTCAACTCTTATGTTTACTTTTTAAAAATCTGCCTCTCTCACTAGAGAACAATATCTTTTCCAAGAAAATGTCTGTATTGTTCAAAATTTTATCCCCAGGACCAGCACACAGTAGGCACTCAATAAATGTGATGAATATATTAACAAAAACACATTCTGAATCTCATAGAACCTCGATATCTAGTGAGAGAGACAAATACTAAAAAGTTCACACATGTGAAATTGTTGCTTTAAGAATGCTATAAGAAAGAGGGACTAAGGAAACAGTTTAAAAAAGAGGGAAATCTAAGAAAAGAATGTCAGTCAGGGGGGTACATACAGCAGGTGCAAAAACCTCATGGGCTTCACACAACAATCTATAGAAATCTATTAATATTTGGTTTCTGAGTTTGGGTAACTTCTAGAACTAAAGAGATTCAGTTAAGTTTGATCTAGGGCAGTATCTCTCAGCATTCAAAGTCCAGAACAAATAGTTTAAATTAGGATGATTTCCTTTTGGACTGAATGGGGGGTAAGCCTCCTTATGATCTGGTCCCTATGTCCTCTTTAACTTCATTTCCTCCCTTTCTCCTGATATCATCCCAAACTTGCCTTCTAGCCATTGTTCAACCATGACAAGCATACTTCCATCTTTAGGCCCTGAGACTTCTGTTCCTTCCACCAACCCTCTCTCTAAATCCCAATGTGACTGATTCTCTCACTTCATTCAGGGTTCTGCTCAAATGGCATCTCCTCAGAGGTATCTCCTCTGATCACTCAACCTAACATAGCACTCCCTGCCATTCTCTCTTCCTTTACCCTGCTTGATTCCATTTTCAGAGAAAAAAACTGAAATAGCTGCTATCAGTTATCTCCTTAAGTTTCCCAGAGTAGAGACAATTCGTGTTCACTGCCATATTCTGGACACCGAGGACAATGTTTGAAATTCAAATACTTGTCAGATTAACAAATATTTATATACAGCTAACATTTTGAGGTTTACATGTGCCACACATGCAATTTATACATAGCAGTTCATTTAAGCCTTACAACAACATGTTCACTACTTCATGTAAATACTATTATTAGTTCCCTTTTATACCATAATCACACAGCTAGAAAGTGTCAGAGCCTGGATGTGAATAAAGCTATCTGAACTTGTAGCTACCATGATGTACCCATACACACATGAATGAACATTTCTTGGAACTGAGGAGCCCTCAGTTCAGTTCAGTTGCTCAGTTGTATACAACTCTTTGTGACCCCAAGGACTGTAGCACGCCAGGATTCCCTGTCCATCACCAACTCTCAGAGATTGCTCAAACTTATGTCCATCAAGTCAGTGATGCCATCCAACCATCTCATCCTCTGTCATCCCCTTTTCCTCCTGCTCTCCACCTTTCCCAGCATCAGGGTCTTTTCCAATGAGTCAGTTCTTCACATCATGGGGCTGAAGTATGAGTAGCCCTGCCCCCTTTCAAATGAGATATGAACATCCCAGTTACTATAATCTCCACTCAGCAGCTTTATCTACTTATTTTACCTGCCAGGTTTCCAAAGGTATTTGTATTTGTGGTCCCTGAGTGATAGTGTCATCAATTTCTAGTCTTCAGAGCTGAGGCTTGTTACTTAAAAGTCTCTGAAGTTTAGTTCCATATTCCTCATCTATTTAATCAGATCAATATCTTCCTCAAAAGAAAACATGTGAACAGTCAGCATATTTCTAGGCATAGACAAGCATTCAATACCTGTTTTTGTTATATCACAATTAATAATGAAAACTATTAATTTGGGGGCAAGAGGACATCCCAGATGACTTGTGGCAGATGACCATGTTCTCCCTAAACCACTCTTAGTGACATATTAAAGGTGACCCTGACTCAATACACCATATATAAAGCTCTTTGTGTAATAAACTGAACTAATCTCAATCTACATTCACCTACTTAATAATGAACCTGCCATTCACTAAGGAGTGAGGCATACAATAGAGAATAAAAATACCAAACATTTACTTAGTGTTTACTATGAGCCAGACACTGGGTCACGTTAAGTGCTTTGCATGACACCACCTCAATTAATAGTCAAAAGAACTCAATCAGCAACGATCTCAAATTTTACAGATGAGCAAACTACCTAAGGTTGCTCAGCAAATGACTGTCAGAGCCAGCACTAGATCCAAGGGCAGTCTGAATTCAGAGTTTCTCAACACTGAATCACAAAGAACTAGTCCCAGCTCTAGAGGGGGTACATCTCCAGCTGTCACTCACAGAGGCCACAGGGTAAAACCCCGACCCCAAGGGAACTGGCATGAACAGGTCCAATCCTACACAGTCAAGACAGGTGTCTGGGCAGGGAGGCGAGCTCGGAGCTTATACCTTTGCTGTTGGTTTCCGCGCGGGCCTTCGGGTTAGACTGATCCATCTGGCCAGGGGGAAGGGCTTGGCAGCCAGGTTGCATTTAACACCCCACAGACGGCGGAGGACCGCCAGGAGGAGGCGGGCAGGCGGAGGGTGGCAAACTCCACCTTCCGCCACCCTCCGTACATCGCCCTCCCCTGGAGCTCGACGTCACGGCACGGAGGGAGCAAAGGTGGAGCCTGATGGGGTCCAGGGAGAAGGGACGGAGGCCTCTGCGACTGCAGCAGAACCGGAGGACGCTTTGGGAGCTGGCAAGGCAGCGCTCACCTACTAGCCTGGAGCTCCGCCGGCGGGGGAAGACAACAGGCTGGCTGCTCGACCCTTTGCCCTCCCTCTCACTGTTGGGCCTCCCTCTGCAGCCCAGCGTAGCTTCCAACCCGAACTCGGAAAATCCCGCGAGAACTGGCTTCGGCGCACAGTCCCCGGGATCTCACGATAACAAGATCTTGGTTTACATGGGCGGAGCGATCTGCCGGCTGTCTTCCCTCTAGCAAGCGTGAAACACAAAGATCCGCGATAGTTGCAAGTAGCGCGGGGTTTGGTATCGCTTGCCCGCCTGGTGCGGCTGTTGTGGCTGCAGAGAGAGGCTGGAAGGTGGCCGTGGGCGTGGACCTGCTGAGGGCCTTTTAAGGACCGGTAAGAAAGGTGGCGGCCTAGCAGGAGACCATCGTCCCCGCGCTCCTTTGACCATGGGATTCCCCAGGCAAGAATATTGGAGTGGGTTTCCATGTCCTCCCCCAGGGGATCCATAGACACGTCTCCCTCTAAGTGCAGCTGGGAAAGATGATTTGGTTTTAAGGCCTCACAGGATAAAATTGGGTCCTCCAATAATCCAGGATACTCTTCCCTTATCAAGATCTATACCCTCAAGTACATCAATAAGATCCCTTTGCCATATAAAATAATATATTCATGGGTTCTAAGGATTAAGATATGAACATCTTTGGAGAGGATTATTCTGCCTACCCCACTGTCTTAATGAGGAAAACTATGGTTATTTCTTCTGCAAAATAGCGCTTGTTTCTGTTTACCATCAGGTAGAAATTTTGTATTGAAGAGAAATATCTAATTCATCCATTAACTACGTGTTACATGTTGGCCCTCACACGTGGTTCAGAGATTAGACATTTATCCTCACTGCTTCAAAGTCCTCACCATGACAGACTCAAAATAATAATCTACCTAGAAAGGATTATTGTAAGAATTAAATAAAATAAATACATCACCTGAAACAATACCTATGCATAGTAAGAATTTAGTAAGGAATAGTTGCAATATACTGTTGTTATCAATGAAATTTGTCGACTTGAAAGTTGCACTCTGCATAGCAATTACTTCAGTTTAGTATTTTGGCCAATAGTTGATAATACATTATTACTTAGATTAGAATTTTAGACTAGATTCTAACTTAAACCCCATGGATTGTAAGGCATATTTTCTAGGTACAGCTGAACAAAACTTATTACTTTCATTACATGTATCTTGATATTAGAAATTTTAAAATGTAGAAAAGAAATCTTGGGCTTGATGAAATGTATCTGTTTTACTTAAATTCTGTAAATTTTGTCCCTAAAATCAATAGCAATTGGAAATTCCAATGTAGCTTATTTTTTTGTCCTACAATTATTAGAGAAAGACATTTGATTTTTCCCTCCACTGAAATAACTAGTTATGTAATATAGTATTTTTCTAGAGGTCCACTGATTTTAACAAAAATTTTAGAAGTAAATATTGATTTAAATGAAAGAGATCATCTAGTTGATGGAAGACTCCTGTGACTAACGAAAGCACAAGAATATTTGCTGTTTTTGTTGTTCAGTTGCCCAGTCACGTCCAACTCTTTGCAACCCCACGGACTGTAGTATGCCAGGCCTCCCAGTCCCTCACGAATGGAAGCAGAGGGAACCTCAGAAATACTGAGTATTTCTTATTTAATCTCACCACCATTGTTATGATACATGGTGAAGTAGAAATAATCAGGACATAAAAATATGTTTTAGTGAATTAGATGCCTTACAAAATTCGACATCCTCAAACATTCCTTCCCCCATTAACAAGAGTGTTTGTCTCAGCCCATTACAGTGATGTCTTTGTCTAGGTGCTGATGTTGTAAACCTCCAACACTATAATAGTACACTGCAAAGTGAAATTGAAAGACTTGCAAAATATTCAGGAATTCCTGAAGTCAATATAAATGATATTGGATAGCTACATCACATGTAAAACTGTTGGCAAAGTAGTATCTAGCAAAATTAAGCATGTAAAAACTACAAAAAGAGAAAAAACACATATGATGGTAGCATAGATATTTCAAAAGAATATCACTTGACTATCAAAGAGACCCTTGAGAAATATGATTAAACCTTTAAATGTTTTACAAAAAAGTAGTCTTTCTTTATGTTCCCACTGCAGAAGTCAAAATTGTGACCTTGAAATAGTGAGATAATCCAGCAAAAAGGCTCAAGAAAAAATAGGTATATGTTTTAGTCCATTTTGGTTGCTACGACAAAATTCTACAGACTAGATAGCTTATAAACAGCAGATATTTATTTCTCACAGTTCTGGAGCTGGGAATTCCAAGATCAAGGTGTCGGCATGGTTCTGTTCTGGTGAAGGCCCCCTTTCATTCATGGCTGACCCCTACTTGCTATGTCCTCACGTGGTGGAATGGATTAGAGAGCTCTGTGGTATCTCTTTTGCAAGAGCACAAATCCTATTAATGAGAACTCCATCTCAAAGACCTCACATTGGGCATAGAATTTCAACATGTGAATTTTAAGGGGACATACATTCAGACCATAACAGTATGAAAATATAAGACAATGCGAGAAATTGAGTCTTAAGAGTTTTAGTTAGTTGATTTTACATAGTAGCATTTCTCCTCTGATACAATTTTCCAGTCACTTGATCAAAGGGAAAAAAGGAAGAAGAGCTGACAGCAAAGTAGAGATGGTAGAAATCAATGTGTCCTACTTTGCCAATAAGTCAGTTAGTTCAGTCACTCAGTTGTGTCCGACTTTGCAACCCCATGGGCTGCAGCATGACAGGCCTCCATGTCCATCACCAACTCCCAAAGTTTACTCAAACCCATGTCCATTGAGTCGGTGATGCCATCCAACCATCTCATCCTAGGTCATCCCCTTCTCCTTTCTTCGTTCCTTCCCAGCATCTAGGTCTTTTCAAATGAGTCAGCTCTTTGCATCAGGTGGCCAAAGTATTGGAATTTCAGCTTCAACATCAGTCCTTCCAATGAACACCCTGGACTGATCTCCCTTAGGATGGACTGGTTGGATCTCCTTGCAGTACAAGAGAATCTCAAAAGTCTTTTCCAACAGCACAGTTCAAAAGCATCAATTCTTCAGCACTCAGCTTTCTTTATAGTCCAACTCTCACATCCATACATGACTACTGGAAAAACCATAGCCTTGACTAGATGAACCTTTTTTGACAAAGTAATGTCTCTGCTTTTCAATATGCTGTCTAGGTTGGTTGTAAGTTTCCTTCCAAGGAGTAAGGGTCTTTTAATTTCATGGCTACAGTTACCAGCTGCAGTGATTTTGGAGCCCCCAAAAATAAAGTCTGCCACTATTTCTGCTGTTTCTCCATCTATTTGCCATGAAGTGATGGGACTGGATACCATGATCTATGTTTTCTGAATGTTGAGCTTTAAGCCAACTTTTTCACTCTCCACTTTCATCAAGAGGCTCTTTAGTTCTTTCACTTTCTGCCATAAGGGTGGTGTCATCTGCATATCCGAGGTTATTTATATTTCTCCCAGCAATCTTGATTCCAGCTAGTGCTTCTTCCAACCCAACGTTTCTCATGATGTACTCTGCATATAAGTTAAATAAGCAGGGTGACAATATACAGCCTTGACGTACTCCTTTTCCTATTTGGAACCAGTCTGTTTTTCCATGTCCAGTTCTAACTGTTGCTTCCTGACCTGCATACAGGTTTCTCAAGTGGCAGGTCAGGTGGTCTGATATTTCCATCTCTTTTAGAATTATCCACAGTTCATTGTGATCCACACAGTCAAAGGCTTTGGCATAGTCAAGAAAACAGAAGTAGATGTTTTTCTGGAACTCTCTTGCTTTTTCGATGATCCAGTGGATGTTGGCAATTTGATCTCTGGTCCCTCAGCCTTTTCCAAATCCATCTTGAACATCTGGAAGTTCATTGTTCATGTGCTGTTGAAACCTGGCTTGGAGAATTTTGAGCATTACTTTACTAGCATATGAGATGAGTGCAATTGTGTGGTAGTTTGAGCATTCTTTGGCATTCCCTTTCTTTGTGATTGGAATGAAAACTGACATTTCCAATCCTGTGGCCACTGCTGAGTTTTCCAAATTTGCTGGCATACTGAGCGCAGGACTTTCACGGCATCATCTTTCAAGATTTGAACTAGCTCAAGTGGAATTCCATCACCTCCACTAGCTTTGTTCATGGTGATGCTTCCTAAGGCCCACTAGACTTCGTATTCCAGGATGTCTGGCTGTAGGTGAGTGATCACACCATCATGATTATCTGGGTTGCGAAGATCTTTTTTGTACAGTTCTTCTGTGAATTCTTGCCACCTCCTAATATCTTCTGCTTCTGTTTGGCCCATATCATTTTTGTCCTTTATTGAGCCCATCTTTGCATGAAATGTTCCCTTGGTATCTCTAATTATTTTGAAAGAATCTCTAGTCTTTCCCATTCTATTGTTTTCCTCTATTTCTTATCTCTCCTTGCTATTCTTTGGAATTCTGTGTTCAGATGGGTATATCTTTCTTTTTCTCCTTTGCTTTTGGCTTCTCTTCTTTTCACAGCTATTTGTAAGGCCTCCTCAGACAGCCATTTTGCCTTTTGCATTTCTTTTTCTTGAGGATGGTCTTGCTCCGTGTCTCCTGTACAATGTCACGCACCTCCGTCCATAGTTCATCAGGCATTCTGTCTATCAGATCTAGTCCCTTAAATCTGTTTCTCACTTCCACTGTATAGTTGTTAGGGATTTGATTTAGGTCATACCTGAACGGTATAGTGCTTTTCCCTACTTTCTTCAGTTTAAGTCTGAATTTGGTGATAAGGAGTTCATGATCTGAGCCACAATCAGCTCCCGGTTTTGTTTTGCTGACTGTATAGAGCTTCTCCATCTTTGGCTGCAAAGAATATAATCGGTCTGATTTCATGGACATCTGGTGATGTCCATGTGTAGAGTCTTCTCTTGTGTTGTTGGAAGTGGGTGTTTGCTATGACCAATGCATTCTCTTGGCAGGACTCTATTAGCCTTTGCCCTGCTTCATTCTGTATTCCAAGGCCAAATTTGCCGGTTACTCCAGGTGTTTCCTGACTTCCTGTTTTTGCATTCCAGTCCCCTATAATGAAAAGGACATCTTTGTTGGGTGTTAATTCTAGAAGGTCTTGTAGTTCTTCATAGAACCATTCAACTTCAGCTTTTTCAGCATTACTGGTTGGGGCATAGGCTTGGATTACTGTAATATTGAATGGTTTGCCTTGGAGATGAACAGAGATCATTCTGGTCATTTTTGAGACTGCTTCCAAGTACTGCATTTTGGACTCTTTTATTGACTATGATGGCTACTCAATTTCTGCTAAGGGATTCCTGCCCACAGTAATAGATATAATTGTCATCTGAGTTAAATTCATCCATTCCAGTCCATTTTAGTACAGTTTCCTAAAATGTCGACATTCACTCTTGCCGTCTCCTGTTTGATCACTTCCAATTTGCCTTGATTCATGGACCTAACACTCCAGGTTCATATGCAGTATTGCTCTTTACAGCATCGGACCTTGCTTTACAGCATTGGAATTTGCCAATAAGTAACCTAAACCTTTAAGTTTACAAGTCAGTATTATGCAACAGTATGACTGTACTTAACATGAATTGTACACTTTAAAATGGGTGAAGAAGTTAAATTTCATGTGAAAGGTCTTTTTTTTTCAAAAAACAAAAAACTTGGGTCAACAGAAGGACAGTTTGATACTTAAGTCAGGTATAATGAAAGATACATAGTGAATGGAGGGTTAGTGTTAGGAAGGTGATGAGTATAACCTCTTGAACCTTCACCAATGCTGTTTTTACTTCATAGACTCATTAAATATTAGAACTTGAAGAAATCTTGGGGATTCCATGATCCTGCAGTCTAATTTAAAGACAAAATAAAAATAAAAATAAAATACAAAAAAAAAAAATAAAGACAAAATAGTTTTAAGAAATGTTAGATTATTTGTTCCAGGTCACAAATAGAAATAACAAAATCAGGATGAGAATATAATTCCTGATATTTATTCCTGTATAAGTATATAAAAATATTTCACAGAAGATATTTTTAAATCCTGTGATGCAATTTCATGTCATATTTTATATTACATGTCACATAGTAAGCCTAACAAATCTGCAACAAAACACGTGGAACTTCAGATTGAAATAACTTCATAAAAATACTCAAAATGCATAGCTGACCTTTCAAAAAAATACGTACAATACTCATAGGCCAAAAGTAAGGAGGGAGGTGAAAACTAGCTTGTTAAGCTGGCACTTATGTCACTGTTGGCATGGAGACATTCACCCTTCTCAGTTACTAAAAAGTCTGAGTATTAACGGCCTTGTGGTAACAGAAGACAAGGCCCCCAAATGGAACTGAAACTCTCATTTGAAATCTGAAACCTTGAAAGGTAACATCCTCAAGGAAACAGTGGAGTAGAAGAAAACTGGAGAGCAAAACCAGGGAGGATGAAGAAGACATTTTTTTTTTTTTTTGACACAGATTCCAGACAGGTGTGTGTGTGTGTGTGTGTGTGTGTCCTCTGACATTCTGAAACTGCAGTCATCCCCCAAATGGATTATGACTTGAATTCACATAATCTGCATGATCTAGGAAACCCCGAGCTGCAGTAATAGCATAACATAGTGCCAGGTTCATTACATCCAGGTTGGTAGAAAGAAAATAGCATATCCTCTTTCAAAGAAAACATTTTAAATCTCAAAATGCTAAGAGATAAAGTCCTATAAAATGGTTCATAATCCCCAAACTGAAAAACAGAAATGAACTTCCATGGGCAAAATTCAGTAGGAAAAACATACAACAAAGATAGACCCTTAGTAATTTCAGTTATTAGAAGTATTGCAAAAAAAATAGATGTGTGTATAGATAAAATATTTACTGATATTTTAAAAAATGAAACTGAAAACATGAGAAAGAAAAAAATAGTGTCAAAAAACAGCAAGTAGATTTCTTTAGAGGACTAGAACTTCTGAAAGTGAAAATTTTAGTTATTGACATTAAAAACTCATTAGTAAGTTAAATATCAGATTAAACACACCTTAATATACCATATAGCACAGGGAACTATATCCAGTATCTTATAATAGTCTATAATAGGAAAGAATTTGACCTGAATCACTTTGCTGTACGCCTGAAACATTTTAAATCAAATATACTTCAAAAACATTTTGAAATAAAAAATTTAAAAATCAGAGTGGACATATCCCCAAAAAGAAAAAAGCCATAATAGAAAATACATGAACTGTAAGATCTAAAGAAATGACCCCAAGTGCAGGACAAAATGTCAAGTAGATGTAAAGTATAAGAGAAAGCTTAAGAAAAATGGAGGTTAGAATTGAATTTTCAGAAGTATTGAAAGGAAAGACTGAAGAACAAAAATTTTGAAACAAATGATAGCTAAAATCCTCAGTTTCGGGAAGTACAATGAATTAAGTGCAATATAAAAATATATATGCAAAAGGTTAGACACATTGAAGTAAAATTATGGAAGACAGTAACACAGAATCTTGAAAGCAGCCATTAGAAAAGACAGATTACCTATATAGAAAAGAATGACAATTTAACTGATAGCAATAGACTTCTCTGTAGTAAGGAGAAGAGTAAGAAGCCAGGAGACAATGGACTAGTACAAAGAGAAAATAACTTTCAACCTAGAATTTTATAGTCTGCTACACTATAATGAGAGAAAAATAAGAATATTTTCAGACAAAAGCATAGAGCCAGTGGATTCTCACTATAAAAACTTTTTAAGGATTTTGAACTTAGAATTTCTAACATCTGAAATGTAAGAATGATTAGCCTAACAAAATTAGCAAACAACCATTTATCATGTAAAACCATAGTAATGATAATAATGTAATTTGAATACATAAAAACCTGGGTCTCCTGTTTTGCAGGCAGATTCTTTACTATCTGAGTCATAGAATAGGAAAATAGTAAAGGGGCAAAACTATCAGAAAAGCTCAGAATATTAATATCACATAATACTGAGCTTCCCTGGTGGCTCAGCAGTAAAGAATCCACCTGCCAGTGTAGGAGATGCAAGAGAGGCAGGTTAATCCCTGGGTTGGGTAGATCCACTGGAGTAGGAAGTGGCAACACACTCCAATATTCTTGGCTTGAAAAATTCCATGGACAGAGCATCCTGATGGGCTACAATCCATGGGGTTGCAAAGAGTTGGACACAACTGAGCACACACACACAAAGGAAAAAAATTAGAATAACTCAGAATATTAATATCAGGCAATATAAACTTTAATATGAAAAGCCGTAAGGACAAAGAAATTAGCCATAGAAATGTTAAAAGGCATAGTTGTACCAAAGAGACTGGGGGCTTCACTGGTGGTTCAGCAGTCAACAATCCACCTGCCAATGCAGGAGACCTGGATTCAATCCCTGGGTTGGATATATCTCCTGGAAAAGGAAATGGCAACCCAATCCAGTATTCTTGCCTGAGAAATCCCATGGACAGAGAAGCTTGGCAGACTACAGTCCATGGGGTTGCAAAGAGTCAGACATGACTTAGTGACTAACAACAACAGTTAAAGGGAAAAAAGTTATAAGATTTTTTCAGCTAAGGCCCTAAAATGACAAACTTCACATTTAATGTAAGATAGTCTTCCATGTAAGATACCCAAAGGAAACCACCAACATAGATTTTATGATCCTCTTTTTTTATCTCCATTGAGTAAATAAAAGTGTTGGATGGAAGGGATTAGAGGATAGGGGTGGGAGGTTAGAGAAAGAGAAGAAATTTTTTTTGATAGAACTACTGCAGGGCTAAGTTCTATACCTCAAGACAAGCAAAAGGAGCTTCAGAGGAATCAGCTTCAGAGGAATTCAGCTCTGAAGCTGAATCAGCTTCAGTGGAATCTGAAGGGCAACTACTGTGGCTGGCTAATTGCCCTGAAGTCAAGTAAGAAATGTTAATGTTTTGGGGACCACCTTACTCCCAGAGTTATTATGACAAAAGGATGCACATTTCTTCAAGATGTGGGCCTTAGGTGACAGAAAGTCAGTAGAGATTTCAAGGTGACCCCAAAAGGGATCCTGGAACAACTGGATACATAGGGGTAAAATAGTGACTCAGAAGAACACAGAAAAGCACCATATGGGAGACATCCAAGGAAGGTCTATGCAGTCTCATGGAAGTACTACTTAAAATGTCCATTCTATTTCTTAATTTTTCCCTTTACCCAAACAATTCTGCGAAAGTCAGGAGCAGCCTAGTAAGTAGGAGAGGAAGGCAGAAATATAAGTCATATAAAAGAAGTAATTATCTCTACTTTTTCCCTTTACTGTAACTTTGCTTTGTAAGTCCGAATGTTGTTTTCAGCCTAATTTACGAGACTAATTATTATTATTAGTTGTCCATGTTGGTGGGCATACAGTGTATGCACATGTAATTTTCTGACATCAGAAACCTAAAAGGGTGGGGACAGAGCTTTAAAGGAGCAGAGTTTTTGTATATTATGAAATTAAGCTCATCTAAATTCAAATTAAATGTTTATAACATTAGGATGTTTAATGTAATTCCCATGGTAACCACAAAGAAAATAGCTGAAGAATATACACCAAAAAAAATAAGAAAGAAATTTAAACATTTCACTAGGAAAAAATCATTAAAACACAAAAGAAGATAGTAATGCAGGAAATGAAGGACAAAATAGCTATAGAGCACATAGAAAACAAATAGCACAATAAAAGAAGTCCTTTCTTGTCATTAATTGCTTTAAATGTAAATGGATTAAAATTCTCCAATCAAAATTGGAGAAAGAGATTGACAGAACGGAGAAAGCCACATGAACCAACTACATGCTGTCTACAAGAGACTCAGATGAAATCCAAAACGCAAACAGTTAAACAGGAAAAAATGGAAACAGACATTTCATGCAAACAGTAAACAGAAGAGATTGGGGGAAGCTATGCTAGCATCAGGCAAGGTACAGTTTAACTCAAGTAAGTTATCAGTGACAAGGAAGGACATTATATGAGAGGAAGATCCCCTGAAAAAGGCAATGGCAGCCCACTCCAGTCGTCTTACCTGGAGAATCCCATGAACAGAGGAGCCTGGCAGGCTATAATCCATAGGGTCGTGCAAAGAGTTGGACATGACTGAAGTGACTCAGTATGCATGCATGCACACA
Source organism: Antilocapra americana (assembly GCA_007570785.1). Taxonomy (NCBI): domain Eukaryota; kingdom Metazoa; phylum Chordata; class Mammalia; order Artiodactyla; family Antilocapridae; genus Antilocapra; species Antilocapra americana. Next base: position 17,714,234 of record ML661897.1, read on the forward strand.
CAGGAAGAAGATATATAACAATTATAAACATTTATGCACTTCCAGAGGATCTCCCCAATCCAAGGATCGAATCTGGGTCTCCCACATTGCAGGATTCCTTACCATCTGAGCTACCAGGGAAGCCCAAGAATACTGGAATGGATAGCCTACCCCTTCTCCAGGAGATCCTCCCAACCCAGGAATCAAACCAGGGTCTCCTGCATTGCAGACAGATTCTTACTAGCTGAGCCACCAGGGAAGCCCTTTTTGCACCTAATGACACACTAGCAAAATCTGAAGCAAAAGCTGGCAGAATTGAAGGGGAAAACAATTCCATAATAATAGTTGGAGACTTCGATACTCCAGTAACAGAATGAGACAGAAGATAAGTAAAGAAATAGAGAGTTTAATATAATAAACCAACTAGATCTAATAGATATACAAAACAATCTTGTTTTTCAGTTGTTAAGTCATGTCTGACACTTACAGAACGGTCTACCCAACAACAATAGCACATGTATTCTCAAGTACAGATGAGACATTTTCCAGGACAGACCACAGTTTAGACCAGAAATCAAGTCTTACAGATTTAAAAATATACAAAACATACAAGGTAAAAATTATCTTCTCTGACTACAATGGGATGAAATTAGAAAATAAAAACAAAAGTAAAGCTGGAAAATTCACACAATTGTGGAAATTAAACAATACACTCTTAAGCAACTCTAGCTCAAAGAAGAGAAACAAGGTAAATTAGAAAATAGAGACTAATGAAAACAAAAACATGATGTACCAAAACTTATGGGACAAAGCAGAAGCAGTACTAAGCAGGAAATTTAAAAAGAAAAAAGCTCCCAAATCAACAGCTTTACCATTTAAGGAATTAGAGAAAGTACAGTGAAAGTGAAAGTCACCTAGTCAGGTCCGACTCCTTGAGGCCCCATGGACTGTAACCCACAAGGCTACTCTGTCCCTGGGGATTCTCTAGGCAAAAGTATTAGATTGAGTTGCCATTCCCTTCTCCAGGAGATCTTCCCAATCCAGGGATCGAACCCAAGTCTCCTGCAATGCAGGCGGATTCTTTACTGTCTGAGCAACCAGGGAAACTCATAAGGAACTAGAGGAAGAAAAACCTAAACCGAAAGCTAGCAGAGGAAATAATAAAAATAAGAGCAGACACAAATGAAATACAAAATAGAAAATCAATTTAAAAACATGAATTTTTAGAAAAGAGTAACAAAACTGACAGGCCATTACCTAAATGGACTAAGAAAAAAGAAGGCTCAAAGTTACTAAAATAAGAAAAATAGGGACACTACTGTATTTTTTACAGAAATTTACAAGAGGATTGTGGGAATACAATGAACAATTGTATGCCAAAAAATTGGGTAACACAGATGAAATGGACAAATTTCCTAGAAACATAAAACTAACCAAAACTACATCCCAGAGGAACAGAAAATCTTAAGTAGACCTATAACCAGTAATGAGATTGAATCAGTAATCAAAAATCTGCCAACAGAGAAAACCTGGACCCTAGTGTTTCATTTTTAAATTCTGTCAAACATTTAAAGAGGAACCAATACCAATACTTCTCAAACTTTTATTGAAAGTTGAAGAGGAAAGAACACTTCCTAGTTTATTTGAATTTATTTGAGGCCAGCATACCTTAATACCAAAGCCAGGTAAAGACATTACGAGAAAAAATTATATGCCAAAGCCCTATGAACACTGATGCAAAAATCAACAAAATACTAACAAACAGAATGTAGCAGCACTAAAATAATTTACACCATGATAAATAGAATTTACTCTTGGAATGCAAAGATGATTCAGCATACAAAATTTGATTAATGTAATACGCCACATGAAAAAGAAAATGAAGCATAAAAACCCACATGATCAGCTCAATGAAGAAAGTTATTTGATATCATTTCATGATAAAACACTCGACAAACTAGAATAGAAGGAAAATTACTTCAACATAATAAACATATATGGGAAGCCTATAGTTCACATCCACTCAATGGTGAAAGACTGAACACTTCCTTGAAGATTAGGATCAAGGCAAGGATGCCAACTTTCACCACTTTTATTCAAAATACTATCAGAAGCTCTAGTCAGAGTAATTAGGCAAGAAAAAGAAATAAAAGACATTCAACTTGGAAAGAAAAGTGAAATTATCTGTTTGCAGATGATATTATATATAAAAAGAATTATACCCACACAAAAGCTGTTCAGTTCAGTTCAGCTGCTCAGTTGTATCCGACTCTTTGTGACCCCATATAGCAAAGACTGCAGCACACAAGGCTTCCCTGTCCATCACCAACTCCCAGAGCCTACTCAAACTCATGTCCATCATGTCGGTGATGCCATCCAACTATCTCATCCTCTGTCGTCCCCTTCTCCTACCCTCAATCTTTCCCAACATCAGTGTCTTTTCAGATGAGTCAGTTCTTCGCATCAGCTGGTCAAAGTATTAGGAGTTTTAGCTTCAGCATCAGTCCTTCCAATGAACACCCAGGACTGATCTCCTTTAGGATGGACTGGTTGGACCTCCTTGCAGTCCAAGGGACCCTCAAGAGTCTTCTCCAACACCACAGTTCAAAAGCATCAATTCTTCAGTGCTCAGCTTTCTTTATAGTCCAACTCTCACATCCATACATGACTGCTGGAAAAACCATAGCTTTGACTAGACAGAACTTTGTTTTAAAGTTCAATGCCATAGAAAAGAAAATGTGTGTGCGTGTGATGGGGAGAGCACTGTTCTAATTAAAAGAGACTAAGGAGACACGCAAAACCCCAGCTGTACAAAATGTTACATAAAATGTATTTGGGGAACAAACAAAGAAATTTGCATGTGGTCTGGGTATTAAATAATATTATAGAATTCATTTTCTTGGCTGCATTAATGATATGATCCTATAGTGGAATGTCCTGTTTTTAGAGGATGCAAATGAAATATTTGGGGAAGAATATCATGAAGTCTATAGGGCTTCCCTGGTGGCTCAGAGAGTAAAGAATCTGCCTGCAATGTAGGAGACCCAGGTTGATCCCAGGATTGGGAAGGTCTGGAAATGAGAACAGCTACCCACTTCTGTATTCTTGCCTGGAGAATCCCATGGGCAGAGGAGCTTGGTGGGCTATAGTTCATGAGGTCACAAAGAGTCGAACATGAAGGAGAGACTAACATTTTTTGATCGTGAAGTCTCCACTTACATTGAAGTAGATTCAGCAAACACACACACACACACACACACACACAAGCTTATAAAGCAAAATATTAACAATAGCTGAATCTAGATGGTACATGCCTGAGTGATACGAGTGTCTGTTGTGTTTTTCTTCCAAATTTTCTATATGCTTGAAACAAAAATTATTCAAACATTTATAAAAGACAGAACTGTTAGAATTCTGAGAAAAGAATCTTAAAGGAATTCCCTATTAACAATACAGAGCTGAGCTCAAAAATGAACCAGCACTGTTTACAAAGAATGCCATTAACCCATTACTAAATAAGTGCCAAGAAAATAATGGTAATCATCCTTAAGATATAGGCAGTTGAAGTCACAATATCAATAATCTGTATTTCTAAACATCGTGCATGTTCTCCTGATAAATATGGATGCTAATGGCTACAAGCATTATACAACTTGAAACTCATAGATGTCAGTATATGTTTAATTATTTTCAGTACTATAGACATCCATCTTTGCCAAGGTTTTAATTAAGAGATTGTTGAAATTCTGACTTAATATAAAATTTAACAATTTTTGTAAGCAAAATGACTAAATAGTTTACAATTTAACTAACATAGCACATAAATTTACCTGTGTAAGTATGGACCGCACTGAAGTTGTGTCTTGGCATCTCTGTAATACTGCATTAATTGCAAAGCTTCCCAGAAAATGCTGCGTTTTTACAGTCCAAGCTGGAGAAACAAACTTAGTAGCAAATTGATTTATCTGTTAAAAATAAAAATGAAATATTGAACTGAAGAAATAGCTTATTAGTATTGTGCTATGATGATAAAAATTACTCCTTTAGTATCTGGCATTGATATTTGTTTGTACAATAGTAAGCAATGTGATCAAGGTTATATTTCTTACTAATTCAGGGGCTTTTGACAAAAGTGTAAAGATAATTATAAAGTTTATGCATCAGTTATGTCATATTCTATGACCTAAATTAACATGAAAAAGCTAAAATTAAATAATTAATGTTAAATAGTTTTAATTATCCTTGCTATCATTCTGCAATTAATATTCAATTTTTCTTTCTTTTTCTAGTTATCTTTTATTCTACCACCCAGGAAACCTTTCTCTTTCCCTCTCTTTTCCCCTTCACTTTAATAAATGTGTTGAAAATCTGTCATGATATCCTATGATTTCTAACAAGCCCTAGAAACATCAATAAGCACTAAATTATGGGCCCTCCATCATATTTTCAAACCCAGAACTGAAACTTCATCTTATTCTAGAGTTCCCATAACTTTTAACCCCTTCTCAAATGCCATGATGATCCAAGTCTGCTCCGAAATCCACCATGGATAATATACAAGGTTCTTCAGGATGGTTAGGAAGACAGGACCTGGAGCTTATGGCAACCTAATATTAAATATTAGCTTTCTAATTACCTTCAGCTGAATGTAGATTTTCACCTTGCATGCAAAATCCCACATTTCAGTCAGCTACGTACAGATGACAGCTTCTTAGGAAGAGTGTTCTTACATTTTTCTGAAAAGAAAGAAGTTTTACTCTTGGGTGCCAGGTAAAAAATTCTTTAAAAAATCCCTAGAGCAACATAAAGTCGTTGTCTTCTATCATTTTGAAAGGTAGAACTTGGCAACAGTAAGCGATTTGCATTAATAAGACTGTGATCTCACAAAGAGAAAATTTTCCCTTATTGATTTGATTAGTTGTTAGTTGTTGAGGTTAAGGCCACCTGAAAGGAGGCCTACTCATTTCTTCTACTGCAAGATATCAAAAGTAGAAATTGGTTAGTCATAGTGAGGTTGCTTATCACCAGTGAACATGTCAGTTGAGTCATACAAGGAACATCTAAAATGGACTTTTGAGAAGTAAAATTTCCTTCTCTTAATCAGTAGTGCAAGGAAAGGGAAAATAGGCATTCAGTGACAAACAGGAAACCATCCTTTCCCATAGACTAAGGACAGCTGAAGAGCCCATGAATGAATAAATCAGGGAGGAAAAAAGCCAGTGCCAGTATAAAAGGGAATTGTCTCTTCTTGTTTCTATGAAGAACATCTCTTTGCTAATCCTTATCACTGCAACAATCCAGAGAATAGAAGAAGTTACACCAAAGATTAAAGTAAAACTTTGAGAATTACATTAAGTGTATAATTATGCTTCTATAAATTATCATTTCAATTTGCTATAAATTTAGATCCAAGTCTTTTGCAAAATTGTTAAATAAGGGCAGTTTATAACAATCTTTCCTTCTTCCTTGTGATTTCTCCTGTAGACCTTGCCCCTCCCTCACTGGTATCCCTTCTGGTCACTTTCTCTCTGATTCTGTCACTGGAACTTCTGTGTGCTCTCAAGGGTACACTGAGTGGCTTGATAATCTATCCCACAGAGGATGTGAAACCCTCCATTTGTATTTCATAGCATGGTTGCTAATAGACTACATGAGTTTTGATTTTAAAATAGTAAGGCATATCTTTCAAGTGAATTTAGTTTTGTGATGTAGTTGTTGATGATCATTATAAAATTAAAGATATATTTTGCTAGAATTAATTGGCTAAAGAATTAATGGATAAAGCTGTTAATGCTTTTAACATTTTAACATTTAAATAAACTATTATAGTAAAAAAACTATTATAGTAAAAATATGAATCATTCTCAAAAATGTTAATAATTTCTAAAACATTAAGAAAATATCATCCAGTAATAACTGAAAATAAGATGTCTCAAGTACAATATTTGTAAAGTACCTAAAGTTTGGTGTGTGCTTCCCTGGTGGCTCAGACAGTAAAGAATCTGCCTGCAATGCAGGAGACCCAGGTTTGATAGCTGGGTCAGGAAGACCCCTGGAGAAGGGAATGGCAGCCCACTCCAGTATTCTTGCCTGGAGAATTCCATGGACATCGGAGCCTGGCGCGCTATAGTCCATGGAGTCACAAAGAGTTGGACATGACTGAGTGAATAACATTAAAGCTTGGTACTTTAACATTAAAGCTTGATACTTTTCACATATTGTTCACATGATTATGGCAATCCCTTGTCTTTAAAACTTGACAGCAATTTAATTCACTCTACCCCAGCTTGAAATGACCTAAACTTTTATTTTCTCTATGAAAACATGCACCTTTGTGAGCACATTGAGGTTTTTCCCTGTTTCATAACTGCAGCCCTACCCCAGAAGATCTGAATAGCACTCTTCTCCCATTTTAGACAAGAGAGAGGCTGGGTTTGACTTTTCATGGGGATCTAGCTGTCCAGATGTTTGATTCCCCGAGTATGTATCTTCTATTTCTACACAGACCTACTTCAAAGGAAGAAGGAATAGTCCTTTTATAGTCAGTCACCTTGGGGTAAGATTCACCTAGAATTGTGAAAATTACATTCTGATCCAAATACAAGGCTGCCGTTTTATTTTCTTCTCATAAACAGACAAAAAAAAAAAAAATTCATTTCTTTCCCTGTTGTCTCCTCATACCCTCTCAGGACCCTGACATAATATGATGACCACCACATGTCATTGCAGCATGTCCTACATTCAGGGTGTGCCCTTTTTATTTTTGCAACAAAATTCCAATACCATACAATCATCTGACTAAAAACAGACCATAGTGATAATGCCAACCCTCTATCTGCTCATATTCCTCCAGTTGGAAGGCACTCATCTCCCACTTCTGAGGCTTCCAGGTAGAGGAGGACCGTTTGGGTGGCGCAGTGCTGCCTCATCCTGTCCTCTTAAAGGAAGTACCTCATCTGAGTAGGGAGCTTCAGATAATGAACTTACAACTTAGTTCCTTCCTCTTTCTTTATTACTGGTGCATGCTTGCCTGTAGAAGGCACATGTTTTAGGCTGCTCTTGATCATGAAGTAAGTGATAAAGTCTTTGTCTTCACAATGGAGCAGGGGGCTGTGGTTTTGTAGCACTGCCTCTAATTTTGACGTTAAGTATTGGAAATCTAATTCTTCTCATGTTTCTATACCCTCTTCTCCCATTGATCTATCAATAATGAGGCTAACATGTGCATTCTATCTGTCTGGTTCCAGTTTTTATCTCAAATGGTTCAAAAGTCTAGTTGAAAAGGGCATAAATACATTGACCTCCTCGTGTGACAGCAGTCTTCAGAAGCAGTGGGCTCCATGAACTGGTTTTCTTGGTCCCCCCAAAGTAGCCTTCATCTTTCTCCTCCACTTCAGTGGTGAAATCTTCAGTACTTGTCTATATCAAAAACAGCTGTGATCACTCCAGTGTCACAGCAGCTTTAACTAATGGTACTGCTCCTGCTGTCCATGTAGGAATCACAGCTGTAAAAGCCTGAAGGTGAGGACACTGCTGTCTATACAGAAGGCCCTCTCCATCACTGCTGGCAGTGCTGCCTTCTGTTACTAGCGTATCAGCTTGTACCTTGGTCTCTTAGTCTCCTACAGGATTTCAGCTGATGAGCTCCATATATTCTTCATCCTGGGACCCGGGCCAAAAGAATATCAGAACCAGGCTGAAGAACAATCTGAGGGAAAGAATCCATGCTCTACAGCAAAGTGCACAAATCTTAAGTATGTATATGTGTGTGTTAGTTGCTCAGTCGTGTCCGACTATTTGTGACCCCATGGGCTATAGCCCACCAGGCTCCTCTGTCCATGGGATTCTCCAGGAAAGAACACTTGAGTGGGTAGCCGTTCCCTTCTTCAAATATTAAGTGCACAGCCCAATAAATTTTATATATCAATACATCTGTGGAAATACTGCCCAGATCAATATACAGAATATTTTCAGCACTCCTGTGATGATTTTCTCATGCTTCCTCTTATTTCAAACCTCCCCACAACCAAAGGTAATTATGATATTGATTTCTATCATGTTCTTAAACTTGATGTAAATGGAATAATTAAATACATATTCTCTTATGTCTTTTTTTCAAATTAATTTATTTTTTATTGAAGGATAATTGCTTTACAGAATTTTGCTGTTTTCTCTCAAACCTCAGCGTGAATCAGCCATAGGTATACATATATCCTCTCCCTTTTGAAACTCCCTCCTATCTCCCTCCCCATCCCACCTCTCCAGGTTGATACAGAGCCCCTGTTTGAATTTCCTGAGCCATACAGCAAATTTCCGTTGGCTATCTATTTTACATGTGGTAATGTAAGTTTCCATGTTACTTTTTCCATATATCTCACGCTTTCCTCCCCTCTCCCCATGTCCATAAGTCTGTTCTCTATGTCTATTTCTCCTTTGCTGCCCTGTAAATAAATTATTCAGTACCATTTTTCTAGATTCCATATATATGTGTTAGAATATGGTATTTATCTTTCTCTTTCTGACTCACTTCACTCTGTATAATAGGTTCTAGGTTCATCTACTTCATTAGAACTGACTCGTGTTTTCCTTTTTATGGCTGAGTAATATTCCATTTTGTATATATACCATAATCTCATGGCTGTAGTCACCATGTGCAGTGATTTTGGAGCCAGACATCCTGGAGTGCAAAGTTAAGTGGGCCTTAGGATGCATCACTATGAACAAAACTAGTTGAGGTGATGGAATTCCAGCTGAGTTATTTCAAATCCTAAAAGATGATGCTGCATATTGATGCAGCATCTATATAATATGCCAGCAAATCTGGAAAACTTATCCAAGTCCATGGGCTTTCCTTATGGCTCAACTGATAAAGAATCTCCATGCAATGCAGGAGACCTGGGTTTGATCGCTGGATTGGGAAGACTCCCTGGAGGGCATGGCAACCCACTCCAGTACTCTTGCCTGGAGAATCTCCATGGACTGTATAGTCCATGGGGTTGCAAAAAGTCGGATACAACTGAGCAAATTTCACTTCACTGTCTGTGGCCATAGTACTAGAAAAAGGTCAGGTTTTATTCCAATCCCAAAGAAGGGCAATACCAAAGAAGTTTCAAACTACCGCACAGTTGCACTCATTTCACATGCTGGCAGGTCATTCTCAAAATCTTCCAAGCTAGGCTTCAACAATAAGTGAACCAAGAACTTCCACCTGTACAAGCTGTATTTAGAAAAGGCTGAAGAACCAGAGATCAAATTGCCAACATTTGTTGGATCACAGAAAAAGCAAGAGGATTCCAGGAAAACATCAACTTGTACTTCATTGACTACACTAAAGCCTTTGACCATGTGGATCACAAGAAACTATAGAAAATTCTTAAAGAGACGGGAATACCAGACCACCTTACTTACCTCCTGAGAAACCTGTATGCAGGTCAAGAAGCAACAGTTAGAACCAGACATGGAACAATGAACTGGTTCAAAATTGGGAACGGTGTACGATAAGGCTGTATGTTGTCATCCTGCTTCTTTAACTTTTATGCAGAGTACATCATTAGAAATACTGGGCTGGATAAATTACCAGCTAGAATGAAGATTGCTGGGAGAAATATCAACAACCTCAGATATAGAGATGTAATGGTAGAAAATGAGTAGAAACTAAAGACCTTTTGATGAGGGTGAAAGAAGAGTGAAAAAGCTGGCTTAAAACTCAATATTCAAAAAACTAGTATCCTGGCATCTGGTCCCATCACTTCAAGGCAAATAGATGGAGAAAAAATGGAAACAGTGACAGATTTTATTTTCTTGGCCTCCAAAACCCCTGCAGACAGTTACTGCAGCCATGAAATTAAAAAACACTTTCTCCTTGGAATAAAAGCTATGACAAGCCTAGGGAGCATATTAAAAAGCTGAGACATCACTTTGCCAACAAAGGTCTGGTTTTCCAGTAGTCATGTACAGGTGTGAGAGTTGGACCATAACAAAGACTGACCACTGAAGAATTGATGCTTTTGAATTGTAGTGCTGGAGAATACTCTTGAGAGTTCTTGGACAGTAAGGAGGTCAAACTAGTCAACCCTAAAGCAAACCAACTCTGAATATTCATTGGAAGGACTGATGCTGAAGCTGAAGCTCCAATACTTTGGCCACCTGATGCAAAGAGCTGACTCACTGGAAAAGACACTGATGTTGGGAAAGACTGAGAGCAGGAGGAGAAGGGGCAACAGAAGATGAGATGGTTGGATGACATCACTAACTCAATGCACTTGAGTTTGAGCAAACTCCAGGAGTTACTGAAGGACAGGGAAGCCTAGTGAGCTGCAGTCCATGGTGGTCACAAAGAGTCAGTAAGGACTCAGTGACTGAACGACAAAGTGAAATAAGCCAGACACAGAAAAAACAAACACTATTGTGAGGTAGGCAGATTCATAGAGGGAGAAAGTGGTATAGCAAGACTGAGGAGTAGGATGGAGGAAATGGCGAGTTGCTATTTAATGAGTCTAGAGGTCTTTTTTTTAAAATGATTGAAGAAGTTCTGGAAATAGATATTGGTGATGGTTACAAAACCATTTTAATGTGCTTCAGTTCAGTCAGTTCAGTCGCTCAGTCATGTCCGACTCTCTGCGACCCCATGAATCACAGCACGCCAGGCCTCCCTGTCCATCACCAACTCCTACAGTCCACCTAAACCCATGTTCATCGAGTCAGTGATGCCATCCAGCCATCTTATCCTCTGTCGTCCCCTTCTCGTCCTGCCCGCAATCCTTCCCAGCATTAGGGTCTTTTCCAATGAGTCAACTCTTCGCATGAGTTGGCCAAAGTATTAGAGTTTCAGCTTCAACATCAGTGCTTCCAATGAACACCCAGGACTGATCACCTTTAGGATGGACTGGTTGGATCTTCTCGCACATGCTAGTAAAGTAATGCTCAAAATTCTCCAAGCTAGGCTTCAGCAATACGTGAACCGTGAACTTCCAGATGTTCAAGCTGCTTTTAGGAAAGGCAGAGGAACCAGAGATCAAATTGCCAACATCCGATGGGTCATTAAAAAAGCAAGAGGGTTCCAGAAAAAAACATCTATTTCTGCTTTATTGACTATGCCAAAGCCTTTGACTGTGTGGATCACAATAAACTGGAAAATTCTGAAAGAGATGGGAATACCAGACCATCTGACCTGTCTCTTGAGAAATCTGTATGATGGTAAGAAAGCAACAGTTAGAACTGGGCATGGAACAACAGACTGGTTCCAAATAGGAAAAGGAGTACATCAAGGCTGTATATTGTCACCCTGCTTGTTTAACTTACATGCAGAGTACATCATGAGAAACGCTGGGCTGGGAGAAGCACAAGCTGGCATCAAGATTGCCGGGAGAAATATCAATAACCTCAGATTTGCAGACGACACCACCCTTATGGCAGAAAGTGAAGAGGAACTAAAGAGCCTCTTGATGAAAGTGAAAGAGGAGAGGAAAAAGTTGACTTAAGGCTCAACATTCAGAAAACTAAGATCATGGCATCTGGTCCCATCATCTCATGACAAATAGATGGGGAAAGAGTGGATGACTTTATTTTGGGGGTCTCCAAAATCACTGCACATGGTGACTGCAGCCATGAAATTAAAAGACGCCTATTCCTTAGAAGGAAAGTTATGACCAACCTAGATAGCATATTGAAAAGCAGAGACGTTACTTTGCCAACAAAGGTCCATCTAGTCAAGGCTATGGTTTTTCCAGTAGTCATGTATGGATGTGAGAGTTGGCCGGTGGAGAAAGCTGAGCACCGCAGAATTGATGCTTTTGAACTATGGTGTTGGAGAAGACTCTTGAGAGTCCCTTGGACTGCAAGGAGATCCAACCAGTCCATCCTAAAGGAGATCAGCCCTGGGTGTTCATTCAAAGGACTGATGTTGAAGCTGAAACTCCATTACTTTGGCCACCTCATGCGAAGAGTTGACTCATTGCAAATTGAACACCATACAAATGGTTTAAAACGTACTTATCTCAGGTATATTTTGTCACACACACACAAATACCCCACAGATTCCTGGGTCCTATCCCCAGAATCTCTGACTATAGATCTGGATTGAAACCAGAGAATTTACATTTCTAACAAGTTCCCCAGTGATGCTCATGCTGCTGGCCTAGAAACCACACTTAAAGAAACCTATCCTTTAAAGACACCTCTGCTTTAAAGACTAGTTTTTCCCATCCAAAAAGAGAAGTTCAAAAGAACGTTTTTTAAAAAGTTGCATAATTCTTACTTAACTTTTTTTTAAAAAAATCCAACCACTGTGGAGAACATTGGGAAGTTCCTTAGAAAACTAAAAATAAAACTACCATATGACCCAGCAATCCCACTACTGGGCGTATATCCTGAGAAAACCACAATTTAAAAAGACATATGTACCCCAGTGTTCACTGAAGCACTGACTATAAAAAGAAATGAAATTGGGCCATTTGTAGTGATGTGGATGAACCTCGAATCTGTCATACAGAGTGAAGTGAGTCAGAAAGAGAAAAACAAATTACGAACATTAACGTATATATATGGAATCTAGAAAAATGGTACTAATGAACCTATTTACAGGGCAGGACTAGAGACACAGAGGTAGAGAATGGACTTGTGGACACAGGAGGGGAGGATAGGAGGGGCAAATTGAGAAAGGAGCATTGACATATATGCACCACAATGTGTGAAATAGGTAGTGGGAAGCTGCTGGATAGCAGTGAGCTCAGCTTGGTGCTCTGTGATGCCCTGGAAGGGTGGGAGGGGGAGGGGGGGAGGGAGATTCAAGAGGGAGGGGATATATGTATACATATAGCTGATTCGTTGTACAGCACAAACTAACACAACATTATAAAACAATTACACTTCAATAAAAAAAAAGTTGAAGTTGGTAGATACTGGCAACTCAGTGTTAAGAAGGATTCTTGCGTCATATTCAATCTCAGTGGAACAGCGATCTAGGATAGAGTGATAATGCACAGCTTAGGTACAGGTGGAGCCGCTGACAGCACAAGGCACATAGTCATCATCCACAGGGTTGACTGGTTTTAATCTTGTTTATAGTACAATCTCACGCTTACACTTGAGATTCATTCATATCACAGAATTATATTTCTTTGGTATAAGACCTCAGCAAAAGTTAAGTCAGTGTGGCCTAGCCAGGATGTCGAGTTTTTCTTTTTGTGGAATGGGGTGGGGAGAAGTGTGAGGTAAGGAAATGGAGGAAAAGAGGAGAGGACTAGAATAAAGTGAAGAAGGCACAAGGGCAAAAGCTGACAGAATCAAGTTGTAGTGGCAAACAGCAAAGTGTGTGCAAAAGATTTCTTGTGGATTTCCAAGTATTCAATTAAAAGCAGGCTGAAGCTTGAGAACTGAGTCGAAGGCTTTAAAGACTGTGAGGAGGGTAAGGGTGGGTGATGTATTTTTCTGGGACCAGCCGCATCACTGGCTCAGAATCTCTTAGACATGGCTTCTCTTAGGCAATTTGTATTGGAAGCCTGGGTTTCATCTGGAATTAAAGAACTCTTCGTGTTTTGAATATACCCTAGAGAACACATGTGGTCCACAGGCTGCATTTTTGCCACCCACAACTTTGGGCCACATTTATAGAAGTCAGTGAAAGAATCAATATGCTGAGTCAGAATAAAATCTAACACTTAAAAATATTATCCAAATAGACATTTATAAATGTTGCCGTATTAAGCATTCAAGGGGTCCCCTTAATAATAAACTCTTTAAACACAAAAGGCATTTATGTCACAAATTATGTTACAAGTCATAAAGAGAGGGCAAAGCAGCTGAGAATATAAAGCCAAGCATTCTAAATTCTGTTGCTAGTTAAAGCACAGGACTGAAAAAAAGTTCACCTCTCAATTCAGTTTTAAAAGGTGTTCACCTCTCAATTTAGTTTAACACTTTTTCTCAAGTATCTATGAGGCACATAAGTGGTATATAAATGAGACCAAGTGTCTTTCTTGAAAGTGTTTAAAATCTAATGAAGGAGGTAAGATAAATACACAAATCAATAAATGTAAGAGATGGTAATAAAGATATTATGAGAGAGATACAAGCCAAACATTGACCAAGGTTAAAAAACAACAGTGATAAGATGTTAACTTCTCCATATTCCACTGGATTACTCTTAGCACATCCAGTTCCCAATACAAAGCAGACCTTTGATAAATGGCTTTTTGAGTAAACTAAATGATCCATGTCTCTTCCCAGACCTAAACAGTCTGATGGCCTAGTTTACAATTTATTCACTCAACTTACATAAGTCCACTCAGTATCTGCTTTTAAGTAGATCTACTTCTTTTTTAAAAAGAGGTGACTTTGAGGCAATGTGCTCAAAAGTTTAGAGGTTCTAAATATGCTTCAGCAACTTTTTTTTTTTAAAGGGAAAGCTCAAGACTAATTTATTTCTGTTCTACTGAAGAATAAAATAACTATGTTATGGTTCTTAATCTTACTAGGAAAAATTAATCTTGCTAAAGTAGTAAAATGGGGTAAAGACACATTGTTAAGTCTGTTGCTCCTAAAATTAAATTGGAACTTAATTCTGTGGAAAAGCTGTGGGAAATGTAACAGGGCATACTGCAAAGCTATAACACACTGCATATGTGTAACACTGCTGAAGGTAGAGGGAGCTGGGGTATTGATACACCAATTGCAATCAGTCATTGTAAAAGATGTGGGGTGGGAGTGGTGATTCCCCTTTGTACTTCTGTCTCCAGTGAGTGGGGAAGAGTAGCTTTGTCTAATTTTAGGAAAGTGGCAGGCCAGCACCTAAGTGATGAGACCCTCTATGGATGGGGCACAACAGCATCTGCTACAATTTCTTTGCCTATAAAATAAAATTACATCTACCATCTCATCTCACATTAACTTAATGGGAATATTCTAATGTAAATAAATATATATATATAACATACACTTTATATATAATTATATTCTTTTATAGAAAGTACTTATCATTCTTGATAAAAGGCAAGACATTCATTCACTGTATTATTATCATAATAAAATAATAATGAATAATATAATCCATCAACCTAGAAAACAAGAGGAATAAAAAAAATTCTGTTAGCAGAAAGTCTAGTTAATTTTTTTTTCATAAATAGAATGTCACTGCTAGAGACCAGCAGTCTATGAAGTTGAAGTTGACAGGAACAATAGTATACAATTTGGGGCATAGGCAAAAACCTCTACTTAAATTACTTTCTCTGGACTATTCTGGTTACAAATATTTCCTCTAGTGGTTCTCTCTGTGGGTTTGGAATGTGAAAAGTCCTGGTGATGAGTCATAATACACGAATCCACAAATTTCACTGATATCCTTGCAATGATGATTTGTCAGGTTACTGAATGCTTAGAAAATGGACAGTAAAAGGAGGTTTTATGGTAGAAGGTCAGAAAGAGTTCAGAGCCTGGAATGCTGGGTGAGGACAAGGTAGTGTAGGATGGAGAAATCATAAAACAAATGGCACTCTGTTCCCAGATTTGCCCAGACTGTCCCTGTCTCTGTTTGCCTTCCTGTTAATTGGGTGACACTGCCAGGGAATGGCCTTTAGAATTTAAGTCATTTGGAGGCAACTAATGCTAAAATACCTTTATTATTCTTTCTGATGCCTGAAGTTCTGTAGTTCTAACTTCATTTGGAGGGCTTAACATAGAATCCCATGGAAACCATAAGCCCTACTGAGCCTTACAGTAAGTTAACAGTTTGTACCTGGGTGTGTGAGTGAGGCAAGAAGGTGGAGGAGAAGAGAAGACATCAAGAAGGCAGAGGGTCCCTGGAAGGTCTGTATGTTTAAAAAAGATACGCGGAGAGAGGATAAAAGGAAGGGCACTAGGAAAAGAAGAAACAGACCATGAACGTGGTGTAGGTGTGTACCCTAAAAGGACCGAAAGCCAATTTAGCCGCACACCACCACTGTTTAGTTCCCTTTGGTCTTGGATAACAGCAGCTGAGGAACATGTGGATAAGGATTAGCGGCTTAATCACAACCTTACTAGCAGGTTATTATAGAAGCAAGTTTCACCAAATTCTGCTACCTTACAGACATTTATCAAACACAGATTCTGAGGTAGGCAAACCCCAAACACTTCTTATCATCTGTTTTACAGGCTCCAAAAAGTCCCAGCTTCTTACCCTCCTAGTGCTCTGACCACTACATTGCAAGGAAGGCTCACAAGAAAGAAAATGGAACAATGTCCCAGAAGCAAGGTTTTGTGACCCTGATTAGTTTGTTCATCAATACCTTAATTAATGACTGGACACAAGACTGCTTAGGGATCAAGTTTAGGTATTATGGCAAAAGACACAGGCTACTCATTAGATTCTTATGTCCCTTACATTCAAGGTTGGTGAGGAGGAGTTTCAAAAATTAAAATCTTCTTGTATTCATGCATCTTAAATACCTTTAACTTCAACATTTAGAGTTCATGTATAGCATTTACCATATAGTCAACAGGCCCTATTTTCAACAACAAAAACCTGTTTTCAACATTCAATATGCTAATAATAAAAGCCCCAGGTGTTGGTCCATGAATAGCTTCTGCCCAATGGGCCTTTCCATCTTAGGCTATGTGTTCTTGGTTAGAGCAGTTGCTAGTACCTGACTCTGCACAAGTAAATGTAGTCAATTGTAGACATCGGGGCAGGGAAGTGAGGGAACATAAAAGACAAAATCCACAAACTTTACAATTTTGAGTAATACTAGCCAACTGACTGGAGTTTCCCAGCCAAGCACTTTTCTGGAGTGAGGTAAGAAAAATGCATGTCTCAATTGTGACTCCTCAGGCCTTGGATTTTCTTGGTAAATAAAACTGTTGGTTCTTCCCAAACAAACAAACAAAAAAATGTTTACTCTTATCACCACTGGAGATATCATTTTTCCTTACCTCACTCCTCCAGTAAGCCTAAAAGAAAAAAGGTGAAATGATAGCAGACTTCAAAGAATATATTTTAATCTTACCTCCTGCCTGGATAGCAATTGCAAGCTAACTAGCAGATTTTTATAAAATTGTCTATAACATATCTTTCAACGACAATTTGAAGTTGTTGACTGTTACTCATTGTTGTGTCTTCTTGGAGTGAAGGTACTGAAACTGTGGGAACATCATGCTGAAACATTCCAGATTGGAGGCATTCTGGATAAACAATCTGCTAAATGTAACCAATTTGGACGATGATTCGGCTAATGTTATACCAATAAATAAGTTAAATGGAAAAACTAAGTTAGGAATCAGAAAAAGAGGGGTCAAAGAAGAAAACACTTGTTCAAATTCACATGTAATCACAGTTATATTGTTCATTGACAGAGAAGGGCAAGGAGACTTGCCATCGCCTCTCATCAATGGATCAGATTTAGGGATAACTTATAATTAGTCAATAAACTGGGCTGCAAAAACCATCAATTACTTCTTAAAATCTCCTTGAGCTTTAGACTCCTAAGCCTAGCTAATCATATATCATATATGTAGAGTAAATACAAAGTTTAATGAAACTTTGTGAGGGTGTCATCAAGTTCATAAAACTTACTTGGTGGAGCAAAGAATTCATGAACCCCAGCTTGGCTATCTGTGGGGGCATCTTCCTTGATAGTCATGCTAATGGGCCGTTTAATAGCTTAAAACAAACTGGACTACCCCATGCCTGGCCAACTCGTCCTTGATTTAATAGACATGGCTGAAACAAAGTCTGGTTAAGTGAGAAAGTCTGCATCTTAAAACTCTCAAAAACAAACAGAAGTCCACTTAATTTTGAAAATAAACTAGTCTTTAAAAAAATGTAAGTAAATTAAACCTCAGCAGGAGACAGCCACATAGGCCACCAGTGAATGAAGACGGGGACACAGTGTTGCATGATAGGGATCCCATGTGAGACTCAGTTTTCATGGTTAGAGTTAGTAATAATATTGTTGGTAATAATTTGGAAAATGACAGTGAAGATCTTTATACTTCCAGAGCTGTTTAAATTCTTCTATTGATCTTGATCTTTAATAACTACTTATTATAATGAAGGAGAAGGTATCACTCCTTCAAGGTGGATTCAATCATATTTTCTCTCTCTTCCTCAATCACACACAACTCAGCATCTCCACACATAAAGCTGTATATGGCTGCATCCAATACTTTGTATGAAGCTTGAGTGGACTAGTGGATTTCATTTAGTGACAGGTTTCCTGTAGACCTTTTCTAGACTCAGCTTTTTCTTACTGAGAAGATAGTTGAAATGTTTTTTAGTATTTGCTCATCTGATCCCACAGACTAAGCCATATGATCTCAGAAGATTCCAGAATACAAATATTCTGTCAAAGCCTGTGTAAAACCACAAATAGAAGCATGCAAAACAGAATAATAAAAATCAGATTTCAATTCTAAGTGATATAAAATAGGATATTGTACTAGTTCCCCATTCTATAAAGCTAAAATCTATATACAACATGCCAATGTCATAGTTTTTAATAATACAATCCAGTAGTTAGGATAAGAAACAATGAATTTGGTGGATAAGTGTTATTGGGGAAATTGCTCAATATTAGAAGAAGGGAGAAATTATTGGTATAATAGTAGAGCCTTTAACATTCAGACAGAAATGTAAAGAATTCCAGTGAGCAAGCCAATTTTTGTTTGTTTGTTTTTGAGGGGGAAGAATTCAATTCCAACAGACTATTATTATCCTCAAAAAGATATCAGATAGCAAAAAATATAGATTTTTTTTTAATGCCCAAGGTGAGTGCATTAGTTTCCTAGAGCTAGCATAACCTAGTACAATAGAGTGGATGGATTGAATAGAAATTAATATTCTCATTCTGGAGACTACAAGTCAGAGATCAAGGAGCCAGAGGGATTCATTTTTCCTGAGGTCCTCTCCTTGGCTTGTAGATGGCCTTCTTCTCCTGTTAAAGACATCAGTTGTATTGGATTACAGCCCACCCTAATGACCTTTTTTTATCTTGCTTTACCTTTTCTAAGGGACATGAATTTGAGCAAACTCTGGGAGATAGTGAAAGATGGGGAAGTCTGCTATGCTGTAGTCTATAGGATCGCAAAGTGTCAGACACGACTTCACAACTGAACAACAACAATCTCTTTTTAAAGACATAATCTCCAAATAGGGGGCTTCCCTTGTAACTCAGCTGGTAAGGAATCTGCCTGCAATGCAGAAGACCTGGTTCGATTCCTGGGTCAGGAGGATCCACTGGAAAAGGGATAAGCCACCCACTCCAGTATACTTGGGCTTCCTAGGTGGCTCAGCTGGTAAGGAATCTGCCTGCAATGCGGGAGACCTGGGTTCGATCCCTAGGTTGGGATAACATTGCCTATAACATTAAGTACTACTCATTGAAACCTCACCATGCTTATCTAACTTATACATCATGAGAAACGCTGGGCTGGATGAAGCACAAGCTGGAATCAAGATTGCTGGGAGAAATATCAATAACCTCAGATATGCGGATGACACCACCCTTATGGCCGAAAGTGAAGAACTAAAGAGCCTCTTGATGAAAGTGAAAAAGGAGAGTGAAAAAGTTGGCTTAAAACTAAATATTCAGAAACCAAAAATTATGGCATCTGGTCCCATCACTTCATGGCAAATCGATGAGGAAACAGTGGAAACAGTGGCAGACTTTATTTTTGGACATTACTTTGCCAACAAAGGTCTGTCTAGTCAAGGCTATGGTTTTTCCAGAAGTCATGTATGGATGTGAGAGTTGGACTACACAGAAATCTGAGCACTAAAGAATTGATGCTTTTGAATTGTGGTGTTGGAGAAGACTCTTGAGAGTCCCTTGGACTGCAAGGAGATCCAACCAGTCCATCCTAAGGGAGATCAGTCCTGGGTGTTCATTGGAAGGACTGATGTTGAAGCTGAAACTCCAATACTTTGGCCACCTGGTGCAAAGAGCTAACTCATTTGTAAAGACCCTGATGCTGGGAAAGATTGAGGGCAGAAGGAGAAGGGGAAGACAGAGGATGAGATGGTTGGATAGTATCACTGATTCAATGGAGATGGTTATGGACAGGGAGGCTTTGCATGCTACAGTCCATGGGGTCGCAAAGAGTTGGACACGACTGAGCGACTGAACTGATACTGATATATATATAAAACATGAAATTATAAATCAATCATATTTCAATAAAATAAAATAAACCCTACAATGCTGAACCAAAGTAGAGACTCTGAGTTAATATATGACTGTTAGAGCTTGTATCTCTCTTTTGGGGGATTGCACTTTGGGGATTACAAAATACTTATTTTGCAATATCAAAAATAAACACTCTGGGAGTAGTCAATTAAGAAGTTTAAGAACTCCTGTGCCAATAATAAAATTTAACATGCAATAATTGAAGCTAGGAAAGGGAGACCATTCCTAAAATATTGCTGATTTTGAAAACCTGGCTTTTGGGCACTAGTATCAAATCAAATCTCAGAGACAAAGTTTTTGAGTTAAATAGCAAAGAATAGTTTTATTACTTTGCCAGGCAAAGAGAGAAACTGGGCTTCTCCCCTCAAAAACTGTGTGGCCACTAGGGAGGATTTGGTGAGCACTTTAATAACAACAGTTCAAAGGTGGGGTTGCTGATAAGATCAGGGTGTGTCAGGCCCTGCAAGCCTTTAATCTGGCCTCAGATGATCTTTTCTGGAATAAAAAATGCCAACTCCATTTGTTGGGGGTTTTAATTCTGTAAACAGCTCAAAGATATTATTGTGCATCCCTTGAGGCAGAGCCAGAACCCTGCCCCAACGTTCAGTTTAGTTCAGTCACTCAGTCCTGACTCTTTTGAGACCCCATGGACTGTAGCACGCCAGGCTTCCCTGTCCATCACCAACTCCTTGAGTTTACTCAAACTCATGTTCATTGAATCAGTGATGCCATCCAACAATCTGATCCTCTGTTGTCCCCTTCTCCTCCTGCCTTCAATCTTTCCCAGCGATCTTTCAAATGAGTCAGTTCTTCCAAATAGAAGGCCAAAGTATTGGAGTTTCAGCTTCAGCATCAGTCCTTCCAATGAATTCTTTCAGGATGGACTGGTTGGATCTCCTTGCTGTCCAGGGGACTCTACATCCAGTAAGGGAGTCTTCTCCAACACCACAGTTCAAAAGCATCAACTCTTCAGCGCTCAGCTTTCTTTATAGTCCAACTTTCACATTCATACATGACTCCTGGAAAAACCATAGCTTTCACTAGACAGAACTTTGTTGGCAAAGGAATGTCGCTGCTTTTTAGTATGCTATTTAGGTTTGGTCATAGCTTTTCTTCCAAGGAGTCTTTTAATTTCATGGCTGCAATAACCATCTGCAGTGATTTTGGAGCCCCCCAAAATAAAGTCTGACTGTTTCCACTGTTGCCCCATATTTGCCATGAAGTGATGGGACCGGATGCCATGATCTTGGTTTTCTGAATGTTGAGTTTTAAGCCAACTTTTTCACTCCCCTCTTTCACTTTCATCAAGAGGCTCTTTAGTTCTTCTTCACTTTCTGCCCTAAGGGTGGTGTCATCTGCATATCTGAGGTTATTGATATTTCTCCTGCAATCTTGATTCTAGCTTGTGCTTCTTCCAGCCCAGCATTTCTCATGATGTACTCTACATGTAAGTTAAATAAGCAGGGTGACAATATACAGCTTTGACATAACTCCTTTCCTGATTTGGAGCAAGTCTTGTTCCATGTCCAGTTCTAACTGTTGCTTCCTGACCTGCACACAGATTTCTTAAGAGGCAGGTCAGGTGGTCTAGTATTTCCATCTGTTTAAGAATTTTCCACAACGTTGCAGTATCATTTCTTGGCTTTTCCTCCCTTGTCTCTCTACCCTCTCCCTTCCTTGGTTAGCAAGGATTCAAATCTGTCCTTTTTAACTCTGGAAAGGTCATGGAGGCTGGAGTCTGTTCCCTATAAACAAAGAACAGGGGACACAGTAGGCCCACAAGGTCCTGATCAGTTTCAATTTAAAAAAATATTCTGTTTTATGTGAGAGTCATGTTCCCAGAAGCAAAAACTAAGGAAAAGGTAAAAAAAAAAAAAAAAGCAGACAATATAGATTTTTAAAATACATAAGCATCTACACTCTGTAAAATCCACATCCTTGAGGGATGGTTTACATGGAAATTTTGATTTGGAGCTGGAGGGGAAGGTGTCTGAATATGTTTGCATCTTGTGGTCTCAGAGTTTCTAGAATGAGGAAAAAACTGGGAAATCACTAATATCTTTAAAAACATACTGCTCCAGAAAACATAAGCAATGAAAATTCATTATATTTAGCATAGTTTTCAGGAAGCTTTTCAATGTAGCTCCTGCCTACCTTTTCAGTCTCAAGCCTCCTTCCATCTTTCCTAGCCTTTGTTTCAAGATTGTCAACTCATTTACAAACTATACCTTTTGTTGCTTTGTATCTCCAAAGCTACTGTGCCTGGGCCAGAGAAGGCATACAATAGATATTTGTAGAACAGATAGATGAATAAATGGAAATTGGAGTGGGTTGCTGTTTTCCTTCTCCAGGAATCAAACTCTTGTCTTCTGCGTTGGCAGGTGGATTCTTTACCACTGAGCCATTAGGGAAACCTTCAATATAGATGAGATCCCACTCATTCTGATTTCCTCGTACCATACAGGAGAGAATTGTTGTGATGGAAAGTAACAAAAATAAATGAAAATAAAAGGAGCATCATTTTCTGAGATAATTAGGACATATCCAACCTTTGCAGTCTGGTTTTGTACAGAGCTCCTTAACTAAAAGATTGAAGAGAGAAGAGCAAAATGGAAGGTCTTGGGCATTTGGAATCACTGACTCCTAATTGGAGCTGAGAAACTCACTCACACTTTACCACGTTTGAACATTTATATAGCATCTGGTGAAGAATGAGCTCAGAAATCCTTTTCTAAATCTTCAGTCCCACCTAAATGATATTTACCCTGTTGAATTTTTATTGTTCTTATTTCCCAGGGGCTGTGTGCTTAGAGAATAGGAAAGCTCAGCTCCTTTGCTGCCAGGTGGGACAAACCCAGAGATGTAATATACACTCCTGAGTACCCTTGCAAGATCAGGCTGTTGCCTCCACACAGGACTCAGCTTGAGATAGCATCTTTGTTTGGCTTCCTCCCTCATGTTGCCCAAAATACTGGATTGGCCTTTTAGTGGGTGTCAAGCCAAAAGATACAACCAAGCCAAAGATAGGGAGAAGGATTTATTTACTGGCAGCAGATAAGAAGAATACCAGGGATCTTTCCCCTTGAAGAGCAAAATGGAGAAAATTTTAAGTTAAGGCTTACTCATATATTCATGAAGGGACTTGGGTGGTCCACAGAGTTTAAGCTTTAGTTGACTTAAGTCTCAGGGGTCAGAAAAGGTCAACATCATCCTCCCTTGGGTTCCAGCTGATCTAAGTACATCAGGTTAATCTTTAACACTTAAACAAAACCAGCAGTCTTTACAACTGATAAATTATCTTTGCTATTCTTACTTCTCTTGCCTGATAACAGTTATTTGTTTCTGTATTCTTTTGTTTCCTTAAATCATTTATTACTGAAACCTGTGCTTGGACTAGTATTGTGGTCAGGCTTAGATCAACACAGCAACCCAAGAGAAGACTCTACATATGGACATCGCCAGATGGTCAACACTGAAATCAGATTGATTATATTCTTTGCAGCTAAAGATGGAGAAGCAAAAACAAGATGAAGAAGATGAAGTCAGCAAAAACAAGACCAGGAGCTGACTGTGGCTCAGATCATGAACTCCTTATTGCCAAATTCAGACTGAAATTGAAGAAAGTAGGGAAAACCACTAAACCATTCATATATAACCTAAATCAAATCCCTTATGATTGTACAGTGGAAGTAAGAAATAGATCTAGTCTACAGTGGGACTAGATATGATAGACAGAGTGCCTGATGAACTATGGACAGAAGTTTGTGACATTGTCCAGGAGACAGGGAGCAAGACCATCCCCAAGAAAAAGAAATGCAAAAAAGCAAAATGGCTGTCTGAGGAGTCCTTACAAAGAGCTATGAGAAGAAGACAAGTGAAAAGCAAAGGAGAAAAGGAAAGATATATCCATTTGAATGCAGAGTTCCAAAGAATAGCAAGGAGAGATAAGAAAGCCTTCCTCAGTGATCAATGCAAAGAAATAGAGGAAGACAATAGAATGGGAATGACTAGAAATCTCTTCAAGAAAATTAGAGACAACAAGGGAACATTTCATGCAAAGAGGGGCTCAATAAAGGACAGAAATGGTATGGACCTAACAGAAGAAGAAGATATTAAGAAGAGGTGGCAAGAATACACAGAAGAACTATAGAAAAAGATCTTCATGACCCAGATAATCATGATGGTGTGATCACTCTCCTGGAGCCAGACATCCTGGAATGTGAAGTATAGTGGGCCTTAGAAAGCATCACTATGAACAAAGCTGGTGGAGGTGATGGTATTCCAGTTGTGCTGTTTCAAATCCTGAAAGCTGATGCTGTGAAAGTGCTGCACTCAATATGGCAGCAAATTTGGAAAACTCAGCAGTGGCCACAGGACTGGAAAAGGTGTTTTCATTCCAATCCCAAAGAAAGGCAATGCCAAAGAATGAAATGTATAAAATGCAGTAACAATTTTCAAGGCATTTTCAACCAAGTTGAACTTAATTTGAAACTGTGTTCGTATTTCTCATTGGAAGATAAACCTCCAATGCACTTAGAAACAGCATGATTTACATAGACATTCTTGGAATCTTGAGGACAATCCTTCTGTTTTTATAAAAATTGCTTGCCTTTTGCATAGCAGTAGGTTTGACTATTTGGCCTTACTTCACTAAGTTAAACAAAAACAAGAATCATCAAATGTTTAGATTTATTGGAGCCTTTGGCTCAAGTGGCTTGATGAGTCATTCCTGACAAGCTCACAAGCAGACCTGTAGCTGTATTAAGGCCATAACCTTTGTGGTGGCAAGGTGGGTTTCCCTAGTTTTATTTTTAATCTAACAGCATAAGCAGTGCTGGCCGCATCAATTAAAACAAGTAAAAGAGTCAACCTTCAAAATAACCACAGTCCAGATGGCAGCATGGAAGCTATCAGAGTCATTTAATCTTCCAGAAGATTTATCACTGTTGTAACCCAAGTCTTTCATGTGGGTTTCTGCCACAATCTGACTGTGGACACACAAGAAGAATCTGGCATTCATGGGTATAGCACAGCACATGAACACAGATTTGTGCCGTGAACAGGACACTTGAGTCAGAATGGCTGCTGGGAGAAGCATGCAGCCTCCGCCGACAGGCTTTATGAAGATGGTCATGTTGGTGACAAGGGTGTTCAGAGTTCTTGGTGTTACTTCACACCCGCTGCTTGCTCTGAGTCTTACCTCTTCTCCTGTTCTCATTCTTAGCTTCTGCCAAACAAACATATCAGCTACATATTCTCCTTTCTTTGTTCTGCCCAGATACTTTCCCATGCTCCATTCAAAAAGCCTCAGTTTCCCGCCTCAAAAGTTGTTCCTCAAGAATTATCATTTCCTCCACTCTGCCAACATCCCACCCAATAAATCGAAGCTGCTTTATTCCTCATCGTTGCACTGAAAACCTGGAAAGGAGGGTCCGAATGGGTCACCTGGCTCCCTGGCTAGAGGGCAGGGCCCCCATGTCTTCACACTCAAATCTTGTTTTAGACACCCTGAAATCAGATTTAAGAGCTCATTCTCTATGGTCATGAAAGTTAACAGAATGCTACAGAGAGTTGAATTTGGATAATACAGCTACTTTATTTTCAGTACAATGTATTTTTAGCTGAAGGGGGTTTTCAGAGGAAAGCCATATCTTTTACGGGGAATCATGCTTGTCAAAAGCAATTGAATACTACACAGAGCTCTCAAAGAAATGTTCGAGTGTAATCTGGATATGGTTTGGGTATCTGAAGAAACATAAATTTGACCAAACCTTCTTGTATATGAAATATGACCTTAAACATTACTTCTGAAAAAAAAATTGAAGCTATTCAAATGCTTTGATTTAAAATTGCTTCCAGCAGCCATTGACTTAGAAATGTCATTTGCCATGTAATGACTCTGCAGACTACAGAGCATGGACTTATTGATTTAAAAGGAGACTTTAGTGATCTTACATAAGCCAAAAAGTCCTCATTTAAAATTCATGTGAAAGATATACCAATTGTTGGCCCAAGAACGTCGTGTTTCAGATAGACACCTGTCATTTGAATTATTGGATTTAAGAGAATACATGACATTTAAGAGAATACGTACTAGACCAAAGTTATAGCAATCAATATCAACTTGTCTCTATAGTCCAGATAATTCAAAACCATGGCACATATTGCTTGTTCCTATGAGACATTTGTGCTCAGACTCATTCACACCATCAAGTCAGTCCAAGTCAGAATTACTAGTCTTATCACCTATTGCTGCATAACTAACTCTCCCACGTTTAGTGACATAAAACAGCAACTATCAGACTGTGGGTCAAGAATCTGGAAAGGGCAGAGTAGAACTGGCTTGTCTCCACTCTGTGATGTCTGTGGCCTCAACTGAAAAGGTTAGATAGCTGAGCCCGGAGGATTCACTCCCAACATGGCTTCTTCACTCACATGGTGGGCTCCTGGACTGGGCTGCTCCAAGCTGGACTCAGTGGGGCTTTTAACCAGGGTACCTATATTTGGTCTCTCTGTGTGCCTTGGGCTTCTCATAATGTGGCTGATAGGATACAAGAGGGAACATTCCAGGAACAAGGGTTCCAAGAGGACCAGATGGAAGCTGTCTGGCCTTTTCTGACCTTCTTGGAAGCTACACAGCATCACTCCTGCCATACTCATGGTTTAAAGCACTCATGAGCCCACACAGATTCAACGGGCAGGGTCAGTGAGAGGAGGATCCAAGGATATGTGATCATTTTTTAAAATCGCCACTGTTATGGTTTTGGCAAGATGGAAAACATATAAGCTTGGCTTTGAATCCTGATTCCTTCATTTCTAAATGGGTGACCGTAGGCTCTTTTCTCTTTGTTTTCTTTTCAGACTTAGATCATGATCAATCAATCATAAGGTTGCTACAACATACAAATCCACAGTAGAGTGCATAGGTGTTCATGAACAATTGGCTGGTCTTAAGCCTCTTTTTTTCTTAACCACTGTTTACCTCCTTTCTCAGGCAGGAGCATCCTCAATCTCCCTCCCATAATTCCATCAAAATCTGTTCTTAAAGCCATTGTCCAGAAAATAGAATCTCCTGGTTGCCCTTCAGTGGCTGAGGAAGGACATGGTGACATGCTCAGGGAAGCTGCACCTTTCAGAGGTCATCTACTCTACTACTCAGCCATGCCTAAGTGCCCACCTCTGTCCTGGGTTTGGTTAGAATTTCAAATCTCCCCTCTTGTGACTCCTGTAGGAGCCACTGAAAGACATTCTTTAAGCTCTCAGGAATTTCCTTTTCTTTTTTTTCCCCTCTAACTTTAAACATTTTATTTTGTATTGGGGTACAGCCAATTAACAATACTGTGGTAGTTTCAGGTGAACAGTGAAGGGACTCAGCCATCCTATACGTGTATCCATTCTCCCCCAAATAAAACAAAATGGAATTCCAGATCAGAGACCCATAGGACAGAATTTTTTCTGAAGTATGTTCTATTCTTTCTACTTCCTATCCCTGCCTGGTGTCGAATCAGTTGAGGTAGAGGTGAACTGAGAAGGTTATTGTTGTTTGTCAGCCACAAAGTTGTGTCTGATGATCTTTTTGACCCCATGAACTGCAGCACGCCAGGCTTCCCTGCTGGGAGCCGTCAGGATGCCCCCTTGCTCGGATGACCAGGTCACGTGACTAAGAAAGAAATTGCAAGGCTGACTTTCTTTATGGGGCATCCTGGACTAGCCCCCACCCCCCTTCTGGTGATGCTGGGAGCCATCAGGATGCCCCCTTGCTCGGATGACAAGGTCACGAGACTAAGAAAGAAATTGCAAAGCTGACTTTCTTTTTTTTTTTTTTATTTTAGCACTATGGGTTTTTTTTTTATTAGTTTTGCCATACAATGACATGATATCGCCATGGGTTTACATATGCTCCCCCTCCAGAACCCCCCTCCCTCCTCCCTCCCTCCTCCCTCGCCCCGGGAAATCTCGATGCACCAGCCCCGAGCATCACTCCTGGGCTGGCGATTGATTACACATATGATAATTAACATGTTTCAATGCCATTCTCCCATATCATCCCACCCTTGCCCTCATCCACAGAGTCCACGAGTCTGTTCTATACATCTGCGTTCCTTTTGCTGTCTTGCATGCTGGGTTCTCGTTACCGTCTTCCTAAATTCCATATATATGCGTTAATATACTGTATTGTTGTTTTTCCTTCTGGCTTACTTCACTCTGGATAATGGGCTCCAGTTCTGTCCACCTGAGTAGAACTGATTCAAATGAATTTTTTTTTTTAATGCTGAGTAATATTCCATTGTGTATATGTACCACAGCTTTCTTATCCATTCGTCAGTTGACTTTCTTTATCAGGGCATCCTGGGCTAGGCACCCCTTGGTATCTTTCTTGGGAGTTCTGTCCATGCTTGGAACATTGGCTCATCTCAGTAGGTCAGTCCCAGTTGGAAAAAATTTGTCCTGAGATAACCCCCCCAGACCTTATTGACCAGAGGATCCGGGAAGGTGGATCACCTTCCCCGGGGCTAAGGAGGAATGAAAGGGACATTTAAATAGATTACTACTCCTCCTACTAATTACTGGGGAGTTTACCAAAAGTTCTCTGGGGGTCATGGCAAGGCCACCACCAGAAAGGCTTGTACTTGGGTCACCTTTCCACCTCCCACTCCCCTGACCACTCCACGGAGGAGGCTCCCTTCCTTGAAGAAACCAGGCTGGAATGGGACTTAGGAATGCTCATAACTGTGGCCAGCATAGTTGGAGATATTGATTGCTTTAGGATAATGTAGACATAGGAGTTCATTATAGTAGTTAAGGTTAATAGGGTCTTATTGCTAAAGCAGTGCTTCTAGACTGTCTCTTAGTCCTCTTTCCTCTTTCTAAACTGTCTCTTTGTCCTCTTTCCTTGTAAGAACCAGAGTAGGTTGCTAGAATAAACAGTCTCAAGCTTTAGCCCTTCCCTCTAGCTTCTACATAGTTGTATCTGATAAGAGAAATGCAACCTTTCTACTTAGGTTGATGTACTTATCATGATTGAATGAAGTATACTGAAGACATTCAAATGGTAAACATACTATTGTTAAATCTAATTACATAAAAATCTGATTTCTGCAAAGGGAATGTTTCATGATAGATTGGGGAATGAGCTCAATGATAAGGTTGCTATGAAAGGTAGACAACAAAAAATTGTATAGAATGATAGGTGATGTAATGATGTAATGGGGATGTCTTTTGGCTATAAAACTAAACCAACAACAATAAACGAGAGACTGCTCCATCACCACACATCGACTCAGCTCAGTTCTTCCGCTGACACCACTCATCCCTCAAGACCCCCTGACCCCGCTGGGGCTAGACCCCTGCACTTCCCTGTCCTTCACTGTCTCCCAGCATTTGCTCAAATTCACGTCCATAGAGTCAGTGACGCCATCTGACCATCTCATCCTCTGTCTCCCCTTTCTTTTGCCCTCATTCTTTCCCAGCATCAGGGTCTTTTCCAATGAGTTGGCTGTTTGTTGGCTCTTTGCCTCAAATGGACATAGTATTGGAGTTTCAACTTCAGCATTGGTCCTTCCAATGAATATTCAGGGCTGATTTCCTTTAGGATCGACTGGTCTGATCTCCTTGCTTTTAAAGCACACTTTCAGCCTGGCTTCTCCTTCTGCCCAGGTTCTTTACCCAAGCTCGTTATCCACATCTGCTCCAGCATCCAGAGCAGGTTCACTCACCCTCAGAGCTGAAGAACACAGGACATTTTAAATGTCAGGGGTGGTGAGGACAATATTGTATCCAACTATGATTAAATAATACCACACTGAGTTATTTCTTCATTGTCATTGTTACAATTCTTTAGTAACCTCACTGGCCTCCCTATTGTCATTCCTGGTTTTCCCAGGCTCATCTCCATAGGAGTCACAGCTCTTTTTAGCACCATGTCAGGCCACATACTTAATTACTTAGAACCCATGGTGTCTTCCTATTGAACCTGGAGTAAAATCTAAGCTCCTTGAAACGTCTTACAAGGCCAAGCACGATCAGTCATAAATATTTCTCAGATCTCATTTCCTACCTTAGAGCCAACAGGCCTGCTCTTGATCCAGATCCTGAGCTTAGAAGGGCCTTGCCACTTGGTTCAGTGCTCTACTGATGCTGTTTTGAAGGTTTTAATAAGTTTTGAACCAAAGGCCCTTCATTTTCATTCACTGGGCCCTGCTGTCATGTGGCAGGCTTTGGCTCCAGCCGTACAAGCCTCCTCCTGTCTTCAAACAAGCCTGCCTCAGGAATTGGCCAGTGGCTGCTCCTTCCTTCTGAGAAAGCTCACTTGTGAGAGGTTTACTTGGCTGCTTCCTTCTCTCGGGTCTCCCCAGCAGAGACGCCTTCTCTGACCATCACGTCTTCAGTGTCCCCTCTCCCCAGACACCAAAGCATCCCCTCAGAGTCTGCGTCTCTGCCCAGTGTCATGCTGTAGATTTACTCAAGTGCAGTTGGTTCTTTTCCCTGTAGAAGTTCTTCCCAGGGATGCGACATTACCTGGGTTGGTAATTTCTTTATCTCTGGGACCTAACACACTTCCTGGCACACAGATATT
This sequence comes from Antilocapra americana, assembly GCA_007570785.1. Lineage (NCBI taxonomy): Eukaryota > Metazoa > Chordata > Mammalia > Artiodactyla > Antilocapridae > Antilocapra > Antilocapra americana. The sequence goes on from ML661897.1 coordinate 17,744,945, forward strand.
TCTCAGTTCATTTCTGTTGAGTTAACACGTTCCTCAGTAATACAATGCAAGTTGCCTACCTCACCAGCACATTTTAATCCTATGAACTTGGTTGTGAGAAGAGTTTAGACCACACATTTAGAGATGTGCTGCTTTACTTTAATTGTGGTCCCCTGGCTTTTCTCAGACTGCCACACATTCCTATTCATCTTCATTTCTCTGCCTTTCTCCCGCTTTTCTTTCCTCTTTCTCTGATTTTCAGTGACTCTAGTTCTATGCTTTAAACGTTCAAGGTTTGGAGAGTTGAGATTAATTTTCTGACTTCAGAGAGAGAACCAAGATAAGTCTGAGGAAGCATCAGTATAATCCCCAAATTCACTCTGAACTGGACAGTCTCAGCTGGGAGAAATGCAACTGCCTCGGGTCCTGACTGTTGCCCCATGGCCTGGCCACAACTCACACAGCAGCATGGACCTCAGAGCCCAGAGGTGCCTTTGAGATCAGCTAGCCCAACTCATTAACATTTTGTGCTCTTTCTGGGTGGAATGGATGTCTCAGGTTAGAGGCTAAAAAATGAAGAGAGGAGGGTAAGGGAGGAGATGTAAGAGGTATATTCAATTTTTTCTGGTCTCTGAGAAGGAATTAAGTTCTTGAGACTACATGTTTTCTGACTTTCTCTTTGATATTAAATGCCTTTTAATTGAAGAAATGATTGTTGACATGAAAATTTCCAATGTGGTCTGGCATTATTCTCATGTTCCGTGTTCATTTTCAATGAAGTTTTCTACCATTGCTCACTTCCCAGGTTTTAGTCAACACCTGTGCTCTCTCTAGATGTGAGTTATCAGTGGTCCTGTGTACCAAGAAGGGAGCAGATGGCAGGCACCAGGTCATCAGGTTGTACACTGAAGCTTCCAGAAAGGTAAGATGTTCAAAGGCAAGAACGTTCAAAACCTAAGTGTACTAGAATAGGGGTACTTTGGCAGAGTTATGGCAACATCTCATCTTTTTTTTCCTTGTCCATTATGTACCTCAGGGGGACAGAAATGTATTAATTATAACCTTAGGTTCTTGATGTACTTTCATCATTGGTCTACACATGATCCTCTATGGTTTACATGTGGATTTTTTGGTTTTAATTTTATCCAGTTCCCATGAACTCACCACCTGACTCAGAAACTAAAACACTGACAACATCCTAGCTGTGCAGGTGGTCCTGCCCTTCCTGGTCCCTTGCCTTCCCAAACCCCAAACCTTCAGAAGCCACTCATTGCCCCAAGTCTTGTATTGTTTCCTACCTTTGCTTTTAAACACATTTCTTTTTTGAAATGTTTGACATTCCTATGTGTTGTCAAAAGCACAACTTGTTTGGGTTTTTCTTAGTGGTGCACAAATGTATCAAACTGTAAGCAATGTTTGGAGACTTGACCTTATGCCAGACCAGATCCTTCTGCACTAGGTTGAGTGGACAGAGCTCTCAACCAGTAGTTGTTTATGGCCCTAAAATGACCTGCTGAGGTGGAGAGGACTGCGGGGGCCCTCATCCCTCCGCGGAGGGGGGCTGACAGCACCAGAACACTCGAGCCTCTTCCTGGGTTTGCCTTTCCTCCGATAGCCCACCTGTGTTCAGGGCAGGGATTCCAGCCACCCACTTTGTGAGGCTGCTGGATGCCCCACCTGTGCAAACACAGAGCTTCCTGTCACCACGTGGCCGGAGCTGTGCAAGGCTGCGGATGCGGAGTTTTGAGTTTTTAATTTCCTAATGAGAACGACTGTAGACCTGGAAAACAGCTGTTATCCCAGGGGCCACGGCACAAAGTAATTCAATTGTGCCTTTATGATTTCTGTCTTGTCCTTCACAATTTCCCACAAACCTGAAACATGTTTCGCTACTCACTTTCCATGTCAGGGCGATCACAGGACTGGGCCCTTGGGGAGATGCTGCAGCATGGAATGGTTTTTCACTCTGCAAATTTCAAGTGGAAAGAAGAGGATATTGAGTGACTCACAAAATCATGGTACAACATAAAGATACTGAGGTTGCAAGGATAAGCCAGTCCTAAGTAGGGTCCCCTGCCATGTCCTCTTGTCACTGCTATGATTAACCATTATTGAAAACAAGAGGCTGATGTGTCATAGTAGAAAGGACATGGACTTGGACATCAGAAAAAAATTAATTCAAATCCCACTGAGTCATTTGCTTGTTGTGTGACCTTGAACCTCTTACTTAGTTTCCTGATCTCAGTTAGTTCCCTATTCCACAGGGTGAAGTTTACCTGAGATAAGGCATGGAGCTCACAAAGCCTGTGACATAGATTGCAAGGTGCTTAATAACTGGTAGCCTTAGGCCAGGCTCTCATTTCCTCACCCTGCAGCCCCTAGCTCCCAAGCCTCATTCCTTTTCAATTCTGATCAGTCACACTTCATGGTGAGATGAATTATCCCAAAGCAGCACATGTATATATCATATTTTCTCCCCTTCCCTAACCAAACCCACACCCCTAAATAACAACAGAAACTTCTGTGGCTTCCCAATGCCTTCAAGATGTTCAAATGCCTTCAGTTAGCATTTCAGCTCAAACACAGTTTAGAATGAATATACCCCATTTGCAGCAGTCTTTTATGATTCCACACCTGAATCCTGTGTTCTAAGCAATTTGTTGCTCTCTGAACATGCCAGATACATGGCAGTCCCATCTCTAGCTCTGTGCCCCATATTCATACTCTCCCCTTTACACAGATGGCTTGCATCCTCCTTCTCACTGGTATACACTCTGTCCTTTCTTGGAGGTGCGAATAAAGTCCCCACCTCTCTACTTCCCCTCCTTCCCTTCCTGTTGGCTATTTAGTGTGTTTCACATTGCTTTGTCATTAGTTATCTGTGTATGTGGCAGCCAGCACCTGGTTTTGGTCCTACAGAAGATGTTCCAAATGTGTGATGATGATTGCAAATTTAGAAGCTTGCATTTCAAAGACATATCCAGTTAGAAATGCCTCCTTAAATTCACCTGAAATTCAACTCAAAATAATTTCCTCCCAAACTTTCCCAAATTTTTTTATTAATAGCCAGATCAAAATTTTCAGCCATTGAGTCTGTGTACTGCTTTTTTGTGTATTTGCATTTTTATTGTCAGTGTGTGTTTGTGTAGGAGTGCGCATACATTTGAGTGATTTAGCTTCACTTCAGACACTAGTGGGAAATAGTCACTTCATCCCCTTATCTATGGCTGCTCTCAGTTGATAAGCTTTTATCAGACCACACTGGTTATTGAAACATCCAAAATCATACAGGAGTTTGGGAAAGATAACTGAAATAAGAATGAGCCTGACAATTGTTGACCAGTGTCTACCCTTTAAGTTCTCTCCCAGCCTCCCTGCATGGTTTAATCTTGTAATAAAATATACCAAGGGGAGCTGTCTTCCTAGAATTCCCTGAGAGTTGTAGGGGGTGGGTGGGTATGGCATGGAGGGTATCTGGCTCTGTTGGCAGTTAAACGGACAGTGAGGAAGGGGGAGTTGTTTAAGCTCTAAACTTGGCTGTTCAGATTCCAGGCATTCTCAGTAAGAGTTATACCTAAACTTGAACTTGGACAAAGATCAAAAGATTATGTATTAATACTATACCCCAAATATTTGAGAATCTGTCAAATTTAAGATTGGCCAGTATCCATGTGCAGAATGGCTTAAAATGATTAAACAGTGGTATCTTGTGTTAGAGGGTTTTTGGTTTTTTGTGGGAAGCTGTTAGTTGGCATTCATTTTTTTCTGCCTAAGGCAGGAAGATTTTCAGATCTGAACTCCAAGAAGGAAGACACTGATCCAGCTGAAAGACTTGCAATCTCTTCATTGTGCAGAAAATTGGTAAATGTTCTCAGGAGAAAGCTTCCAACAAGAACACTTACATATGGGGCCTTCTCTTAAGGAAACTTGCTGTGTCACATAGCTAGCAGCCCTTGCAGGGGATTAAGACTTGCTTAGCAATCCAAAGTTACAAAACTAGCCCCAAAGTCCAATTAAAGATGGCAGGTCAAATACACACATCAGGCTTAGTAAACAATAAGTCCAGATGGAGCCAGTCAGAAAGCTCCAGGAAAATTTCTTCAAATAAATGAAACTGATTGCATCCCAATTACTTTTGAATGTATTTAGAGGAGATCATGCAACAACGTTTAGATTTGAATTAATGATAAGTCAATAAGAAGCTAAGAAAATTTAAAAAAATTAAATATCTCCAGGGAAAAACAAAATGTTATCAAAGAAAGGATAAAGCATGCATAGTGCATTGCAGAGGTCAGTTTTATATACCATTTGCATTTGGACTGCAAGGAGATCAAACCAGTCAATCCTAAAGGAAATCAGTCCTGAATATTCATTAGAAGGACTGATGCTGAAGCTGAAACTCCAATACTTTGGCCACCTGATGCAAAGAACTGACTCATTGGAAAAGACCCTGATGCTGGGAAAGATTGAAGGCAGGAGGAGGAGGGGACAACAGAGGATGAGATGGTTTGATGGCATCATTGACTCGATGGACACTAGTTTGAGCAAGCTCTGGGAGTTGGTCATAGACAGGGAAGCCTGGAGTGCTGTAGTCCATGAGGTCACAAAGAGTTGGACATGACTGAGTGACTGAACTGAACTGAGCTGAAATATCTTATCTATCCAAAATGACAGCATAACTATTGTATCCTTGGAAGATGGAAGAGTGGATATCAAGTGTGCATTTGGTATGGTGAGGGTGGGAGAGAAGGGGAAAAAGAGTGGAATATTCATCTTCCAGACTAGAAACTCAATTAATAATGCCCAAGAATGAAATATCAGATAGAAGTATGTTAAACATGTTTGTAGCTGCTTCTGGAAAGAAGAAAAGAGGATGGGCAAGATTGTCCTTTAAAAATATATCTATATGCATGAACGTGCAGGCTAGGTTGCTTTAACAAGAAGCCTCAAAATACAGAGGCTTAATTAAATAAGATAGGTATATGTGCCTTGTTTGATGTGGTCCAGAGAGAAACAATCTGGGTTGGAAGGTTGGCTTTATAACCCTCAAAGTCGAGTTTTCATCTCTGGGAGAAAGGTAGCCACTTGAGTTTTTGTCATCCCAGCCAGTGGGAAGGGGGAATAGTTCAAGAGAATTCATGTACATACCTTGGCAGGAACATGCCCAGAAATGGCACACAGCTATTGACCACACGGTAGGCGCATAGCCTGACCAAGCTGCAGGGAAAGCTTGGACATGCAGTGACTAGCTGTTGTCATGTGCTCAGTTAAAACTTAGATGTCCTATTATTAAAGAAGGTGAGAACTGATGTCAGTGCTCTACCAGCACCTCTGTCAAATAAGCTTGGTAGAACTTTTGATTCTTTCAGCCAGGCACACGCATAACTTTCATACAAATAAAAACTAAATTTAAGACGATGCTTAAAGATCATCTTTTGAACAACTGAATTAGGATTGAAAGCTAGAAACTGGGGTCCTGAGGCAGAATGGAGGCCCCCAGAATAGACCATGTAGATGGTGTGGAGCCCAAGGATTTTAGGCCTGTTTAATGTTATACTTTAGGTCCCTCCACTTCAGGATTCTTACAGCTCCTTTCTTGGTACAAATATATGCTACACATATTGCAAAGATGCACGGGCACCTTGCAAACCTATGATTTAAGAGTAAATTGTCTCAAAAGAGCAAGACTGAAATGAAGATTAGTGTGTAGGAGGTTTATTGGGGAGTGGTCTTGGGATAACTGTGGGCAAAGAGCGGGAAGCAGGATTGGGTAGGTTGACAAGTTGGGAGTTCTGGATCTGGGACACATCATCAAAAGCATCTGTGGCAAAGGGGCCAGCCCTTCACGACCTGTTATTGATCAGTTTTCAGATACAAATTGCCCCAGGAACTTGTAACCTTGGGAAGTAATCTTGGATGAAGGAGCTGTCTTCAGCCTAGGCAATTCCCAGGCAGTGGGGTGGGAGTGGAGGTATTGCTGAAAGTGAGGCCTGCTTCCAGCAGAACTCCCAGCATGTCAGGGAACAAGTTTTTTATTGCTGAAGGGGGATCTGAGCAATGTATCAACACATCTGCTATATATGTGTAAGATAGTTAGAATAGGAAAGAGCAGTCCAAAATGGCAGTGGCTAGAAGACAAGGCAGGGAAAAGCCCGCGAAAATAGAACAAGGAAGGTCTGAGGACCTGAGTGAGAGCTTCAGGTAGAATAGCACTCCTGTCTAAGCCCAGTTTGCATAGGACGGGCCCAGGGGGCAGAAAAAAACCTATAAAAGAGGAGCCAAAGTGCTCGCGCTCTCTCTCTCTCTCTCCCCCCTTCCTTTCTCTCTCTCTCTCCCCCTCCTTCCTCTCTCTCTCCCCACTCCCTCTCTCCCCATCCCCCCACGTGTATGCACTCTTTCTCTTTCTCTCTCTCTCTCTCTCCCACCTTTTGAGAATGGATTCTCTTGTTATTATCTTCTAAATAAAATAGAGCTGTAACACTGATTTGTCTAAGAGCTATATCACGGTCTGTTCAAGATCCAAGAGCTGTGACCTGCAGAGGGCTTTAAGTCCATCACTCCAAGTCTTTGTTGTGATGAGACAAGAACCAAGGAACATACCCTCACGTGACATCTACACTCGCATGTCATATGGATCCAAGTAGCTTGTCTCTGTATCCCTGCAAAATCAATCATTTGAATTTGGATTCCAGCAGCAGTGTTTTGTATTTCTCTATAGTAGAAATTCAATGGTGTCAGTCTCATTAAGATGATAGAGGGTTTGGGAAGTGCTAGAGGAGGTGCATGAAGGCTACACATAAATAGATAGCAAACATGCTATTTGACTTAGGTTATATTTTTCCTGGAGTTGCTTTAGGACAGCTGTTAGGGATTAAAGGGAGGGTGTACCTAGAACACAGGCAAACCAGATGATATCTATGTTTATACTTAACTTTCATCTATGCCTTAGGGTGATTTGTCAACAGTTGTTGATTAACATATAAAGAACTCTTATCAAAAATTTAGGCTTCAGAAGAGCCCAAGGCAAGGACTTCAAATCATATCTCCATCTGCCTCAGAGGGTTTATTATTTATCATGGGGAGTGTTAGAAGTACATTTTCACTGGAGAAATGAGTAGTGTTAAGGCATGTTGCCCTACAAGAGTCTATTTCCCAGTCCTATGTAAGTTCTGACAGCTCTATAGTGGGGTTAATGGTGACCTCCTCCAAGAGGACTTATACCATACCCACACCCAGAGCCATCTGATGTGAAGAGCTGATTCATTAGAAAAGATCCTGATGCTGGGAAATACTGAAGACAGGAGAAGGGGATGATAGGTGATGAGATGGTTGGATGGCAACACCAACTCAATGAACATGAGTTTGAGCAAGCTCTGGGAGATGGTGAAGAACAGGGGAGCCTGGCGTGCTGCAGTCATTGGGGCTGCAAAGAGTCAGACACTACTGAGCAGCTGAACAACAACAACCCACTCCAGTGTTCTTGCCTGGAGAATTGCATGAATGGTGGAGCCTGGCGGGCTACAGTCCATGGGGTTGCAAAGAGTCAGACATGTCCAAGCAACTAATACCATACTTGGTGATAACAAAGAATGGAGATAATTGAAAGATGTGGGCAAATTATCTGTCAACTTGCTCTTTTGAAGATGTTCATCTAAAAACAAGATCATTTGCAGGAGAAGAATTGACGTCTGATTGTTGTTAATAACAGTTATTTGGGGGCCAGGAGATGAGAAGCAAAATGAGCTCAGAAAGAGAGTTTTCTCTGAAAACCATTACTCACTGCCCTGCTGCCAAGGTCCTTGAGAGATGGAGTTTTGCTGCTGCAAAACTGTTTACATACAAGGATACACGAGGACAAAATATCATGGGAGGTAAGCAAGCCTGGAGTCTTCAAAGTCAAAGATAATAAACATACCTACTTTCAAGACTTTTAAAGAGACACAGTGGGCCAAGCAAACTCCCACTTTGGATGCAGATTCACAACATCTTGTGACAGATGGAAATACAACTGGGTCAGGGGTTGGCTCAAAATGAAGTAATATTAAGTTTATCACAACCAAGATAGGCAGCACAGGGTTAAGGCCTAGAACAGTACTTCAAATGAGTCTGAACTAGATTTAAAATTGAACTTTCATTGAGGAGAGGATCAAGGTCAGAAACAAGGTTCCAGGGAGACCACTAAGAACCAGAATAAGAAAAACTATTTTCTGAAAAATTCATGAAGTTAAATGAGTTGCCGCTCTGATGCAATGGAGAAAACATTCAGTGATGTGACTAGTAGTGGACATAGGGTCTAACTTGTAGACTCCCAACTATGACCTAAGCAGGTATTTCATCAGGAAGTATTTGGTTATTTCATCTCTTTGCAACCCCATGGAATTCTCCAGGCCGGAACACTGGAATGGGTAGCCTTTCCCTTCTCCAGGGGATCTTCCCAATACAGGGATTGAACCCAAGTCTCCCACATTACAAGCAGATTCTTTACCAGTTGAGCCACAAGGGAAGCCCATTTCATATTTAATGAAATGCATTTGTAGCAAGTCAACTCCTACAAAACATTGTGAAAGTATTCTCCCTGGAAATAACAGAGACTTTTGTCCTAAATTTGACTACTCACATTAAGCAATCTGAAAAAATATGGTGAGACTTGGCACCCTCTGAGGCATTCCTTGATGAGAAGAGAATGCTTTTAAATCTCCTAGGACTCTGTAGAACTCTGAGCAAAGGTACAGACTCGTAGGCTTCCTGGAAGCTCTGTGTCTAGCCAAAGTGCATCTCACTTTCCCCTTTTCATTCACTATCAGACACTAAAATTCTTAGTAAGTCACAGATGCAAATATGATTCACACCTTTCTTACCGAGCAATCACAGCAACTGGACTTCGAAATTCAACTTAGAGGAAGAGATAGTTTATTTTTAATCAGAGAAAAACATGAAATGGAATGAAAATCACTTCCTGTTGAATGTGGACTAAAACCACTCTTGAGGTGATCATTAATTTTATGGCAGTGATATATACCAGAATCAACTTCCATGGCACTTTTTAATCAATCAATTAATCAGCAAGTCTGAGGGGAGTGTGAATGCTTTGTGTTCTCTCTGTTGCTCTATACGGATACCGGAGAACAGTGTGACTGTGTCTTAAGTGAATAATCAGGGCTGGATTCAAGAAATTTTAAACACAGAGTTGAAACTATCGGGTAGAGGGAAAGAAATGCACAATGACTTAACTACTTCATGAAAGGAAAACATGCAGTATCTGTTTCAGAGTCCTCATTTGATGGTATTTCTTAAGGATTGTGCCAAACTATGATATGTTTGAGAAAAATCTTTAAATTTAACTTATTTTTTTTCCTGATCAACATGTGTACAACTAAAAAAAAGCACTCAGAAATGCATTTTGTCTGTAGTTGATTCATTTTATGTATTTTTGTTGAAATCATTATGCATTGATATTTTTGCAAAAAAAAGGATTTTTCAAAAACCCTGATTTAAGATTATTACACTTTAAAACAACTTTCTTTTCTCAAGCCTATTTCACATACCAGAGCAAAAGTTTTCTTGCACAAGCATCATTTCTGTTAGACTGGAAAGGCTTGAATTTATATGTTGTATTAAAGAAATAATTAAACTTTGAAATTTAACTATCTTACTTGTTGTTAAGATTCCCATAATTAGGTTTTTAAAATAATATTTGCTGGTTTTCTTTAATGTATACAGCTACAAAGAAGATACTAATAATGTTCTATAAACCTACCCATAGATAACCTCTGATAACATGTTTTTAAAAAATTAATTCAGGTACATATTCAAGCATTACAGAAAGTTGTAACATGAAAAGTAATATTCTCCTTCTTCATCTGATCATTCTTACCCTGTTATTGGTAGTTTCTTTTAGAAAACATTTTGCTCATATATCAAAGCATGCATTGCACAAAACATGCATACACACACATATATAAATATTTTTCACAGAGAGGATCACACAGTTAATACCCATAGTACCTCATCTGCCTTATTTTCACATGAGATGTCTTGAAGAATGCCCTTTGTTAACTCAAATAGGTAAATTTCATTTCTTTTAACAACTGCAAAGAATCCGGTTCTGTCAGATGCTTTATATATCCAATATATTCTACAATAATATTTCAGTAGCCCTTTATTGGGCTTCCCAGGTAGTGCTAGTTGTAAAGAATCCACCTGCCAATGCAGGAGACGTAAGAGATGAAGGTTTGATCCCTGGGTCGGGAAGATCCCCTGGAGGAGGGCATGGCAACCCACTCTAGTATTTTTGCCTGGAGAATCCCGTATACAGAGAAGCCTGGCAGGCTACAGTCCATGGGATTGCAAAGAGTCGGACACAACTTAAGCGACTTAGCATGTATGCAGCCCTTTATTACTTGGATTTAAGTAGTTCCCAGGGTGTTTTTTAATTAAAGAAAATGCTGACTGAAGATCTTTTCATAGCTAGACTTTTAAAATATACATATGTATATGTATATGTGTGTGTGTGTGTGTGTATAATAGCCAATTAAATTCTTAGAAGTTTTTAGAAACTAAGTTTTATTTTTCACTCTATTCTAATTGTTTATGTTGCCTACAATTTAGAAGAAGGAAAGCTTTCCAGTTTTGCTTTGAACAGAAAGAATAAAACAGGAAAACATCAGTGACACTCAGTGTACTGGCTCAGATGCTTTGATTCGTTGCAAATTCAAGTGTGGAGGTGCTTTTCTTGAAGAGATGCTTAGAATGAGAGCCAAAATAATGTTCTCCTCATTCCAGAATAAAACAGAATAAGCTATCGAATGAATTGCATCTCCCACCCAGCAGATTGTGGAGTGAGCTCATTAAGAAACATGACTATTTAAAAATTGATACCTAATCACAACGTTGTGATTATTACCCTGTCAAAAAAATGAAATGAGCCGCACAGGACACAGGAATGCTGACTGAAGGGAAGATCAACCTGGAGTCTGTCTCAGATGAGATTTATGTGAAGTCCTTAGCCCTGGACCTCAACTGGAATCACTAAGAAGATGTCTTTGGATAAAATAGCTCACTCCTGTGTATCATCTAAATGGTCTCTGAGCCATGTACAATTTTATAAGACCTACGTGTTGTAGAAGCCAATTTTTAGATTCTTGCTTTCATTAAAAACAGAATGTTCATTCTACTGGGAAAACCTCAACTCCTTTTGTCAGTATTAACAGCCAGACAAAACCTTTCGCATATCAGCACCATATGACAAATTCAAATTATGCCTAACTCACTGGAGTTGGGAAGAGTTGTGTCTTTAAAAAAAAAAGTCTGGATACAGAAGGTTCATTTTGGGGGAAAGAGAAATTTTTGGGGTCAGGCCCTTTGATGATGTTTCTAAGGGGAGCAGACCTGGCATCCCTGAACCTCTGCCATCCTTCTGCATTCCCTCGCTCTGTACCTGGAAGTGTCTGTAGGAGAGAGGCCTCAGGCTCACTCCTGAGCAATCCCACTCTGTTTGTGAGCACAAATGGGGTGCTTTGGGTGACTGTCTTTAGGACTCTGGGAGTTTGAGAAAACTGATACTCCATGAGTTTCTTTAATTTAGTTGTGAATAAGAATCTTTTTTTCCACAGGTTTCCTGCACTCTTAGAAAATGAACAGTGAGAATTTGGGTGGGTAAAAGCAGTAGGCAAAAACATGGTCAGTGATTTATTTCTGTCCCTGAGATATTCCCACTAAAAATTAGATACTAATTTCAAACAGCTAAAGAGAATTTTTTTTAAAAAAATGAAACAAATGGGAAAGTGCAGAAGTAGATGGAAATACCTATGAAGCAAAGTTGAGCTTCTTTCCTTAGACATGCACTTCCATTTTATAAACTAACCCTTTTAACAAATATTTTTGAGTACCCATGCACCAGTCTCCTAGGTGTAGGTTAATAGAGATTCTATACCACACATAGTCCGAGTAATGCTTTGAGTTTAAAATGGTCTCCATCACAACTACTGAAGCCCAGTAGGGGGCTGTGGGAATAGAGCAAATAAGGGAGAAAGACAGATCAGAAAAATGCTAAGAAAAATAAATAAAGCTGAGCTTTAGAAATGTAATATAAATGAATATTTATAGAATCTGGGAAAATAAGACTTCTTTGATATAAATTGAGCATGTATATATCAATGTCAAAAATTATTTTTAAAAATGCAGATCATATTCCCTAATCACAATGCAGTGGTGAGGGCAAGGGTAGAATCACTTAAAATAAAAAAAAAAAAGCAGAGCCAAAGCCCGTACAACTCTATGAACCTCTGGATTGAACCATACCTGAAGACAATTCAACTCTAGACTTTTTGGTTGTTTTCACCAGAAACCCCCTACCCTTCTCTTTGTACACCAAGTTTTCTGCCACTCACAACAAAAATATTCTAATACTGTTATCCGGAAATGCTATGCTCAGTCTAATTATAAATTAAACATAATGAAAATATTTTCAGACCAAGTTTATCTCTCCTAAGGCCTTCCTCAGGCAGTTATACTTAGAGATGAGCAATATCAGGATCTGAGACACAGTGAACTGAAACTAGGAGAATGACAAAGGGAAGTTCCAGAATACAGCTAATACAGCAACCTAGAAAACAATCACTGTTAGGGAGCTAACTGTCCAAGAAGGAGGTGTCTTGGAAAAGGAAGTTTCATACATTTCCTAGTATTCTTCGGAGAATGAGAAAAAAATTAAAGTTGCAATAAAACCAACAATGCCAGAATAAATAAGCAATTAGAAGCTCCAGAAGGAACAAAAAAGGGAGATATAAACTTAGAACATTACTTGGATCTATAGTGAAATTTTTAAATGGTCATAATAATATAAGGATTTTATTGAGTTTTAGCTTTTAGAATTAAAGTATTGACATAGCACAGATGCATGTACCATTTCAGAGTAGAATATAAATGATAAATAACATGAGTCTTGACAATGTGGAAATTGTTGAGTATAGATGATAGAACATGGCAAGTGGAAAGGGAAAAATGTCAGAAGAGGATAAGACTATGCGCCTAAGATTCTTATTTTAGTAAGAATCAGGCTCATATTGTAAGTATATTATTGAAAGTTACAAAAGCAACTGATAAAGACTATATGGAAGATAGAAGATGATCTAAATACAGTGACAGAAAGTTAAAAAATGGCTTTTTTTTAATTCAACATAGTTTTTTTTTTAGTATTATTTTTTCTTTACTTTATTTGTGTTGGTTTTGCCATACATTGACATGAATCTGCCATGGGTATACATATGTTCCCCTTTCAGAACCCCCCTCCCTCCTCCCTCCCTATTCCCTCTCCCTGGGTCATCCCTGTACACCAGCCCCAAGCATCAAACCTGGGCTGGCAATTGATTTCACATATGATAATTAACATGTTTCAATGCCATTCTCCCATATCATCCCACCCTTGCCTTCCTCCACAGAGTCCACGAGACTGTTCTATACATCTGCGTTTCTTTTGCTGTCTCACATGCAGGGTTCTCGTTGCCATCTTTCTAAATTCCATATATATGCGTTAGTATACTGTATTGTTGTTTTTCCTTGTGGCTTACTTCACTCTGGATAATAGGCTCCAGTTCCGTCCACCTGAGTAGAACTGACTCAAATGAATTCTTTTTAATGCTGAGTAATATTCCATTGTGTATATGTACCACAGCTTTCTTATCCATTTGTCAGTTGATGGGCATCTAGGTTGCTTCCATGTCCTGGCTATTGTAAACAATGTGGCGATGAACATTGGGGTACACGTGTCTCTTTCAATTCTGGTTTCCTCGGTGTGTATGCCCAGCAGTGGGATTGCTGGGTCATATGGCAGGTCTATTTTCAGTTTTTTAAGGAATCTCCACACTGTTCTCCATAGTGGCTGTACTAGTTTGCATTCCCACCAACAATGTAAGAGGGTTCCCTTTTCTCCACATCCTCTCCAGCATTTATTGCTTGTAGATTTTTGGATGGCAGCCATTCTGACTGATGTAAAGTGGTACCTCATTGTGGTTTTGATTTGCATTTCACTGATAATGAGTGATGTTGAGCATCTTTTCATGTGTTTGTTAGCCATTTTTATGTCTTCTTTGGAGAAATGTCTGTTTAGTTCTTTGGCCCACTTTTTGATTGGGTCGTTTATTTTTCTGGAATGGAGCTGCAGGAGTGGCTTGTATATTTTTGAGATTAAACAAATGGGACCTAATTAAAATTAAAAGCTTCTGCACAACAAAGGAAACTATAAGCAAGGTGAAAAGGCAGCCTTCAGAATGGGAGAAAATAATACCAAACGAAGCAATGGACAAACAATTAATCTCAAAAAAAATGGCTTTTTTAAGGGATACATCAAGAAATAAGGATTTATGTATATTATTTACTAGGTATTGAGTAGATTTATAGATACTGAGAATCACACAACTAAAATCAGAAAATGTTACAAGAGTAACTTGGTTGCCTTGGGGAACAGGACTGAGATAGTGCTATGGATGGATGCTTTTCATTTTAAATTCTTATGATTTCATTAAATATTCACTGTGCAGACTGCCTTGATAAAATGAAAACATTAATGCTTAAAAATGAAATCATATTCAAACCCCACTCAGAAGTAAATAAATTCAATCAAATTATTTTCAATTTATCAATTTTGCTAAAATACGAAAATTTTATGATTCGCAAGGTAAACCAGGGTATAGGGAGCAGATAGGAAACATTCAAAATATCTTAACAACTGGTATAGTACAAGACACTAACCTCTCAGAACTGATGCTAGCCATAAAATACTATGTGTTCCTCTGGTGCTTGCCAGCTGAATAGTCAAAGGGAAGGATGTCTTCATACACTGCTGTTGAAGATGTGAATTGAATACATGTTGAAATCAATCTTTTTGGAGGATGTTAGTCATTGCCCTTTTTCTTTTTTCAAAGTCATTAAAAACTTTGCTGAATTGAGTAGTCATCTAAGAAAAACATTAAAAGTATGCAGCTTTTTGTAATAGGTTTATTGAAATATAATTTATGTAGAACATATCTCACCCATGTAATGTGCACAATTCAATGGATTTTAGTATTCTTCCAGAGCTGTGCACCCATCACCGCAGTGGACTTAAGAACATTTTCATCAACTCCTTATCTTTCAACTATCACCTGCCCTGGCTAACCACTAAATGACTTTCTGTATAGATTTTCCTATTTTGAATATTTCACATAAATAGAATTTATTCCCACAGGAATTTTTATTTCCAGATGCTTTTTAAGATCAGTCTGTCAGTTTCTACAAAAAAGCCAACTGGATTCTGATAAGGATTGTACAGAATCTGTATATCAGTTTGGAGGATTTATTGATGTTATGCTGATGCCTACATCTGGTGTTGTTCCAAGCTCTGGGAAATGCATCATTGTTTACTGTGACTGGCTGTCTGGGTCACAGATGAGCAAGAGCTTAGATGAAGAGAAAAAGACTCCTTTCTAGTTTCTGGGATTGGAGGCATGGGCCTGGATCCTAGATCAAAGGAAATTGGTCATGGCCATGTTTTTTGATTGGAGCTAAGTGGCCCTCTGCAACTCATTTATCTGATTTTATGTGTAATGACTTAGTCTCTCAACTCCCTTCTTAAATGTCTTTTCTTCTTTCCTCACCATGAGGATTTTTTATGGTAAAGCCAAAGAACTAATCTTATAAAAAATAATTGCCCCCTTTTTCCTCACACCTTTTCAATGGGTGAGCTCTGCCCATTCTTTCTGTCTCCCTTTAATGATTTTCAGCTGAGCCCCTCACTCAGTCTACATTGGCATCTTCTCTTTTTTTTAAAGGATCAAACCTGTGCCCTCTGCAGTGGAAGCATAGGCAATGTTAACCACTGGACTACCAGGGAAGTCCTATCTCTATCCTCTTGGATTCTGAAGCACAAAATCCATAATCAGGGCTGTCAAATACAGAATCTCCCTATAGTATAGGGAGGAGGCAAAGCTGAAAAAGACCACAGTTCTCCTTGGGTCTGGAATAGAGAGGAGTCTGGGAATCCCCTACATCAAGGAATCTTGTCTCTACAACACTAGCATAGCATATGGGACTAATGTTCTTAATAAGCACAAGTGGATTTTTTGCTTCTTCTGACTTTGGGCTGGTGAGTTCATTGAGGACAGGAACTTGTTCAGAGTTTTTTCTCCAGTACTTGGCAGAGTTTGTGGCAGACAAATAGGCATTCAAACAAGGCATACTTGTTGCCTAAATATTGTATTTCAAAGACAGTACCTCTCATATAATTATAATGACCATCAAATCAGATGCTACATGGGGAAAAGATAATAATTTTAAGGACCCACAAATAACAGATTAGTGATCAAAAAGGAATTTTTTAGAGAAGCAAAACATGAATAGGATGTCACCTGAATTTTCTGGTGATAGAGACACTTCCCTGAACAAGAAATGAGAACTTCATTGGTTCAAGTGAAATTTGATTAAACACATTGGGTTCAAAATGTTAGTGGTTCCTATGTTGCCTCATGCAGATTCCCAATTTTAACATGTCATTTAAATAAATGACAAAAGATATGATCTTTTTCTGACTAAACATTTATAACAATGTACATTTTAAATCTTATCTTCTGACTCTCTTTTCATATAATTTTGTTTTTACTGGACCACCAGCGGCAAATTCCTGCAATTTTAGGGCCACGTGAAATTGTTGTCATTGCTTTTAGCACAGGCATCTGTTAGTAGAGACCAAAAGTATTCTCCTATGAGTCAGTAACACAGTTGCCAAAACCAATTAAACTGGTGCCAAATATGACAAGTCACCAGAAGACTTTTAACAATTTACAGTGTTTTTGCTGGGGAAGGGGAATAAAGATGAGAAAAGTAAATTTGCATAACACTTAATTTTTCTGGTGAGTACAAAAACTATATTAAGTACTGAAATTAAGTAATGCTGACTGCATTATTTTTTCTGGTGTTTATAATATTATAGACTAAAGATATAATTGAAAAGCAGAAACATTACTTTGCCAACAAAGGTCTGTCTAGTCAAGGCTATGGTTTTTCCAGTAGTCCTGTATGGATGTGAGAGTTGGACTGTGAAGAAAGCTGAGCACCGCAGAATTGATGCTTTTGAACTGTGGTGTTGGAGAAGACTCTTGAGAGTCCCTTGGACTGCAAGGAGATCCAACAAGTCCATCCTAAAAGTGATCAGTCCAGGGTGTTCATTGGAAGGACTGATGTTGAAGCTGAAACTCCAATACTTTGGCCATTTGATGCAACGAGTTGACTCATTTGAAAAGACCCTGATTATGGGAAGGATTGGGGGCAGGAGGAGAAGGGGATGACAGAGGATGAGATGGCTGGATGGCATCACCGACTCAATGAACATGGGTTTGGGTGGACTCCGGGGGTTGGTGATGGACAGGGAGGCCTGGTGTGCTGCAATTCATGGTGTTGCAAAGAGTTGGACACGACTGAGTGGCTGAACTGAACTGAACTGAAAGATATAATTGATATTCTGAATGGTTGGTCCTTTCCTTTTCTACTGTACAAAATATGCCTTGCTCTTTCTGAGCTGGAATTGCTAACCAAACATGTACAAAGTATGAAAGAAACACTGGCTGGATTTTAAGTTTCTGAATGAAAAAGGGTTGGCCATATACTTAACAAGCAATAAGCTAAACTAGAAGTGAATTTTTGCATATGAAAAAGTCTGTGGATAGGAAGTTTAGCTCAAATAAAAGTTTGGGGTAGAGAAAAAGCACCACCAGGAGGTATGTTGGTATCCTCACCCAAACAAGTTCAAAAGAAGGAACTAGTTGGCAGGGCTTTTAGGAATGGGATGTCTCACTAAATGCAAGCCTTAAAGGAAACAGTGTAAATTCATCATAACGTGAAATGTAAAAAACTAGCAGACTACTTGATTTGCCTTGCATCTTCCCGCTGAGATCTTTGTAGACTCATCAAGTGGACAAAACTGGGGCTCTACGTCCTTTCTCTAAAATATTTTTAAAATAGAAGAAAATGTATCAGTCTGAAAAAGCAATGCTTTACTCCTTATTTTATTTAACCTGTGAAAGCATGGCCTTTCTTGCTGTTTTTCAGGTAATCCATATGGGAAAAGTAATTTCTCTAAAAGCAAATTCTTCTAAGAAAGATCAGCTACTTTGTCTTGCAACTGAAATATTATTAATATCCATAAGAAATGTAAAGACTCAGTGTCTTAATCTTCCAGCTTACTTACATATGAGGGCTTAAACCTATCAGAAATGACAAATATTTTATTGTTATCTTTACCACATTATTAAAGAAATCTGGTAAACCACACATCAAGAACTCATTTGAGGTGTGAGGAAGGTTACTCTAGGAGTTTTTGTTAGGGAGCTAAGAAATAGTCATGTTTTAATTTAAAACATAATTTATTAAAATAAATGTCAACATAAATGTCTTTCCTGATTTATTGTGTGTGCATGCTTGGTTGCCTCGGTTCTGTCTGACTCTCTGAGACCCTATGGACTGTGTAGCCCATGAGGCTCCTCTGTCCGTGGGATCCCCAGGCAAGAATACTGGAGTGGGTTGCCATGCCCTCCTCCTTCCTAACCCAGGGATCTGACCCGTGGGTTCTTCACCACTAGCACTGCCACTGTGGGGCTCCTGATTTATCACTTACCTTCAAAAAAGCAAGGCCTTAACTTTTTAATACCGTTATAGCTTACAGCAGATAGGAATTTAAATTTCTGCATCAGACTCAGGAATATTTATTTTAAACTTATCTTTGGTAAATACTTTATGCCATATCCTTAAAAAATGAAATATCTATGGCCATTAAAATGATGCTATAGAAAATTATTTACATCATGGAAGGATATCCATGATATATTGTTGAGGAGAGAAAAACACATTATCACAGAATAAAGTGTTATCACACACACACATAATATTTAACAAAATGTTAGTGAAGATTCAATCTACAGATTACTAACAATGGATAACGTTGATTGCCTCCCCATTATCGACTTCCCCTATTTTCCTTCAGAATAGCTTGCTATTTTTTAAAAATGTCTCCCCAAGTTCCATTTATTTGTGTGTCTCAGGGACAACTGACCATCCCCACAGCTTCAAAGGCTCAGGAAAGAATGCTGTGCCCCTTGTAAGCAGGGATTAAGGAGTGAGATTGTCCCTCAGTTCTGGCAAACAGGGTTTGTGGAGGAGTCCAGTAAGAAATTTTACAAGAAGTTTTCTCATTTTTAAAAGAGATGAGGAAGATTCTCTCCTTTCTTCCCATGTAGTTATGTCTGAATGTGATACCCTGAGCTACTGTTGCCATCATCTTGCCATAAGATTGATGATAAATCCACACTGAAGATGGCAGATCATAGAAAAAGAATCTGGATTCCTTTTTTAAAAAATTGAGGCAAAAGTAACATTTAACATATTGGTAGTTTCAGGCAAACAACATAATGAAGGAATCTGGATTTTTTTTTAAGATATGCCCTTTAAAACGGTTTATTATTATTTATTTGGCTGCACTGGATATTACTTGTGGCTTGCAAACCCTTAGCTGTGGCATGTGGGATCTAGTTCCTTGCCCAGGGATCAAATCTGGGCCCCCTGCATTGGGAGAGTGAAGTGTTAGCCACTGGACCACCTGGGAAATTCCCAAAGAATCTGGATTTTTAATGACATCAGTGGGTCACTGAATAAACCAGCCCTGAAACCTACCCTATCCTGGACTTCTTGTTATGTCAGGAAATAATGATATTTATTAAGTCAGGGCTTCTTTTCTGGAGCTAAAATCCACAAATACATATCATGGATAATTTTAATTTCTTTGTTTTTTGCTTATATTAGTTTCCTAATTTATTTTACATACAAAGGTATTTCTTTTGTAATGTGAAATAAAACACTAAAGTTATTTCTTTAATGTAAGGGGAAAATAAGAAGAAATAATAACTTTTCTTCTTCCCAGCAGTGAGGTATTCCTTTCCATTTCAAGTCGAAAAATCAGCTGAATTCCTTTCATTTTTTTGCTGCCCAAGATGGGGGGAAAATATCTCTGGTTAACCAGACCCACACATGAACATTTCATGAATTAGACTCTCCTAGTACCCAAGCTACATTAGAGAAACAAGTAAGGTGTGGGCCTGCATTGGTACTTATGGCTATCCTGACAAATGACAGCTCTCAGGTGATATTCAACAAGGTCGCCAAGCCCACATAAAGCACTGAAACACAAGCCACCTTGTCAGGGGCTCTTCAGATTCAGCTATTTATTACATGCTTAGTATGTGTCAGATACGATGTTACTCTCACATTTATTTACATAGTAAAATTTCTTTAAAAGACTGCCTATGCTCATCAGCTCTAGTTCCTAATTCCTTGTCAGTTTTGGAGTCTGGCCCCACTACTCCAGTCTTCCCAAGACCTCGGATGATCTTCTGACTAATAAAGTTCTCTTTTCAGTGATCAATATTCCCTTGATCAGCACTGTTCCAAAGGAATTTCTGCAGTGATGGAAATGTTCTGTATGTGTGCTGTCTAAAATGACGGTCTCTGGCTATACTTGAAATGTGGATAGTGCAACTGATTATCTGAATTTGAAACTTTAATTTTAACATATTAAACTTAATAGTCTCCTATGACTAGCAGCTATATCATGGACAGTACAGCTCTAGATAATACCATCCATCCCAAGTCTATCCAGCTCACAATACCTTCCCTTTTCTAAATTTCTATTAACAGTGGCACAGATGGTATGTCAGTTGGATGACTCACAGACTCCTGAAATCAACCATGTTCAAATGGACCAGTCCAAATAGGACTCAACATTTTTCCCTTCTAAGACTTCTCTTCCTGAATTGCCTCATCTTGGGGAATGGCATCATGAGAGGCCCAATGATGAAATCCCCTTCATCTCCCCAGCTTTAGACGCCAACCAATCTTAAGTTCTGTGGAACAGGGCTCTCATTAGCCCACAAAACTAGCTCTTGTCTCTTACTGCCTGGCCACTACTGTGATTCATCTTTATGACATTTTACCTGGATTTTTACTTGAGGCCTCTAATTGTGTTTCTTGCTTCCAACCTTATCTCCATGAAATTCATTCTGCATATATTGTCAGAGGTATTTCTCTTTACAGCTTTACTGAGATATAATTCACAAACCATAAAATTCTCTTAAATAAAGTAAACCATTCAATGGCTTTGAGTGCAACTACCATCACAATAAATTTTAGAACATTTTCATTATACCAAAAGATACCCTGTACCCCTTAGTCATCACTCTCCCACAAATGCTTGCATCTCCCCAAGCCCAAGGTAACCACTAACATACTTTCTATGTCTATAAATTTGTTTGTGTGCATGCATTCTCAGTCGCTTCAGTCGTGTCAGACACTGTGACCCTATGGACTGTAGCCCACCAGCCTCCTCTGTCCATGTCCTTGCCTCTGTCCAGGTAAGAGTACTGGAGTGGGTAGCCATTCTGTCCTCCAGGGGATCTTCCCAACCCAGGGACTGAACCTGTGTCACCTGCATCTCTTGCATTGCAGGTGGATTCTTTACCCACTGAACCACCTGAGAAGCCCATAAGTTTGCTTATATTTAATATAAATGGAACCATATAACATTCAGTCCTTTGTGACTAGCTTCTTTCACTTAGCATGTTTTCAAGGTTCACCCAGATTGTAGCCTGGTCAGTACACTGTAAAATAGATTTATTTATTTTTATCTCTGAATAATATTTCATTGATATGCTGCAGTCCATGGGGTTGCAAAGACTCAGACATGACTGAGTGACTGAACAACAACAATATTTTATTGTATGGTTATACCACATTTTGCCATAAATATTCATCAGGCAATGGACACTAGGGTTGTTTCTACCTTTTGGCTATTGTGAATAGTGCTGCTAAAAATGTTGATGCAAAAGTTTTTGTTTGAACACTTGTTTTCACTTCACTGGGGTAAGTACTTAGGAGTGGAATTGCTGGATTGTATGGATCTCTGCTTGACTTTTTGAGGAACTTCTAGACTATTTTCTATAGCAGCCCAAAAGTAAATAAGAATTTCAATTTCTCCGCACCCTTGTCAACATCTGTTATTCTCTGTCGTTTTGATTATGGCCATCCATCCTAGTGGATGTACAGAGTATCTCATTGTGGTTTTGACTTGCAGAGAGCTCTCTAAAATGCAATTTTCATTATATGTTTTAGCTACTTCAAAATCCTTTAGTAATTTTTCATAGTTTACAGAAATCCTCCAAACTTCTTCATAAGATGAGATGGAGAAACTTTAATTTTCTAGGATTCCTAAAAGCTGCTTCTCAGGCTAGCAGGTGGAGGTGGTTTACCTATAGTGCTATGAACCCACCACGTTTATCTGAGATTGAGGAGGTCTAGGACATGGGATTTTTTAGCACTAAATCCAAGAAAGACCCAGCAACATGGGGACAGCTGGTTACCCCATTTTTCTTATAAGAAGCCAACAGAATGGAGTTAGAGATGGTAAGTCGTGGTTGAGTGGTAGGTGGGTCCACACATAGGAAACACAAGTTTTTGTGGAGGAAATAGAGAGTATGAACAAAAAAGCCAGCAGAATGGCAACAGAGTCCTGTGTGGTGGACATTATCTCTCCCTTTGGTGAACACCCTCATACCTTTAGTGGTAAATCAACCTTGGCATCTGTGGCTCCAGTGGATTTTCTTCATAGAAACTAGCTCAAAGAAGAACCAAGAACCTAACAAACTTGTGAACCTGTTGTACATGCTCTTCAAAGATTAGAATCATGAAATATTCTCATGAAATATCAATACATTTACTAGTAAATGATCATTTCAAAAGGGACAAATTGATTCTAATTTGGAACATCATCTTTCTAAAACTTATTTCAGAATGCTGATATTTGTTTTTGCCGGAAGGAAAAATTAACAAAAGAACTGAAACATTTCCATATGCCAGGAGCTATCCTAAGCAGCTTTATATAAATTATCTCATCATGTCCTCATAGCAATCTCCTGAGTTAGATACCATATCACACTCAGTTTGCAGATGAGAAGTGATAATGTTACAGGAATAATAAACCAATGAATTTATAGCTCCAACAGGAGGGGCCACACTTGGTGGGCTGAGAGTATACAGTCTCTTCCTCAGTGTAGGGAAGACCACTTTGCATTGCCCTAGGGAAGTAAAGCCACAGGAAGAGCCCACCAGGATGAAAGACTGAAACTTACCATCTTTGCATGGGAAGAGGTTATGGTTGTCTCTGGCCATTAGTGAGAAAGTAAGCCATACCAACTGCCACTGACAGCCATGTGACAGGGTCTGATGGTGTGGAACCGCTTCTAGATGAAGAGCAGAGAAAGGGAAAAAAACTGTTACTTTGTGAGTACTGTGTACCAGAAGTCCAGCCTACCTTTCCTCTCATGATGTAAGATTACGCATTTTCTTATTGCTTCAAGCAGTATGAATTACAGTTCTGTGTTGTTACTTGAAGCTCTATAATCCTAACTGATGCAGTAACACTGCCTCAGAGACTGCAAGCCAGGCATCCTAGCCAGGGGCCGGATGGAAGATGATGCTGAAGTTCAGAAGAGTCTGGATCACCAGTGAAAGTCGAGAAGAGACCCAGTCAAGGAGGCCCATAGGGTTTCAACCCAGGCAGGAGAACAAGCTAGAGGTGAGCCCGCAGAACTCCAGGACAGCAGCCTGAGGGGCTCGAGGGCCAGGCGACACAGCCTGAGGCAGATGGCAGCACCAGAATCGCAGGGCAGCTCCTGACCTGAGACTCCTCCCCTCAGCCTCAAGGTCACAGCCACTCCACCCCGACTCCCACACACCCAGTACCTTCTGTGGAAGAGCAAGGTGGGAAGAGGAAATATGAAAGACTAAATTACCCACTTACCTCTGAAGAGACTATTCAAGAGAAGTCCCAAGTCTGGCCTATCTGCTGCCTCTCTCCTCTGTGGGGACCCATGGTTGGCATCAATGACTGACCATCCCACTTTCTCCTTCTGAGCCCAGACAAGGCCTCAGAAGCCTTCTCAACACAGTGCTCCATAAAACCACTACCAATTGATCTGGGATGGAAAATGAGTGGGGGACTATTTACACACAGAAATTTGATGAGCATCAGCAATCAAGATTCTTACATCCGCTTCTTATCAGAAGGTTTCTTCTGGAGGAAAGACTCCAAAACTCCTTCTAAAGGACATCGGCGCTTCTCCAACACAGAGAGAAAAGTCTCTGGACTAAAAGCTTTGCTTAAAGAACCTGGGATTTCATAATGACTCTTTGTATTCCAGCCATGAGCAGACCTTTTCTTTCACCTTCCTCTGGCCTTATCCCTAGTCATCTGAAAGCACACGGGGTAAGCTCTTCTTCAGGGCTTTTCAACCGGTTCCAGAACTATACGTAACGCTGCTGTTTTTAAAACACCTCGCTGCAGCCAAAAGTTTAGCCTCTGGTGTGGGCTTTCCTTGACTTTCAGTGTGGTTGAACATCTGACAACCATTTGGGGAAATAAGTGAAGGGATTAGAACAAGAAACACAACCTTTTGTTGACTTTTCTGCTGATCCATTGGAAATTCATTTAGGCCCACACAAGCTAGCGGGTTCTTCCTTTAATATTAAAAATACAATTTCTGCAGAAGCCAGTTCCCATCTTAGATGTCAGAGATGGCTGTCAACACAGGATTCTGAAAGGGGAGTCCTCTCTCACCCTTGCCTCCTCCCGGCCATCTTTTAAAGTTATCCCAGCATTCTTGAGAAAGTGCCAAATGGATGGCCTCAGCCAATGATGTCATTTGTTCATCACCAGGCTGGGGCGCCTCACCAGGCGCTGTGGCACAGCATGGAAAGCCACCTTGCCATTGTAATCTGCCTCCAGGTAGTCCAGATAGTCCAGGGGTGGCTGACTGGACCAGCGCAGGGGCCCTAAACTGTCTACACTGTGGGCATTCCAAGACAATTGGTCTCTTCCACCCCACTCCCTCCCCTTACCTCCTCTGATGAAAGCTGCAGAACTTCTGCAAACCAAACAGTCAAGCAGCTGAGCAAATTAAACATGAACATCTTTATAAACCTCTTGGTCCTTCTAAAACTCTGAAAGCTGCACAAGAACCTAGTTACAAGCTCCGGGGGATTTTCCCTACCAAAGAGGTCTGTCCTCGAAGAGAGGCAATGCCAGAGGAGTTTAGAGCAGCCACCACAAACAGGCAGGCCTGAGTCAGAACCTCAGCTCTGTCACTTCGCCCCTGTGTCCTCGGACAGGCTTCTCAATCTTTTGGATTCTCAGTTTCCACATCTCTAAGAAGCAGGACAATCAAACCCTAAAATCCTCGGGTTTTTAGTATAACAGAAAAAATGAGGGGAACGAATTCTTTTCACGATGCTTTGCTTCCCTCTTCTCCCCGCTCTGCACGTAAAGACAGGGCAGAGAATGCCAGATCATTTCCCTGGTGCTGCTTTCTGGATCAGAAGCAGGGGTTGCCGTGGGGTGAAGAGGCTATGTTTGTAGGAAAACCGGCAACAGAACTTGAACCTCTGGAGCTGGCTGGAGGCACAGCTGATACACCAGGCAGGCTTCCTAAGCCCACAGCCTCAGCCAGCAGTGACTGTCAGCTTTCCCCGGAGCTGCCCTGGAGCCCTGCAGGAGAGGCACCCCCACCTCACCCGCCCCCTGGAGCCCAGCCTGGCAGCTGAGCCCGCTTGGCTGTGAGGCAGCCAGGGAAACCTAAAACCGGGTGTGCTATCGATTTCTGCTGTGGGATTTTCACACAGGCTGGGTAACTACCGACCTGGGAGCGGGCTGAACTGGAGGCCCAGGCAGTCTAAGGCCCTGGTCACATTACGCCTCCCCAGCCCTACGCGCAGCCCTAGCATGGTGAGCCCAGCTCCGTTCCAGTGGCCCTGCCCAAGGGCCCCTGGCTCCCACCGAAGGGCAATAGAGAGGACAAGGGAAGGAACACCCGAAAAAATAAAGTAAAAGAATCAACTGATCCCTAAGTGGATTTTCAGTGCCGCTGTCATCTTATGTAAGGAGCACACACAGTTACAACCTTGGGAATGAATGGCAAGGTAGGTGGGTGGCAACTGCCTGGCCTCCAGTGTGTGGTGTGATGCCCGGGGCCTGGGCTCAGGCATGCTAAGTGCTCAGAGCTGCAGACAAAGGGGAGAGGTGATGGAGACCAGATGTATAGCTGATACACAAAGGGCTGAATTAGTAGGGGAGTGGGGTCTGGGACCCGCTGTCTGCTTCTCTCTCCTGCTCCCTTCCTGCCAGCATTTCCCGGAGTGTGCTCCATGGAGTATGAACCGCTGGTGAGGGGTGGAGAGAGCTGTTCTACAAACCCGACCCTGTGGTCAAATGGCTGCACAGTTATGCTTCCTCTTGGGATAAACAGAGCACCTTCATGGAAAAAAGAGGAAGGGCTATTCAGAAGCTACTAATGAGGTCTGCCCACACTGGGAAACTCTGGTGTAAACAAAAGGAAAAGATGGCTTCTGTAAGCTGCATTCCATTCCCAACCAGGAGAGGCTCAAACCATGAGGACAGTTGTTGACATTAGCAAGTATGTTGGTGGGCAGCTCTGGGTTCAGCTTGGTTGCTCTTCAATAGCAGGCACTAGATTGGCATCTCCTGTCTCTGATCTCAGGGCCCTCCCCTCGTGGTCACAAGATGGTGGTCATGGCTCCAGGAGTCATATTCCAGTACACAACCTCACACACAAGCAGAAAGCAAGGAAATGTCAAAAAGAAAACGCATTCTCCCTCTATTTCTTTTCTATTTCCAGAGTCACCAAAGGAAGTTTCATTGATCAGAAGAACTGAGTCACATGTGCATACCTAGCAAAGAAGATCACAGGTCCTGTAGTTGTAATATAAATATGATGATTCATTCCCTGGAGTTGAGCCATCATCTTTTGAACAAAATCACAGTTCTGATGACAAGAAAAAAAGGGGGATTCGCTTTTTGGACGTTACTTATGTGGTCCACCATGAGAGATTTCCTTACTCTAGGACTTCTGAAAGATTTTATATGTAAATATGCAAAGTTTATCTCCTGAGGTAGAGTGAATATGTAGTTTTCCAAACTTATCTGACCACAAAACTTCTTTGTCACCAATCATCTCAAGAGACTTGGGTTCTATGAAACATACTTTGGGACCAAACACTGTCCAATGTATCCCCTCAGCATTTCCTTTCTTAATTTGCATGACATCACTTTTAGACTAGACAGAAACCTTGTCCTCAGCCTTGAGTAAATACAATTTTCATAAATTTCTGTCTTCCTGATGTTTTTTTAAGTTGCTCCTTGTCCAAGTCAAACCTGGATTCAGAATGACAATTTTTCTGTCTTTGCCAAGAGCCTTGCATGTAGACATTTATCCTGAAATGTTTTCAGTCCCCAAAAAACTCTTCAAAGTTAAAAAGAAAAAAAATAAGATGAAGCCCTGAAACCTAAATTCCAGCAGCTGTTTTATAATGTTCTAACAGTTCCATCCACCTGTGATTACCATGTATGTTCCATGTGTCTCTCTTTTCTCTCTAACTAATTAGCTGTTTAAGTTTCCTTTCCTCAAGAAGCCTGATCATGGTATATATTCAAGAGTAGTGGCTAAAAGCTCTATAATCTTAGGCTTAGAGGAAAATTTCAGCTGTACTGAAGTTGCAAAATTTTCTCACCTTTTGCACAATAGTTGTGAACTATTACAGCTTCCATTTACCAAGTAGTGCCCAGAAACAGGGTTAAGCATATCTCCTGCATTAGTTCCATTCTGACACTGAGCTGTGAGCCAGGTATTATTACTATCATCCCTGATTTTACAGGTGAGAACACTGAATTGGGGGAGCTAATGCTCAAGTCTGCCTGACTCCATAGCTATACTAATCTCAAAGCTTACTGGCTTCCTCGAAAGATGATCTGCCAGTTGTTGGGAGAGAGTCAGGCTGAAACCTTTTCTATTCAGAAGTGAACCCAGGCTTGCCATCTTTCTTCATGAAGTTATAAGCACCTGACTGCTAAAATTGTGCATTGCTATATAGAACATCTTGTTCTTCTTCTTTTTTTAATGGTTGGACTTAGTACAAATTGCAGAAAGTATAACCAAGCTCTTCTTGGAGAGATTTGATGTTTGTGTATGCATGTGTGTGGGGGCTTCCCTAGTGGCTCAGAGATAAAGAATATTCCTGCAATGCAAGACTTGCAGGAGATGCAGGTTCAATCCCTGGGTCAGGAGGGATTAGAGGAGGGTTGCCCTGCCCTCCTCCTGCATTAGAGGAGGGCACGGCAACCCACTCCAGTATTCTTGCCTGGAGAATCCCATGGACAGAGGAGCCTGGCAGTCTGCCGTCCATAGGCTTGCAGAGTTGGACACAACTGAAGTGACTTAGCACACATGCACGTATGTTAGGGGAATATGATATAATCACATTTCCCCCTTATTAGGTAAAATCAGCTTAAATTTACATTAAAGGTAATCGTTAAAACTTCTCTCAAAGGGAAGTTTGTGTGATATTTGCAAAGCAGCAGAGCACCAATTCTACCTAGTAATAAAATTTTAAAAATATATAAAATCAACATTTTCCTTGCATCTCCTTTATGGGAGACATGGTGCTATGTGCTTTACATATCTTTTTTCAAGTTCTTATAATCATCTTGAGAAGTGTGACTTATTGCTCCAGTTTAATAATTTAAAAACCAGGGTTTCATGAGATTAGTTACCAAGGTGAAGTCACAAAGCTAGATTTGGTGGCAACTGTGGAGTTGAGAAGGGCTTCCCAGGTAGCTCAGTGGGTAAAGAATCCACTTGCAATGCAGGAAATGCAGAAGACGTGGGTTCAATTCCAGGGTCAGGAAGCTCCCCTGGATAAGAGCATGGCAACTCACTCAAGTATTCTTGCCTGGAGAATTCTATGGACAGAGGAGCCTGGCGGGCTACACTCCAGAGGGTCACACAGAGTTGGATGTGGCTGAAGTGACTGAGCATACATGCATGCATGCACATGGAGTTGAGAAATGGAGGATGATTAGGGGCAATGGAGTCTAACCCTAACCTGCTCCTGCCAGGGGTGGTGGCCTCCATGGGGCACTGGCCATCAGCTTGTGTGAAGACTGAGCAAGATCAGCCTGGCCTTTAACACTCCTGTACATTCAGGACAAAGTGCTTGAGGGCATCACTTGGGTCCTTGGTTCCCCATCTGCACAAAAGGGCAGTCATTGCTGCTTGCTTGGTCAGCTGAACAAGGTGCTTGCCTCTGAATTAACAGCACATAAATCACCGTGAGCGCCTTGAAGAAAGGTGCTTTTCCACCCAAAGCATTGTTTGACTACTACTCTTCTTGCTTTTATTACATAGCCTGTATTACTCAAATATAGTCTGAAATGTATGTTTGAATTGGATTATCCCTTTCAGTGGGTCATTGGAAGTGCCCATTGTCTTGGTTTCTGGAGGAGCTTCATCTGTGCCACAGACTCTCTTTTTTTAAAAAAGCCCCAAAGTAAATTCAACTCGACCTGGTGAAATAAAAGAGAAAGAATGTCTCTTTCCTATGATCATGCTTAGGCTTGGCTGCTTTTAAGATGTTTTAAGGGATTTTCTTTCTTTCTTCTTTTTTTCCTCCTCCCAAACTACCTTCTTTGTTTAGGGATCCCTATTTGTCCTCCTGCCTTTTCTACAGTGTCACTTACTGCTTTGCGAGAGACTTACTGAATGTGAGGACACAAAGGGACAATGAGACTTGTTACCCGAGGCAAGAAGCCACCTGCATGTATTTAAAGGGGCTCCTTCTCATATATCTCACTGGTTGGTACCAAAGGCATTAACAGAAGGGCCACAACCCAGCTCTCTTATTCTGGGTGGGTGAGGGAGGGGTTATCCCTTTGGCGCTCCCAAACAGATGAGTTCTCAAGAAACCGGGAGAAAATTAACTGGAATTATTATTGTGTGTGTTAGTCACTCAGTTGGGTCTGACTCTTTGAGACCCCGTGGACTGTAGCCTCACAGAATCCTCTGTCCATGGAGTTCTCCAGGCAAGCATATTGGAGTGGGTAGCCATTCCCTTCTCCAGGGGATTTTCCTGACCCAGGGATAGAACCTGGGTCTCCTGCATTGTAGGCAGATTCTTTCTGTCTTAGCCACAAAGGAAGCCCACAATTATGATGATGATGATTAAGTCTGTCCTTTTTAAATTTTCTTTTTACCACAAATAGACAGCAGGGGAATGGATCCATGCTGATTCACATTAAGTTTTCCAGATTACAACATTTTTAGGCAGAAAGAGGACCTTGCCACTTAGGCTGGACAGAGGGCAGAAATGTGAGGTAAGCTTGCCAGAGGGCACTCACCCACCACTTTTACCCACTATAATCTGGAAAGTCAAAACAATATGAACAAGTTAAGATGTTTTGTTCTCAATGGGTTGAATTAGCTAAGGAGATTGCAGGACGTTTTGTTTTGCAGCTGAACAATTGGCTTTGTTTGACCCTTTCATTCCTTATTATCTATCTTCTTCACTCCTTGCCAAATTCTACAGAAATGAAGAAGTAGGCAGGAAACATTGCACAAAGGCCTCACACTAAATATATTCATAACTGATGCATTCAAAGGCCAAATATAAAGGAAACGTTAGCAGGGCAAGTGAGTCTCAACAGAATGAAAGGCCCATCTGGGCAGTGACACGTTATCCGCATCGTATAACAGAGAGTAGGAAGGAGCAAAAGACGATTGTTGACGTGGAATAAATAAATGAGCTATTTATGCATCCAGCTGAGAAGAAAGACACACTGAGAGAAAGTCTGTGCAGTTTACTTGCTTCAGATTTTGCCAAGCATGAAACACACCTGCAAGGTCAAACCGTGTGGGGCTTGTGCGGTGGGTCGGGGCGGGTGGGAATGGTAAGCCGCTCTCAGCGTAAATCACACAGGGGTGAGGGCTTCCAGCACAGGCCCTCCTGGCCCCTGTCCAAGGTGCCTCGTTACTGAATTACCAAAATGACTCCTGATCGGGCAGCCTCTTCTAAAAGGTCAGCTGTGGTGCAACCTCAAGGATGGTGTAACAGCAAGGCCCTATTACTGCTTTCGTTTGGAAGCTGTTTCCCAAATGACTGGTGTTTAGGATGAATCACTGACCAGGGCCATACGGTGTCTGGCTCACAGTAGGCCTTTAATATTTATTGAATGAAACAATAAGTGACCACAACCTCAACTGTGACCTACATGAGGTTTAGTCTCATGTTCTCACTTATGCTGATTGTTCTAGAAAGTATATATCTTAGAAATTACACTGTCTTCTTTCATCATTCTCTAAGCTATAATATAACTACTATATGCAAATTGGCACAAAATAAAAAAAGAAGAAAAGGTGGGAGACAGATGGCGGGGTGGATATTTTTTTCAAGTCGTTGAACAAAATATTGGGTTCCCAGGATAGGGAAGGGGTTGGGGAGACCACCCCAGCAGTCAGTCTAGTGAGCTGGTCCCTGAGGGACCGGGACTATCTCTTATTTATAATCAGATCAGACCAGAGCCTATGGCAAGAGGCCCAAACAGGCAATTCAAGCCCAAGACTCCAGAGCCATATATTAAGACAAAGGCACAGACCTAGAGAAAAATAGAAAGTAAGGAAATAACAGATGGGAGAAGAAAGGGGTTGGGGGTAAGGGGCAGTAAGTTACAATATGAAGAATTAGAGGAGTTCTGGGGTTGAGTGGAGGGATGGGAGAAATGAAATTCTCAGGTCAGACATACTGTGAACTTCAAAAATAGTTAAAAAGAAAAATTTGGTTTTTTTGTATTCCCTAATCCTACTTTTCCTAACATTTTCTTATAAAAGATTTCAAATATATAGAGAAATTGAAATGTGTATGGTGAACACACTTACTACCTAGATTTTAGAATGATCATTCCATTGTATTTACTTTATCATACATCAGTCTAGCTACCCATCCCTCCCTCCTTTCATCAATCCACTCTATTTTTATTTATATTTTTATTTCCAGAATTTTAAAATGAAAACACAACTTTTTTAGTTAAATCCTCGTGATTTTTGTTGTTATTTATATTAAGGTAAGTGTAGATGTGTCAGCTAAATGTCCCACAGTGTATTAACATATTCCCTTTTCTCATTGTAATAGAAATTTAAAATATGTATATGAAAATTTAACACAAAAATTATGTTTCCTAATCTCCTTTGCAGCTAGGAGTAACCACGTGGCTAAGTTCTCATCAATAAAATATAATACAAGACAGTTTCCAGGACCTCTAAGAGGCAGTCTCTATGCCCAATGTGCCCTCTCTTTCATCATTATTTACATTTCCCTGCATGGTCCATAAGGCTAAGGACTGGGAATGGCATTATGGAGCCAAGAGTTGGATGAAGTCTACGGTCCTGAAGACTCCATGGAGTGTGTGAGCCACATTAGCATAAATCTTGTTGTCATTTACACTCTGTCACTTGAAACTAAACCTAATTCTAATAAATGTGACAAGACTTAAAAATCAAATGGACAGAAAGGCTTATAATGGAAAACAAGTGATACATCCTAATGCTTCCTAAGCCCCAGCTGAGCTCCCCAGAGGTACACTTTTAAGTGGTAACTTCTACTATTATGAATAATATTTCTATTTTTCTTTCTCTATTTATCCATTTAGACTCTGTCTATTGACTTCAGCTCACTTGAGCCCCTCTTCCACTTCTTCCTTCTTCCAGTCAACAAAGGTACATTGTTATTTTGGCTTTTGTTTTATTATTTGTATTTTTAAATACAATTAGTTCTTTTTTCCATCAATTAAAGATGAAATCTCTTGTCTCCCTGCCTTGTAAGATGAAGTCATCAGCCCACCTACCTCCAAGTCTTTCCACTTCTTTCTTGTCCCTCTATCATTTCAATCTCTATTATTTGTTATGTTTCCATTGTCAACATCAATTTCAAGTGTCATGTACATGCTTTAATCGACAGATTCACTTTTGAGTGAGAGGAGCCTGCGTTTTTTCTTTTGTACCCTGAAATGTCAGAATGTAGACAGCTTTGCTCTTGGGCTCCAAATCCTATCTTT
This sequence comes from Antilocapra americana, assembly GCA_007570785.1. Classification (NCBI taxonomy): domain Eukaryota; kingdom Metazoa; phylum Chordata; class Mammalia; order Artiodactyla; family Antilocapridae; genus Antilocapra; species Antilocapra americana. The sequence continues at coordinate 17,777,949 of ML661897.1, forward strand.
GGTGCCCTAATTTGACTATAGCCTTATAGACTTCAGTCTACAATTCACACAGCATATCTTACTTATGTGTTTACAGGTCTATCATATCCAGCCCTTTATCCTCACCAACACATGGAGCTACAATGAACTACCAGAGTTTTTGAAGTGACAAGACCAGAACCCAGGTGACTTCACATTCATTGCTCCTGGCGATTTTTTGTGAAGTCGGTGCCTATGGCTCAATATGACCAGCCCACATTCTCCTAGAATTCCATGAGCTACATTGCTTCTTGGCAGATACAAGTGAAGTTTGCAGAGATGCATTTAGCATGTTTCTCTTTCTCCAAGTCTCAGAGGCTCTGGCAACCCTCTAGGTACCCTGGGCCCACCAGCCATGCCTGAGTTAAGGAACCACGTTTCTAAGCCGAGAGCACAAAATACCCACCACAGATGCCTGTTTGGTGGCTCATAGACAGAGGCTTTTAAAGTCATGAGATGCTGCTCTGAATGTGCTATTTGGTTCAATACATGACTTCTCCACAGAGAAACAGATGAAAATGAAAATGTAAGAACATGTGTTCACATGCATTTAGCTTGAAAGAATGGCAGCACTGCTATAGGTATCTTTGGCACAAAAATCCAAACCACAAGAAGTATGTGTTTATAAGGATCACTTTTAGCTTGGCGCTATCATGCTGTCAAAAATGAGGCTGGAGACAAGGACTTTAAAATTAAAATCATATACACTGTTATGCCTTTCCTACATTGTTCAATACAAGTTCAAATCTGTCTGACTTCTTAGACTGAGTTTTCAGCAGCTCAACTGAATATCTCAGAATCATAAATTTGGAGAAGATCACGAAAGGGGTCACATCCATTCTTCTCATCCCAGGTAAGATAGCATCTGAACCACTTCAGAAAGTCCTTCGTCTAATCCTACCTCTTTCCTTGTTGATGCCGTTATATACAATCATTACCATAGGCAGTAGTGATTAGTGGATAGAGCTCATATAAGAAAGTAGAAACTTGAGTGAAAAGTCGTGAAGTGACTCCGTAATGAACAAGCAAATAATTCAAGTAGCAGAGAAAAAAATCCCAAGCAGAATCAGGCTGTCCCAGAAAAAGCATTTAAGGGATGATGGGCAAGTCTCAAATCAACCTTTCTTCTGGAATTCCATGTGGTCAGTGTGCCCATCATATGGCAGCTGCCTGCACTAACGCTCAGCCTTCTCCCACACTGCCTTCTTTACAATCACACAGTCCACAGGGTCCTCAGTGGTCAGTGGTTCAGTTACCCACAGCCCCCACCCTCCCACCCCGCCCCTCCTGCCAGCAGCCATTGCTTCTGCCTTCTCATGACCTACTCTCCCTTATTTGGTAAAAATGTTCATCCGCTTTGTGGTTTACTGTATTGCTATCCTCTCCTTCTTGTAGTAATAGAACCCCCACATATTAGCTGGTCACATGACAACCTAGCATTAGGACTACATTTCCCAGTCTCCCTTGCTGTTTGTGATCACATGACTAAGTTATGCTAGGGATATGTGTAATTTCCAGGTCATGTTCTTAAAGGCAGTGGCTTTGCCTTCCCTTTTCTTCTTCCTGCTAGCTGGAATGCGAAGCCATCATCATGTCAGGGAGCCAAATGGACTAGATTAACACCCTAGGAGAAGGCAGACTAACAAGAGGGAGGGAGCCTGGCTCCCTGAAGCCATCAGGTCACCCCTGCAGTTCTGGATTGCCTGCCTGAGTCCTTGAGTAAGAGAGAAATAAGCTTCTATCTTGTTTTAGCCACTATATTTGCATCTATTTGCTATTGCTATCTATCCTTATCTGAATGCAGCACTGTTCCTGGTCATGTTTGCAACCTTCCCCAAATGCCAAAACTCTGCTCCCAAGAGGCCCTCCTCCAGGATCCTCCACCAAGTCTTAGCTTCCCCTTTTGTGCAGTGTATTTGGAGTTCTCAGTGCTAGAGTACTGGTAGTATTTGGTCAGGCTGGTAACTCTTCATTAAACTGAACCAAAAGTTATACTTGGTCTCATAGAAGGTTTTCAGCAAATGTTTGTTGAATGAATTAATGACCAATAGACAGTTCTACCACCCAAAGCAAAAGAACCAGTTAATGGAAGCTTTCCCCTTCAGATTCTTTAAAATAATCACCATCATCATCACATATTCATTTAATCAATGTGCTAGATAGTGTACTAGTTGGCAATTTGATGCACTTTTAATCTCGCAAGAACTCTGTAAGCCATGTATTATAATAATAATAGCATTATTACTGTTGTTATTGTTATTCCCATTTTACAGATGAGGGAACTGGGCTCAGAGAAGCTAAATAACTTGCCTTAGACAAGTTAAGTGGCATAGCCAAACTCAAAGAAGCTACCTCAGTCTTACCCAGGTGCCACATGCATCCTTAACCATTGAGCTAACTGGGATGGTTTAAGACAAAGAAACATGTAAGTGAAGAAGGAGTTCCTGGAGCTTTTACTGTTCATATCTGCAGCAAGCAGAAGTCCCCCCAAAACCTGAGCCCTTGAGAAAGCTACTGGAGCGCATGGCACAGATCGCGGGCCAGACCACAATTTGCCATCTGAGAATGACCCAAGATCCTGGACCTCTAGGCTTCCAAAAACTCTTAATACTTCTTTCCAGTTATTTATTTTTTTTAAAATACTTATCATTTATTAGGTTGTGTCAGGTCTTAGTTGCGGCAGGCAGGATCTTCATTGTGTCATGTGGGATCTTTCATGGACTCCCTAGCTGTGAGTATGGTCTCCAGAGTGCACAGGCTTCAGCAGTTGCAGTGCATGGGCTTAGCTGCTCGGTGGCATGTGGGATCTAAGTTCCCTGACCAGGGATCAAACCTATGACCCTTGCATTGTAAGGAGAATTCTTAACCACTGGACTACCAGGGGAGTGCCTTTCAAGTTATTTTTTCAAACACAATAGCTCACATTTGTGTAGCACTTAATGGTGAATAAATGCTTTTATAAGCATTAGCTCATATGATTCATAAAATCATTTTGTAAGTTGAAAAAGTGAAAGTGCTAGTTGCTCAGTCATGTCCGACTCTTTGCGACCCATGGATTGGAGCCCGCCAGGCTCCTCTGTCCATGGAATTCTCCAGCCAAGAATACTAGAGTGAATAGCCATTCCATTCTCTAGGGGATCTTCCTGACCCAGGGATCGAAGCCGGCTCTCCTGAACTGCAGGCAGATTCTTTACCATCTGAGCCACCATATAATCCATCATATCATTCATCAAATCATTTTTTAAGGTAACTGAAACTATTCTTTTTCCTATTCTCCAGAAGAGGAAACTGAGACCCAGAAAGATTGTGACTGTGCTGGTAGGTGGCTGAATACATCTCACCACAGGAGTTTTGCTTTCTTCGTGTCTCATGCTCTTCCTAATTACCATGTCACATCCCTTCCATCCATCAGCCACCCCTCTCCTGAGGCACACCATGGAGAAATGACAATGGACTAGCCTTCACAGAGGGAAAAACAAATAATGCTAGGTTTTAAAATATTATTTTGAAATGTTATTTTTTCAGAGGCATCCATCCAGTCCTGTTAAACTAGAAAAGTTGCAGCGTTTAGTGGTTTGAATTCAGTTGAGGTTGGGGTAAATGCCATCAATGGCTTTTACTTAGGTGGCCAACCTGTGTACATTTTTTAGGTAGCTTCAGGAGTTGGCCCAAGTCATCTGAAAAACCATCTTGAGCGCTGAGCAATCTACAGCTTGCCCTTCTCCTCCGACAACAAGGTAGGTGACTGAGATCAAGGTAAGGAAAACCAGTGGAGTAGGTGGGCTGTGCATGGTGATGTCAGTTGGGGTATGAGCTGGGCGCCGCAGCATGCTGCCTTCGGCGAGTGCCAAATGCACATAAAACGCCCTCTTTTATTTCTCAGCATTCAGAAGGTCGGATCCAGAACCCATTCACCTGGATGCTGAACTTTTTAGTGGAAAATTTACCAGATGCTAACAGGGTGTTTTTGTACTGGGTGTTTTCCCTGGACCACAGGCTGGTGGGAATGTGGGGAGGATGACAAGTCTGTAAACAAAAGGCTTTGTGGCCTGGGCCTGCTGGAGAAGTCAAGCGGGGCCAGTGCTCAGGATGACTGAGATGCTCGAGGTGACAAGCAAGCCTGTTGGGAAGAGTGACCCCGGCGGCTCACAGGGACCCTGGGGAAGGGGAGTGGGAGGAGGCTCAGCCCCATGGGGAGACAGTGGTGGTGAGAGGTGTGGGGCTGTTTTCAGAGCAGCAGCTCAGCATGGCTGACCTGCTTTCTGCATCCACTGGAAAACAGGGAAACATGACAGCCTAAACCCACCAAACAGCCCTCGAAAAATCAGAGTACTGCTACAGAGAAAGGAAAGGGGCAAGGCAGAACAGGAAGACCAGGGTGGACAGAGCTCCGCTTCTCCCCTCACCCTGCTTGTGACTGAGGGGGTCTGTCGCCGCCTTTCGGCCACTGCAAAGGACCACCCCCACCCGGCTCCCCCTCAACTCCCCACTGCCTTCCAGGCCACAGATGCCCCAGGATTGCTCAGCCCAACGACCCTCCATGCAAGCAGCAGCAGCCACCTCTTCTGTTCACCTAGCTCTATTGGCGAAGCAGAGGATGCGGTAGACAGACACCGTCCAAAATTACGTTTCCGAAAGGAAACAGGTTTAAAAGAGGCCTTTAAGAAGGGCGGGGGCGGGGGGTGGCGGTCCCTGGCCTGCCTTCCTTGAGCAGGAACAGACTGAGAAATCCGGGCTGCTCACTGCTCTTTCTCTCTTTGGAGGTGTTTTCCCCTGGCCGTCTGCACGGAGGGAGGTTTGGAAAGCCTTCAGGATAAGCAACAGTGGGAACACTGCGCTTTCACCCAGAGCAGGCCACACACGGAGACTGCACAGAGAAACACACATACACACGCACCACACACACACACACAAATACGTGCAGACAAAAAGTAATCTCCATTCCGTTCATCTTTCAACATGAAGCAAGCGCATGGCAAGCATTGCAAAATCTGGGCTTGGCAGGCGGGGGCCTGGGGTCTTTAGGTGGATATTAGAGCAGCGGGTAGACATTAACCCTTCATGTGCCACTGATCATTCCATCCTTCACCCTAGAATGAAGAAACTGGGTTTTAAGAAAGCCTCAAAAACAAGTTGAAGCGATGGTGGATAAACTGAACCTCTGAATAAAAGTAAAATAAATTCAAAATAACCTTTTAAACGCTGGCAATTGCAATACCAATAATCTAATATTTACCCCAACTTTAATAAATGTATAGAACTACAAGGAAATGCATTCAATTGTTGTTCCGGGATTAGCAAGCTCTGGACTTCTCAAACTTGAATAACCACAGAACCCACTGGGAGAGGGGAATCTGGTAAGAATGCCGATTTTGACTCAGAAGGTCTGGAGTGGGGCATTGCTGACAAGAACCCAGGTGATGATACAGTGGCTAGCAAGAATATATACGGATTTTTTTTTCTTCTTTATACCTGCTGATGTTTTTTAATCTTCTATAATAAACATATTACCGACTTAGATAATCACTAAAATATTTTCTTTTTTAAGATAAAATATTTGTAGATTAAGTTCATTCAGTGCTTCATCTGACGAGATCCTGGGAGATGAGACTTCTCACCAGGAAAGCAATTCAGAGCTTTGATTCTCAGCCTCAAGTGGGGGTGGGGGTGGGTAGTAGGGGATTCCCCAGGAAGCTTTACAAAGCATGTGCCCCCTGGGGACTTGTCGGAATGGGAGTGGGGCTGGGTAATTGGAGAGCTTCTGGACCACACACCGCGCAGCTCCCCAGGGCAGAGAACTGCCAAAGCAGCCTTCTGCGCCGACTTTGCACTTTACTGTCATTCACAGAGGCCTACATGGCTGCCTGTGGCCTGCTGGGGCAGAATAGAAAGGTACTGTATTTTATGCTAGCAATGCTTATCGAGACTAAATAGACTTTTTTGCTACTCATACCTTGTGCTAAAGCTTTCACCTCATCGCTCACTTTTATCTATCTGACTGAGAAACAGAGAATTGGTGATGACCTTGTCACTATCTTAGAGACACTGGGCAGACTGAGGCAAACAGGACCCTTGGAATTTGGGCTTTAGAGGTTAGAAAGTGGCGCAGTTGAAAACACAACTGGCATTTTGGTGAGTCCTCTCAGCGGGATAAAAGGAACATCACTGCTCAAAGTGTACCTCTTCTATGGAATCACAGAGAACTTTATCATTCAAAATCCTGCCATAGATGCAGCAATATTAATTTCAGTTCAGTTCAGTTCAGTCACTCAGTCATGTCCAGCTCTTTGTAACTCCATGGACTGCACCATGCCAGGCTTCCCTGTCCATCACCAACTCCTGGAGCTTACTAACACTTATGTCCATTGAGCCAGTGATGCCATCCAACCATCTCATCCTCTGTCATCCCCTTCTCCTCCTGCCTTCAATTTTTCCCAGCATCAGGGTCTTTTCCAATGAGTCAGTTCTTTGCATCAGGTGGCCAAAGTATTAGAGTTTCAGCTTCAGCATCAGTTCTTCCAATGAATATTCAGCACTGATTTCCTTTATGATGGACTGGTTGGATCTCCTTGTGGTCCAAGGGACTCTCAAGAGTCTTCTCCAACACCACAGTTCAAAAGTATCAATTCTTTGGTGCTCAGCTTTCTTTATAGTCCAACTCTCACATCCATACATCACTACTGGAAACACCATAGCTTTGACTAGACGGACCTTTGTTGGCAAAGGAATGTCTCAGCTTTTTAATATGCTGTCTAGGTTGGTCATAGCTTTTCTTCCGAGGAGCAAACATCTTTTAATTTCATGGCTGTGGTCACAGTCTGCAACCCAAGAAAATAAAGTCTCTCACTGTTTCCATTGTTTCCCCATCTATTTGCCATGAAGTGATGGGACAGGATGCCATGATCTTAGTTTTTGAATGTTGAGTTTTAAGCCAGCGTTTTCCCTCTCTCTTTCACCTTCATCAAGAGGCTTTTTAGTTCCTCATTGCTTTCAGTCATAAGGCTGGTATCATCTGCATATCTGCCGTTATTGATATTTCTCTCAGCCAACTTGATTCCAGCTTTTGCTTCATCCAGCCTAGCATTTTGCATGATGTACTCTGCATAGACGTGAAATGAGCAGGGTGACAAGATAACAGCCTTGACATACTCTTTTCCCTATTTTGAACCAGTTCATTGTTCTATGTTCTGACTCATTCAGCTGTTTTAAACTCCATTTTGAATCTCCTGACCCCAGCCAGACCCAAAACACACCAAACCCAGAGACTTGAGGAGGGGATGTTTCCACGACAGGGGATATGGAATAGGAAGCATATGTCAACCTGAGAAGTAAGGCCCCGGAGTGGGCCAGTGTTTACTGCTCTGGGGGCGTTTGCTGAGAGAACAATTTCTCACAAGCTCTCAGATAAATGGTGATAATGGAGATTCTAAATAAAGAATATTCAAACAGCCCTGCTTCAGCCTTGTCTATGCAAATTAAACTACATTGCAAAGAAGATACAACTGTGACTTCCTTCTGAGATCAGAATAAGGCAATTCCACAGTTGACAGGTCCGGGTCATGTCCATTCATAATGGGACCACAGAGACAGTGCGTGGTGTCGTCTGTGGTCTACAAACTAACAATATTCCGAATGCATCCAGGTGAAAAGTAGGATGTGCTAATATACACCTCCTTTGCCCCTCCTCCTTTGTGTATTTCACATATTTTATTACATATTCTCTTTAAAAAACTCTCCTTTTCAATTTTGGCATTCAACCATAGAGGCCATTTGGAAACTCTGTTAAACACTTTCCTCCCTCCCTCCTTCTTCCCTGCTTCTCTTCCTCCCTCCCTCCCTCCTCCTCCCTCTCTCCTTCCCTCTTCCACTCCCTCCCTTCTCCTCTCCCTTCCCTCTCTCTTCCTCCCTCCCTTTCTCCCTCCTTTACTTCCTTTTTCCACAAAGATGCCAGCAATGCTTTTTGTAAATTGACTCTTTGCAACTGGCTTTTCCAAAGCAGTTTTACAAAACTCATCAGAGGGAGGCAGATGGTGGCCATGATGCATTCCCCACAGCCTGTGTGATTCTCACCAAACTGAATCCCTTGAAGGCTGGGTGTTCTGAGATTATGCGGCCTCCACCACAAGATGAAGGCATCTGAGCAGAATGCTGCTGACACCTCCTATTTCGATCCTTCTTGAGGCACCCATGTTTCTCCAAAATTATTTCTCCTCTTTTCCTTATAGCTGGTTTTTGAAAAAGTCTTTTATTTCTACTTGGAATCTCAAACATGTTGATGATGTCTCCATTAGATATTCTTTTTAAAGAAACTTTTACTGTTGTTTTCTTTAATTATGTGTTTGTGTACACATTTTTCTCTCATTGGAGCACAGTCACTGTGTTAGTTTACCAAGGCTGCCATAACAGAATACCACAGACTGGGTGGCTTAAACAACAGGAGTTTGTTTCTCACGGGTCTGGAGGCTAGAAGTCCGAGATCAAGGTGTCAGCAGGATTGGTTTCTTCTGAGGCCGCCTTCCTAGGCTTGGGGATGACTGTCTCGTCCTGTGTCCTCCCAAAGTCTTCTCTCTACAAGAATGTCTGTGCCCAAAATTCCTCTTCTTATAAGGACAGCAGTCATACTGGATTGGGGCCCACCCTATGACCTCATTTTAACTTAGTCACCTCTCAAAAGACCTCATCTCCAAATACAGGCACATTCTGTGGTCCTGGGGTTTGAACGCCAACATTTGAATTTGAGGGGAGGGGACACATGTCAGCCTATAACAGTCTTAAAATACAGATAAGCAAAAAGAAGATTAAAAAGGCTCATATAATCTCATGATTTTCAGCCTTCCAGTGGCTTCTGGCTGTGTTTAGTGTAAATTCCAGCCTCCTTACTTCAGCTGGACTTGCCACTTGCTCTGCCCTCATCTTCTCGCCACCTCACCCCTACCACACTGGCTTTGTTGTACGGCCTGGGCCTGTCCTTCTCAGCGCCTTTACATGTGCCCTTCCCAGGTGTGTGCGTGGCCAATGCCTTCTGATCATGGATTCAGCTCAAAGACAGGTCACAGAGGCCTTCAGTGATCCCTGCCTGACATCGTGCTCTGCTTAGGCCCTCTAGAGCACAGCTTCTCCGTCTCAGCTCTGTTAATTCTCCCAGGTGGTTAATTCTCTGTTGAGTATTAGCTATTATTATTCTCTCTCATCATCCTGATGTGTTCCTATATATGTGTTTGTTTATTAGTCTGTAAATATCACAAGGCAGGTGCCTAGAAGCCTCAATAACCGTAAGAGATGATTGGATGACATCATCGACTCAACGGACAGAAGTTTGAGCAAACTCCAGGAGATAGTGAAGGTCAGAGAAGCCTGGCATGATACACTTTGTGAGGTTGCAAAGAGCAGGACATGACAGTGGCTGAACAACAGTAACCATATGTTGAATGAAGAGGTGGCCCCACTAGAATAGAAGGCTGCTGCCTCTTGTGTTCAAGGAGGTACACTTCCAGTGTGGGTGAAACACAGCACCTGGCATACAGCAGGTGTTCAGTAAATATGTGTTGACTTGTTGAATGTGTTGAATGAATGAAAAGAATATTTATTGCAAACTAGCCCATGCAGGTATGAGTTGCCTCAACCTACTTTTCCTTATTGATTGCCCATCCTGCCATTCTTTTCTTTTTTCCCCAAGAACTTTTGAGGAAATCAGAGAACAGACCTGATTGTCTTTCCTTCTCTGAAGTGACTTCTGCATCCAGGTGGTCTTTGAGATCTCTGACCCCTCGAGGTCCCAAGTCTGCCCTGACCTCCCCTCTCTCCAGCTCCACCCCTTTTCTCCTCCCATCTCAGGCCACACCCAGAGGCAGTGACCGTCTTACCAGCTTCCTGAAATGAGCCATGGCCTCCTGCTTCCATGGCTCATAGGTGAGTGTGTGGTCACACAACCCTACTGACAATGGACTCACCACCACCCGGGGAAGTGCAGAGGATATTCCAGCCCCACATGTCATGACTGTTATTTCATGGAACATACCAAATACCTGCTTTCCAAGCATCTCAGCCAACCATACAGCAAAAGAAGGTTCGCAATATCCATAAGTGATTTCCTGGTCTAGATCTGTCATCACACCGCCTTAGCTCTCTGAGCCCCTCTGTGCCAGGAGGGGTGGAGCAGGCTGTGTTTAGTGTGTAAGTGACCAAACGCTGGTGCCTGCTGGGCACCAGGCTCAGTTTCCAGTGCTGATTGCCTCTTGGACTCTTCCAACCCCATTCCTCAGGGTAGGCTGCTAGGCGAGCACCCCACTTCTCAGATGAGGAAACTGAAACAGAAAAGTGAAGTAACTTGCTCCAGGTGTAGGCAGGCTGTCTTGTCTCAGTTTGCTTGGGACCTGCCTGGTTTCAGCACCGAATGTGCCATTATCCCAGCAAACCTCTTGGTCACTGGCAAACTAGCACAGTCGGTTTACCAAATCCAGATCATCCCACTAATAAGCAGCAGAACTGGGATTTGATCTTAGTCAGTGGATTCCAAAGTCCACACTCTTAACTGCTATGTAAAGCAATGAACAGTAACCAAGGACAACTCAATTCATCAATTAATCACATTCTGGGAGATACTCTGAAATGAATCTTATTTTCATAATGACGAAAACAGAGTGGGTAGACACCAAAACCATAGGGATTGTAGGGAAAATAAAGCTGCTATTTCCTCTTTATCTAAAGTTACCCAGTTTATGCCTCAATACCTTCCCCCTCTTGTCATTGGCCATAGATCTAGTCGTTCATTTTATTACCTTGATCCAGAAGATATCTCCATTTCCAAAAGGATGAATCATCTATCTCACATGTTAATACTAGGTGAACATAAAATGTACTTTACGTTCAGTCTCCACACCACATTGTATACTTGGCAAAGACTAAAGAAAACTGCTTAAGTATTTCCTCCAACCAACAGGATTATTTCCTGTAGCTAACGATATGGCTTAGAATAATAAAATAGGAACTTGGAGGTCAGCTTTTGGGTTGAGCTTAAATGTCTTTAAAGGGAGGGGAAAAAAGCACTACAGCTTAGCTTGATTATTGTTATTTGTCTTTTGCTCAGCACATATTAAGCTCTTCACAAATATGCAGCCACATTCCCTGGCTTACTGGCTTTTTCTTTAAGAGTGGCATTGTTGGCCTCTCTCTGACCCCAAAAAATCTTGGCTAAAATCTGTTCAGGGGTCTTCAGCTGCTTGGCATTCTCTCTTTGGCCAACTGGTCTCCATAAATCTGATTCTCAAACAGCCCATGAAAATGGGTGAGGCATGTGTCCCCCTCAGTTTTGAATGTTCCAGGGTTTGGTCCTTGCCTTGGACCATGAGGGAACATCAATGATGTTTGAGACAATGAGAAACCCAGGCGGTTAACAAAGCATCATCTTCCTTGAGATTTAATCAAGCTTTAGAACAAGTTTTCAGAGTTTATAATGCATAAGCATCATCTGGGGGCTCTTTTATGATTTTCCTCTCCCACCTTAAGATTCTGATGCAGGGGAGCCAATATGGACCCAGGCAGCTTCAGTTTTCACAAGCCCCTTGGATGATCCTGACGGGCTTTGCAATCATACTGTGAAAAGCTCTGCTCTGAGATATCAGTTCAGGTTCCTCTCATGTGTACTTCCATAAAATTTCCCATTCAAGAAAAAATGAAAACCTAAAATGTAAAGTATTTGCCCTGTTTTCTTATTGTCCTATGTTTTCTTTAACCCTCCCAGTCCTGGGTGTTTGAGTAGGCATGTCATCACCCCACATTCATCTGCTTCTGTGTGGCCTACTCATTTTCACGGCTGTATAGTATTCCAGAACAGGCCCATACTACAGTTATTAATAACATCCAGGTTGGTTCCAGCTTTGGGTGGCGATGAACAATGCTACTAGAACATTGTAATACACATGAGCTTTCTTTGAAAGGTCTGAAAAGCAGAAGCCCATCTTTACAAAGGCCATCTCAGGTGTCAAAGATGGACTGGTTAGAGACTCTGTTGGGGAAAGGAGACCAGCAGTACAGAGCAGGGGGCTCTCTACAAGGATATGAACATGTCTAAGTTATTACTTTTCAAATTTAAATGAATTCAAATAAAATACAAATGATTTATACAAGACTAGATTTAAAGTCAAGAAATATCCGAGCTGGAAAATTCTAGTTAATCAATGCTCTAATTTCAGAGATGAGGGCCTTTGAAATGACTTGCCCTTGGGCAAGAAGAACTCTGAAAGAAAAAAAAAATGGACTAAGTTATTTCATCAGGAAGTATCATTTCTAGGAGGTTGGCAACACTGTGAATAGGCTATGGAGGTCCAAACTGTTGCTAACAGTTGTTACATGTTTTCCACATTTGCAGTTTAGTGTCCCTGGATTTGAAATGAGAAGGAAAAATTGGGGTTCAAAAGCTTTCCCCCCAAAAATTGTGTCTGAGCCCTGATGGCTCAATCACATCAGCCGTATCAGTGATAGAAAGAGTTGTCAGCTACACAGCCAGACCAGAGGCTGAAGCTGAAGATGCAGGTGTCCACATGCGTAATAATAATCAGGTGCACACATTTAAGCTTGTTCTGTGGGCACATGATACATACAACCTAAGAACCCCACAGTCCCCTTATAGGAGGGAGGTGGGGAAAATCGTTCAGTGGCGTTCAAGAACCCCACAGTCCCCTTATAGGAGGGAGGTGGGGAAAATCGTTCAGTGGCGTTCTAGTTTACTGAGGCATCCCTTTCTTCACACATCCGACATGCATCCGACAGGCGCTGGGTTCTGTTAAGCAGGTGTACAAGATGAAGATGACAGGGGCCTGCCCCCAGGGAGCTATCAGGCCACTGGGGAGGTGAGCAGGAGATGACTGAAAACCAGGACATGTGATCAAGGTGAGGTGCATATAAAGGGATAAAACTATTTGCAATGTCCTGCTTCGAGGCAGTCAAACCTCAGCCTTGCACAAGGCTCCCAGCTGCCTGACCCCTCGTATCAATGCAAAGATGCCAAGAGGTGGGTTACCACCAGAGGGCAGTGTGGGGATGTTGGCCTGCACATGCTCAGTTTTTTGGTTTTGCTACCATTCCTGGATTGAGGATTACAAAGCAGATTTTGGCATCAAAATCAATTAATTTTTATTTGTCTAAGGAAAAGTGCATACTGCTTCTGCAATGGGCTCCTGTAGCTTAATATTAATATACAGGCTGAAAAATAAAATGAAGCCCTGCAACTTTCTCCCTGGGTTTCAAAATTTGTATTCTTCAAACCAACATTTTTTATTGTTTTTTTTTTCTTGTCCTTTTTTTTCTTCCTGGCCCACAAAGGCATAAAGTCTTGTCTGTAGCAACCATATTAAAAGTGTAATTATTTTCATTTAAAAATTAAAATAAAATAGAAAATAATATTTTTCTATATCTCTACAGTTTAACTTAATTTTCTTTAAATCTCTGTGGACATACTGTTTTTTATGCTTGGGTTCATGGAATTATATGATCATTAATACAGAAACAATGGTTTCACCAAGCCACCCATGGGCCACTTTGCCTAGGGTTTCTCGCTAATGTGCAGAAATCCCTTGCGTAAAAGAGCAATGCTACTTGACAGAAAATGGTAATTCTCCAGGAAATTAATGAAGACTGTCCATTTCCTGCCTGCCAGTGGGTTATGGAAGAAGGAACTTGTAGTCAGCAGCAAGGATATATTGTAGCATACTCTCATATACTGTTTACTCTGATTTAAATTAAAGAAGAAGGCAGGAAGAGTTGGAGCAAACTGATTGTGCAGTAGAGGATACCATCTAAGTGCTCCAGGTGAAAGCTGGAAAAAAAAAAAATGCAAGGTCTCTGCCAAAACACCCTGGAGAGAAATTCCTTTAAGAACTCAAATTTGGCAAAAACTTCAACGCAGTAAAAATCACCATAGCTAGGTTTCTGATTTCATTTTCCCTTGAAACTATATGGGAGGTAGCCTGACTGTGGCTTGCATGACTTTAAGAGTAGAAGTGGTAAATACTAACCTTAAATTTTTACTTCTAGTTACTGTGAGACCTTGCACAATCTATATACTTTCCTTTCCTAAATATATAAATGATATTTTAGCATGGATATGGATGAATTTAGCCTGAGAGCTACATGGAGGAGATGCATGTAAGTTTACTTTTAGAAAATTATTAAAATTTTGTCAAAGAATTCTATTAATAAAATCTTCTAGATAAATTCTCTGTAATAAAGATAAGGAATAAACTTATATTGTTTCCTTTGCCTTTCAGAAATTTCCATCACTTTGCAAAAAAGGAAATATAATTTCTAACTCAGCAAATAACTATAATTGATTTGCTGTCTCTAAACTGGATGCTTTTAACAGAAAGAGGACAGGATTATTTGTTCTTGTTTTTGTTTTCTTTTTTCAAAATAGCAGGCTAACAAAAATTTGATATTTATTTGTAAGGAATGTGGTAACAGAAAGAAAGATAAATATTTAACACATATAAAAAAACTAACCATTGTACTCACAGTATTACATGAGTTGTAGAGAAACAGAAGTTTCACCTGAAAGAATTTCTACATTAAGAAGTCAAGGGAGTTATGTGTGAGAATGAGGCAGAGTGTGGCCGTTTCCATCAGCCAGACCTGAGCCTGAATTCCAGTCCAGCCACTTGCAAGCTATGTGATCTTGGATAAATTTCTTAACTTCTCTGAACCTTAGTTTCTGACTATAGCAACAGTCATAATCCCACTTTGGTAGGGCTGTGACCTGACGAGAGCATCTCTTCAGCTAATAATTTAGTACATAGTTGTTGCTCAGTATAACGTCTACTCTCCTGGAATGGCACTGCTGAACTTGGAGTGATTAAAAAAATCAACTTAGGATCTAGAGAAGCCAAGGCACCCTTTCCAACCTCAGTTCTGTATTTCCAACTACCTGTGGGATGTTTCTGCTTGGATGCTTTGCCCCCAGATTCAAAATGTAGGAAACAAAGCTCTCTTTCAGTCTTCAGGACATGCTAGTTTCTGTGGGAGGTATTTTATTCTCCTCATGACTCAGGCAGGGACTCACCTCCAGCAGGGTCTTGCTGATTCTCCTCTTGAGTCTCATGGGCTCTTTCCCCAGGCTTTTTCTATTCCAGTGGCCAGTGAGCCACCCAGCCCTGACGTTGGGCTGGCACTCTCTTCCTCCCAGCGTTTTACCTTTTCACCAGACCCGCTCACCTCAGATCACTGCTTTCCAGCTCTTCCTGCGCTGGTGTTCCCAGCAAAAGACTCACCTCTGCCTTCACAACGTGGGCCTAATCTGCTTCTCTAATGCCAGCCTTCGAGGCTCCTTTTTGTTCCTTTGGGGCCAATTGAAGGATAGTGCAGATGCCCTCCGCTGGCCCTGGCATTCCCTCCCTAGGTCCTTGCCCAAACCCGACCACCATGGAGGCCGGTGGATGGCCAGACCTTCTCCTTAGATTCTCCCTGCTCTCCTTTTCCCTCGGACACTGCTGCCAGTTCCCTATGGTCTCGGACCGTTGACGATCTCATCAGTGAGAGGTCTTCTCTCCAACCCAATTATGGATTCCATGATGATAGAATTATGGATTCCAGATGATAGTTTTGAATCAGACTTCTGTAGCTTCCAGCAGCACCTTCAGCCACAAGCATTCTTTGTGGCAGATAAAGACAGGGGTGTGGAGAAGGTGAGGTCCCCAGCCCCCCAAGAGCTGAAGGGTCTGGAACCTAGCTCTTCAGGCATCCACCTGGCACCCTTCATGAAATAAGCACAGCATGAGTCATCCCAGGCTCTGCACAAGTGGCTCAGAGCCTCTGGAAGCTGCTCATATACACAATCCAGCTTCCCTGGGAAGACAAAAGCAGAAACTGGGCTTGAGCAGCAAGCTCTGCCCATTCTCCCATTCCTCGGGTGAAAAACCAGGTGTCACTTTGTTATTTAAATGTCCAGGGCCCTTCTTCCCTGTTCCTCACGCCATTTTCATTTCCAAAACTCCCCATTCAGTCTTTAACCCAATAGCCACCAAGGCATCAACCCAAAGCACAGCTCAGCTGTGATCGAATTGCATCAGTAAAACACTTCTTTTGTGCTAAGCCCAACCTACAATCCAGGAGCTATAATTGCCTCAGACAGTCAGATGTCCATTTATACGCAGCATTCCCATCCTCACGTTCCTTTAGTAGAAACAAAATAAAACCTAACCCAAACTAATGAAGCGTGTAAAAGCTCACTTCTTAAACAACTCTGTCCTCCCTTTTCAACCCCAAACTGAGATTTGAGATTTCAAAGCACAAGAGATACTTTAGGGAGTTCTAGCTTTGGGATTTCCTTTTCACCCCCAAACAGGATTAAGGAAAAAGATCTGGTGCCTAGGAAGGCTGAAAATATCCAGGGCTGTTGTCATTAACTGCAGCCTGGAATGAGACCACAGACACTGCACGGCAATAGGCACCCTCCGTGCAAACAGCCATTTGGACATCCTGTAACTTGAAACATGTCCTTTCAAGAAGTTGAGAGGGGTGCAAATGACAGTCAGCTATACAAATAATTTGCCCCCCAAATGTTTATCAACTCCCTGCCATGGCCACTTCCATTTATAGCTTATAAAGGGTTATTAGCTGGCTCCTTCACATCTGATAACACAGCCCAGAACAGGTGGTGAGAACGGTGGGTGATTAGAGGGCCTCCCTGGGAGGTGCTGTATGCTTGCCTGTGGGTGGTCTTCCTGCCGGAGTCCAGTGCCCACACGAGAAGACATTGTAGAAAGCCTCCAATTTAGGAGATAACAGTCTGTGTTGTCTGTTTGTGTAAAGTGCTGTCCAAATACAGCTGGCTTTGCTTTTTGGCCAGCAAACATTGCTAAGGAGGGTTGAAAGTTCAGCATCATCAGCCCCCCAAACACAATCCCTTCCCCCTTTTAGTCTTGGGCAAACAGTCCCGAGTGCTCATGTTCCATGAACTCCTTAGGAGGTTTGATTTGCTCTGAAAATGTGGCTCTGGCTGAGGGGATGCTCATACCATGCCCAGGGCACAGAAACCAAAAGAGGGACACCCAGCCAGCAGGAGGACATGCTTTAAGTGATATTGCTCTTTGCAAAAAAAAAAAAAAAAAAGAAGCTTTGCAAGTCCACACAAGTTTTCTCAAAAACAGTGCCTCATGCAATGGACTACAGAGTCACGTGCCCCTTGTACTGTTGGTATTTCTCAAGCACAGAGGGCAGGAAAGATGAGATGTCAGACCTGGTTTCTCAGCCTCAGCACAACTGACATTCGGAGCTGGATATTTCTGTTGTGGAGGACTATCCTGTGCCTTTTAGGATATTTAATAGCATCCCTGACCTTTACCCATGAGATGCCAGTAACAATCCCAACTTCAGTTGTAACAAACAGAACTGCCTCCAGATACGGCGTGGGAGCAAAACCATTCCCAGTGAAGACTCACTGTGTTCAAGTTTATAATAAATGTAAAAAGACTGAAGAGCCAAGCATGAACTATCATAATAGCACAGGAGAGCTGTAACAATATTAATGCAGTGTCAAATAGACCCTCAGAAATATTTATTAATAAAACTACCAAGTTCTGATTAGATTTTTCTCATCAGGAAAAATGGTAATCAGTGAGTAAGCCAGAAACCAGGCAATTCTTGATAATAAATTTGAAAAACAAAACAAAGCTAACTTCACACTCCAAAATTCAAAAAGGAGCTATGATAATGATTTGATTAGTTAAAATAGTGAAGATAATCACTAACATTTTTGAGGATTTTTCTTTGGGACAGGAAAACTGTGGTAAAATATATTATCATGCCGGTTTTCACAAATGGAGGATCTCAGACTGAACAAGGAAGACTGTTCCCAAAGAACGTTGCAGAATGTTCTCTAACTACAAATCCTTTCCCATTCCCTGATTCCAAAAAATGAGTTGAAGAGTTGGAAAGTATTTGGATAATGGGATTTTTAGAATAGGCTTTTGAAAGTCCTAAACTCAAAATAGCAATAATGAAAATAATAACAGCTACCATTTAGAAATTGCTCAGTAGGAGGCAGATGCTGTGTTAAGCATGTTGCACACATTCCCTCTTGATTGTCCTGAAGGAGGCAGAGCACTTTCTATGCACAAGGAAACTGAGAGGTGAAAGGACTTGCTGGGGGTTCCACAGTAGAGCCAGTTTTCAACGCAGCCTTTTTGTTGTGGATGCTTCTGCTCCTATTGCCAAAGGCCAAAATGCTGTTCCAGTCTTCCGTAGCTGGCCCAAGGTGACCCATGGTCTCTCTGAACCCTCCTTGGTCTAACTTAGGGGCCTCTACACCTCTCCCCCCAAAGTTCCCATGGCTGTCTCCTTCCTTGTCCTCATTGTCTAACATTCCCCCCACTTGCTTTTCTATTTTGTGACTTGTGTCACCAGGCAGGCCAATAAGGAGTCCCCATCTTGTGGTCCATGTCATTGGCCTGACATTCATCGGGCCCCCATACCGTTTGCCTGGAATTCTTCTTAGGGACAGCTGACTCAGCCCATGTGTGAGTAGCATGTGGCTCGTGGCTCGACCTTGGTAGTGGCCTGACCCACCTCTGTGTAAGCTCTTGGCTGTCCATCCCAAGGCAGGCTGACAGATTCTCTGCATACCCTCTTCGGGGAGATCCTGACCAAGCAGGATTCCAAGCCTCTGCTTGAATTCTCCCACTTAGGATCTTGCGGCCATCCTCAGCTGCCCAGGTCACTCGTGGGTAGCTCTGCTTGTCAGGACATTCTTTCCTTAAGTTTGTCTATAGGTCTGCTTCTCTGAAGCTCCACTTCTGGTTCAAGTTTTGCCGTTCAAAATGCTCCCACTTTCTTCTTCCCAAGATGGCCTTTCCTACAGGTGTGAGGGAGCAGGCAAGGAGGGAAGCACATGGAAACTTACCTAAACTGAATACAATTCCCACCCACCCACATTGTGAACTGGGGTGAGCTTTTAAACCCCATGAGAGTTCTTATCTGTAGAATCATTGTAAGAGGTACAAATTGTGTGTGTGAAATACCCAGCATGATCATTCTCAACCTGTCTTTATTTGCAGCACATCTGGGAAGACGGTAATATTTTTGGCACATCCAAAAGGATTAACAGGTTGGCAGCATTTTTAAAAAGGACATAATTTGGAAAGCTGGAAAAATAACTTTTCATAATTAATATATTCTTCCCTTGGCTGCCCACCCTATTGTGCTGGCATCTGAGTAAGAGCTGCTCGCTAGCCTGATAGCATTGTTTTATACACTCATCCTCTTGGTGGGTGTCAGTAAACACAGTGCTTTCCTTGGCATAGCTTCGCCCTGCACCTCATCCTGTAATGCACATGGACAGTGTCCCCCACTCTCTCCTTAACTGACCAACCCTTTTAGCTTAGCATCCTGACCTCTAGACATTATCCTAGCTATGCACACAAAACCTCAGTTGTAGATAGAACACGTTTGTACACGTTGATCAGAACTTGGCAGGGTTTTCCACAGTGTGGTAGAGAAACTGCCTGTCTGTGGGAGGTACTCAAAAATGGCAATTATTACTATTATGGTTATCTTTAGAGGCTATTTTCAGATTTTTCTTCTTTAAATATGGTCTTTAAACTTCTTTTAGTTGACATGATTTTGGAGTCATTCCACTGTGACCACCAACCCCACTAGGGTTCATTGTGGACTGGTTAGCATTGGATATGCTTTCCTAACATTTCATTCCTCCGTGAAACAAACATGTACCCAGTGCCCCAGAAAGACAAAGATGAATCAAACCTAGCTGCACAATCAACTGCAAAATCTTGCAATTTCCTCAGCTGTACTGTAGATTTTGAAACTGTGCTCAGAGTTCCCTAAAAGTAATATTTCTAATCCTCATTGTGTAAATAAGTGGCCTTGAATTCAACATAATTATGATAAGCAAATATAGGCCTTACAAGCCCTTGAGGGTTTAAGACTAGGCTTTGTGATTTACTAGATTGTATAACCTTGGGCTTGTCATTTAATTTCTGGGGTCCCAAATGTCCCTCTTCCAAGTAGGCAATAATGCTTACCCTGCCCACTTGAAAGGTTTCATTGAGAAATAAAATAAGTGAAGGCGTTTGGAAAAAGTTTTTAAAGATCACTTAAATACATTTCTTTTATTATAAAATGAGAGATTTTAACTAGACTCTCAGAGTCTTTTTCAGTTCTAACGTACTAAATGAATCGGCTCTGCAGTTTGAAGCTGAGGCATGAAGGAACACGCTGTGTGCATTTGGCAGCTGTTTGTGACTACTGAGGATTAGAGATTTTTTTTTTTCCAAATGGGGAGAAATGATAAGTGGTAGCATATCACGGGTGGGATGGTGGGAGTGGTCCAGTCCAGCACACAATGGGATAGATTGTTTGAAAGAAGTTAAAAACAACCCACCACAGATCTGGTCCACTTTTTATTTTCACCATGTGCTAGCATTCCAAACATCAGTGATAAAATACTCCTCCTGGGATAGCAGGGAGAGGGAGGAACTTGAAGGTCTTTCTAAGCAATTGCTGTGAATTCCACTGAAGTTTAATAATATAGATGAAAGCTCCAAATCAGCACATTTTTAGCACTTACCCTTTGATAACATTATATTGTACATGAGGTCGCTTTGGAGCACTCCCACTTACACAGCAGACCTCCAACACATGTGTGCTCAGCCCTCAGCTTTCTTTCATAATATCCTTTGCGCAGGATCCTGTCCAGAGGACCCCACGTTTGTGGCCCCCACATTATTCCATATTCCTGCATATAAACAGCAGACCTGGAGCAAACAGTGGTAGCCCCATGATTATAAAGATGAAGAGCCAGACAGACTTGTACTTTAATTACGCTACTTCAGGGGATCCCTTGGAGTTTTTGTGTTTCAAAGTGTTTTAAAACTCCTTGTGCAAACTATGAGGAGTAATGTCTTCATTAACTGTAGGTTTTACTTCATACATGAAATAGTTTACTGAATATGAATCATACCTTGAAACTGAAATCGATTTTTTAAAAAATAATTGTTTTAGAACTAAGGGATCAGTTAAGAAAACTTGGATTATGACTGATTATTACTGTAGAAAATGATATTAGTGTGCAAAGGAGATTATTCAATAACTGGGCCTGCTCCTAGAGTCAGAGACACCACTGATGGTGAGATGATGTTTATTTCTCTTGGTTGCCATGACTAAGTTCACACCTGGAAGAACAGATCACGGGAAATGGCCAGCGTGCTCCTTCAGGTCTCAGATGATTCTGAACCCCAGCGGAGTTAACTGGCCAAACTGAACATTTCCATGCTGTTCCTACAGTTAACAGTGCATGTACTCATTTCCAATCAAAGGATAACAGAAGATGGGGATCAGTTTACTCATTCATTCACTTATTCACTCATTTAACATATGAAGTGTCTCCATATCGGATACTTTTCTGGAAGTTGTGGGGGGGCATAACATCTCTAGCCTCATAGAACTTTCATTCTAGTTTTGGGGGGAGTGGTGCAGGGACTCAGATAATTAAGAAAAAGGAAAAATACACAGTAGGTCAAGAGGTGACAAGTGCCATAGGGACAAGCATAACAAGAAAGGGGACAAGGATGCCACCTGGAATAGGAGTTGGTGTGCTTGTCTAAGGGGCTTCCCTGAAGGCTCAGTGGGTAAAGAATCTGCTTGCAAAGCAGGAGACACAGGAAACACAGGTTTGATCCCTAGGTTGGGAAGATCCTCTGGAGGAGGTCATGGCAACCCACTCCAGTATTCTTACCTGGAGAATCCCATGGACAGAGGAGCCTTGTGTGTTACAGTCCCTGGGGTTGCAAAGAGTTGGTTACAACTGAAGCGACTTAGTGTGCATGTGCTTGTTTAAATACAGTGGCTGGGACAGGGGCAGGGGTGACCCCTGGGCAGAGGCTCAAGGGAGTGGAGGTGGGGATGCATGAGCTCTTTGGGAAGGGAATTCAGAGGCCAACCTGGAAGTGCTCAACTTTGAGGTCGGAGCATTCTCCGGGTGCCTGAGAACTGAGAGGATGTCCACATGGGTGAGAGAAGTGACAGGTGGGGAAGGGGCAAGGAAGGGAGCTGGAAAAAGAGTAGGGTCTGATGGCCTTGTGCCAGTGACAGGCTTCTCTTTTTGAGCTCAGGGAGGTGAGAAGGATAAGGAGGGCTAGTTACTGAGGAAGGAGGTAGTTACATGATTAGATTACAGCAGGTCAGCCAACCTGTGGGCCAAATCTGGCCCTCCACCTGTTTTTGTGTAGTCTAAGAGACAAGAATAGTTTTTATATTTTTAAACTCTTGAAAAAAGTAAAAAAATCAATATTTTGTGGCATGTGACAATTATGTGAAATTCAAATTTCAATGTCCATTTGCTTGTATGTTACCTGTGACTATTTACATTGGGTAATTGTGATAGGAACTGTATGACTGGTAAATCCTAAAATACCTGTTATCTGGCTCTTTAAAGAAAAAGTTTGCCGACGCCTGGCTTAGACCACAGAGGGCTGAGGGTGCAAGCAGGGAGACCAGTAGGAGGCTCTTGCAATGATCCAGGTAGAGATGATGGCGACTTCAACCAGAGTTCAGCAGACACAGTGATAAGAAGTGGTTGGACGGCTGATGTATTTTGATGGTGGAGGCTGCAGGACTCATTGATAAATCCCCCAGAGTGTGCGAAGGAAAGAAAGAGTCTTGGGAGATGACTAAGCTTGTTCTATGAGCATTGAGTAAATTGCTCTTTACTGAGATGGGGAAGCTCGGGGAGGGGAGGTGGGGAGCAGAGATTTTTGTGGGGGAGGAGGCAAGAGTTCAGGAGGTCGTGTCAGAGTCCTGTCTTAGTGGTGACAATGGGTGTTTTCTTCATGTTTACCTAATTCAGCTCTGTTAGTTGCAAGGATCTAAAACTAGCTATAATTATGAAATCTTCCTGCACACTCACATGGAACTGAAAGTTACCTGTATATTTGAGAGACCAAGAAATTTAGGTTAACCTAAGAGACATCTCATGGGTTGCAGTACACAAAGAGCACTTTCTTGCAGCTGAGAAAGCTCACAGGCAGAGCCACATGAGTGCAGTGGAGAAACTGAATGCAAAGGGAATGTGAGTTACCAGTGAGACACCAAGAGCATCAGGTCAAACCTCATAGTCACAGTAACGTACAAGCCCGAAATGAGCACCTCTTGGGGTACCTCTCGTCTTTGGGAAGGCTTGGTTCACCCAAGGGCCAATTCCAACCTATAGCCAAGGAGATTTCTCAGGAATTTTCAAAGAAAAAACCCAAAGGAATTGTTGCTATATTTGGCCTTTACAGACTCAACTTAAGATCATTTTGTAACTAGAGCTAAAACGGTTTTATCCTAAATTGCTACAAGCATTTTCAATTTATATAGCTTCAACATCTGTTTTGTTAGAAACAACATGTATTTTCTTTTCGTGGCTAATGAAAGGGGAAAGCATCACTTTATTTGCTGTGGACAAAGGCAAAAATCTCCTAGGATATGGACCAAAAGCTAGAATGACTACCATTTGTGCTAATAGCAATATAAGGATTAAAATGCAGCCTACTGGATAGAGCTGAATTGCCACAAGAGGATTTAGCAGGCAAAAAATACCTGTTGATGAAGAAACAACTTTCATGGGTAGCAAGTTTGACATTTGATGTGTAGATGTCTGAAAGACTGAACAAATTCCATGAATTCACACTTCCTTATCATTCTAGAAACTGCTCAAATCCATCTACAGTTAGCTAAAAGGGAAAAAAAAAACAGTCTACATAGAAGGTTGAAGAAATAAACTAATAAACAGTCTACATAAAAGGTTGAAGAAATAAACTAATTCAGCATCGTATTAGTTGTTAGGAAACACACACAAACTCGTGCACATCCACACGCACAGAATTTCATTCACAGAACTGTGATACTGTGATTTATACTAAGAAATATACATTTGATCTTTGTCCCATTCCTGGCTCACAGTTCCTAAAGCTCTTAGAATTTCCCAAGAGATAGAGCAATTGGAGCATCTTTTGTTTCAATATTTGAACTACAATCCTCAGTTCCTGAAGCTGCTTCAAAATAGTAATGGTGAAAGGGGTGTCCAGTTACTCATAGACCCCTCTCAAACACATCCAAGTTTGCTGATGAGGTGACTTCTGCAAAGGCCCTGGGTAACCTAAGGATGGGGTCTGGCTGCCAGGGGAAGCAACAATCATTAGAAGATTTCTACCTCCAGGGTGGGGAGAGGGGCTAGAGGTTGAATTCAACCACCAGTAACCAATGTCTTGATCAATCATGCCTATTTACAGAAGCCTCCATTAAAAACCCTGAAATTCAAAGAATTTCTGGGTTGGTGAACACATAGCACTTCTGGAGAGTGGTACCCCAGAGAGGGCAAGGAAGCTTCATATCCTTTCCCACATCTTTATGCATCTCTTGCATCTGACTGTTCCTGAGTTATAGCTGCCTATAATATACCAATTATCTAGTTACTATTTTCCTGAGTTCTGTGAGCTGCTCTAGCAAATTAATGAAACCCAGGAGGGTCATGGGAACCTCTGATCTTTATAGCTGGTCAGTCAGAAGCACAGATGACCGCCTGGCCTTAGGATTAGCATCTGAAGGGGACAGGGTCTGGCTGGTGGGACTGAGCCCTTAGCCTGTGTGATCTGATGTTGTCTCCAGGTAGAGTGTGTCAGAATGGAATTAAATTGTAGGACACCCAGCTGATATTGAAGAATTGCTTGGTGTAGGGTAAAACCACACACATTTGGAATATAGAAGTCTTCAGAGTATTATGCATAATGTAAAGGAAAACAGTAGAGCTTTTCCTTTACAAGAACCAAATGGCTCTGAAAGCCACATACAATGCCAATTTCAGTTCCTTATTTATTGAGACAACAAGATAATATCTTGTGGGGGAAATCTCTGGAGTGTTTGAGGTTCAACTAATGTCACCCACTCACCTTAAAAACTGGAACATCCTGACTGCTGGCAGTGGCTGGAGATCCAAGACCAGCGCCATTCTCCAGGTCCTCCCACTTTACATGTAGGAGGTTGTGTGGGAAAAGGCGGTCAGTGCAGGAAAGGGCACTGGATGGGCACAGCTGGCCCACAAGGCGTGTCCAGGGAGCTAATACAGGTCAGAGCCCTGAAGGTATCCCATTGCTTTGTTTCTATCAAGAGTGGTGATTATGGGGTGGGGGGTGGACTGCCATTACTCAGGCACAATTAAAGGGGTTCTAGCCAAACCGAGAGGCTGCAAAGGTGGGCAGCTGCTGGCCATGGGGCAGGCCAGGAGTCCTGTGCTCGTGCTTCTCTGAGGACAGGAGAGCTGAGACATGAGGCCACGGTAGACTTTGTCCCACAGAAGCTGTGGGATAGAGGCGGGAGGAGATGCCTGTGCTGACAAGGTGGCTCCTGAAGGCTTGAGTTAGGGAAGTCTGGAGGAGCTGCTTGGAGCGAGCAAGCAGAGGCATTTTGCAGCAGTTGTAATGGTTGAGGTGATTGTTCTATCACATACTCAACTTCTAAAGCCTCACAAGAAAAAATCCTGCAAGGATACACCTCTCAAATCCTGTCCTCACATCTCAGGTCCAAGTCGGCACCCAGTGTCAGCAGGACAGATTTTGCTGTCACCCAACTCACTGGCCATAAGCCACAGTTTTCTTGACCTCCTTGGTCCACACCTCCTACCAGAGCAAGACCATCCCTTCAAAGGGATGTTAGCTTCATGAAAGCTGGACATCTTTTTTTTTTTTCAGTATTTATTGGCTTTCCAGATATTTGTGAATTGTGTAAGTCTGCTTACCATTTTTTGTCAATTTCCTGCTGACATGCTTGTTTCTTCATGTTGATTTATAAAGGGTTTTTTTTTAGAAGTTAGCAAGAAGAAACACTCATCTGTCATAACTGTTGCAAATATTCTTTTAGCTTTTCATTTCTAAACATTTCTGTAGCATTCTATGACAGGCAGAATTTTGCATTTTTATGAAGCAGTAGCCAATGTTTTTAGTGTTACTATTTGTATGGGACCAGTTGAATAGCCACCTGTATTTTTCTAGTTCATTTAGGCTTTTATTTTACAGATTTGTTTCTCAGACGGTAAAGCGTCTGCCTGCAATGCGGGAGACCTGGGTTCGATCCCTGGGTCAGGAAGATCCTCTGGAGAAGGAAATGGCAACCCACTCGAGTGGGTACTCGAGTACCCTTTCCTGGAAAATTCCATGGATGGAGAAGCCTGGTGGGCTACAGTCCATGGGGTTGCAAAGAGTCGGACATGACTGAGTGACTTCACTTCACTTCACTTCACCTCTTCAAACAATCTGGAATGTATTTTGGTGTGAGGTAGAAAATTTGACAGATTTCCACAGGTAGTTAGAGAGTAGGGGTTGTTGTTCAGTTGCTCAGTCGTGTCTGACCATTTGTGACCCCACGGACTGCAACATGCCAGGCTTCCCTGTCCTTCACCATCTCCCAGAGCTTGCTCAAACTCATGTCCATCGAGTCGGTGATGCCATCCGACCATCTCATCCTCTGTTGTTCCCTTCTGTCCTGCCTTCAGTCTTTCCCAGTGTCAGGGTCTTTTCCAATGAGTGAGCTCTTCGCAGCAGGTGGCCGAAGTACTGGAGCTTCAGCCTCAGCAGAGTCAGCCATCGATTACTGAGTAATCCATCCTTACTGATTTGGCAACAAGGTAGAGAATTTTATTTCCCCAAATGCCCATGAATTCTTCATTGATGTGAGAAAAAGTCTCCATTTCCAAAGAATTGCAATGTGTTTTGTCCATGGGGAGCAAGGGATGATAGGAAAGTGTAGAAATTCTAGATGCTGTGGCCATCTCAGAGAGGTCTAGGTTGGAGGGCAGGTGAGAAGTCCTAGTGACCCCTGATGTCGTCCACTATGGTACAGGGCAGAAGGGAAGAGAGAGGCTGAAGGAGAGGGCATGGATGCCATGAGGAATCTGTGTGGCTGACAGAAAGGAGAGATATTTGGTAGCTACTATGAGCATTGAACTTTGGGAAGGGGAAATACTTCTAGAGAAGATCTTGGGAAGTTTTCTAAAGAAAACTCTTTAAGAAGATCTATAGTAAAATTTGTATCATTCTGCAAAATTTATTAAATGTACAGCATGGGATATAGATTTGCATAACCTTTGGGATGGTACTTCATTTGTAGATACATTATTTATATATTATTTTTCCTAGGGTGTATCAAACTCTTAAATATTCTAGAATCTCATTCTGAGGTTTATATTCTGTTCTATCTTTGTACTAGTTCTCACCATTTGGAATAATACAGAAATTCTCATCGTTTTTTCATTTTCTCAAGTCCAACCTATGAAAAGAATATGTCCATCGTGAATGATAAATAATCTGGCATATGATAGAATCTAACCCCTAGGAAAATGATGAAACTCTTAGCTAGAAAAGAATAGCCGATTTGCCAGGTAAGAGAAGAGGAACTCTTTCTTCCTTGTTACTGGCTTGGTCTGAGTAGAACAGTAGTTGCTATGGTGATAGAGATGCCTGGCTGTCAGCTCCATCAGGCCTCCTACATGCATCTAGGGGTGGGAAGCAGGGTATCTGCGAGCAAGGGGCAGAATACTGAACTGAAAAGCAAAGGAATGACGATGGGATGGCAATACAGACACAAGTCTCAGGGAAATCACCTGGGGCTGAAATCTGGGACAAGGAAGGAAAAGTTGTATCTTTTTATTACCATCAATATAAGTCTCAAAGAATGACCCTTCATATGGACTTAGAATATTTGAATCTGGTGTTTCCTATTATTCCTTTTATTTTAGACTCTCATTTTGCACAGGACTTTTATTAGGCAATCTTTGAAAATATTCAAAGTCGATTTAAAATCTGAGATTAAGAAAAAGTATTACAGTAGTAAATGTTAAAAAAAGTTCAATAAAATTGCAACAATCCCTCTTTTTATGCTAATGAATATCAAAAGCATCATCATATTTTTTGTGGGACAGGAGGCATATGTTATTTTATTGTATAGATAGTCAATGATTTACTGAACATGCCCTCTAATTACAAACAATTGATTTTTTTCTAATGTTTGCTATTTCAAACAGAGCTGGATTAAACATTTTTGTTTATAAATTAAATCATATGAATCACATACTTTAAAACTATTATTGGCTCCCTGTTGCCCTTGGAATAATACATCCTCTTAAATATGGCATGTGAAGCTCTTTACAGCCCAGACCTAGGGCTTCCCAGGTGGTGAAGTGGTAAAGAATCCGGCTAGTGCAGGAGTTGAAGAAGATGGGGGTTCGATCCCTGGTTCGGGAAGATCCCCTGGAGAAGGAAATGGCAACCCACTCCAGTGTTCTTGCCTGGGAAATCCCACCGACAGAGGAGCCTGGTGGGCTGTAGTCCACGTGATTGCCAATAGACACAACTGAGCGACTGAGCACACATGCACGCAGTCTACCTTGAAGTCTCCTCTGAAGCCAGCTCCATGCCCCCAGGTCCTCAAGACTCAGTTCAAGCATCTCCTCCTTTGTAAAACCTTCCCCATCTTTCCCCAGGTCAAGTGACATTTCCTTGCTCTGAGAAATGACAGCATTTTATTCCCATGTCTATGAAAACAAGTATCATAATGATTTCTCAGGATAGCTGTCTTTTGCCGTAGAGTTGGAGTTCTGAGGTTGTGTTTTCTTTCCTATGGTATACCCAGCCTAGTGCCTGCCTCCTGCTGTAGTGTCTGACACAGAAAACTGTTGCTCAAGAAATGCTGAGAGAATGTTTGATTATCTGGTGGAATTTTGTTGAATCACTGATACTTTTAAGTTTAATTTTTTCTTGAGCTTGAAATGATGGGATGTCATGCACTTTACAAGAAGTCAGTACACAGAAAGGACAAGGTTACAAAAATCCTCTGGAGAGTTCTCTGCCCTGGGACCGCAGTAATAATCCCTTCATAGCTGCCATTTCCAAGATTCCCTAGCTATGGCTTGGTGGGTCTAGAACTGGAGGTATGAGAGGGTGTGCCAGAAGGGAAAGGAAAGAACAGAAGTCTTTCTATGAGATCAGTCCCAGGTTCACCCCTGAACAGTTTCCTAGATAGCAGAATCCAAAGTCTAGGCTCTCTAGGCAATCCTTTTCTGAGCCCTGGTATGTCACTTGGAAGAAGGATTACCTGGTGGGAGGAGAGCAGCACTTGGGAGCACTGAATTAGGAATAGAAATGTTTTTAAGAAATTGGAAACATGGATAGGCAAGGACCTTCAAGTCCAGCAGAGCACCTGGTCAACCAGACCACAAGGCCAAGCCTTCAAAACCATGGCTGTGAATTGAAGAATTTGCCTCTCAATAACCTGAGTTCAGTGACTTCAGAACTTTGAGGTGATCCATAATAAGAAATGTATTTTACACTGTAAGCCAACACAAGCATATACAAGTAGGCATGACTAAACAACACTCTCATATTTGTTTTAATGTATGCAGCATATTTTGATATTTTAAATTCTATTTCACTGTTTTTTGTTTGCTTGTTTAATAATAGTCTTGAGCCATTGCATTGATTTTAGGACCTGCAGTATGAAAATCATTGCCCAAGAATAGCTAAAGAAAGGAAGTAAAGTGAAGTGTTAAGTCATTCATTTGTGTCTCATTCTTTGCAGCCCCAAAAACTATAGCCTGCCAGGCTTTTCTGTCCATGAGGTTCTCCAGGCAAGAATACTGGAGTGAATTGCCATTCCCTTCTTCAGAGGATCTTTCCGACCCAAGGATCAAACCTGGGTCTCCTGCATTACAGGCAGAATCTTTACCATTTGAGTTACAGGGAAGAAAGGAGAGTACCTTAATTTCTTGAAATTAGGAGAGGAATGCTTAGATGCCAAAAGTGAGGTTCTTATCCAGGAGGATTGTCATGGACCCCATCACCATTCATCTTAAGTAGGTGATGAAGGCTTGGACTTCTCAATTTTGTTAGGGAAACACCAGCCATCACCTGTTAAGTATTAATTGTGTGTTGAGAAGAGACAAAGAGAGTGAAAGGGATAGAGTGAGCATATAAGTGTGTGCTTGAGAATGAGAAAGGCCATTTCAAAATGTGCCTTTGCCCTCGGGCAGTCATGTGTGGAATGGCTAATGCTGCAGGAAGAAGAGGGAAAAGACACAGCAGAATGTTCAAAGAGACTTTTTGAAAAAAACAGTACTCATCCTTACCTTTTGGGGAACCACACAAAATCAGAGTCTACTAAGTGAATTAATCTGGAGATCGAAGCTCATTCTTGGCCTAGAGAAGTGAAAGGCTTATAGGTAAGAGCTAAGCAGACAGCACGAACTTTCTAATAATAAGAAGTTCACAAATATTTTTTCTCCCACTCTTGGGAAAGTAGAAGGAAATAAATTAGAGGCACATGCCAGGACCTTCAACCTTCCTGCCTCCCACCAACTTCTAGAACAACTAAACATCAAGCCTCCCTTAGTGGTTTCCTCTTTGTGTGAATGTGCATGAGTGATGGGAAAGAGATATACTTGAGGCCAGTACATTTTTAACTCCCTGGGAGGTATTTTTAATCTAAACATGCCTTCATTTGGGCCTTCAAAGATGAAATAATGAAGCAACTTTCACTGAGTGCCATATCTTATTCTATCATCGACTTTTTATAGACTTGAACACTTACATCAATTAACACCTTTTAACTCAGGACAAACTCCTCCTCTGGGAACAGTTTTATCCTAAAGAAAATGCAGATACGGGAGTTGTGCTGTCGTTCTGGGCTTAAACACTATTCTCCACTCAAAACAGCAACCATAGAATTTGCTGTGTGGAAAGAATATGCCACTCCCAGGGGCAAAAGTGAAAAAAAAAATTTTTTTTTTATCATTAAGAGTTATTTCTTTTTGAAATCCTCATTCTACCACATGGCAGAAGTTTAACCTTAACAAATTCGGAATAAATCCCTTCGAGCATTTTGCCTCCCATTCCTCTCCAAGATTGCACCTTATGTTCTGACACCTGACATTTGCCAACGGTGGTCATACCCTGCCATCCCCTGAGGTGTGGACATGCCCTCCTGCCCCTGACTCACGGGCCCCAGTGCCAGCCCTACCCCATGCCCTCAGTCGAATGGTGAATCCTTGGAGGTCTGTTGTGTCCCGCTCTCTCCCACATCTGTTCCTTTTTGGTGTTATGGGAATATTCAACTACTCTCCACTGAAGTGGAAATTCTCATGAGATCCCAGGAAAACATACTTGAAGCTCCAGGATGTGGTATGCTAACAGTCCGATTTCCTTGAAAATATGTGAAATGTAATAAGCAAGGAATACACTACTTTCTTAGGCACCACGTCAGTGCGGTTACCTCAGGACAACAAGGGCCTTGGGACAAGGAAATCACTGTGCTGAGTGTCTTCTCCTCCCGCCTCCTGCACCCCTTCTACCTTCTCTACATGTTCTGTGTGCCCTGGGAGACTCTACAGAATCTTCATGTGGGCCTCTCTGCCCTCTGGCTCCAGCATGGTGCAGTCAGAGCGAGGCCCTGGCAGTAGATCAAAGAGCAGGAGGAGGAGGGAGGCGGGTGTTGAGTTTCCTGGCTCCTTTCCTTCTGAGTCACAGGTGAGCAGAGACTGTATTCCTTTCCCCAAAGCCATGGGGCCATTGGGTGGCCATCTCCTGCAGACACAGACACAGTCATGGTGCGGCTCTCTCTGGGCTCCAGTAACCACTTCCTACCCTGCCCTTTAGGCCTAGAGATGGTCATGGCCCCCCAGTGCGTCACCATCTTTTGTTGGCTCTTCTATATCCTGCCCACTCACTACTTTGTAAATAGTTCCTTCACTGAACTCTCTACTTATCTTGCTTGCCTTTGCCATCTGTTTTCTGCTGGGATCTGACTGAATCAGTTAGTTTTTCAGATATTAACCAGTAGGAACATCCTTCTGCCTCTGGTTTCAGAGCAAGATTTCTTGGATTTGGAGTGAGTCGGTTATAACGCGCAACAGAGAGACTCTTCATAGTCTACGGTATTTTACCTAGCACATCCATCACTGTGGCTTCTATATTTGTAGCTTTTTCAAAAGAGACCACCTTGCACTCAGTCCTTGATGAAAAGGCAGCCTTAGGTGGCCATTTCTTTCCCCATGTGTCTTCGCCCTGCCCATTACCCTCTTGTCCCCATCTGTCTCCCTAAATAAAGCTCAAAGTCCTCATACCTGGGCCAAAGACAGTAAGTTTATAGGTTGGCCAGCACCTGTGCCATCTTATTTGAAAAGATGAATGAGGACTTATCGGTTCCTTCCTTCCAAAAAGAGTGAGTCAGAAAAAGTTAAAGGAATAAAATGATTAGTAGCTGTCCTTTAAGTGGACAAGTGAACAGAGAGTCATCAGACAGAATCAAGTTGACAGGTGAAGGAGGCCACCAGGGGGCCTGCCAAGTGAGGGTTATAAGGAAAGTTGGGGCTGTGATAAGCAGATGCTAGAAGGGAGAGGGAAGTTACATATACTAGAAGAAGACGATGCTCATGGGGGCAGCTGGAGGAAACAGTGACTCCACTGATCCAGGCAATAGCAGGACCCTTGAGAACAGGGCCTTCTGAGCGTCCCAGAATGTTTTTTTAGAAGAAGCAGGGGTGGTCCTCTGGACTGCATCTCATGAAGCCTGAGTTTGCCTTGTAAGAGTACTGTTTTTACCTAGAAGTTATGTGTCTTTAGGGGAGCTTGAGAAGAGCTGATGGGCTTTCTGGTGGGCCTTGGGGATGGTCCCTGAGAATCTCCTATTCTTCATGCTCCCACAGCTTTGGATCCTGTCTGAACATCTATCCTCGTCCCAGGGTTCCTGGGAGATTGCCGAGCAGGGTCGTTAAGAGCAAGGTCTCTGGAGCCAGCCTGTCTGGTTTCTATCCCAAATTTGCCACTTATTAGGTATGTGGCCTCTGGGCAAACGGCTAACTTCTCTGTCTCTGTTTTCTCATCTGTAAAATGAGGATAATAATTGTACCCCTCTTACAAGGTCATTGCCAGTGTTAAATGAGTTAATAGGTAGAACAGTGGTTGACACATGGTGTTTCCTAAAACTGTTATTCATGTTTCTTTCACAACCTACCAGACTCCCTTTGCTCATCAGGTGGTACTGTGTGTGTGGTGGTGGTAGAGGTGGGGATGCAATGGGTGGTGGTGGAACAAAGGGGCTTCAGCATCAGCCCTTCAGGTTCATACCTCCTTTACCAGCTACACGACTCTGAAAACTTACCACATTTTCAGTTTACCCGCCTGTGAAACTGGAATAATAATCCTAATACCCACCTTGAAAAGTTGTTGCAAGGGCCCCTTGTACATGCATAGGCAGGACTGAGCAGTGTCTGATCACAGTAAACACTGTGGATAACTGAAGTGTTATTATTACTCAGGTTACTGTATGTGAACCTCTTTCCTAATGCAGTCTATCTAAAACAGGACTTTTTCATTTATCTAGAGCTCTGTACTCTAGATGAAATACTCTAGGGCTTCCCTGGTGGCGCAGGTGGTAAAGAATCTGCCTGCAATGCAGAAGACCCTAGTTCAATCCCTGGGTTGGGAGATTGAACTGGAGATTCCCTGGAGAAGGGAATGGCAACCTACTCCAGGGTTCTTGCCTGGAGAAGTCCATGGATAGAGGAGCCTAGCAGATTACAGTCCACAGGGTTGCAAAGAGTCAGACACAACTAAGGGACTAACACTCTTCTTTCTGTACTCTAAAATGCATCTTCATCTTTGCACTGGTTCTAATAGTGAGCTTACACTCATACTTATCTTCCAAAATTCAGAAAACTTATCTAAGATATCACTGATTTCAATTTCTAGATATTTTCAAACTCTAAAGCGATTGGAACCTAGAGTTGAATACACGTATTCTTGGCCAATTATTGAACATCTGTTGGCCTTGATCTAGGAACTAGTATCATAAAAATGAATAAGATCTTATCTCTGACCATAAGGTAAGTATATTTCAGGGAAAGAAATGGGCATGTGAGCAGTAGGTCCCCTACAATGTGATGCTTCCTCTGGAAGAGAAACTCTCAGAGGGGCAGTGATACTTCAGAGAGAAGAGCGATTAACTCTGCCCACAGACAGAGGTGGGAGCAGCTCCAGGCTTTAATATATCACATTTGAATTGGGTCTTGAAGGATGCATGGGAATTCAGCAGGAAGAGTAAGAGAGTGGAAAGGTAGGTAATGCACTACAGGAGAAGGGATAATGTGTTCCCAGACCTGAAGCTGTTGGGAAAGAGATAGGGGGAGAGATGGAATTGGGAGGGAGAGGAGGTGAAGTTCCGTCAGAGCCAGATGGAGAAGGGTCTCCTAGGCACTGCAAAGAAATTTGGACTCCATTTGCAAGCAGTGGGGTGGGGGTGGGGGTGGGGTGTCAGCTTTTAAGGAAAACATGGCCCCTTTTTTGTTTCACTCTGGCAGTGACTGGAGCAGAAGAAGGTAAGAAAAATAAGTATATATGGTTACCACATGCTCAGTCGTGTCCAATTCTTTGTGATCCTTCAGACTGTAGCCAGCTAGGTTCCTCTGTCCATGCGATTTCTCCAGGCAAGAATACTGGAGTGGGTTGCCATTTCCTCCTCCAGGGGACTGACCCAGGGATTGAACCCATGTCTCCTTTGACTCCTGCATTGTAGGTGGATTCTTTATCGCTGAGCCATCAGGGAAGTAAAGTAGGTATGGTGTGCAAAAAGACCCAGTCCCAGCACCTCAAGTGCATATGTAGAGAAGCACAGAACTTTTTAAAGGCGTGTTTGGAAGCCAATCAAATGTGAACTCTGTGTCTCTTGTGACTAAGAATCCTCTTTGAGTTAAGGGAAGTGTTTTTAGGAGGAAGAGAGAGAAGGGTGGGTTGAAGCCTTCATTCCACAGCCTTTCTTGGGTCAGAAGCACCAGTTCCACTTGTGATTTCCAAGCACCCTGCAAGCAGGTGATGATTAACCCAATCCAAGTTCAAAGTCACCCACCACAACAGCAGTAAGACAAACTCTTGGGTTTCCTTTCTCAACTTCAGGCTTTCGGCTACTAGTGGTGAATTTTCTTTTACTGTCCCTGTTAAGACCGTTTCTTATGAGTTGCTGGGTGAGCTGAGGTCTGGGCAGCCATGACAGCAGGGGTGGGGAGCTCTGGGGAAGAAAGGAAAGACATGAGAAGGCAGGTCTGCTGGGATTCCGCAAAGTCAGAAGAAGCATGGAGCGGCATGTTTATTGGTAGAAGGTGGTCTCAGCCGGGTTCTGTTCCCTCTGCTTGGGTTCATGAGGAACCCTGCAAAAGGGACCGGCAGTTAGCATCAAGTGACTCGGGTCGGTGAACACAATCAGATTCCAGAGGAAGGGGTGACATCCCTTGGGCCCCTGCCCAGGTGCAGAGTTTGCCTGGACTTCCACCATGAGAAGGGCTCCCAGGTGCTGCCTAGAGGAACTGGGACATGCTCACTCCTTTTTTCCTTTTTTCTTCAAATATGCTATAGGAAACACCACACAAATTTTTAGAAAAAAACCATGAACCATACTTTACTTTTGTGATGAGCTCTTTATAAAGTCAGACACCACCAGCTCTTGTTGCCCTGGCAATCTAATTTCAAGAGACCCAGAGGCCCTAAGAACTTTTTTTTTTTCTCTTTTTCATGCATCTATACACCAGTTATCCATCTAAGACCTACCAGGTTACTTTGTAATTCCTGAGTTGCAGACAGCCCTTTCAAATTGGAAACAGCATACAACCAGCACAGTGGACCCCACATTCAGCTTTGGACCTCTCCCTGAGGTCCCACATCGGTACCACACACACACATCTGCGTCCCCATATTACAGCTGCATCAACAGAGGCTCGCGGTTAAGGGATGGCCCAGGATCGCCCAGTGAGGCCCCGTCTGAGCCAAGAATAAGATCTGGGCCTCATGACTCTCGCTCTATTCCCTTAATGCTCTCTGCCCTTATAAGGTGATTAAATGGTTCTTTTTTCTCCTGAAAAAGCGAGTGGGGGGAGGAGTGGTGGGAAGTGGGGAGGGGGAGAGTAAAAGGGGCAAAATTAATTTGAATGCAACTATTTTGCCCAAGTCTCAGAACACTGTAGTTCTTTTATTCGTTTGGAAGAAGTGGGTATACAGAACAGCTTTGTTTTTCAATTCATTAACTTCCACAGAAAAAGGCCATCCTTTCTGTTTATACTAAAGGAACTGGATGTCGGAGCCATCGCCATGTGTGTGGTGTAAATAAGAAAGGCCACCAATGGAGATCCTCCCCTTTCATGATGAGAAAATAAAAGTTAGTTACTTGGGTTCCAGGGGAAGTTTCTTACTTACCAGATGTCAGCCTTTATTTTTTGTTTTCAAGAAGTAGGTAAAATAACTGTGGTTTTAAAATTCATTCCTTTTAATTTTTTTAGAGCCCCGGTGACTTCTAAAGCACTTCTATAGACATAAATGCTTTAATGGAAGAGGAAGGCATCCAGAAAATGCACCATAGATGAGAGACTTCCAGGGAACAAAGTACTCTGGGTGATCATGGGATAATTACGTTCTGCAGCCTTGAGCTCCGAGCCGGGTGTCAGTAATTCCTCCACCAAGATAACCAGGCCCCCAAGGAGTTCTGCTGATGCTGTTGCAACATCTCGATGATAAAGGAATGTGATATTTTTGTAAGTCTGTTGCAAGAAGATAAATCTAGTTGTACACATTGACCACGGGTGACGAGAGGCTATTGATAACAAATCTGGACTCTTCACATGTTCCATCTGTACCATTTGCTTCAGTTCACGTTCTTTAGCACTTTTGCCCCAAACTCTAATTCTTGACAAGGCTCACAGTGAATGTGGCAGGGTTGCTCATTTCATAGGTCCAGACTCTTTAAAAACAAAACTCTCAACTACACTGTGTTTATTATTCATCTCCAGTTATACTTGCATGATTAAAATATCAAGCAAAGAAAACATTTTAGTAATGTCAGTGCTGACCTTTGAACTTGTGCTTTGCTCCATCAGTGTTGTTTGATTTACAAGGAAGTGACAGTTTGTTTCTGTCTTAAGCTTATAATTTTAACCCAAGTCCAGGAATGACCTCAAGACACAGGCCAACTTCTTGTGATCAGTGGTGGGTCAGGGACTCAGAGAAACAGCTTCATTTCCAAACAGTAACTTTGGCAGTAACAGGCAGCTTTGATGGGCCTAATCTTACAGGCTGGAAGTTCGGAGACTGCCACGTTGATTATAGTCTGGAATAAATCCATCAGTCACCTGAGCACCAAGATAGTACACCACCTAGATGGGTGTGAACCTAAGGAATGAATCTGCTCTCTTCATGTCTTAACAATTCTACTCCCTACACTCTGTCATTTTCAGTCTTGCCCTGGTTGTCATTTCCAGCTCTGAGCCAACCAGATGCTGATCAAGTGACGTGGACCCTTGTTAAGGTA
Organism: Antilocapra americana; assembly: GCA_007570785.1. NCBI lineage: Eukaryota > Metazoa > Chordata > Mammalia > Artiodactyla > Antilocapridae > Antilocapra > Antilocapra americana. Next base: position 17,815,341 of record ML661897.1, read on the forward strand.
TGTGTGTTGTATGTTTGTTAGTCACTCAGTCATGTCCGACTCTTTGTGACCCCATGAACTGTAGCCTGGCAGGTTCCTCTATCCATGGAATTCTCCAGGCAAGAATACTGGAATGGATTGCCATTCCTTTCTCCAGAGGATCTTCCCAACCCAGGGATTGAACCTTGGTCTCCTGAATCACAGGCAGATTCTTTACCATTTGAGCTACAGGAAAGACTTTTTAAGGTGATTAAGGGACAAATGCTAGAAAAACCTGGCTGGGGAAGCCCATCTTATTGTTTTGTGATTCTTCACTTTGATCCCAGACAGGAAGATTGAAGCCTCATTAGCAGCTAGCACCCCTTGTTCACTAAGGACTGAGGCTTTGACAGTTAACGCCCCAAGAACAGAGTCTCTTGGCCAGTGGTGCTCAGCATTAACCATTTTACCAGAAAGCACCCCTGTGCCCATCCCCCACAGCAATCCTTACCAAGACCCCTCTATTCTACCTCTACTGTCTGTCCCCATACACCGTCTGCCTCCTACACTGGGAACCTCCTCTCCCTCTCACCCTATAGCCAGCCAACCCCATGTAGCAGGCAGCCAGAAGGATCCTTCGGAAACATAATTCAGACAGAACCAGCCTTCCAATTAGAATCTTTGAATGACTTTTGTACCTAAAACAAAATTTTCAACACGACTTCTAAAGCACCTGATATTCTGAGTCCTCCCCAGCTTCCTAGCTCAGCCATGGGCCTCTCTGCCTTGACTACATGCCAGGTCTACAATGCTGACCTGTATTCAGCTGTTGGACCATGGCAGAGCCCAGCTCTCCAGGATGCCTGGATTTGCATACACTGTGCTCTCTGCTAGGAAGGCTCTTCCTACTATTTCTATGCTTGGATGACACCTACCCATCAATCAAGTTCCAGCTGAGAGTCCCTTTTCAAGAGCAGTATTTTTTTAAACACTCCCTGCTCTCTCAAACAGATTTTTCTCAACTCCAGTAGTTCTTTATCTCTTTCATAATACTTCTCACAGCTAATCACTTATACTTTTGAATCATTATTAGATTAATATCTGTCTCTCCCTATGGGTCCCCTGGAGAAGGAAATAGCACCCGACTCCAGTATTCTTGCTTCGAAAATCCCATGGACAAAGGAGCCTGGTGGGCTACAGTCCATGGGGTTATAAAGAGTCAGACACAACTGAGCAACTGAGCACAGCCTCTATGGGTAGATGCTTCTCAATATCTATCATCCTCTAATTAAAAAAAAAAGAACCCCAACTTTTATCTGGGCGCTTTGTTACTGTTGCTGTCTAGTCACTAAGTTGTGTTTGACTCTTGTGATCTCATGGACTGTCGCCCACCAGGCTCCTCTGTCTACATTGTTACCCACCTAAATAGCCTACATTTCCCACTCTCCGATGTCACTAGATGTGGGCAGGTAACTAAGTTCTGGCCAGTGACATACCCTTCTCCTTCTGTCTTCCTTTTTGCTGATAAAAATGCAGATGCAATGGCTGAAGCTTGGGTAGCAACCTTGGACCATGACCAGGCTTAGCAAGTTGCAACAGAAAGAAAGGAACCTGGGTCCCTGAGAATACCAAAATGACTTCTATACCAGCCTGGACTTGTTAAATTTCAATCGCCTTCAATTTGATAGAAATAAACTTCCATCTTGTTTAAGCTATTTTTCTTTGACTGATCTGTATTGAATGAATATTTACAGAAAAATGAACGCAGCTTATTTTAAAGAAGAGAAGAGTGAGTCCATCTCTTATCTTCTCAGGGGAAAGGAGGGGGTATACAGGTAAGGTATAAGTCTTCAGTTTTGTGTCTTCCATGTGGCATGAATTTTGAATCTGTTTATCATCTTTTCATAGTTTCACATGTCTTTGGCAATGGTTTTCCTTCTTTGATTTTCTCTTCAATCTTTTCAAAGATTGAAGGCAGGAGGAGAAGGGGATGACAGAGAGTGAGATAGTTGGATGGCATCACCAACTCAATGGACATGAATTTGAGTAAACTCTGTGAGTTGGTGATGGACAGGGAGGCCTGACGTGCTGCAGTCCATGGGGTCTCAAAGAGTCAGACACGACTGAGCGACTGAACTGAACTGAACCCTGCTTGCAAATTAGGTCACAAAATTTAAAGAGCTGGCTTTTAAGATTCTCATATCTATGTTATATGTGAGTATGCTTCAAATATAGCTCCACCCCATGAAGAAGTGAATTTGCAAACAGAACACCTCATGTGTGACGTGCCCTGTAGATCAAGCATCTCGATAAGATCCTCACAACCCAGTGAGGAGACTAGAGTCCACAAGCTCATGTCGGCTCAAAAACAAATGCTTCAGGTAAATCTGAAGTCGGTATAACAGAGTGCCACACACAGGCTTCTTAAATTAATTCCTGAAACCGGTAAAAAAAAAAAGTAATGTTCTAGATGTTTACATACATCACTGGTTAGCAAACTGTGACCTGTATGACCTGTGGACCAAATTCAGGCAGCTCCCTATATGTGTAAAGAAATTTTTTTGGAACACAGTCACACCCACTCACTCATGTATTATCTATGGCTTCTTTCAGACTTTAATACAAAGAACTGCAACAGAGACCACATGGCCCACAAAGCCAAAAATATTGCTACCTGGCCTGTCACAGGAAAACTTTGCTGATCTCTAGTTTATGTGATAGGGACACATCTTTCTCAGCCACTTTTAATTGTTCTAATTGTGAAAAACTAGAATGTTCTCTAGGAAGTCCACCTCATTTTCCCAAATGAGCTTCTGAGGTCCTACCAGTCTGTCTTTGGCACTTTTGGATTTTCGAGCTCTGCTCTGTGGGGGCCTCTGCTTTTGCTGTATGTGGTGCCTCTCTAGCACCTCTGTGCAAAGACGTAGGCAAGTTGGTTTCAGCATTTCTGACGCTGGGTGCTCACCATCCACACTCCACAGTGAGGGGCTTCTCCCCATGTCTCCTTAGGACCATGTCACTCCTTCTCACCGGCTCCGCATGAAGGTAGAAATTCTTTGCTGAGGCATGGTGGCTCAGACGGTAAAGAATCTGCCTGAAATGCAGGAGTACTGAGTTCGAGTCCTGGATTGGGAAGATCCCCTGGAGAAGGAAATGGCAACCCACTCCAGGATTCCTGCCTGGAGAATCCCAAGGACAGAGTAGCCTTGTGGGCTACAGTCCATGGGGTCGCAGATTCGGACACGACTGAGGGACTGACACTTTCACTTTCAAGTTGCGTGAAGCCCCTGGGGGTGCCCTCAGGGACAGAGTCCCTCTCCAGCCACAAGGCTCCTCCTTCCCTGTAGAGACCCCAAGTGTCAGCACCCAGACCAGGGGAGGTTCCTGTGGACCCTCTTCTTTCCCACGGTCTTCCGTCTCCTCATTCTCAATACCCACTTCCCAATGAACTCCTTCCTGTTCGCTCTTCAGGGAAGTGGGGTGAATTCTGGCCCCAGTGCCTGAGGCTGGGGTGTGGGGTGGGGAGAGTTCCAACGCAGCCGGCAACTATTCACCTCCTAAAGTGTCTGAATCAGACACACCTCATCACCATGAAGTCTAATTTCCTTCTAAGTGTGTCCATCCCGCACACCAATACAAATTAGTGTTAATAAGATATTTGTATTTCTTTCTTCAGGGCATCTTTGAAATAGCACCTTCATATCCTAAGGAAATATTTTCTCCTTCCTGTCCTGAGATACACCCCTAAGTGTCCCCACAGTAACTGGAAACCAGAGGAAGCTTTATGTCTCCCAGGTCCCTGTGGTAGGTCCTGCCACAGGGACCTACCCTCTTCTTTAAGGTAGCTTGAGTTTGTCCTTCTGCAGAAACTACTCTTTGTCTTTTGTTGGATGAAGAGGCTGCTGTATGAAGTGAAAGGGTAGCATTGGTACCCCTGAAAGTTTCCATTTGGCGCATTTCTTTTGAGCCTTCATTTCTGGGAAAGGTTTGCAGTGAGCCTTCCCAGGTTTCAGGGGAGAACAGCCTTATTATACCTCCCTCTTCTGAAGTCCACTCTTCACAGGTTTTTTTCCCAGTCATTAGCCAGTCTCCTTGACTTCAACAGATGCCCCTGGCAGAAATGCAGAAGCCAAGTTTATAGACCAATTGGCATTTAAAGACTCTGGGATTACTACTGAGCATGAAGGAAAATAACAACAACAGCAATAAAGCAGATGACATTTGTTAATTGCTTACCATGTCCAGCTTTATGTATATTCCATCACTTGGCCTGCAAAACAACTTCATGGTGTAGGAGCTAGTATCATCTCTACTTTACAGAAGTATTGAGATTAAACAGTCTTCCAAGACTGACTCAAATGTGAGCAATCTGACTGTAGATTTCATGTGTAACCCCTTACACTGCTCTTGCCTTCAGAGTCCCCTAACCACCTCCTGCTGCCAGCAAATAGTTGAGCATCTTTCCCAAATAGTTCTTAAGTAGCACACTTCAAAAGCCTTTGACCTGGAAGTTCTATCCCTTGGAACTTTTCCAAATCAAATAATGAAATATAAGGGCAAATATATCTGTATAGCAATGTTTGTAAACATTTTATTAGTGTGAAATATTAGAAACAACCTGGATATCCAACAATAGAGACTTAATTTAATAAATTGTGGAATATTTATGATAGTTTACAGCAAAACCATTAACAATTTTAAAGTAAAAAATAGTTATGGAAAAGGGATAATATTTACATCATGAAGTGAAAGCATCAGATTATAAAACAATATTCCATAATCATAGGAGAATGTGCATGTGAATATTTTTAAAATCCATGGAATATCTCCAAAAATTGTTAATAGTAGTTATCCCTGTGTGATGGTATTTTAGTACTATTTTTTAAAATAAAGTTCTGTGTTTTCCAAGTTTTCTGAATTATCATTGGAAAAAAAATCTACAAATTTTTAAAATCTTTGTTTACATAAAGATCCATTCACAAATTTCTCACACCAAAAGAGATTTGCTTTATCACTCACTTTACTCCCTTTGAGTTACTGAATTGAGTGGAAGACAAGACTCTGGATTCCATGTAGGCAATTGTCTTTTTTTCTCAGCTCTGAAAAAAAAAAATAGGTTTCTTACTGGTTAAAATAACTTTATAGTTGGGACTGAAGAATATATCGGGGCCTCCCAGAAGGTGCTAGTGGTAAAGAACCTGCCTGCCAATGCAGGAGACCCAGGAAACACGGGTTAGATCCCTGGGTAGGGAGGATCCCCTGAAGAAGGGCATGGCAACCCACTCCAGTATTCTTGCCTAGAGAGTCCCATGGACAGAGGAGCCTGGCAGGCTACAGTCCACAGAGTTTCAAAGAGTTGGGCTTGACTAAAGAGACTTAGCACGAATGCACTGAAGAATAAAATCAAATAGCCTTCAACACCAAAGACATATGATGTACCCATCTATTCTGGTCTAGCTGAACCAGAATCAGACTAGTTTAACTCATTTATATAAAATGTAACATACACAAAAGAGAAAATTTTCAGAAGAAATAAGCATTCAACTGTTTGCTGTGCTTCTGTTTCTTTAATGAGTATTTCATAAATAGATATTAATGTCACCAAACTAGATTTCGTTAGGAAAAGCTATAACAATTATTTGGGAAGGTGTCCTTCAAGATGATTGAGCTCAAACTACAGCTGGCAGAAAAGTGAAGAGGAGATGGAGGGAATCAGGTGGGTAAGGAGGAGGGGGAAGGAGGAAGAAGAGAGAGAAGAAGGCGGAGGAGAGGATGAGAAGAAATATGGACCCAGACTGGATGAGACATAATCTCCATTTCTTTCAAGAGAGCTGTATTGAGGCGATGTTCCATGTTGAGTATGAGCTTTTCCCAATAGCCTGTACTCTAGCCCCAACAGCATGGACATTACCTGGGAAATGACTGCAATAGAGAAATCTCAGCACCACCCCACCCCACCCCAACCTGGATCAAAATCTGCACAAAATCCCCAGGTTATCCACATGCAAATTAAAGTTCGAGAGGCACTCACCTGCATCTTGTCCAAAGCCCATGGCTGTTCTGGGATTACTTAGCAAACATTGACTATCTCCCATCTCTCTTTAGTGACCCCTAGTGGTAAGCCCCAAAGATCTACATAACAGGATGACTGAATTTTTAATATCCACTGAGAACCAACAGCTGTCCAACCCTCCACCAACTGATCTATCTCAAATACTTGGAAGATTAGAATTCTAGCTGGCCATCCTGATTTAGAAGATCTGATGTAGTCCAATACAAACTGGGAGGGTAATATTTTTCTGCACATCAGTGCTGTTGGATTTCAAAAACAACATTTTTGAATGAGATTATTCTCTGTGAATGTTTGAAAAACATGACAACTCACTTTTGGTCTCTTGACTGGAGACACATTCAGAAAATCCATTTTTCACTCTATGTTACATCTTTTTAAAATATAATTGTATTTATTTAGTTTTGGCTCTGCGAGGTCTTCATTGCTGCACAGGCTTTCCTCCAGTTGTGGCAAACGGAGGAGGGGGACTACTTTCTATTGCGGTGCACAGCCTTCTCATTGCAGTGGCTTCTCCTGTTACCGAGCACAGGCTGTAGGGGCTTCAGTAGCTGTGGCTCCTGGGCCCTAGAGCATGGACTCAATAGTTGTGGCACGTGGGTCCAGTTGCTCTGAGGCATGTGGGATCCTCCTGGATTAGGGATCAAACCTTTGTCTCCTGCGTTGGCAGGCAGATTCTTTACCACTGAGCCACCAGGAAATCCCTGACAATTACACCTTATATATATGACCATTTGAACTAGCCCTCAGTGAAATCTTGGTTCAAAAAACAAGTGTCCCTTTTCAGGCAGATCAATGTTCAATTAGTAACTCAAACTTATATAGTGGTTTGAGTTTTAAAAAAGAAACATTGAGGGTTTTGTAGAGGTGAAAGAACTACCCTAGACATCATCTAGAATTTTCCCAAAGTGTATTTCATCTGCAGAATATTAATAGAAATTATGGGGAAAAAAAGGATTCCAGAATGAAATTAGTGTGGGAAACACTGGATTGAGCAAAGGTGGAAAGAGTTCTTTACTGTAGGAGTTTTTATTAAATTAAAATGCCTTGTAGATATCTACAGCAAATTTCTAGTAGAACACATGTACTTTTTCTTTTAATCTTGGGGAAATCTACTCTGTGGGGCCTCAGAGTTGTTAAGAATTTCATCCTTAGTCACCATACTTACAGAAGTGCCCATGCTTCCTGATTCTTAATTGATTTTAAATGGATCTCCCATTATTATCAATTCTGATCTTATCCATCAATCCATCTACCATTTTGTGCTCTATAAAGAAATGCAAACCTGTGAAGGAGAAAAAAAAGCAAGAATAAAAGAAAAAGAAAAAAAAAACAGAGGGGAGGAAAAACAGGAGACAGTGAAATGAAAACTTTGTATCAAATTGAAAGTAGGAACTTAGAAGTAAATCAACCAGATGGGGACCAGCATTTCTTAGATGCTTTCCTTCTCAAGGAAGGAGTCACTGTGACTTGGTCATAACGAGGGTTCACATCAGACCACTACGGTTCAAGTGGTCCAAATTCCTCCCCCAGACTGATGAACACAAAACATCCATTTTCTCTATTTACAAGGAGGCTATCGACCCAGCCATACATGTCACTGCGTGGTTCTTCAGTACTTTTGGCCTGTCTTTAGTGGTGGGGTCTGCATTCTTCAGAGGAAGTCTGTCTACCATAAGTACTCTCCGAGAGAATCTTAGAGATTAAAAGTGTCATGTCATTGGCGTTTTATGCCTTTTATTTGAATTCATTACCACAAGATGATTTCAGACTTGCCCACTGTATGCTGGCCTGTTTCATTGTCAGCTGCATGTCCCTGAATTCCCTTCCTTATACGGTTCCAAGTTAGAGTTGATTGAAAATGACACTTAATAAGACTTTGGGAGGATAGAAGCGAAAGGTCTTGAAGGTCATTGTAGGGTGTGGGGGGGAGAAGTGCCTCCCCACTATGTGTTCATCTGTCCTTCCCAACGGCCAGCCCTTCTGCTCAGTGGAACACTGGGCCCGCCACTACTGTGGCGACACAGAGGTGGTAGCCTTGACGAGCCAATGACCCTCCCTCTGTCTCGCGCCCAGTGCTAGAGCTGGGTGAGTGTCCCTTCAAGATCTCCTGTGAACTCTGACTCATACACCAAAACCAGGGCTTTCCCCCAAATCTTCCTCTCCCGTTTTCAGATCCTCCCTTCCCCCATCTCTGCCCACAATCTATACGAAATTCTTCATTTCGTAATATTGATCATGTTTCAGCTTCTCTGAGCCCTGACTGATACACTTCTGAACTCTGGTTCTTTTGTTCTTCTGCTAGATTTCAATGTTTCCTATTGGGATGTCCTAGTGTAGGATTCTGGTCGCACCTTATTCTGTTTTTCTTTCATGGACCAGATGGTGTTTCTGCTCCTCCTTCACTTTTGCATTGGACATCCTATTCTGGAAGTGACATCTTTGGAAACTGCTTTCTACCACAAGATTTACTCTGTTTATCACCTTCATACAGTGTTTGACAAAGGTCTCTAGCCAAAAAGAAAGCTGGTAATTGAATGTTATATTCATGTGACTAAAGAATTGAAAGGCATTTTAAAGGTTTTGCTTTCTGTGACTGAAAACTTAAAGTCTGTACTAGACAGAAATAGAGATGTAAAATGTGGTTCAAAGAGCAGTGATCTTTCTAGCTAGGAAGATGAGAATAATTAATTATAGGTTGCAGTTTAGCTTGCTTCAGGTGCTAATTTTTAGCTCTTAATAATATGTGATGTTATCAACACTTCTTTCAGTCTTGGTGCAATAATAGGATGCTAGTTTCTAAACATCCTTTTGGGGATGATAATGTGGTCATAAAATCCTTGGGAATAACTGAGTGCGCTGAGTTCATCACAGTTAATGCCCTGTAACACAATGTTTTTAAAAGCAGAGGGGGTTACAGGATGTTCTGTCAGTGCCCTACTTCTGGGCAGGTCTTGTTGATTTCCTATTGACTAAACTATTTATAGCTCTGCAGGGATAAGGTTAACTTGTAGAAAACTGATCACAATGAGAAATGATTCTAGTTTGAAAATAAAACAAATTATTCCTGCTCCTTACAGCACAATTTTATCCAACAGAGATGGATTTGGTTTCCATCTGATGGAAAAGATAGCCCCAAACACCCCCAGATGTTGCAGCTTATTACTTTGTAGAATATTAAACAGTTTGCATCTGCTAGCAAGTTATTTCAGCATCCCTTTGACTGTCTGACTATATAAATTTGTTCTTTACAATCTCCATTGAACCAGTCTTAACATTTTACTGGTCCCCTCATCAATTAATGAGTTATACAGTTTTTCTTGCATACATAATTTATATTTATATGAGTCATGTTTTAAGCTTTTTTGAAAAGTATGTTATATCAACAGCCAAAGAGATGGTCATTTACTCATTTATCTTTCCTTTATGGCATGTATATCATATTACTATAAACCAAGTTTGAAGTTCCAACTCATTTAAAAATAATTTCAAAGGGCAGCTACTTAGTTTCAGCCTCTCTTTTGCATTCATTCTAAAACATGGAAATGTCTTACTACCTAGTCTGTCTCAATATCCCAAGCATTAAAACAAATACCTGGAGAGATAAGACACCCACCTGAGGCAGACTGTGCCATCAGTTTTGGCTCAGCTCTCACCACACTGATGAGAACATGTAGAAACTCCAGGAGTTTGAATTTTTTATATCTCTTGGCCCTTCCTTTAGGATAAAATGGTAAGAAGAGGACCCCTGTCTCCCACACTGCAGGGCGCATTCTTTACCAGCTGAGCCACAAGGGAAGCCCAAGAATATTGGAGTGGGTAGCTTATCCCTTCTTCATCAGATCTTCTCCACCCAGAAATCAAACCAGGGTCTCCTGCATTGCAAGCAGATTCTTTACCAACTGAGCTATGCGGGACGCCAAAGTAGATGGAAGCCTTAAAGAGTATTACAGTATTTATTTTATCAAAACCAATAAATTAAATAAATAAAAACCAATAAATAAATTAAATAAAAAAAATCAAGCCCACAGGCAACCAATGAAACTGAAACCATGGGGATTCACTCACCAGTTCTTCTTGTCCTTAACCCCTGTGATGGTTGATATCACCCAGTTCTTTACCAGACTCACCTGTGGTTGGGTACCCTTCCCTCCTCCCTGGAGGCTGAGGAGCTTGTCCCATCATGCCCTCCATGCTCCCCCTCCCTCCTCCTCCTGCCACCTCCTGTCCTTCTTTTGGATCTTTGAGGCAGGTGACATGCTTTTTCTCTACTATCTAGAAAAATTCTGTGTGTGCCTGTGTACACACACATATCCATCATACCCTCCATGATTTCCGGTTCATCTTTCGGTTCAGACAGCATTTCTCAAGGAAGCTTTTGTAGCCACTCCAGACCAGAACACACTGTCCTGTTTTACACTCTCACAGACTCTGTGCTTTTCCTTCCAAGCTCTTGTATGTGATTATGTCTGTCTCTCTCATTGTCAATAAAATCCGGGATCATTGTATCACCAGCCCTGGCAAAATGCCTGGTACATAGAAGGTGTTCTTGAATGAATTAATAAGAGCTCAATGCTTATTTGTTACATGGATGAATAGATGGCTGTTTGGTCTGTTATAGTCCCTAAAAGCAAAAGAAGCTGTTAAAATAGTGTGACTCTGACTTACTGTTAATGTCTGAATAAAAGAGGCCATTCAGATTTTGGACTGAGTTTGACAACATACTGTGTTGAGTTGTGGGGAGTCATTCCTCTACATTTCCAGAGGGAACTGGTAAAGCTCTTTGGAGGACAATTTGGCAACAGCTTTAAAGATTATAAAATTCACATACCTTTTGACCTCATAATTCAACTCTCAGCTATATATTCTCTCTATATGTCTGCATGTTCATGAAACATCTATGTTCAGTGTTACTTACTATACCATCTTACATAATAAAGAACTACTGAAATGATGTACATGCACCATGATAAGAAACTAATTAATAATGCAGTGAATATTGCAAGCCATGGAATACACTTCAGCCATTAAAAAGATTGAGGTGGGTTTGTATATATTGATAAGGAATGATCTCAAAGATCATCATATTATTAAGTGAAAAAAATTCTACTATGTCTGTGTATATTCATTTATGCATAGGTTGTTTCTGACAGTACTGGTTGCTTTGGGAGGGGGAGATGTGTGTCTGAGGGCACGAGTAGGAAGGGGACTTATGCTTCACTAAATATACATTTTTTAAACTTTTAACTTTGTGCTATTATCATGCATTAGCTATTCCAGAAATAAAGAAATATAATTCTAAAAGGTGTTTAAAAAGTTAGTGGAGTTTCTTGTGTAGTAAATGAAAACAAATTAATAGGAGTTAAATCTGGACTAAGTTTTGTTGATATTTCTTTGATTCTTTAAGCATAAATTTTCACACATGTATGATCAATGTATTGCTCACTTTAATCATTTCTTCTCTCCTGGTTCCCCCAAATCTATCAGTCTTTCAAATGTCCCCAAAGCCTTATCTAATTTGGAAACAGGGGACCTCTTATTTGGGAGGCCCCAAAACAGGACCTCATCTGGATGAATGTTGAGGCTCTTGACATAAAATCTCACCACCCTCGTGAAACCCGCCCAGCACATCTCAGCCTACTGTATTGACTTTGGCAATACTTGTTGGCCTTGTCATGCCAATAACATTATTGAGACTAAATTGAACAAGCATGTGGCTATGTCCTCCAAATGTTTTCTGATACAGTTAAATGGAAAACTGTAGATTACATTTATTTATTTTGTGATAAACCCTTTGTTTATGTTGCGGGTGATCCAGAAAAAGTGGTCTCTTGCAACACGCCATGACCTAAACAACGACAAGTTGAATTACTATTTCATTTACTGTAGGAGACATTCCACCATGTGTTTCACAGAAATGATTTTTGACACAACGTAAGAAATGATAAATTACACTGAACAAAAACAAAAGAGAAACTTGGAGTTTTACAGCAGATGATTGTAAAGAAAACATTTATTTGCATGTCTGTCTCCCACATTTTCAAAAAACAATGTACTTGAAACAAAAAAAGACCCATGAATAGTAAAAACACTTCATTTTCCTCTTATAATTGGAAACATTTGGAGAAAGCACTTTGTCTTCTCAAACTGCATATTTATGGCATAATTTTACATGGGGAATGTTACTATACCTTTTCCTCTCATTTCATTGTTATTTCAGTTTTAACAAATGACTAATATCATATTATTGAAACAAATGAAGCAAGTACAATAGCATTTCTAGATATGCACACACCAGTGCATTCCAAGGTGTCCTATTGAAGTGGTCACTTAGTCTACAAGTTCATATAAAAGAAGAAAGCAGGGCTGGAAATGCTTTCCGCATCTCAACCACTAATAGTAGCCAAAATGTGGCCCAATTGCACAAGGATGACATGAACTTCTGGTCACTGAAGCTCACACAAAATCATCATAAAATGCGAGATCAGTATGAAAATACTCATAGGACTTCAGGACATCAAAGAATAACTCTCTCTAATTGGTTTTAAACAGGCTTATGATGTCTACATCCTCCCTTTCTTTTGAATTATTTTTCAATTATTTAAAACTGCTTTGAAAGAAACTCCATGCATGTCACCTAGCAATGAGACAGATACTTTTATTGTTAAAAAGCAGCACTGATTTCTGTTTTTCAGAAATAATGACTTTAGAATTATATTAATTTTGTAGAAGCTAAAACCATTATTTTTAACAGTTTCCAGGATTAAATCTATTTATATTGACTAACTTCAAGCTGCAGATGAATTAATTCAATAATCCAGAGACATAATTTCCAGCTCAATTATCCCAGTAGGCTCACTGAGAAGCAGTGTTGTTTTTTTTGTTTTGTTTCAAATCAGTTGCTCCAGGATAGTTATAATGAGGGTTTATATGGTTCTAATGGGTGACTAATTATTTCTGTTTTTAAATTTTTAAAAACTACCTTTGCCATATTTTAGGACATCATACATTGAGAACTCAGCTAAGCAGTTATTCCTATTCTGTATTTGGCCCAAAGTTATTTCTTGAGCAAAATTCTGACTCTGTGTGTGTAGGTCTCACCCTTGTTTGCATATGAAGTGGTATCCCTGATTTGACTCTTTGTTTTCATATGTTATACTAACTTCATCAACTGGTTCACTATTTTTTAAAGTATACAGACTATCTCTTCCCAAAGTAAAAAGTTTCAACACCAAGAACTAGAAAACTCCACCATATTTAGTATTTATTATTCATATACAATTGCTATTATGCTATTGTTTACTTAAGAATCTGTAGATAGACTGTCTCAAGTGTGGACTCAGAGTTCAGTGTCAGCTGAGACTCAGGCACTCTGGCTCTTTTCTCAAGACTGTCCTCAATCAGTTGGCTTTTCAGTGTCACACTTTTGGCCTCGTGGTGGCTGCCACTGCACCAGACATCACATCTATGTTCAAAACAGGAACGAGGGGGAAGAGGCTTTTAGAGAAAGAGACAGGCAAGAGAAGTGAAGTTTGGAATAGGCATTGCATTAGCCAAACAGTGAGTGACTACCTCAATGAGAAAGCCGATTGCCAGAATGTCCTGGCCTCATCTGAGGACTGCCTCCGGGCGTTTGTTCCTAATATCCCATATAGTTTCTAAGAAAGCCAAGCAGAATTTCTCCAATCCTCTGGAAATTCTGAGATCTATCCTTGAAACTTCCTGCATCACTGGAAGCATTTTACCATTTGTAGAATCACTGTCACTTAGTTGAACATTAGCGCTGCAATTTAAACATTTATGGAATCGCTTACACAGCAGGACCCAAGCCCATGAAACCCATGATTGGGCTTTGCTGTAAAAATGTTCTTAAAAACAGTTTACATGCATTGCTCCTTACTCTCAAAAGTAACCCCTAAAATTTTTTATTTGTTGTTTTTAGATTTCCATGCTGGGATTGATTCACTTGCTCTAGGGAAATTGGGATGCTGTCTTCCTCCGGTAACAGACATAATGTAAAGTATGCTCCCTTCCACTTAAGTTTGGGTACCAGGAAGCACTGATCCAACTTTGATGCATGGCTGTCATGGGGCATGGTCCCAGAGACACCTATTTGTCATCTTGTTCTCTCTAATCTGGTTTCCATTTTGTTACTGCTTTGTTGACTGTGTTCTGTTGTAACCCACCTCAAATTTTCTGTGGAAAAGAGGCAATCAGTAAATATGGAAGAGAAAAGTAATGTGTTTCTATTTCAGCACATTTAATCAAAGCCAAGCCAAAGGCTAACATCATTTCAATGGTGCATCAAAGAGGCCATTGTGGAGAATGGTTTATCTGAAACACAGTATATTTTTTCTTACCACACAGGACATTCCCAGGTTAAATGGATCCTAAACAACCAGAGATTGAGTTCTGAAGTTCCTATTTTTTGTATTTGCTATACTGTTTATATCTGTTTTTACTTTTATGTATGTCGTTTCCCCAATTTTTCTCTTCACAATCTTAGTGCTTGAAAATCACCTAAACATCAATACATTCACCTTCACTTTTACAAAGTCTGTGTCTGTGGCAGTCCTGGCTAGCTGCCCATCAAATGTGCATCCTCCTCTTCCATATAAGCAGAATCTTGACTTTGTTGGGGGTACCAAAGTGCCCATCTAAAAAATGTATATTTCCAATCTCCTTTTCAGCTTAGAATGAGCAAGTGACCTAACTCTGACCAATGAGATTAGCTGGAGTTTGTTAAAAGGGGTCCCTTAGGAAAGCCTCTTAAATGAGGACAGAGTCAGATGATTTGAAAAGAAGATCTTGAGACAGAACTTGGGGGCAAGAGATTTTCTCTGGAAGTGATCACAGGAAACAGAAATGGAGGGGAGTGTGAGACAAGGAAGGGTGAAAAGGATAAGAGGGGTCGTAACAAGCCTGTTACAGTGTACTGAGAACCCTCTAAGGAGCTGTGTAGAACCTGCCACATGGTGGTCTCACTGGAGAACAAACAGCTTGGGCCTTCTGTTCCCTGTTGGTTGGAATCATCCTGGGGCTGTTAATGCCTGTATGCTGACTCGTTGTTCTTGGGTATAGTTGACAGTCTTCTGTGACTCCAGCAAAGTAAAGAGATGCTACTGTGTGATGCTCTTAATTGTGCCTAGAACTGTGTGTGAGGCTGGCTGAAATGAAGAGCCTGAGGCAACGTGGCTGGAGCATCCTAGCATCTACCAGAGCCAGCTCATGCCCATGTTCACTCCACTTTTCCTCCTTCCTTCTGCTCAGAGTGAAAACAAGTCAGCTGGAACTCTGGTAGCCATGCGCGTGAAGGAGGACCACATCCCAAGAAGGCCTGAATGGAGAGCTAGAAGTCATATGCTTTTAGCACCATGTCACCATGGAGCTAATAAAGCCTTGGATCATATAACTTCCTAGCCTGTTACATGAGAGAATAACCCCTCACATTATTTAAGCCTCAGTCATTAGGTTTTTCTTTAGAGTTGAACTCAGTCCTAACTGATTCATATCCCTAACACAAGCTGCACTCACCAAAACCTGCTATGAAGTGAAGTGAAAGTTGCTCAATTGTGTCTGACACTTTGAAACCCCATGGCCTGTAGCCCACCAGGCTCCTCTGTCCATGGAATTCTCCAGAATATTGGAAGTGGGTAGCCATTCCCTTCTCCTGGGGATCCTCCCAAGCCAGCTTTGAAGCCAGGTCTCCCACATTGCAGGTGGATTCTTTACCATCTGAGTCTCCACGGGAGCAGAATCAACTATGTGGGTATTGTTAATAAGCCATTGTTTCATGGTGACCATGAAATATTCCCAACAAAGTTTCCCAGCCATGACCAGGGCCCGGAAAGTCCTGCTGCCATGGTCTCCAGAAGTCTGTACCACGTGCCTCTACCAGGTTGCTCTGTCCATGGAACTCCTGGCAAGAATACTGAAGTGGGTAGACAGTCCCTTCTCCAGGGGATCTTCCCAACCCAGGAATCGAACCCAGCAGGTCTCCTGCATTGTAGGCAGATTCTTTACCATCTGAGCCACCAGGGAAGCTTTTTAAAGTTTATACCTGAATTTTTTCATAAGTGTAAAGAGTTGTGAAAGAATGTAATTTCTGGCATAAAAAAATGTCAATATTTGTGATGGTAGCGATGACTCACCACCAAGACCCTCCTCTGAGGAAAGACTTGTTGCCTCTCAGCTGCCTGCTGCTGGAATGCTGCCAGCCCCTGGCTGTAGCCCTCTCAGATCTGCCTCAGTTGCAGACCTACCTCGCCCTAGGTCATGTCTTTTCTCAGGCAGCCCACATCCCACAGGACAGGGGCGGGTGACTCTGACAGCCCCTTCTACTGGCAGAGCTCCCATAGGGTTGCCAAATCCTCCATGGGCTGATCAGTCTGCCACTCCTCCTTCTCCCCTCTTCTTTCTACAAGAGTCCTTCCAGAGGCACCCCCAGTGAACACTCTGCACCCAAGGCCTCATGTCAAAATCCCCTTCCCAGAGACCCAACCTATAATGGCATTTCAAAGTAAAATGATTTCCGTATTCCTCTGTGGCAAAGATGTAAATCTAAATTTATTTTAAACATTCCATGGTACCATAAAGTTTCAAGCAATTAAAAATGTATTCTGGATTGAGGTGTCATTTCATTGTTATTAAAACTGGTTAAAAGTATTATTCATACTGATTTTGATAATTTTTAAAAAGAAAAAGGTCATTTTAATGGAAATAAATCTCTCACTGTGATTAAAGGGGCTATTTTATGATCCCTAGAATGAAGGATGAACATCAGAGGATACCAGTCCTTGGTGGCTCAGTGGTCAGGAATCTGTCTGCCAATGCAGGAAATGTGGGTTCTGTCCCTGGGTCAGGAAGGTCCCCTGGAGAAGGAAATGGTAACACACTCAGGCATTCTTGCCTGGGAAATCCCAAGGATAAAGGAGCTTGGTGGGCTACAGTCCATGGGGTCGCAGAGCCAGACACAACTTAGTGGCTGAACAACAACAACAAACAACAATATTTGACTTATGACCTTGTTAGGACTCTGGAAATTTTTCCTATCTTGAAGCAGTTCACACAAGAATATTCAGGAAGAGTAAGGACATTTGTGAAGTGAGAAAAGGCCAATTTTATCAGTAAAAGTAAAGATGAGAAAGGAAACCATCATAACACCTCTTGATCAATTTTAGAAAGAGTACAAATGCAAGTTGGTTCTTTGAAAATGTCCAGGTCTCTATCCCAAGTCACAGAACCAGTATGCCCTTCAGAAAGGATGTGTACCCAATTTGAAACTTGCTGTCCCCTGCACAAAGTTCTACCGTTAGTTGTTCTTTGCCTCATTCCCGTTCTTGACACACGGATCATACCAGTCAATTGCAAACCACTTTCCAGGAGATATGACAACAGTCAATCTGTAGACAAGCCACCAACCGACAGCCTTACACAGAGTGATGAACTGAACCAATCAGAGGGCCTCTTTGGGGCGGATTTGAATTGGTGACATAAGGAAAGCCATGCTGTTAGAAGAGAGCAGGACATCAGGTCACCCAGAAAGAGAGGAGCCAGAGGGCAGAATCTCAGCCATTTGGGGCCCCAGCCGCATAGGAACCACATGGAGCAGAGAACCTGGGGAGAAGCCTCCTGCTTCTGGGGCTGTGAGTGCCTGGCTTCTCAGAGTTCCTAAATCTTTCCCTGTCCGTAGTCAAAATGGCTATTTTGGCTCTCTACTGCTGTGTAACAAATCACTCCAAAACATCATATAGCAAGTCATTTATTTTGCTTATAAATCTGCAATTTGGGCAGAGGCTGGCAGGAACCATTCATCTTTGCTCTATGACACCTGGGGGCCTCCCAGGGATGACTGGGGGTCCAGATCACAGAGTAGCACCCAAATTCAGGTCATCCATTCTGACTGAGCTACTCCTCCAATACCCCAGGTTGCTTATTGGAGGAAAGGTGGACATCACTGGTCTGAGCAAGTTGTTTGAGTCACATCACTCCCTGTTTTTCCCAGAGTCATGTTTATCTCACACTTTCTTTCCAAAGGTGAACATGGAGCTCTCCACAGTCTGAAGGATGTAGAATAAGAGCTGCAGTTACGGTCCACTTGTTTTGCAATTTGACCTGATTGTGCTGATTCAGGGCACAGATGGAGATCAAGTGCTATGGTGGCCCAAGGTAGAACCTGGCCAAAAGAGTTCCTGCTTCGTCTTGGAAGAATTACTAATGGAAATGCTTAGGGCCCCAGGAAAGAATAGAGAAAGATCACAGTGTTCTCTAAAGATGTCTCAAACATCCTTTCAACCAGAGGCCTCAGACTAGTGGTCTGCAGAGGAATATCTTGCCCACAGATATATTTATCTTGTTTCACACTGTGCTTCCAAAAAAACGTAATTGCAAACTTTTGAAACTTGGGAGACATTACATTTAAGATGGCTTTCCTGCTCCTCTTGAGGAGACTGAAAAGACATGGAAACATGGGCCCACTTGCTCACATGGCTTATGTCAGAGGGTGCCGAGTGGCCACAAGTCCTTGGCCCTCCTCACCTGGAGCTCCTGCCTGCCTCCCTCAGTCTTCTGATCTTGAGATCCTCCTGGCTCTTCTGCCATGTGAGTGATGGTTGGTGGCTGGAAAGGTGTGTGGTAACATTTTACTTTTGCATTTCACACAATGTCTTCCCAGCACCCACCCAGCAATTTTGAGAAGCTTTCTTTCAAGGAGTTAAGCTGGCACAACGACGGGGTCGATGCATAAACAGCAAGATGGGGGTTGGCCTGAGGGTCATAAAAAGTCACTGACTCCTCCGTGCCTTGAGGTTCGAGCTCTCCCTTTTAAAAGATGCCTGATGAATTGGAAGCCTGGTGGGTTAGTTATGACAAGTAGGTCCATGTGAGTGGTAGTTTAGCCTAAAGATTTTGTCCACAGGTTGGGTGTGAGGATTCCACAAGTATGAAAGAGGCCCACTTACCATGTGGTATTAGTTTCTCCCAGCCACATATTTTTATTAATACTGTTCAACTGCATTCCTCATGAGTGTTTTACTACCTATTAAATGCAAATTCCCAGGTCCTAATCTTTCACCCTATGATGGCATTGTTAACACAGCAGGCAGTTTAGATCAGACCTACCACCTGCTGCGGGGGCAGTGCTTTGTCAAGGACACCAGGGGCTGCAAATCTTGCCCACATTCTGAGCCCCAGCAAAGCTAGGTGGCCTCAGAATTGAAGCTTAAAGCAGATTGTTCTCACTGGCTTTGGCCTTGTTTTCCAGGACACAACAGCCTGAGGGTAAAAGTAGCATTACAGTATTACTCTGGCCCTCTTCCCACCAGAGGAACTCAGGACCCCAGTTTGCCAGGGGCTTCCTGGAAGGAATCCCTTACAAGTGACTTTCAGGTGCCATCTGACTGGTATTCGTCATCTTTCTTCTCTGATGCTCTACCTCTCCCTGGTGGGACCTGAAGCTAGGCCACTCAAGTTCCCCAGAGACTGTCTTGCCCATGCCATGACACCCTAGACATGCTGGTCACATGTGGCTGTAACAGGGACCCCGGGAAAAGGTCTGTCATCACCCCCTCCCTACAGTCACCACCCTCCTGCCCGCCCCCCCCCCACATATGCAGTGGTGCCTGGCTCTGAGCTTAGGGGGACCACAGCCTCCCCTTGCAGGGCTCAGCAATAGTCCCTGAGGCTGGGATGAGTTGAGTGGTTGACACGGTGATACATGCTCAGAGCAATCCTCCTTTCCACTGGCCCACTGTCCCTGAGCCACACCTGGGCCCTCAACACTTTCTTGTTGTGAGAGTTTCCTTAGGTGCCCCTAGTTCCTCAAAATGGTCTGGATCCTAGGTCTAATAGACCACACCAACTGTTTTCCTGGCCACTCCAGATAAAATAGTGTTCCCTGATCCTTCTCAGTCCCCTCTCAGTCCCTTTCCTCTGATAATGATTTTCTTCTCGCTGCTTCCTGCTGTTACTGAAACAAACTTGAGTCCACTCACCTAAACACAGTAAAACCAACCTGCTGACCCTGGCTTGTGGTGAAGGAAAGTGCAGGGTTTATTGTAAGGGGCCAGACAAGGAGTCGGGGACAGCTAGTGCTCAAAAAATGCAAACTCTCCAATGGGTTTCAGGGAGGCATTTTTAGTTTTTGATTTTTTAGAATTTTATTTATTTTTGGCTGCACAGGTCTTTGTTGCTGCTGGCTTTTCTCTAGTTGCAGTGAGCTGGGGCTGCTTTCTAGTTGTGGTGTGCAGGCTTCTAATGTGTGCTACTTTCTAGTTGTGGTGTGTGACATTGTGATGGCTTCTCTTGTTGTGGAACACAGGCTCTAGGTTCACAGGCTTCAGTAGCTGTGGTGCATAGACTTAGTTGCCCCACAGCATATGGAATCTTCCCAGTCCAGGGATCTAACCCATGTTCCCTGTACTGGCAGGCAGATTCTTTGCCAATGGACCAGCAAGGAAGTCCCTCAGAGAGGCGATTTTAAGGGCCAGGTGAGGGAGGGGAGTCACAGGGTTTGTGATCAGTTTGCAAAAAATTTTCTGATTGGTTGATGGTGAGGTAACAGGGCAGTGTGTCACATTATCAGTCATAATGTGGTTCTAATAAAGTCTAATAGGGATCTTCCCTGGTGGCTTAGATGGTGAAGCATCTATCTGCAATGCAGGAGACCTAGGTTTGATCCCCGGGTTGGGAAGATCCCCTGGAGAAGGAAATGGCAATCCACTCCAGTATTCTTGCCTGGAAAATCCCATGGATGGAGGAGTCTGGTAGGCTACAGTCCATGGGGTCGCAAAGAGTCAGACATGACTGAGCGACTTCACTTTCACTTTGATAGGGATCTAATTAGGATCTAATAGGTCTGGGGCTACATACTCATGGTTATCAGGTATTTAACATCTCTTTGGTGGGGAGTTTTAGCATCTGCAAAACAACTCAGGAAATGTGCATCAGATACTATCTAGGCACTTCAGAGAGGAATTAAAGCAGAGGATCTGGTGGGAGGGTCTGTCCCTATAGGGTCTTGCTTAGACCCTATGCTGTCATATCTTAATTTTTTGTTTATGATCTATCTCCTGTCAACTGGAATGTAAGCATCATGAGCAGAAGTCTTGATTTGCTGAATGCTATATTCCTAGTACCTAGAACAGTGCCTGGCATACAGTAGGTACATAATAAATATGCTGAGTGAAAAGTAGAGACAGATTTATTATCCAACTCATAAACATAATTTCTTTCCTTTATTAGCCACAGTTGATAAGACATGGAGAGCAGAAGATAGGATGGGACAGATTTATGTGGCTTTACCTGCTTTTTGCTGTCTGCATTGGCAATACAAATGGCCAACAAGGAGAGGTATGATATTAAGATTCTTTCCAAAATGGTACAGGTTTGATCCTTTTGAATGACGATGGCATTCCTCTGGGGTGAGCAAAGGTTTAGTTTCATAGCTTAAGTGTAGTGGGTTATGCTTTCTCTGAGCACGGAGATAACCATCTTGCATTTGTTATTGTATCAGGTACAATCTCAATCACTATCTACAGTGGAATGATAATGTGTCTGGCACTGTATGAGGCCCTGAGTGTAGAGTGCCAGATAACATTTGGGAGTGAGACAATGAACAAGTAATCAAACAAATAGAGAGGGTAATTACAGACACACAGTGACCAATCTTTGAAGATGTGATTGGATGTGATTCTTAGTGGGTATTGTTACGTATTTGTGGCAGCCCAACTTTTAGTTTGCAGATTGATCTAACTTAGCCTATGGAAGTAAGCACTTTAAATCGCCTTTTAAAATATTTAACCCAACCAGGAAACCAAAAAAGTTTGATCTAGAAGCCTTCATAGCACTTAAAAATTCACTGGAAGTTCACTGGTATTTGTATCTTTTGGCTAAAGATGATTTATAGTTCTAATCTGGGTTCATGATTCTATCCCACTTAGCTTACTCATTTCTGATTTTTAACAGGCTTCGTTCTAAAAAATATTTATTAAGGATCTACTGTGTATCAAGTTTGGCTTCCCAGGTGGCCCTAGTGGTAAAGAACCCGCCTGCAAATGCAGGAAATGTAAAAGAAATGGGTTCAGTCCCCAGATTGGGAGGATTCCCCTGGAGGAGGGCACAGCAACCCATTCCAGTATTCTTGCCTGGAGAATCCCAGGGACAGAGGAGCCTTGCAGGCTACAGTCCACAAGGTCTCAAAGAGTCAGACAAGATTGAAGTGACTAAGCACACATGCATGTATCAGATTTAGGAGCAAGAGATATGGGAAGGAACATGACAAAGATGAGAGTCTTCAATGTGTAGGAGACAAGCAGGGCCTTTGGAATCAGGGAGATTTGGGTTAGAATCCTGCTTCCTCCTCTTCTTGCTCAATCACTCAGTCATGTCTGACTCTTTGTGACACCATGGACTGTAGCCCAACAGGCTCCTCTGCCCATGGGATTCTCCAGGCAAGAATACTGGAGTGGATTGCCATGCCCTCCTCCAGGGGATCTTTCTGGCCCATTTAACCTGTGTCTCTTACATCTCCTGCGTTGGCAAGAGGGTTCTTTATCACTAGTGCCACCTGGGAAGCCCTCCACCTCTTCTTTACTGGCTACTAAATTTTGCCTCTTTGAGCTACTTCTTTCTTTTGTAAAATGATCATATCCAGTTCACAAAGCTGTTAGGGTGTTTAAACGATATAAAGCACCAACCCCTGTGGCATCACATAAAAGATGTTCCATAAAAAGAAGTAGTTTTCTACTTGAGACCCTCTGTTTCCTAGGAGCTGACAGAAGCCTGGAGTGACTAAATGGCAGATGCTTCTAAAGGAATTGGTACAGATGGAGGCTTCAAATGTCACCCAGTTGCCTGGGTGTGGCGGGGTACAGGAAGCCGCGGTAGTGCCTGGTGGTGGTACATTCTCTGTGCTTGGGGCATGGACAGCTCAACTGGAGGCAGTCAGCTTCAGGGCTATGGCTCCCTTTGGGCACAATTATCATACTTCATGACAATATGGAATATCTAATAATAGTTCCTTTCCTCCCAAAGAGCAGGAGGCTGCTTTGCATATTTTGCATCCTTTGTAGAGTCTTAAATCACTTTGTAATGTGAAACATGACTATGGGAGGCTTTGTGTTCTTCATCCTTATGGTTTCATGCAAAGATTGAGCAAGAAGAATATGTTATAAACAACTTGCAATTATCTAGTGGAAAAATATAAAAATAAAGTTGGGTGGGCATCAGTCAGACTTCTGGACAAATCCAAGGTCCCTCAACAAGAATGATCAAGTGCAAGGGCACACAAGGATTCTGGGCACAGATCTATATTCACCCTGACTTAAAATAGGACTGTCTACTTTTAGAGCCTGAGGTCTATACACAAGTGCCTTGGAACCATGGATGAGTGAAAACACAACACCAGAGCCCACCCACTGGGACACATTTACCCACATGGAAGGTCAACTTCAGAAAGATTTGTAAAAGTAATTGTCAGCTTTAGGGGACCAGAGGTAGAGAAATGAAGAAATTCTGGAAAAGGGATCATTTAGGACTTTCCATCTATCTTTTCCTTTGTAGTTTCTGGTTCAAATTTTCATGTTTATGAGTTGCAAGCTCAATGTGGCTTATGGAAAGTCATCTGTTTCTTTTGTCATTTACTTCATCACCAGGAATTTACTGGTGGAAAAAGACAAGCAGTTTGTGTGTCTGTGTGTGTGTGTGTCTGTGTGTGTGTGCATGTGCATATGATGGAAAGAGTCACGATTCCATGACTGTGATATTCCTTGAGAGTAACTGCAGTAGCAGCAAGTTTTGATTTGTGTGCTTAGTAAGCCATTGCGACAGAAGAATCACTCAGGGAGTTGATCTTTTGAGATGCTGATCAGACTGCCAACCGCAATGACACTAATTGTGTCCACACCATTTTTGATAAATAGACTTGAGTCTTTGCTCTACCCTGATGTATTACTACAATTTGCATATCCTGTTTCCATGGTTCTGAAAATTCATTAGATGCAATCTCTAGCTTTATAAACTTTACAAAATGTTTTATAAATAACTGTGAAAACTAAGGGGGAGCTCTATATTACTTTTCTGGTTTCTTCTGGGAATGGTTTATGAACGTTTGCTGTCTCCATGGTACATGCTCAAGAGGATAGCGCGTTCTGCTGTAGATGGAGTTTAACAATTTTCTTTCCACAAAGGGAACCTGAGAGGAGTTATTTCCCCTACATTCTTTCTCAAATGGAAACACTAATGCAGACAATCTAAATGACATAATTGTATGTATGGTGTGTATATACGTATATTTTGCCCAACCATGGGAATACTGTTCTAGTATTCCTTCGATTGATTACTTCTACCCCAAGATTTTGCCGTCAGCTCCAGGCTCTTGTAAGAGGCCTTTCTGGTTGAGTGAGAAAAGCAAGGCAGTGAGGTACTCTGTGGAGAGACCATGTGTGTTATGTTCCCTGATAGATTTTGGGTTTGCCACCCTAAAATGACAATGTGAAGATGAAGGAAACACAGTCTCCCCTTCCCTGACATAGACATTAGCTTTGGAAAATGTGTCTTCTGAAATTCCACCTCCCCCACCTGCCATCCAAATGAGGGCTCTTTCCAAGAAAAACACCAGTGGCTCCAGCTCAGCCTCCATTATTTTGCACATGAAGTCTCTGTTTTAATAGAGGTACTGCTGGGCGTGTTTCAGTGTTTCCAAGAGTGGACTAAAACAGTGTGCTGGCTATCAGCCTGATTAGTAGTTGATGACAGGTATTTGTGATCCACAGAGAGACATGTAGAGACGGAGGAGACCAGGGCAGCTTTCTGTGATATTTATACAATATCCCATCATCCAACACCAGTTGCACACAGGCTGAGTTAATTGCCTCCTTCTCTGCTCCCAGAGTCCTTTACACATCCTACAACTCTGCAACTTGTGTTCTAATGTGGCTGCCTGTGCCATGTAGCCCTCAGCTCCTGAAGCTTCAAGATGTGATGTGCCAATTTTGGATCCTCAGGGCTCAGGACAACGTCCTGAGGCACATAAAACGGGTGCCTGCTGATGGAGTGGTTGAATAGATTTCAACTGCTTTATCGTCTTCCAGGACTTCACACCCACCAGTGTATCTGAAGATACCAGCAGTTCTGTCCCTTCCAGCTCCCACCCCCTCCCCCTAGTTTTGCCTGCAACAGCCCTTTAGTTTAGCCACACAATGCCTGGAACCAGTAGTTCAGCATGTGTCCTCAGTTGCTCAGTTGTGTCTGACTCTTTGTGACCCCTGGACTGCAACCCACCAGGCTCCTCTGTCCATGGGATTTCCCAGGCAAGAATACTAGAGTGCATTGCCCTGTCCTTCTCCAGAGGATCTTCTCAACCCAGAAGTTGAACTGGAGTCTCCTATGTCTCCTGCATTGGCAGGCAGATTCTTTACCACTGTAGAAGACACCAAATTGGTTAACCAAATTTCCCACTATTTAGCCAGTTAACCTGATGATATATTTAAATTTTAAAATCAATAATTTATCAATCACAATATTTCACAATCACCAGGTGATGGTGAAGGTGATGCTACTGGTCTGAAGGCCACACTTTGAGAACCATTGACCTAGATGGTGAATTCAACCCGACAGTGATCTTAATGGTTCAGAATTGAGTTTATCAGTTGTTTGATATGATGTAATCAGGTTGGTGTCTTGCCATTAGATAGACAAAGCCTTCATTTCTGTCTTATCCCTTTTTTTTTGTTAAAGAAAAAGAGTGTGTTTTTATGACGGAGACCAGACGGAGATCAGATTAGTAGGACGGTAGGATTGCAGTAGTGAGCAGCCGACTCTCAAGAGCAGCAAAAGCCCTGACCTGAAGCACTTCCTCCCATGATATTATATCCCCTCTGTGGTCAACATCAGACTCTTCTCCAATTATAATTCAGAAAACTTAGAAAACACAGAACTTCATTTAAAAAGAAAATAGCACCAAAATACCACCACTCCGAGATCGCCACTGCTAACAGTATTTGGAGATCTTCTGGAGTTTTTTGTATTTACATTCACATTCTCCTAGGATTATGGCCAACTCCATGCTACTAGCATGAACTCCTTGGCCTGGGGTTGGGAAGAGAGGACTGTACTGGGAGCAGCAGGTGCTTCAGATTGATTGAGGCCCAGCCCTGTTGCCTACTAGACGCTTAGCTCCTGGGTGTGTTCTTTAACCTCTTTAAGCCTCAGTGTTCTTATATGTAAACTATCATACAAGCCTGTGGATCCACGCGGGGAATACGGAAGCCTGCTGTGACACACTGAACACACAGGCGCTGAGGGGCAGTAGCTGTGATGAGATCGGGCCTACGGGCCTGACCAGCTCTTGGGTAGCTATGCTCGTGCTGTTTTGAATGCCATCTTCTGTAAGGGTGCTAATGGGAGCTGTTCCCTTGGTCTGTGCTTACTTCATGTGACTGCTTAATTTGCGTTAAGAGTCTGTGCAGCAACCAGTCTGAGCTCCGCTGGCACCGCATTAATTGCACTAAAGAGTTTGCACTGAATGTCCTATTTCTGCTTCTCATTTCTATCTGCCTCACTGACTTGGTTCTTTGTTCTATCACCTAGAAGATTTCATCTTCTGGGTCAACCGCTATGAGGATGATTGGGGTCTCTTTTGGCCATTTATTCTCTGCCTTTTTTGGGTAAATTCTTAATCTAAACATTGGTCCGGTGCTTGAATTACAAATTATCCTGCATTCCTTCCCCACAACAGCATGCTACAGAGTTGGCAACCTATAAGCAGTTAAAAGTAGGCATGGGATTTATAATTGTGAAAAAATCTGGAAACAACTCAAAGGGCCAACAATAGGGGGTTGGTTAAGTAAACTCTGTATAGCCACAGGATGCCTGCTATGCAGCAATTAAAAACGACATTTGTGAAGTGTTTCTAAGGATATAAGAAAATGCTATGACTTGTTCTGTGACAAAACAGTACACACACACACACACACACACACACACACACACACACATACACACACACACACACACAGACCCACACATAGACCCACACTGTGATCTCAGTTATATACAAACAACACTTCCCTGGTAGCTCAGCTGGTAAAGAGTCTGCCTGCCATGCAGGAGACCCTGGTTCAGTTCATGGGTCAGAAAGATCCCCTGGATAAGGGACCCACTCCAGTATTCCTGGGCTTCCCTGGTGGCTTGGATGGTAAAGAATCCACCTGCAATGTGGGAGACCAGGGTTCAATCCCTGAGTTGGGAAGATCCCCTGGAGGAAGGCATGGCAACCCACTCTAGTATTCTTGCCTGGAGAATCCCTATGGACAGAGGAACCTGGCAGGCTCTAGTCCATGGAGTTGCAAACAGTCGGATATGACTGAGCGACTAAGCACAACAAAAATGCACAGAGAAAGGACTAAAAGGAAAATACATTAAAACATTAAAATTGATTATGACTAGATGGAAGGATTAAGCACAATTTTTGCTCCTTCGTCTTCTTTCAATGATTTCCAGATTTTAGGTTATAGTAGCTCCTGGTTATTGAGTATGGGTATGCCAGGCACAAAGGAAGACTCTTTGTGTTTATTATCCCTCATTCCCAAGACAGAAGGCAAGTTAAGTTTTTTTTCTACTTCACAGGTAAAAAAAAGATGTGGTAGAGAGAGATTAGCTAATTTGTCCAAGATGACAAACTAGTAAATGAGAGAACAGAGATCTGAAGTAACACCTGTTCAACTCCAAAAAACTATGCTCTTTCTACCACCCTACACTTTGAAGATTTATGCATTGCTTTCATGATGTTAAAGTCATGTAACAGACAATGTTTTTAAAAAGCATAGTATGCAATTTTTTAAAAAGTAGTGATGAAAGCCAAGGCTAGAGATTATTGAAAGGCAGAAATGTGTAAGTAAAAAGGTTATACTCAAGGCCACTGCTTGATAATGTTTCTATATAATTTAGAAAACAATCTTTCTTTCCTGCCAGCAGAGTCAGCGCTATACCAAGGCATATAGCTTAAGCTGAATGCAGTCTCAATTCAGCCTCACTTTCCTTTTGGCAGAGTGCTCTGATGCAGTCAACAACCTGTGCCACTGCACATGGCCACCTGCTGGGAATCAGCTGCGCCACCCTTCTAAGAGATGGATATAGCATCTCTTTCATCTGTGTTTTTACTCTCCTCTTCCATCTTCCTTTTCTCCAAATTCTTTATCCTTTGGGTTTCTTCTTGGTTATCCTCTCTATTTTGAGGCCTTGGGCTCTGAGTGGAGTGTATATTTGCTGTATATCCTACCCTCCCTTGGATGGTTGCATCTTTGCCTTATGTTTTGGACACTAGGTTTATAGCCAGAACTTGCAGTGTTCCAGATGATTGTTACTTACCCTGAAGATAGACAACTCAATAGTATCCTGGTTAAACCAATGAGCTTTGAACCTAAGCATAAGCCCTCTCCATTTTTCATGTAGCCTTTTAGTACTTCTCTCAGCATCATCTATGACCCCATAATTCTTTGTCCATCTCTATTACTGTACACATTGTACTTTCTTGCAATGATCTGATTAGCTATCTGTTTAGACCAGGAACTCTTTGAAGGCAGAACTGTGTCTTTTTTTCTATTTTCTTGGCACATGGATTTGGTCAGAAAGGATATGAATGACCATATCTCAAAAAACTGAGAAGCCACACATGACTTTGGGCAATCACACAGTGTGTTCCACACAAGTGTTACCAACCATTTGGGACAGCAGTATTCTTAAAGTTTCTCATGAGCTTAATCTTGCAAAGAGCAGGGAATTTTTTCTTATGTTCCACCAAATCCTCTCAGGCTTTAATTTCAACCTTCTCCCTTTTTTTCAGTCCTGAAGACCACAAGGAATATTGATTAGCATTTGCTTCATAAAATCTCTCACATATGTGCTGTGTTAAGTCACTTCAGTCATCTCCAACTCTTTGTGACCCCAGGACTATAGCCCACCAGGCTCCTCTGTCCATAGGATTCTCTAGGCAAGACTACTAGAGTGGATTGCCATGCCCTCCTCCAAGGGATCTTCCCAACCCAGGGATTGAACATGCATCTCTTATGTCTCCTGCATTGGCATGTGGGTTCTTTACCACTAGCACTACCTGGGAAACCCCTCTCACATATGTATATATGTGTTTATACTTGCCTTGCTCCAAAAATGATTTAAATTATCATATAAGGTGCTTGCTTTGGCAGCACATATACAAAAATTGGAATGATACAGAGAAGATTAGCATGGCCCCTGCTCAAGGATGACACGCAAATTCGTGAAGTGTTCCATATTTTTTTGTTCTGGAAGGGGAACACATGTATACCCATGGCAGATTCATGTCAATGTATGGCAAAACCAACACGATAATGTAAAGAAAATTAAGATAAATAAGTAAATAAAATCAAAAAATAAAAAATAAATTATCATATAAGAATATAAAACCTCCAACATAACGGCATGAAAATAGAAACAAAAGAGAGAAAAAGGGTGGGGACATAGTCATTCACATTCTGGGAGGCAGAAGTCAAGTTCTTATGAGCAGAGTTGGCAACTTCTTAGCCCCAGAAGCCATCATTATGCGGGTCAAAATTGACCTAGCTACACTGAGCTGAGTGCCCCTACCTGTAGTTAACCACATCTCATTCCAAAAACACTCAGGCATGGTGGTCCCTTGGTGCCAACTGAAGTTCACCCCCATGACTAATTCCCACCAAAACCTGCTCCAGTGAGAGGGCAGCCAGATTTCTCTCAATCCTGCTGCTGATTAGTTTGAAGCCCAATCTGAGTCACCATAAGCCTTGCACAGGCCAGTGAGTATGGTAGCAGGACAAGAGCACTGACCTCAGACTCAGTCTTCTATCAAGTTCACCTTAGGAAAGGATGAATAGATGTGTTTGGCAAGAATTTCCTAAAAATTCATTAAGAGGTAAAAATTTCTTAATTATCTGATGAGCAGACAGGTGGCGCTTAATCAGTCAGTCGTGTCTGACTCTTTGTGATCCCATGGACTGTAGCCCACCAGGCTCCTCTGTCCATGGGGATTCTCCAGGCAAGAATATTGGAGTGAGTTGCTGTGCCCTTTTCCAGAGCAGACAGATATCCAGAGGTAAACACAGTGTATGCAGCATTATCCTAGGAACTATGGATGTTTCTAAACTGGTATTTTCTTTTGAAAGTTTTCAAACCTAAAAAAGAGCTGTTTATTAGAGAAGAGTAGTACTTCCCTGGTGGATCAGCAGTAAAGAATCTGCTTGCCAATGCAGGAGACTCAGGAGACACGAGTTTGATCCCTTGGTTGAGAAGATCCCTTGGAGAAGAAAATGGCAACCCACTCCAGTATTATTGCCAAAGAAATCTCATTGACAGAGGAGCTGACAGGTTATAACCCATGGGGTAGTGAAAGGTCAGACATGACTTGGCAACTAAAAAGAAAAACAACAAATTGGAGAAGAGGAGCCCAGTATCCCAAATCCTTGGACACCAGACATGAACACATTATAAATATATGGATATAGTGGAGTCATAAGTTTGAGAGACTTTTCTCCCCTTTAAGAGAAGAGTGTTTTAGATAATCTCACATTATATGGGCAACAAAGGGAGGGAGAGAGAGAGAGGAGAACTGATCCACTCACCATGACCTGAGACCCTTTTCACAATGATTACACTCTCTTTCCACTCACTTCCTGTGGGAATCAAACTTTTATTTCAAAACCAGGAAATTCTTAGATACTCCTGATCATATATCTAGAAAAAAGAAGTTGGTGGTGGGATGGAGAGGGCAAAGAGGACACTGGATTGATTGGGTCTTTTGGTTTTAAGCCACAGGAATCAAGATAGCTCCAGAAAAATGGGGGAATTTATCTCATAGACTCTACGGAGAATTGAATTACTAACCCATAGACAGAACAGAGAAGCAGCTGGAGCTTAAAAATCTAGAACCCTGCCAAGATTTTTGCTCTGTTTCTTTCTTTTCTGTTTCTTTCTATGTTTTGACTTCAGAAAGGTTGAGTTTCTCTAATCTCTCAGTGTCACCATCACAGAGAAATTAAATCTTTTACTCCAGTTACACTTGGAAAAAAGAAATCCCAGGGAAGCACACTGATTGGCCAGGATCAGATCAGGTGCTCCTCAGCCCTGAACCAATCAGCCATGGCCAGATGCATGTGGGAGGGGTGCTATGATTGCCTCCATGCTAGTCAAGGGACTTTCTCAGTCAGTGGTCTCTGGGACAAGTGGGGTTGAATAAAAACCGGGTGGTCTTCACTTGAACTATAAGACTGGAGAGGTGGAAAGCAGCTCTTTTATGAAGAAAGGGAAAACGAGTTGAATAAACAAGATTCTAGATGTCTGTTATAGCTACCAACTCACAGGGATCACACAGACCTCAAACATGGTGAAGTGGACAGGCCTGGCAAATGGAGTTTTATAAAGCAATTTGTTTGCTAATAGGATGCTTCTTCCCTGACCCCCAGCAAGAGAAAAAGAAGCTCCCTGGGCTAAGGAAGACATAGAGGTTGAGAATCCTGTAGCCGAAATGAAAGTCACTCAGTTATGTCCGACTCTTGCGATCCCATGGACTGTAATCCATGGAACTCTCCAGGCCAGAATACTGGAATGGGTAGCCTTTCCCTTCTCCAGGGGATCTTCCCAACCCAGAGATCAAACCCAGATCTCCAACACTGTAGGCAGATTATATACCAGCTGAGCCACAAGGGAAGCCCAAAGCCCACCCTATATTCATTCACATGTAAAGTTCAGAGTAGGGACTAGGAAGAGCATAGGCAGTTCTTCCTCAATAGTTTTTAGGAAATAAATAATGAACATAAGGTCAAAATAAGAAAATAAATGAATGTCCATATTATTTTCTCTGTGTTACAGAAATGCTTTAAATGTACATGCACCGGACTATAAAGAAATAGTAGTGAAATCATTTTAAAGACTCCACTAAGTAAAAACATTTTGCATATTTAACAACGTATTTAGTAATCTTTAATTATTCCCAGTTCCATGGTTTTGTGGTTTCACTGTGACCTCCTGAATCTCTGCCAGTTTTCACAAGCTCTTGTTGCTAAAAGAATACTGGTTTCAGTCATTCATTTGACAACAGTATAATGTGTCCATGTTCTGGGCCAGGCACTGTGCTAACTGGGAGGGATATAGCGCTGAGCAAGGCAAGAACTGTCTTTGCTGTCACAGAGTTTGCATTCTAATGGGGAGTGCACCCATGAACAAGTGTTACAGATGTGATCTTGAGAAAAAGTGCAGAAATAGGAGTATTTCAAATGGGTAAACCTATTGATACACATAAAAAGGATTGTAGAAGCAAACCCCAAGCCTGCCCTGGTCCAGATTACCCAGTTATAACTTGTCCTCTTTGGAATTAACTTAAAAAACCTCAGCTAAAATTGGAACTGGCACAGGCAGGTAGGGGACCCTCTCATGCCCTGCTTTGTATTATCAACTACTCCAAACAGGAAGAGACATACGCTTGTATCACTGACAGGAAGATGTCCCTATTCTACAATCCAGCAGAAGGAGGAAAACCTCTCTTTGCCTCAGGACAGCCCAGCCAATCAGAGACTCTTGCAAGCCCAATAATAAAAAGCCTCTATCCTAGCAGCTCAGATGGGAAAGAATCAGCCTGCAATGCAGGAGACCCAGGTTCGATTCCTGGGTCGGGAATATCCCCTGGAGAAGGGAGTGGCAACCCACTCCAGTATTTTTGCCTGGAAAATTCCATGGACAGAGGAACTTGGCCGGCTACAGTCCATGGGATTGCAGAGTTGGACATGACTGAGCGACTAACACTTATACTTTGGATTGCATTTTCCTGAAATGGTCTTTTTGATTATGATAGCTTCTTCCAACTCCCTTCATTCCTTTTAAAAGCAAGTTCTCCTTCCTTGTTCTCTGGTTTGCCTATGGTCCATCATAGTTTGAATATCTTAAATAGCAATCCTCTGACTATCCCCGAATAAATTTGCATTTGCTGGTAAAAAAAAAAATAACTGGCTGCTGTATTATTAAAGTTGCTGCTGCTGCTGCTAAGTTGCTTCGGGCGTGTCTGACTCTGTGCGACCCCAGAGATGGCAGGCCACCAGGCTCCCCCGTCCCTAGGATTCTCCAGGCAAGAACACGAGTGGGTTGCCATTTCTTTCTCCAATTTATTAAAGTTGATATGTTGTCAAAGGAAAAGAAACCTCCAGGCACACACAGACCAATTAAAATAGCAATTGGAAGAGGTGGATGGGGACTTGTTCTTCGTGGCTTTCTGTAGCTCTTAGTTCTCCAAACTGCAGGTTAAACACAGATCACATAGTTCTCATTTACTTGCAACAAAAATGCCTTTAAGGGGTAGCTATGTTCAATTCAGTGACATACAGCAGGAGAAATGGAAGAAAGCTCTTCTCACTTGGATTAGGTGAGTAAGCTGTTTGAGTTAAAGATTTTTTTTAAAGCTATGTTCATTATAAACAAACTGGATTGTCTAGAAGATACTAAGAAAAATGTGGATTGTATGGAAGTTTGAGATGGTTTCATGAACACAGGCATATACCTCATTTTATTGCACCTCACAGATACCTGGTTTTTTTGTTTGTTTGTTTTTTAAATTGAAGATTTGTGGCCACCCTGCATTGAGCAAGTCTATTGACACCTTTTCCCCAACAATGCTTGCTCACTTTGTGTCTCTATATCGCAGTTTGGTGATTCTAGCAATATTTCACTTTTTCATTATTGTTATATTTGTTATGATGATCTGTGATCAATAATTGATGTTACTACTATGACTCATTGAAGGTTCAGATGATGGTTAGCAGTATTTTGCAATAAAGTATTTTTAAATTAAGGTATGTATATATATATTTTTAAGACAATGTTGTTGCACACTTAATAAGTCACAGTATAGTGTACACATAACTTTTATGTGCACTATGAAACAAAAAATTTGTGTGACTTGTTTTATTGCAATATCTGCTTTATTGTGGTGGTCTGGAACCAAACCTACAATATCTTCAGGGTCTGCCTGTAGAAGATTAAAACCTTAAAGAAGATGTGTGCTTTAATAAGGTAGCTGTGGATAGGAAAAGGGGGATGATGGTGAACCATCCATTGGTCCTTAAAACTTCTGTCTGGAAATGACATACGTCACTTGTGCTTGCATTTTTCTGGCCAAAGCAAGTCCCATGGCTACATCTAATTCAAGTGAAACAAGATAATGTGATATTACCCCCATGACTGACTTCATAAAAAATGAGAATCATTCAAACTTATATTTTTAAGAATTAGAAATCTAATTCAGCTATATTTAATTTTGTACATGTTTTAATTTCTATAACATATTTTCCAAGGCTTTAATCACTGTAACTAGGCACTTGATTATTGCACAGAGGAGTGGACTCTAATTATCTTCCCTCTGAATCTGAGCTGGTTTTAGTAAACTGCTTGACCAACAGAATATGGCAGGAGTTGTGTTCTGGGGCTTCTGAGGTTAAATCTTGTAGCTCCCATCGAGTCCTGTGATGCGTGCCAATTTAGGATGCATGTGAAGCCTGAGGCTTTTGCTCTTGGAGCCCTGAACTGCCATGTAACCAGTCGAGTCACCTGCAGTCACCATGCTGTACAGGCCACATGGAGAGACCTGGAGACCAGCGAGGGAAGTTAAACTCTTAGCAGATTATTTCTTTGGTTTGAATATTCGGATAAATGTATTTCTGCCTTCTAAGTGTTGTGTGAGGCTGTAAGTATCCTTGGGATAATACATCTAATTGACTTCTTCAGACTCTAATTTCTGAGTGCAAATTAGTGGGTCAGAATATTTTTTTTCTTAGGAGTTTTGGGAAGAATGGGAGCTTTGGTTCTCCAAGGGCAGGGAGAAGTGAGAAATAGTTTTGAGGCCTGAGTTATTGCCTGAGGCAGGGTGTTCTTGTGTGGTAGGAGCCAGCAATCAGCATAAAACTGAAGCACACCCAAGAGTAAGGACCTCCCACCTTCACCGCCCCCCTGTGTTAGGACCACCCTGAACTGGCAGCAGGGTGGTCTCTGAGCAGATTCAAGATGGATCATGGATTCAGTC
Source organism: Antilocapra americana (assembly GCA_007570785.1). NCBI lineage: Eukaryota > Metazoa > Chordata > Mammalia > Artiodactyla > Antilocapridae > Antilocapra > Antilocapra americana. The sequence continues at coordinate 17,850,440 of ML661897.1, forward strand.
CTGTCTACTGAAAGTCCCTAACAACCCTATAAAGGCTATTTGGGGTCTTTCAAGGCAAAATGGTAAACTGCCATCTTCCCTAGCCAAGCCGTAAATAAACTGAGAAAAAAAACCATCCCCTCAATGTATGAGAACTGGGGCCTGGAACTTCACATTTATTCTGATAAAGTTGATGATGGCGGATGCATCATTTTATTTTGTAGCCTCATGGGCTTACTCTCTGAACCTCAGAATTAGGCAGAATTTATTACCTGGTCACCTCAGGTATTGCATGATGATGGGACTCACAGTGTGGAGAAAACCCATGATGTGGAGAAGCACATGAAAATATATGCTTCTTGTGGACATCTGAAATGATGAGCAAACCCAGCATATTTCTCCCAAATGTATCCAAAAGCTAAGTCCCACCACATCCCTGAATTGAGTAAACAAAAAGGCAGAGAGAGAGACCAGGAGTATATACAACTGAGCTCCTTCTACATGGAAGAAAACAATAAAAACAGAGAAGGAGAAGCTCCCCCAGTTGGTGGAATTGATGACTGCCTTGCAAGATGGGTACAGGCCTTTGCCCCTAGCAACTCAGAGCTGCAGCAACCCTGTTGGTCTTAAGACCTAAAATACAGATCCATCAGATCTTGTGCTTACTTCTCGTTACACATCAGCAGCATTTATTAGACGTCTGCCATCAACATGACTCTGTGATTGCGTGATCCTAACTTGAAGAACCTGCAGTAATGAAGATATAGGATAAGCTGCTATAACACAAAGCACTCAATATGCAGGCTCTATGCCAGGCATTTTAACCAGCTTCTGGAATAAGGAGGTGAAGAGGACAATGTCCTACCATTAAGGAGCTGTGTATTGTCTGTGAGTAAGACAGACAAATGCAAAACTGTAGTATATACTGAGGGCATGACCGCAGCATCACAGAAGTAAAGAGGCAATCAGCTTTGCCTGAGAGGTTAGAGAAAGAGCAGAGGGGCAGTGATGGCTGAGCCCAGACTTTAAAGAAAAGGGCAAATTTCCCAAATTGGGGAATAGCTGTAGGAAAGCATAGATGCAGGAGAGAGCTAGTCATATGCCCAGGCTGTGGCAGTTCCCCTCATTCAACAGGTATTCATTAAGCACTAAACTGCCATCAGTATTAGGGACTCTCTGTTGACTGGAGAGGCACAATCCCTGCCCTTGGGGAATTTATTGTCCCATTCTATAAAAGAGAGGGTTTCCCTGATAGCTCAGTTGGTAAGGAATCCACCTGCAATGCAGAGACCTTGTTTTGATTCCTGGTTTGGGAAGATCCCCTGAAGAAGCAATAGGCTACCCACTCCAGTATTCTTGGGATTCTCTTGTGGCTCAGCTGGTAAAGAATCTGCCTGCAATGCAGGAGACCTGGTTTGGATTCCTGGGTTGGGAAGATCCCCTAGAGTAAGGAAAGGCTACCCACTCCAGTATTCTGGCCTGGGGGATTTCATGGACTGTACAGTCTATGGGGTTGCAAAGAGTCAGACACAACTGAGTGACTTTCACTTTCTTTCACTTTCATTCTATAAAAGAGGCAGTAGTGGGAAGCAAGACTGGAAAGGTGGGCAAAGGCCAGATCGTGGAAGGTCCTATTAATCCTGCCATGGAAGTTGGTGTTTACCCAGAGCCTAGTCCCAGTTCATTATTGCCGCATCATGCTATGAAACAGGTCTGTGACAGAGATGCATCACATCCGCCTCAGACTCCAAGGTGGCCCATGCTCATGGTGACAGAAAACAGGATGTACAACAAAGCAATAGCGTTTCCTGTTCTAGAAATCCCAGAATTATGAGAAATAGTTTCATCTTTTTTCCCCAAACTAAGCCATAAGAACAATGAGTTAATACTAGTGAAAATAAGCCAAAATTAAAACAAGCATTTGCACCATTATTACACTTAACATTGAAATGCAAAAATTTTAGCAAATCTTTTAAAAGTCCCATAAGGATTAAGTAAAGTCTCAAAAGTCTCAGAATGTTTTCCTGGCCAATAGAGAAAGAAATAAAGATGAAATTTATAATTAATTCCAAAGACCTGACCAAATTTCTCTCAGGATTCTGCAAAACTTTTCCTTCTCTTAACTCAAAATGTTACAGAGTTCAAGCTCACTCTGCTTACTGTATGATAGGCCAGTGAATATGAAAGATGAGGTGTTGAGGCAACGAATATGATTTGATTCAGAAAGCCAGCTGACAGAGAAGATGGCAGACTAATGCCTCAAAATAACCATCTTGTCGGGGTCTGGATGCCAGACCCTTTTATGGGTCAGACATGGGAGGAAGTGAGGAAACAAAGTAAAAAGGTTATTTAATCTTGCAAGTATCTCCTAGAATGGCAAGCCTCAGGCAGGGGGGATGTATTAATTTCTTTCTTCTTGCCATCTACAAGTGGACAGGATTCCAAGCAAGGCACTATAGCTTGACAGTTAGGCAGAGAGGCAGGATTCTCAGAGGCAGGCTGTTATGTGATTACAATAACAAAAGCACCAAAGAAACAAATCTAGCATGGACGGGTCAAAATTGACTCCTCCCTGTTGCAAGAGGATATTTAGATTGCTCTGGAAGATAGTTTATTGGAGAAATTTAAAGAGGGAAACACTAATCCAACAAAAAACTTCATTGAACCCTATATACTTAAGACTTGGTGCATGTGAGCAAAGTAAATTGTCTCTTTAGTTAATGCTTAATGTTTAAAATTTAATGGATAAAACTTTTATTATGCTCATTGTAAATATGTTTTGAGAAGTAAAGTTCCAGTTCATTTAGTGTGTTATAAGAGGAAAGGAACATTCTTCACTGAACAAATTAATCTGAAACAATTGTGGGAGATGTACTGCTTAAGTGTGTTATGAATAAATGTAAGCCCTTATGCAAATTTCAAGATTTTTCAAGGGTTAGAATCCTTCTTTAGAAGAAAGAAAGCTATTCCCTTTGGATTCAGGACACACAATGGGAATTAACATTGTTGGCATGAAAATGTATTCTCTGGTATAACTATCTCTCTGTTCTGGATTTTTTCAAGCTTTGGGGAGGAGGGAAGTATGGGTCTTTGAGGTTTTCATCCCAATTGTTAAGTAAAAAGAGATACGACTGCATTCATTTACAAATACTTCCTGGGTACTGCAGTAGTCTTTAGGATTCTCCACAAATCTCTTGATTCACCTCTCCTTCTGGAATCACTGCAAGTTTGAAGCCTCTGTGAAGTAACATGTGGCCACGTGATTTGCTTTGGCTAATGAAATGTGAGACTCAGAAACCTGGTGTGGTACCCACTGAGTTCCCTTCCCCACCCATCCACAGCAACACCGTGGAGGCCAGCAGCAAGATGTCACCTCCATAACTGGATTCATTCCAGGAGGAGATCCTCTCAGTAAGAAATAAACTTGCTGCATTAGGTCACAAGATCTGGGAGCTGTTTGTTATTCTAGTGTAACGGGTGTCTGCCTATTGACAGCTGTCCACGATGTAAGCAGCATGATGCTAGGCAAGACGGTGGTTGGAAAGTATGTCCTCTTGCCAGAAACTCCTACCCCAGGGGAGAAAGCGAGCCAGGAAAACAATTATGAGGTAGCAGATAGCCACAGTGGAATGGTAAACCCAACCTCAGGGGACCTCAAAAACAAAGAAAAGTGGTAAGAGATAATTCTTTACTGTAAAACATGAAGGGAAAAGACGAGAAAAACCTCTTGTACATATTTCCTTACAGTCTGATCTGATCTATACTTAACTATGGTCTTCGCTATTTATAGTGAAGTGATGGAGCTGTTCACATGCTAATGGAAAGCTTGATAGTCTACTTGATATACTTAAGTATTTCTGTAAAAATTTTACTGGACAGCAAAGGGGAATCATCCATTTTTTAAATATTCTAAGAATAATTTTTATTTTTGGCTGTGCTAGGTCTTCCTTGCTGCTCACAGGCTGTCTCTATTTGCTGTGAGCAGGGGCTACTCTGTAGTTGTGGTATCTGGGTTTCTCACTGTGATGGCTTCTCTTGTGGCAGAGCATGGGCTCTAGGCCCCATGGGCTCAGTAGTTGTGGTTCTTCAGCTCTAGAGCACTGGTTCAATAGTTGCGGGGTATGGGCTTAGTTGCTCTGCAGCATGTGGGATTCTCCCAGACCAGAGATCAAATTCATGTCTTGTGCATTAGCAGGTGGATTCTCTACCACTGAGCCACCAGGAAAGCTCCCAGGAGCCATCTTTTGAATCAATTCTAATAGATAAGTAGTGGCTGCTTGGCATTTTATTTGAGAAAGATTATGATACTGTATCCCAACTTGGAAATGGAATAATATGATCAGTTAGTAGTATCTATCTTGTGTTTAGGAAAGAGGAATTCTTTAAAAAAATTTTTTTTTTTTTCATTTGCTAACCTACTCCTAGCTAAAACAGAAAAGTTATTTACCAGCTTGTTATTTCCCATTCAAAAACTAATGGAGTGGCCTGGAAAACTCACAAATATAAACTATGGCATATGCTCCTAGGGAATAGCAAGAAATATGTTATGCAATTTCAGTGTCTACCCCCTAAATAGAAATAGTTATGCTAATAAGGTAACACATGTGAAGAAGAAAACATATACATCATCTTGGTTGTGATGTCTTAACTCTATGACTTGTGATAGAGAATAAGTTAAGATCTCAAATATAGTAGCATTATTATTTCTCTTTTATGAAACAGCCCAAGAACAGCTCTGCCATCCTTGTTGTGAAGCATGATCGTGAACAAGGTGGCTGCTCCAGTTATCTTTGTCCATGTGGTTGAGGATAGCTCCCAGAGAAAGTCTAGGAAGAAACTTCGTCTCTAATGAGCAGAGATCATCTCCACTAACATGCTATTGGCCCCAACTTGGTCTATTATTTCATATTCAAGGGAATCTGTAATTTTTAGCTGGCAGTCATGAACTCAGCTTCACCTTGAGGTGTTCCATTACTAAAAGGAAGACAAGGAGAATGTATACTGAGACGAATCAGCAGGCTCCATCCCTGCTATAGGAGAAGGAAGAGACCAACTTATACTGAAGAATTCAGGGAACCTCTTCCTGAAAGAAGAAAAGGTAATAGCCGAAAAGGACCTAAATCAACAGAAGAGAAAGAATAGAGACTAAAATATAAGATTTCCTAAAATTTCCCTTTTGTTAAGACATGTCAGCAAGCTACGCATCCTGATATGATGCACAGAGAAGGTACCCTATTACCTTGTATTCATGCCAAAAATCTGTACATCCCACTAATCATGAGAAAAATAATATATAAACTCAAATAGTTGGCCAATGGCCCTCAAAAGTGTCTAGATCATGAAAGAAGACTGAGGAACTGGCCCAGACTGGAGGAGATAAGGAGACACAACAACTAGATGCAAGGTGGGGTCCTTCTGGGACCAGAAAAAAAGATATTAATAGGAGAAAACAAAGTCAGATGAGGTATGTAGGTTAGTTACTGGTGTTTTATCAGCATTAAATTCCTGGTGTTGGTAGCTGTACCATGCATTTGAAGATGTTTAAGAAAAACTAGATAAATATATATGGGAACATGCTACTATTTATGTTGCTTTCCTGTATGTCTCAAATTATTTCAAAATGAAAAGTTTAAAGTCTCTGACATGTTCTATGAAAACATGTCACCTGCAAATCTTATAAAGGTCATGGAGCGAGAAACCCACACCCCATGAATGACATCTATCTCATCTCCCTTTTGGTCTATTCTAAAAGTCATTTCCCTCATCTCCAAGGCTTTATTCACTCTCCAACTCTGCAGCCTGAATGGTCCATTTGTAATATAGATCTGATTATCCCATTGCCCCATTTGGAGCCCTGCATCAGCTTCCCTGATGGATTTCCTGGTGGATTAAATCTTCATCCTTTGTTAACAGCCTACTGGCCCTTAATAATCTAGCTCAAACCTGCTTCTGCATTCACAAATCCTGCCACTTCTAAGCACTCATTCTCCTCTCCCACCCCACAGAACTTCTGACATGTTTTCAAGCATTCCACTTCTGTCACCATCTCCTGGAATTCACACTTACTATTAGACTACCTGGAATGCCTCCCTTGCTTTCTGATGAATTCCTAGGTTTCCTTAAATACTCAGCTTGAACATTACTTCCCTTCCAAAACCCTCTATAATTCATTTAGCATTACTTTTCTACCAACGCTTGGTTTTTCAACTCTTATAGCTCTTATTATTGATATTGTGATTCATCTGCTTTCATGGTCAGGTATTGTGCTTAGTTCTTGGATAACAAAGATGAAAGATAGAACTTCTGCTTCTAAGGACTTCCTTCAGGGGTGGGTGGGGCCAGTGGGTGAGCCAGCAGTGTGATAAACTTAGGATACAAGTCAACACTGAGTAGTTCCTTTTAGTGAGAGGAAGTCAGGAAACATCTCAGGGGAGATTAGTCATGAGTTGAGTCTTAAGAATGAATGAAAACTCCCAGTTTTCCCATTGAAAGTTCAGTTCTTCTCACATGTAACTGCTCTCCTTCTCCATCTACTCAAGTTCTATATGAACCAGTTCAATTACCAGTTCAACATAGTTTAGTATTTTATAAAAGCATGAACATTAATGACAAAAGTTAACCCACTTAAATATGTGTGGTGTCCTTAAAAGTATAGCAGACAGATGGTTACTTGTCTTGACCTTAGTTACTACAGGCTGGAAATCCTTTCCAAGCAAGTATTACAGAAGATCAAAACATTTAGACTTCAAAGAAAATCATGATAAAACATATTTTAAAGTTCTAAAAATAGCTGTGTAAAGATGACAAAAATTGTTACTGTTAATGATGAATCAGGGGTATTTATTAATATTACTTACTCCCATGGTTCTCAAACTGTGTGTCAAGGCACCCAAGGGTGCTACAGTGAACATCTCAAATCATTATAGAGTATTTTAGATTTTTGAGGGCAATGCCAAGCTACTTGACACCTGTCAGACACAGAATGAACTGCTAACTTAAAGGAGCTCACAATTTCAACATCGAATTGTGCTATATTCTTCTTGATGATACCATATATTTACAAGACTGGGTTTTCAGTCATTTCCATGAAATCAGTATTGCATGAAAACTAATATGGGAGAGGGAATGAGCAAATGGTGGCCAATCTGATTGCAGGATCTGAGAAGTTATGCACTGCCAACAGGCACACATATCCCAGTAGTGATTTTGACTATTAAAGAGTGAAATAAAATTATTTTTTTTCTTTCTATATATTTGTTTTATTTCTTCAGGTAACAAAAGCAGAAGATATTAAGAGGTGGCAAGAATACACAGAAGAACTGTACAAAAAAGATCTTCACAACCCAGATAACCACAATGTGATCACTCAAACTCATCTGGAGACAGACATTCTGCAATGTGAAGTCAAGTGGGCCTTAGAAAGCATCACTACGAGCAAAGCTAGTGGAAGTGATGGAATTCCACTTGAGTTATTTCAAATCCTGAAAGATGATGCTGTGAAAATGCTGCACTCAATATGCCAGCAAATTTGGAAAACTCAGCAGTGTCCACAGGACTGGAAAAGGCCAGTTGTCATTCCAATCCCAAAGAAAGGCAATGCCAAAGAATGCTCAAACTACCACACAATTACACTCATCTCACACGCTAGTAATGTAATGCTCAAAATTCTCCAAGCCAGACTTCAACAATACGTGAATGGTGAACTTCCAAATGTCCAAACTGGATTTAGAAAAGGCAGAGGAACCAGAGATAAAATTGCCAACATCCACTGGACCACTGAAAAAGCAAGAGAGTTTAAGAAAAACACCTACTTCTGCTTTATTGACTATGCCAAAGCCTTTGACTGTGTGGATCACAATAAACTGTAGAAAATTCTGAAAGAGATGGGAATACCAGAACACCTGACCTGCTTCCTGAGAAACCTGTATGTAGGTCAGGAAGCAACAGTTAGAAATGGACATGGAACAATGGAGTGGTTCCAAATTGGGAAAGGAGTACATCAACACTGTATATTGTCACCCTGCTTATTTAATTTAAATGCAGAGTACATCATGAGAAATGCTGGGCTGGATGAAGCACAAGCTGGCATCAAATATCAATAACCTCAGGTGACACCACTCTTATGGCAGAAAGTGAAGAGGAACTAAAGAGCCTCTTGATGAAAGTGAAAGAGGAGAGTGAAAAAGTTGGCTTAAAGCTCAACAATCAGAAAACTAAGATCATGGCATCCGGTCCCATCACTTCGTGGAAAATAGATGGGGAAACAGTGGAAACAATGGAAGTATTTTTGGGGGCTCTAAAATCACTGGAGATGGTGACTGCAGCCATGAAATTAAAAGATGCTTACTCCTTGGAAGGAAAATTATGACCAACCTAGACAGCATATTTAAAAGCAGAGACATTCCTTTACCAACAAAGGTCTATTTAGTTAAGTCTATGGTTTTTCCAGTAGTCATGTATAGATGTGAAAGTTGGACTATCAAGAAAGCTGAGAGTCGAGAAATTAATGCTTTTGAACTGCGGTGTTGGAGAAGACTCTTGAGAGTCCCTTGGACTGCAAGGCGATCCAACCAGTCCATCCTAAAGGAGGTCAGTCCTGAGTGTTCATTGGAAGGACTGATACTAAAGCTGAAACTCCAATACTTTGGCCACCTGATGCACAGAGCTGACTCATTTGAAAAGACTCTATCTCTGGGAAAGATTGAAGGTGGGAAAAGGGGATGACAGAGGATGGTTGGATGGCCTCACAGAGTCAATGGACCTGAGTTTGGGTAAACTCCAGGAGCTGATGATGGACAGGGAGGCCTGGCATGCTGCCATCCATGTGGTCGCAAAGAGTTGGACAAGACTGAGTGGCTGAAAAAAAAAAAAAGACTGAGTGACTGAACTGAAGCAGCTGTGAACTGAGAAAGTCTGGGAAATGCTGATCTCCAATGTCATTGACTTGATAGTGATGTTGCTCTTTTTATAACTGTAGACCACGGAATCAAACCAGTCAATCCTAATGGAAATCAACCCTGAATATTCACTGGGAGGACTGATACTGAAGCTGAAGCTCCAGTACTCTGGCCACTTGATGTGAAGAGCTGACTCTCTAGAAAAGACCGTGATGCTGGAAAAGATTGCAAGCAGGAGGAGAGGGGATGACAGAGGACGAGATGGTTGGTTGGCATCACCAACTCAATGGGCATGAGTTTGAGCAAGCTCCAGGAGATAGTGAAAGACAGGGAAGCCTGGTGTGCTGCAGTCCATAGGGTCACAAAGAGTTGGACACAACTGAGTGACTAAACAACAACAAAAGCACAGACTGTTTTGGGTTCTGAGAACTTTGTGGATCTTCGACTGTAAAGATAGAAACAAAAAGGCCTAACAGTAGAATTCCTTGTGTAACTAAAAGACATTTAATTAAAGGTCATGTTTCATAAGTTTGGTCTTCCCTGGTGGGTTCTTGCAACATAAATTGTGCCCATTCTACAGATTCAGATGCCATTCATGAGCTTTACTAGGAAGCCATGACAATGGATTAGACTATCTTGCTCTACCAATTTGGAACCAACTGAACCAACTTGCCAGTTGAACAGCCAAGTTTGAGGTTGCCTTTGCTTTATGTGACTGATTTACAATCCACTGAATTTTTTCCTTATTTTTCTTTACATGAAAGTACTTGCCTCCTTCAGGTTTAAACTTACTATCCTGACCTCATTGGCACCGTGATCACTGTGATTACTGTGATTTCAACCAGATAAAGCCGCCAACTCTTCTTTAAAGTTACCTCTGCTGTGCAATTAAACCGGCTGATTGAGTCATGAGTGAGCATTGTTAACTCCAAGAGAGTCCAGACGGAGGTTGGGGGAGAAAAAAGAGATGCTACATCCATTTATTTCAGCAACAGGCAGTTAAGAACAGTATCTTTTTTCCCATTAAAAATGAAAATAGGGAAAATTGTAACTTCAATGAAATAGTTGACTAATAAAAGTACCTGATGCATTCAAGAATCTTTTTAACCAATACACAAATAAAATTTTCAATTGAAGAAAGAATCTGTATTCTAGTAACTTTTAAAGCTGAAGCAAATATTTAATAATATTTCAGAACCCACATGTATGTAGGCTGGCTGATATAAATATATTATTTTGCAACCTGGATGCCCCACTATATGGTACAATCTACTTGTTCGGTAGGACCAATATCAGTCATCTATTTGAACTATTTATCGCAAACCTACCATATTCCATAGGCACTGCTCAAGGCCACACTTCATGGTGGCAAATCTGGGATCTGGGTAAAGGCATTACTCCAAAAGGATTAGCTTCATCTTTCTTGCCCAATAATAAGAATACAGGGAATTACAATGTGGTTACTTACACAGTATCCTCTGTAGATCAAAGAAGGGCATTTTCCCCATGAGGCTGAATAACACATGGATTGGGCAATGTCAGAAAAGCTATGTTCTTCCTTGGCTTAGAGGAATCTGTTCAAATATTATAACAGTGCTTGTCAGGAGTGTCCACCAGTGATGAATTGTAAGACTGTCCAAATGTTCTTTCTTGCTTGGAACCACATCCTGTTTCTGAAGACCAAGGCAGCAAATTAAATGGAGAATTCATAATTTAAGATTCTCCAGGCTCTTTTTCATTTGTGTTCAAATTAGGAGAAATAGATATTTATGAATAAATGATATATATAAGAATTACCTTTAACCTATTATAGAGTGAATAAAGTAGACTATATCATACCAGGTTATAGAGATCTAAAAGTGATTTTCTTAAACTAGCTGCAGGGTTAATATAATGATATGACATAATCATATTTTTATGATATCAGGAAAAAAGTACTTGGGAAACTCTCAGTTATATCAGTGAAATTTGTTCAAGTTGTCGTAATGGAAAATACAGCTCTGATTGACTTAGATAAAAAATATATTGGCTCACTCAGCTGAAAAATCAATGGGAAGAGCAGGTTTCAGGCAAGACAACAAGAGAGAGAAAATGCCACTAGGACCCAGTTGTGTTCCCCATCTCAGTTTTATTTCTTCTGGGCTGCTATACCTCTCATCATCTGTGCTCTGCAAGATGGTAGCAGTAACTCCAGATATTACATCTCTATAGTTCAGTTCCAGCACATTAAGCAGAAAGTCTCAGTAAAATTCTCTCATACTTCATCAATGCCAAATGGATCATGTGCCCATGCCTAAACCAATTACTCTGGCCAGAGGAAGGTAATGTTCTGGTGGGCTATGGCCTAAGGAATATGTTCTGACTCTGAGCAAGGATTGGCTCTGCTCAAAGCCCTGGGTTGATGGTGAACAATAAATTACACACAAACAGAAGATGGAAGTTGGGGTATAATTATCCAAAGGAAGGATAAATGGTGGCAGGAAGCCAAATATCCACTTTAGAACAAAACGTTTTTTTCCAAGAAAGGGTGTGTCAAAGAAGATGTTTGCATGGATTATACAGTCCATTAAGTATGTGTCTTAAAACATAATCCTGCCTCAATTGATCAAATAGTAAGAGAACAGTGGTAGGACACAGAGTGCCAGCAAGAGTTTGACAACCACCTCTCTGGGGAAATGATATGTGGCATCTACTGATTTCCATGGAGTAAATACTCCCACCATAGCCAATTTCAAGCTACCAACATGGTGCCATTGACCATGGGTCTAGGATGAAATGCACAAGGTCAGTCCTCGGTATGAACGGTACCAACATATACAAGCTGGCTCCAGCACAGCACTGGTAATAAGTGATATGCATAAAGGGTTGTGCAAAGTTAATATTTTACTTATGCCACCATGAAGTCGCTCAGTCAGGTCCGACTCTGTGGCCCCATGGACTATAGCCCACTGGGCTTCTCTGTCCATGGGATTTTCCAGGCAAGAATACTGGAGTAGGTTGCCATTTCCATCTCCAGATCTTCCCAACCTGGGGATCGAACCTGGGTCTCCCACGTTGTAGGCAGATGCTTTACCATCTGAGCCAGCACGGAAGTGCTTTAAAAAGTAACTAGAAAAATTATGCCACCACAGTAACTAGAAAAATCCCCCAAACTTAACAAATGAAGGTAGACGTGAAGGTTGGGTTGGGGAGTGGGGCAGTTATAAAAGATAGCTTTATTTCTTGGTCAAAAATATAGATATTTTTAGCTACTTTTGATGGAAACCATGCAGATTCATCATGTGGTTGGTCATATAGCCACATTAAGATAGCCTTTCTCACTGTAAATAAAATGTTGGAGAAAAACAGCAATTATGTGGCCACAACCCCCTTCTGTCCCCATGAACTGCTGCAGTCAACCATTTTTGCACACATGTCCCCAGAGATGTCACTTACTCCTCAGGGTGGTCTCCTAGGCTCAACATTTTCTGGCCACAGAAGAAACATCTGTTTGTTGATATTTTTCTAGACTGCTAATTACACGAACCCTATGATTTTCCACTCTGGTGAACGAAAAAAAATAAGGTTCACAGTTGATGCTAAAACTCAGAACACTGGTGACTTGTTATGAACGAGGAAATAACTACAATGGCTTAGACTAAGGTAAAACTCACTAAGGAAAAAAACATCTTAAAGTTTTAGGTTTGCTCTTTGCAGTCAGCTACTCAGACAGCACACCAAAGGATATGACATGTCTTCAGGTTTATTTTTGGAATAAGAATAAATTCCTCATTCGAGTTTCTCTGGAACACCAACTTTTCATGGCATAATCCAGATCTTGTATACTGGACTCAGGGGTAGGGCTGACCTCTGGAAAAAAGCAAGTTCCCTCACATTGCTTCCTCTTCTCCTTTTGGGACCTGCTGTGGACAGGTCTCCATCATAAATACAAGTCAGTCAAGACTGACTGACAGAAAGGATGCATAGTTGGGAAAACACTTTTCAAGACTTTTCCCCTTCTTTCAGCAAAGCTGCATACAGTTTATTGTCCAAACAGATAGTTCCAAATATGTGCCTTTGAATTTCAAATCCTAGAGCATCAAAATGCTAAAAAAAATTACTCAGTTCTTCACCAAAATATCTAAGGAGTCACACAAATCTGCAGTAGCTAAACTGCAGGTTCACTTAAAAAAAAAAAGATGAAGAAGAAGAAATATTTAGTGTATATCAAAATGCCATCTGGAGGAAGTGCTTGAATTGAAATCCTTTTTACTTACCAAAGGCACGATATCAGTAAGCTCAGTAAGTCAAGCTATCTAAGATATCCATCTTAAGTCTCCCAAAGAAGTCAGTCTCCAAAAGTATTAGTAGTAATAATACCCAACATTTTATTTCAGGCTTCCTTTGTGACAAGGACCAAGCCATGCTTTTTACAAGTGTATTTTCAAGAATGGTCAAAATAGCTTCACATTCACAGCAGCCCCAGGAGGTAAATTCTATTGTCCTCATTTCACAGATAAAGAAACTGAGACTTAGAATATTCACTGGTTAGAAGAAAGTTCACGAAGTTAATATATGGCAGAAACAAAGACTAAAATGAGTTCTTAATCATGCTGAATTTCAACTAGACAAAACCTACATAAAAGAGAAAGAATGAAGAAAAGATTTTGAAGGCAGTACAACTATAAATGTGCAGAGAAATTCAACCTATGGATATAGAAAAACCGTAATTGACATTTGGGTAGCATGTTAGAATTTGTAAAATATTTTCACATATGTTTGACCTTTGTAGCAATTCTGGAAAGCAGAAAAACAAACTGAATCTCATCTGTAGAGGTGATTTTCAATATACAGAGGTGAAGGCTCAGAAAATGATATATAAAAACAGATCATTCTGCTATCCCAGGCCTGTAGAAAAGATGAAGAGCTTCTCAGTTCAATTTCAAATCTAAGACAGTCTTAACACCAAAATGCAATAAAGACAAATGAATACTATTGACTAATTTCACTTATGAAAATAAATTCTGAACAGAATATTATTGAATTAGTATAAATGCAGTGATTCTAAGTAAAATATTAGCAATAAAATCCAGCAGTATATAAAATCATTGCATACCATGACTCCTTAGGGTATATTTGGAGAATTCAAGAATAGCTCAATGTAAGGAACTCTCTCAACTTAATATACTAAACAAGGAAATTAGAGGAGGAAAAGCATATTACAATGTTAGCCTCCTAAACAGGCATTTGATAGAACTCAGTAGCCATTTCTTATAAGTTGGGGAGAAAAATCATGATGCAGCTATTCTGTGTCTATAATAGCAAGTATGCAAGTCTCAAGTATTTGTTAAATCAAATACACATGCTCTAAAATAAGAGAAGAAAATGAGATGTGTCAGGCCCACTTTTAACCAAATATGATGGGGGCAAATACTCTCTCTATGTAGCTGACATGTGTACACAACGTATCTGCATGGAAAGCCTGCAAACAGAGCAGTAAAATCACAGGCAGCAGTCACGCTCAGCCTTTCCCATCACGGCCAAGGTTCAGGGGTGCATCCAGCTCTATCACTAAGCAACCTTGATGGCAAGCCACAGTTGGGTCAGGCCAAAGTCTAACAGTCACGACCCATGGGTGTTCCCTCCCATTTCACAGGTTGATGAAGCCTTCATCAGCCCACAGGGAGATGACTTGGGACATCTCATTGCAGGGTGCACGCCATAGTCTCTGATTCCTGAAATTGCGGGCTGTAGAGAGAGTGGCCGTGCTGACCCTTCTTCTCAAACGAGTGGCAACAGCCCCTCCTACCCAGCTTCACCCAGATCATGCCTCACTCAGTCATGAAACAAGGACAAGCGCCCCATTGCCACCAGAGCAGCTGTGCACAGAGCTACTGGCCAGTCCTCAGAGTGAGTGCACGGAGCCAGTTCTGAGGACACAGGTGCCCGTCCACACATGGACATGGCTGCAGGGTTGGAAAGAGTTAGGAGTGTGGTCTTGTGCACAGACGCTTTACACTAGCATATATTCATAATATATATATGAAGTTATAGACAGAACACACCACTGTGTCTTCTTTCCTAGGAGTGCAGGAAATGAACAGGGTGAGTGCTCCTGGAGGGTCTTGAGCCAAAGTCCAAGCTTCCTTTTGGAATCTCATCAGGTCTTCAGAATGAATGAATGGGAAGAGCAATAATATTAAGAGATATTTTCTCATCTCTTTTTCCTCCTTCCCTAAGTCATAGAGGGAATATATCACCCAGAGAGCACACAATTTTTATTTCAAAAGGGGGAACAAGAAAACTGTTCATCCTTTCTAAGACCCACAGAAAGGGGGTAACTGCCTAACTGTTGTGCTAATAATCAAAAATAAAATTATTTTTAGAGTGGATTTCTCAAAAATTAAAACTAAACAAAGCTCTACCCTCAAGTTCAGGAATACTATTTTTGGGCTCCAGCTGAAACACAAGATTTACTTCACCTAATGCTTTATTTGTTTATAATCTTTTTATATGTAAAAATGAGGGCTCTTTAGTGAGTTTTGAGCACTATATAGAACTTTGTACCTAACCCATGTGGCAGCATGCCTGGGCCAGCTGGCATGTTTTATTTCACTAACTCTTGTGTATTCTCAGATGTATGGTTTGCTGGGTCAAAATTGCAGAGGCCATTTTAAACTGCATGACCCAAGTGTTTTTGCTTAGCAATATTATAAATCTTAAAAGGCAATAGCACTGCCAATCAGACTGTAATGAATGTATAAAAATGAATCCTTAAACTCCTATGTGCTTTTATTTAGCCAATTTAATTAAAATATACTCACATGTTTAAAATGTCCCCAGAAGCAATTTTTTTTAATTTTGAGAATTGGATAGTATAAAATAAAGTAAATATTTTAAGAACTACTCATCAGTTAGTTATAGTCTAATATGGAATGATATTATATCATTCGCCTTCTTCAGTTAGAAAACCAATTAATTTACCTTAAATGGTTCCATGTGCTAATTTGCTCCCTAGAATATTTAATGAGTCCGAAATATACTCTTGTATTTATTAAAAAGGTATCTGAAAGACACAGTGTTTCAATAAAATTCTATTCAGAAGAGGCCATTATAAGGGGACAGAGTTTTCTAACCTGGAGGGGAAGCAGCATCTTTGTCATGGACTTTGAGGTCCCAGATAATGTAAAAGATTAATACTGATTATTTGAGTATGTTCTTGACTTGTCTTTTTCAAATCATGAGAGTTCTGACTATACATACTCTATCCACAGACATATTTAGACTCTACTGTACATATAACTGAGGTTAAAAATCAAAAGAAGTGCAAAGAAAGAGTGGAAAGACCACAAGGACCAAACAGAATGAACCCAACTTTAAGTGTTCCCACCAACTCTCATGAATTCGAGGGCAGAATGGTCCAGTCTTGAATGCATCCAGGCTGGAAAATAAATCCAAGTTTCATGAACAACAACAATGAAAATGTAAGAGTCCACATGTGAAAAGTTTGAAAAAAACTAGTGAGAGGAAGTTATAAGTTATCTGAGGGAAAAAATGGATTAAGGTCACTACACACATTATAGTCTTTTGTTCATATAATCTATTTTCCCCTTGAACATCCCATGTTGTTTGACATGATAAACATGTTGTTACATGACAAACAAATACTGAATAGAGTTTAGGACTCATACTTTAAACAAACATTTCGGCACTGAATATTTCCCACACTCTGGCAGGTTCTAGGCAGATAGAGGGCATACAGGGATAAATAGGTAGTTTTGATAAGGGATGCATGAGCAGATGAACTAATAATCAGCTCACAACATGATAATATTCTTTACCATGAGCAAAGAAGAAGGAAAGAGAAGACAGCTCACTCCAGGAAGAAGAGATGGCGTCATAGGAGAAATGAACTGAGTTGGACAAGGATGAGGATGCATTAAAGAGGGAAATAAAAAATTATCACCCTGGGGTCATCCCTTGAGTAAAAAGCAGAGGGATCTTAATGACCACAGGAAATGAGGAACTCTGTCTTTATGTTCTAGTCAAGAGCAAATGCAATGCTGAGAAATGGTGGTGACAAATAGATTTATAGACATGAGAGAAGAGCGATGGCTGGGGATTTGGATGACAGGGTTATAGACTGTGGGGTCAGGCAATACAAGTCCAGACAGAGTTGAGGATGACAGTCTTCTTTTGCTTTCAGTAAAGCACACGACTATAGAGACACATTGACTGCGATTTTGGCCTTCTCAGAATACAGAGAACTTCCTCAGCCCATACTCACTTTGCCCTCAGATCTTTGAAATCTATAAAATATTTGGGATGAATATTCCACATGTGGATCATTGCAACAATCATATTAGCTATTAAAAAAGAAGACGTGTGAGAGAGTCTTCACACAATGTCCAGAAGGATACTGAAATCACTTACAAGGTTGTAAAATCTCCTTAAATTTGGTTTTGAAATTTTGTCTTCAACTTTCAAGCTTCTGTCAAATTATAAAACACTATAATATGATTCAGTAAGCCCATTTCTACTTGGGTGTTCTGTGTTTATGGCAACATTAGTTATGATACTAATATATTCAAACCAATCAATATACAGGAGAAATAAGAAATGCTTAAATTAATTGTGGCTAGCCATTTAATCATTTAAAACTTATTTTACATTTAAATATATGAGAAACTATCCATAATGTGAAGAGAATAGAAGTTTACAAACTGAATACATCCTTTGGTCCCACTTTTTAACATCAGAAGAAAAGCAGCTAGAAAACAGTAGCCCCATGGCCAACAGTGATTCTGTCTAATCAATGCAACTATGGATAAATTCTATTTTCTTCTTTATACTTTCTGTCATTTTACTTTTCTACAATTAATACTTATTCACTTTATAGTCAAAGAAATGCTTTAATTTTTAATTAACTGAATAATGAGAATTAATTGGTTATAATTAATAAAAACATATATATTCAAAATTCTACCTGCAATAGGAGCCCTAGAATTCCAGAAACAAAAGTTCATTTCCTGTACTTTTGCAGCTTTCATACTACATTTTGACAATAGCATCTATTAGAGCATAATCCATTCTATCGAGAAAGATCCCCTTGTTCTTCGCACACATTGAGGAAACTCAGCATTTTTGTGACTGACAATGAGGATGATGAAGATGTGATGGATGACTCCTCCCCTAGAGTTCCTAGAGTCATGGGGGGACCATTACCATCAGTGACATGAATTCTACATGCAAGTTGAACTTAAACTTTAAAAAATGGTCCAATTTAATGGACTAAAAACTCAGGAGGTGGCCTCTGACCACCTGTAGGTCCCTAATCATAGTGACAAAACCGCTTCAGAAGCTTTTGGAGAAGGCGAAGTACAAGCTAAGACTAATTTTAAAAAGAAAGTCTTAATTTTGGAGCTAAAGACTAATGAAGTGCCACAGAGGGAATTATTTCTAAGTTGGGAATTGCTCAGGAAAGGAAATTAGAAAAAGGAGGGTATATACTGACAGGAGGAAGATGAGGATATAAAAAGCAGAAAAGGAGAAGATTATTTATTATCCAAAATAGCAATTATTTTGTATGGTAAAAAAAAAAAAAAAAGAAAAAAAAACACAGAAAAACAAAAAACAAAAAACTAAAGAGTTGGACCCAGAAATGAAAATGACAGAAACAGATACGAACAGCCAGGGGACCGGGGAATCTAAATCATTAGATATAAGTTTGAGAAAGGAGTGGAATGTATTTTCAGAAATCTACAAAAAAAGAAAAAGAAGAAGAAGAAAATTCTATGCATTCAGTTTCATTCCTTAACCTTTAAAATGCTCTGTCCAAAATAAGATTTACAGCACTTGCCAACTTTTAATGGTGTTCCTTAAGCCAAGCATGATCAAAGTTGGCTTTCTCTTGGTAGCTGGAAGCCAAAAGCAGGTTTTGGGAATGACACACAAAGCCGAGAGCCTCCGGGCAGAAGAGGTGATCCCCAGCTCTCTCCCGGAGAGGAGGTCAGACATCTGGCAGCCACGCTGGCCCCGAGCTAGGCCACAGAGAAGGCAGAGCCATGTGCAGATGGTTACGATGAACCTCCCAAGGAGAAGGGCAGTGGGACGGGGCAGAGATGAGAATCCGGACAGACTGGTTTACAGCTCTGCAGAGTTCTGAGTAGCTGCAGCACTCACAAAAAGAAAAGGGCCATGGCCTTCAAGTGGAAATGAGCTCTAGTCTAAGGAATCTCCTTTAAGACCTAAAATCTAACTAAACTGGTGGTCTTGTTTTAAGCAAAACATGTAATCATTATCTTCCTCTATACACTTTTTAAATGACTGTTTTTCCAATACCTAGTAGGAGCAATAAAAAGCATTAGAATCTATTTTGTCAGTATTTTAATCATTTCTCAAAGCACAATTTTTGGTGAGTTTACTGTCACTGTAAATGACACGTCCTATTCCACTACCTCTCCTCCAGTGCTGATACCCTTGCCAACTTCCTTGCTCTCAGGTCCAATGCACCCTTTATGACCAGCCCTGAAACTCCCTTACAATCTGTTTCTGGTGCTCTGCTTTCTGGAAGATCCAGTGGTAGCTGCGATACTCCTATTTCTCTAGAACGCCGTGAAGAGCGGCCATCACTGATTAGCCTTCACCATGTCCCTTTAGAGCCTAAGTCTGGATCTGTCACTGTAACCCCTCCCTGAGCCCCTCCTCACCCTCTTCCCTCTACTTCATCTGTCCTCATCTGGGGCAAGGGGTGCTGCGATGTGCCACCCTCCAGAACGAAGACTCATATCCCAGCTGCCAGAAACATTGCTGGTTGAAGACTCACAGCTCAGTCATCTCTGAGAATGGCCTTGGGCAAAAAGGAGTTATCCCATTCAAAGTTATGTCTTGCCTCCAAGGGCAGCCTGCATCCCTGATGGGGGTACAAAAGTCTGGCCCCCTCACCTACGTTCTACACAACTCTAAACAGCCCTCCCAGCTCTGGAGTCTGGTGAGATCAGTTGATGCCTTATCTGTAACTATATCAGAAGAGCTTTTCCCTCTGCCTCATTCTGCTTCCCTCACTTGCTTAAAAGAGTACTCCCCAAAACACCTCCTGTTTGCAAATATTCCAGAGAACCTGACCTAATAGTTGGAAAACACAAACTCTGCCTTATTAGATAGGGTCCCAGAAAGAGAAAGCACCCTCACAGGGGTTACCCAAGAGACTTCAGCTGACAAAGGGACAGCTGACAAAGTTATGAGCAGATTGAATGGAACAACAAAGGTTGCTGACGTGTAGAAGAAACAGTAACGTGGTTGGCATAGAAGAAAGAAAGAATATTCTTTAGTTCTTTAGCTATTGATTCTAAGTCAATCTGATAAAAAATGAGCACTTATGACAGCAGAACTTTATCTTGTTTCCCCTTTCAGTCATACAAAAGAATTCAATTAAATCCAAGAATTATTTACTGAGCATCTACTATATAAAAGATAATATGTGAGGCATAGCACAACCCCAAAATAACCAACTAATAATAGAATAATCCAACTCTTAGTCAAATTATTTTGGTGACAAAATGCTAATTGATTTGAAAATTAAATTGCCTGAATCAATGTATTCTTCTGGAATCTGGTAAACAAAGCCATAAAAAATATAATTGGCACACCATTCTTCATACAAGATTAAATTTAATCACAAGGCTAAAACTGTATTGCAGGCATTTCCTTTAATCCACCAACAAGTGTAAATATACCAGACATCCTGTATAATAGAAAGCTACCTCTCCACTTCCTTCCACCTCCCATCAAATCTGCCCTTTTTTCTACTTTATACTGATCAATGTTTTACTTCTTAATTTGTTAGTAAAGCTTCTCACTATGTTCATGTTAAAATTTGGGACTTGATTTTAGAATCAAATGACTGTATTTCTTAATAAGGATTTTGTATTTTCATAGAAGTTGTGTATTCGTTATTGATTATTTGAGTGACTTGGCAACCTCCAATATATTAATTTCATTAAAAATATCAATGCTATATCTAACAGGGGATGTTTATTTTTATAAATGTGTTTTCTCAGTGCCACCATTTCTGATTTCACTGCTGCTCCTTCTTTGTTCATCATTCAATTAAGTGGAATTTCTTGAGTTTTTTCTGCATTCAAGGCTGCAGGACTGTGGGAATGTCAAAAAACTGGAAACCATGATAAGAGAATGACACAGACATTTAATTATGGAGTGAAAGTGGCAGATCCTACACTTCAGCCTATGCTGAAACCTGTCAATGTCTCTTGCCTCTCAAAGGCACTAAAACCACAGATAGAGATAACCACTTTTTTCTTGTATTCATCACTTGATTTCAGGGGAAAATATTTTAAAACCGTGTCCTGAAGTACACATTTTAGAAGAGGCCTGTCAGCTTTGGTAATTGCAATCTAAGCAGATCTTTCCAACAGAGATAGGACCTGCATTGTTTACATTCGTCCCTATTCTGAGTATGCACATTCACTCTGGTTTTCATGCTAGCTTTAAATAGGATAAGAATTTTGAAGTGAAATTTGAAAAGCTTCAATACACATATAGCATATGTCCACTCCTATGGTTTGTCTGGAAAAAAAGTTGACTCAGGAAAATTAAAAGCCCAATACTTATTCCATTAAAAAGTAGCAAAAGGTAATATTTATGCTTGCAATGAACAGTTTAGCTTCACATGTCTAGTCAAATGGAGTAGTCACAGAAAAAGACATAAACTGTACTTTAAATTGGAACACTCATACATACACATAACATGTGGGAATTTGCCAAAAATATTGCTAAATTTTTGTTAGAAGAGATAAGATCCAAGGTAGCATTGAAAAATGGAAGACTATTATTTCATTTCTGTATTTCGTCATTGCATCTATATAATTGAGCTGTTTGAAATCCTTTGCAACTAGAGTTTAGACACTTCCCTCTCCACCCTCATTATAGTTTTCATGCTGCATGATTTTTTAGTATGAAGCTCTTGAATAACTAAAACAACTTCCAAGCCTCCATTAATGGAATGTTAGTCACAATAAATATATGTATTTATATATATATACATATATACATATAAATGAATGTTTTAAGCTCCTTAGAATTCAACCTGATGGGACACTGCCTATATTGCTCCCTGGGACCTGGAGATAGTGGTATACCCCAGGGCTTTCCAAAAATCCAGTAAGTGATGATCATTCAGCAACATGAGCAGTGATTTTCATTATAGTGACTGGAGGGTGCCCTAGGAGGGTAGAGCCTCTTGGATTGTGGGCAGAAAGATTAAGAGAAGGAGGATGGTATTGCCAGGAAGGCCAACTGTGATGCTGATGAACTGTGGAGGGACGGGACCCTCCAAAGCCCTGGGGATCACTGTGCTCCTTTCTCTCCGTGGCTCTAAGCTGCAGATAACACACACAGAGCACACGTGAGAAGACAGCAGAAAGAGCAAATGCTCAGGGCCTGCAGGAATTCTGCAACAAGTTTTAAAGCAAAGGCGGACTTGACATGGACTAGAGGCTCCAAACAGAGGACTGGGAAGTGATAAGCTGAAAGTTTTGTCACATTGCCAGTGTGCATGAGCTAGGAGAAACAGCACGTTTATCTAAAGCTATGCACAATAAACTCCCTTTGACATTTATTCCTCCAATCAACAAATATTTATTGACAGTCTACATGTGCCAGCTCCTGCACCAGGCATGGGGATAATTAGGACAAGCTTTTACGGAATTTACATTCTCATGGTAGAGGCAGTTAACAAAAGAGAAAACAGATTAAAGGGATAATTTCAGAACATAATATTGCTATAAGGGACATAAAACCGGATGATGTGATGGGGTGGGACTCACACAGTGTGTGCATCATGGGGCTATTTTAGGTATGGGACCCAAGCTGACCCCTGAGACAGTGCCTCAAAGGGAGACCCACAATCAAAGATTAATGCTCTGGAGTTGCTGTATCAAAATTCTTAATCATTTTATCTTTGACTTTGTGTTTTGCAAGAGTTGGTGAAGGAACAATGGAGCATGCACCCAGGACAGTTGGGCTGGGATACCAACTTAGGAAAGCTCAGGGTTGAGCATGATCCCCAGGAACCTATGATAGTTTGTGCTACAAGTATCTTCACACCCAAGGGAGCATGATATTAAATAACAACAATCAAAAAACCATACAGTCAAGAGAGAGACTGCAGAAGGAAGAGGAAGCTTCTTTCCTGCTTTTAAAACCAGGAAACTCATATGCTCCCCTCACCAAATTAAATAAAATTTAAGAAAATAAACAGGAAACTCATATTTTCCTTTCGCACAGAGCCTTATACCAAGTTATATCTGTGGTCCTGCCCTGAGAAGGAGCATTTGGAGCAGAGGTGGGAGCCTTTCAGGCAGGAGGAACTGCATGTACAAAGGCCCTGAGTTGACACGAGCTCAGTGTTTTCACAGAAAAGAAAGCACACAGTGGCAACAACCTCCTAAGCAGGGCGCAGATCAGAGCAAGCTACAGAAAGGCTTAGCAGACCCAGGGACTGAGGGATGAGGCTCCTTGGGAAGCCCAGGACTCAGTTTCAGCACAGTGTGATATGAGTGTTGGTGCCTGTGTAGGAAGCAGAGAACAAGACCTGGAACAAGGGAGAAATGGCAGGGGAGTGAGGAGAACTCAGATGCTGAAGTTGCTGCCATTTCACCTCTTAGTTTTGCCTGCAAAGTCCTACAGGACCCTAACCGCCGCGATCCAACACCATCCAGCCCAGATGTGATCCAGGGGATTCCATATTCTACTCCAAGTCCTTTGAGCTCTGTCTTTCACATTGTCACTCCATGGTACACACTGAAGTATGTGACTGAATCTGTGTTAGGCATTCAGCTCAGCCCAGATCCTCCTTCCAGACTCCTAACTCCTCTTTTCCTTCTCTGTCTCTGTCTTATGACTTCCCTCTGCCACACCTGCTGAATGCTGCTTCCCTCCCAAGATTCTACATCAATGTCCCTTCAGAGGTCTTGTGCAAACCCCAGATAGTTTAGGTCTTTCTCCATTTTTAGGTCACTTCTTTTTATTTGGTGTGATTATTTGATTACTCCCTGTCTCTCTAAATGGATTGTGAAGTCCCTGAGGACATACAACAGGTCTCTTCTGCCTAGAGGGGTGTCTTTAGCACCCTCCATAGGGAGGTGCAGTGCAGGCTAAGTCATGAAGGGCCAGGGCACACAGGAGAAAGGAGGGTGAGCTGGGCCTTTGGAATTGCAAGGGATGGTACAAGTAAAGAAGAGGTCTGCCTAAGGATAGAATTACCCAAGTATGAAGGCAGAGAGAAGGGGAGAAATGAGCAGGAGATTTTCTCTATCACATGCAAGACCTTCAGTGTGAAGGTACTGGTAGGGTGGCAGCGGAGAGAGTTGCGCATGCCTCCCTTCTTGTCTGCATCCCCTGCCCCAGCCCTTTCAGATCTCCTCAACGAGCCTTCTGGTTCCGTCCCCTTCACTCTATAAAAAATAGTAAGCTAAATCTCTACTCTGAACATGTGAGCTAAAATACAGTGCCCTGGGCTGGTCATAAAAATTGGAAAATGGGGAAAATGTCTTTAAATATCATATCACTCTGATGAGATCAGAAACTGAGAAGAAAATAACATTGTGTGGGAGGCACCCTCTAAGATGGACCTCAGAATACCTCTGTGCATCACACTCTCATGTACCCCCTCCCCTTGAGTGTAGGCTGTACTTACTGACTTACTTCTAAAAGTTGGAATATGACAGAAGCGATCAAGTGACCAGTCTGAGATTAGGTAATGAAAAGACTGTGACTCTTGCCCTAGGCACCATGTTTCCTCTTCTCTTGGCTTGCTCACCCTGGGGGAAGCCAGCTGTCATGCCATGAGGCAGCAGCACCATGGGGAGGGACTGCGGCCCATCAGCAACCATAGGGGTGAGCTTAGAAGCAGATGGCCTCTACATGTTGAGCCTTCAGATGAGACCTCAGCCTCAGCCAACAACTTGATAGCAACCTCACAGGAGATTTGAACCAGAGGTGCCTAGCTAAATCAAACCCAGATTCCTGACCCACAGAAACTACGAGACAAGAAATACTTGTTGTGTTAAACCATTAAATTTGGGAGTACTCAGTTATACAACACTAGATACTATATACAGTGAACCATTTCTCAATCCTACACCTGTATGGAGATTTGATGCCTCATCACCAACAATGTGTTAGACATCTTGGCACATGGTACAGTGTTAGCTGGAATTCCTGCCCAGTGGGGCTTAATAAATACAAAAACAAAAAGAAATGTCTTGCTGAGAAATTTTTTTTGGCACTGGTTATTTGAGCAATGTTTACAAATTCATAATCATTACCAATATTCCTTCCTTAAGAAGAAACTAATGAAAGAAATGAATTTGGGAGTTTTGATTTACTTTTTAGGAATATATTGAAGCATGTGTCCACAATATGTAATGCCAAGTGGACTCGGCCAATTCTTTCTCATCTCATATTCACAAGTTGTGAATAATCCTTCGCATACATGGCCTTCGAAGAGCTGGCCTACTTGCTCTTTCTCTCTTTCCTACCCTCTCTTTTTCTCCTTTCCTTCCTTCCTTCATCCCTCTCTCCTTTCTTTGCTTCTCTTCTTTTCCCTCCTCCTTTCCTTAGTATTATAGGTGAAACATTAGTACCCCTTTGTCCATTGAATAAAGCATCCCTAAATCACTGCAGTGATTATCCTACCTTTTAAACTTGGGCAACATTCCTAACCCATACATACAGAGCATATTTAATACAAGCAAGAAAACTTATTCCAAAGCATATATTTAACTTAATATTAACTCAGCTCTGTAATATACTGAGTTCCTTAGAAACAGTGATTCTCAAATTTTATTTATACAAATCACTTGAGATTCTTTTTAAAAATGTTAGTCACTCAGTCATGTCTGACTCTTTGCAACCCTATGAACTGTAGCTTGCCAGGCTCCTCTGTCCATGGAATTCTCTAGGCAAGAATACTGGAGTGGTAGCCATTCCCTTCTCCAGGAAATCTTCCTGACTCAGGGACTGAACCCAGGTCTCCCACATTGCAGGCAGATTCTTAACCATCTGAATCACCAGGGAAGCCCACTTGTTAAACGTAGACTTCAATTCAGTAAGTGTGGGAGGATCTGATATTTTGTATTTCTAACAAGCTTCTAATTGAACCTATATTGCTGGTCCCTGGACCATACTTCAAGAAGCAAGGCCTCTGATAGGGTTACTTTTTGTTACTGGGCCTAAGTATCTGTAACTGTAAAGCAAAGGGTTGGGTTCATTGACTTCTTAAATTCAATGAATTATGATGCCTCAAGTCTGTCTTTCTTCCTTCTCCCTAGACTCTCCACTGCAGCGTTTGGCACCACCACTCACCCCTATTTTCCTATAAAATTTGCATGCTGTCCTTTCTCAGCTTCTCTCTTGCAGCATCCCCACATCCCCTTGCAAGTTTTGTCAGTCCTACATCTTTACATCTCCACCCACTTCTTTTCACCTCTACTTCCAGCCTTCACTCCATCCAAGCCCATATGACCTCCCACCCAACCCAATATCACCAACCTCCAGGGTATTTTGACAAGGCAAATCTAAACGCATAGTTTCTCTGCTTAAAGCCTTGAACAATTCTTTAAGGTGGCCTGTGCGCAGTTCTTAAAAATTCAAGGTCTGAAAACACTGTTCCTCAATTTTGCCACCCTGTGGATATGGCTTATCTTGGGAAAGTCTTAGTAGGCCCTCAGAGTGGGTTAGATACCTTTATTATGCAGTTTTTTAAAGCAGGCTGTATTTTTCCTTCATAGAATTTTTAATAATTAATTAACTAAATTTCGTGTGAGTGCCCAGTTTATGATGGGGCTGACATCCATGCTCACTCTGAGTCATCAGTCTATCCTTAGTGTCCCGCACAGGAATGTCACATTTGGGCACACAATAAAGATTCTTTGAATGAAAAATATTTCCCACCTACATTCAGTCCAGTATTCCTGTCTGGAGAATCCCATGGACAGGGAAGCCTGGTGGGCTAGAGTCCATGGGGTGACAAAGAGCTGGACATGACTGAAACGACTTAGCACACACTTGCACATCTACATTCAGAATTCCTACTAGATATTTTCCCACTGCTTCTGTTAGTTTCTAATGCAAACTGTGGTCTTGGGTATAGATTTGCCATTGGCCTCAAAAGTGCCTAACACTCTTGTGTTGTCTTATTATACAGTTTCCTTGTTAGGAAGACCATGCATTGCTGTAGTCAAGCATGATAATCATTAGTGAATAGATGAAAACAAGGGGTGTATGGCTCAAATATTGGAATTCCAAATAATTGACATTGGAATTCTAAATATTGACACAAACAACACCCAGAAAACACGTGGTTTCCAGGCCTCCTCAGAACTGTAGTTTGCTTCTGTGTTTTCTTTTAAACAAAGAAGTAAATTCCTTGTGTACCCAAATCAGGACCGGCCCTGGACAGAATTCATGGCCAAGAGGTATATCTATCCAGGTGGTGTGAGTGGAAGACCGGGGTGCACTATATAAATAATGCATTCCCAGTCACTTGAATTCCACCAGAAGAAATGTAATTCTTTAGAATTTGGAGAGTTCTGTAAATGCCCTTGGATGGTGGAGTCATCCAAAATTAGGGAAACATTTTGTCCTCACATAAGAGTTATTTATAACCACAGACAAAATGTGTGCATTTTTCTAGAACATCTTTTTTCTACATTAACTTTAACATAATTCATATTTTACACCAAATATAGAAACATGACAGAATAATTTCAAAATTTGTATGAATCTTCAAGTGAAAGGAAAGACTGAACAAAATGTTACAAGAAGCTAATTCAGTCCTAGGTTGCAAAGGACTCATCTTTGGAGTACTTAAAAAGCACAGAAAAAAAACATCTTTAACCAAACCAGTCAGCCTGTGGCCTGGCAGTGGGTGGCATGCACTTGCAGAACAGTGTGTGGCAGGGACTGCTGTTCTGTGCCCTTCTTTCAGGTCATAAATCCTTCATTTTAACTTGTACCATCATTAGCCATGACCCAGTTTGAATTTCCCAGCCTTCCTTGAAGCTAATGTGACCCTATGACTTAATTCTGGCCATGGTGAAGTAAGCAGAAAGGGGAAGAACTGATTTCTATAAAATCAGTTCCTTCAGTGCCCATCCTTCTTTTCCCTCTTCCTTCCTTCCTGATGACTACAATTTCCTGAGACAGCTGAGGCTGGAGCAGCCAGGTACAGCAGTAGGGAGGGATTGCATCCACACACCGGATGAATAAGACAGAAGGGGCAGAATTGGACAGGCAACACCAGACGTCCACAGAAAAGAGGAACAGAAATTGACCTTGCTGATCTTCTGGTTCAAAATAGAGTAGTAGAGTAGTAGGATGTGCATTCATCTCCTCCTGCAAAGGGCACCAAAATTGCAGCTAGCTGTTGAACAATCACGATAACTGGAACCAAACAAACAAAAAAAAAATACCCTATGTCCAAAGTCAAAGAAAAGCCTCAATGAGATGGTAGAAGGGGTGCAACATGATAAAATCAAGTCCCATATCTACTGGGTGGGCAACCCACAAACTAGAGAACAATAATACCAAAGAAGTTCTCCCACTTGTTGTCAAGGTTCTGAGGCTCATGTTATGCTTCCCAGCCTGGGGATATGGCAAAGGAACTAGGAATCCCCAGGCAATCTGACTTTGAAGACCAGTGGGATTTGATTACAGGACATCCACAGGGCTGGGGGAAATAGAGACTCCACTCTTGGAAGGCACAAACAAAATTTTGTGTGTGCCAAGATCCAGAGAGAAGGAGTAGTGACTTCACAGGAGATTGAACCAGACCTACCTGCTAGTGTTGGATGGTCTCCGGTGGAGGTGTGATTTGGCAGTGGTTCTCCATGGAGGTGGGAGAACTAGTAGCAGCCCCTTGGACAGTGCCCCTTGGTGTAAGTGCTCTTGGAGTTCTCCATTAAACCTATCCTAAGAGCTCATAGACCTCAGAACTGAGACCAAACAACTAACAGGGAGGGAGCGCAACCCCATCCATCAGCAGATAACTGGATTAAAGTTTTACTGATCACAGCCCTGCCCAACAGAGCAAGATCTAGTTTCTTCCACCACCAGTCCCTCCTATCAGGAAGCTTATACGCTCATCCAGCAGAGGGCAGATAGAAGATGCAAGAACCACACTCCCTTTATAGCTAGAATCTAAACCACATCGCAGAAAGTTAATCAGGATGAAAAAGCAGAGAGTTTTGTCCCAAATGAAGGGAAAAGATAAAACCCTAGAAAAACAACCAAATTAAGTGGAGATAAGCAACCTTTTAGAAAAAGAATTTAGAATAACGATAGTGAAGATGGTCCAGGATCTCAAAAAAAGAATCGAGGCAAAAATTGAGAAGATGCAAGAAATGTTTACCAAAGACCTGGAAGAACTAAAGAACAAACAGAGATGAACAATACACTAGAAGGAACCAATAGTAGAATAACTGAGGCAGAAGAGTGGATAAGTGACATGAAGGACAGGATGGTGAAAATCACTGCCATAGAACAGAGTACAGAAAAAAGAATAAAAAAGAAAAAAAGGAAGACATCCCAAGAGACCTCTGGGACAACATTAAATGCACCAGCATTCACACTATAGGGGTCCCAGAAGGAGAAGAGAGGAAGAGATGATCTGAGAAAACATTTGAAGAAATAATAGCTGAAAACTTCCCTAACATGGGAAAGAAAATATCAACCAAGGTCAGGAAGCACAGAGTCCCAGACAGGATAACCCCAAGGGGGAACACCCCAAGATCCATAGTAATCAAACTGACAAAATTAAAGACAGAGATAAAATAGTAAAAGTGATAAGGGAGAAATGACAAATAGCATACATGGGAGTTTCCATAAGGTTATCAGCTTCTCAACAGAAACTCTACAAGCCAGAGGAAAAGGCATGGTATATTTAAAATTATGAAAGGTAAGAACTGAGAATATTCTACCCAGCAAGACTCTCCTTCAGATGTGATGGAGAAATCAAAAGCTTTCCAGACAAGCAAAAGTTAAGAGAATTCAGCACCATCAAACCAGATTTACCACAAATATTAAAGGAATTTCTCTAGGCAGGAAACACAAGAGAAGGACTTACACAAAATAAAACCAAAACAATTAGGAAAACTGTAGTAGGATCATACCTATCAATAGTTACCTTAAATGTAAATGGATTAAATGCACCAACCAAAAGACATAAACTGGCTGGGTGGATGAGAACATGTGTGTATACGCACTTCCACATACCACCTCACTCTTCTTAACCTCCCAAATTGTACGTAATTATTTTATATTGTTAGGTTAGTCATGTTTCCATATGGCTTGCAATTGTAATTATCTTTTTTTTTTTTTTGGTCTGGCTATTGATTGCAAAAACTGATAAACATCTTTTACTATTGTGATTATGTAACTAATATTGGCTTAATACCATTGTATCATGACTAGTCAACAGAAAATAATAGAATCCTATATCACTGTAACCATCATTTAGTAGAAAAACTTATAATCACTTTTTAAAATCCAGATGCATAACAGAATTATCTTGGAAATTTTTGAAAAATACAAATGTGCAGGTATCGCTGTTCTTCTCCAAAGCTATAGATGTGTTTCAAATGAGCAGCCATGTTTAAAAACAACTGGACTATATGATAATCTTTTGCTTTTTTCTGGTTTGTTTCACTTTTCCAATTTCATATTCAGTGCTCCCATTTCATCTAGTTTATGTTTTCCAACTTCTCCATTTTGTTGTTGTTGTTGTTATTCCTCAAACCTTAATATTAAGAGTAGTAGAAAAGCTTCTGTTTATGTATGTATAGAGTATGTATAATATACTATGTATTTTAGAAAATTTTGCCTAGCTAAAAAAATATGACATTTTGATTCCACTTGCTTGACTTAGTATCAGCAGAATGCTAGATTTCTCATTTGTATTCACTCAAAACTTTGATTAATTCCATGTATTTGGGGATCTAGTATTGCTGCTAAAAGTCTAGAAAATTTATTATTTTAGTGATTATTTAAAAAATTTGAATGAGGCTTGAAACTTCTAATTCAGTTCTGAGAAAATTAAGAAATACTATGTTGTAAAAAAAAAAAAAACCAGGAAATTAGCAATGATACAGTATCATTACAAAGCACAGATTTTGTTCAAATTTAACAAAATTTTATTCTAGTGTCCATTATTTGTTTTCATACCTTATTCAAGACTTTACTTTGTATTTAACTGTGTTAAGCAGCTTCAGATGCATGCAACAAATTCTGGTAACTTCTCTTTTCATTTTTATTCTAAGTATTTTCTAATTTTCCTTGTTATTACTTCTTAGACATACCTGTCATTTAAAAGTTGACATTCAACTTCCAGATACATGAGATTTTATATAGAGTATCTTAATATTAATTTCCCATTTTGATACTAATTTCTCATTTAAAGGCTTTATTTTCTGCAAATAAAAGAAATCGACTTTACTCAAGCTGCTGCTTTTGGGGCTCTCTGTAACTTGTAGATTTAAACCTAACTAATGCAAAAAGTAAAGATATTTGAGAAACAACTTACCTATCACCCTACCTGGGGTACTTTGGGAGAGAAATGGAGCATTAAAATAATGAAACTTTTATCTTTTTAAGTTATTTTTTGTATATTAGCAAACTAGTTTTATTATTTTGATGGATCTATAAAATAGTTCAATTAAAAGACTATTTTCAAAAATTAACTTTCTTAAACTACAATTAACGTATACCTGTATAGTGTAAATCAAAATGGAGAACTTTATATTATTTATCTGAATGCTAAAAATTAATGTAAGTAGAATTATTCTTGGTACACATTCACTTGCGTTGAGCAGCTTTTTAGCTACCTCCGTCTTGAAGGTCATGGCACTAATACTGTTTCCTGAAAAATACACTTTCTTCAATTTGTTCTTATTATTATCCTTTTATCTTTTCATAAAATTGCCTGCAATCTTCTTCAAAGTCACTTTTTATAGTTAATAAATTGTAAGGTATTGAAATCTTTAAGTCATCTCAATAGGCTGTAATATTTTTAGTTGAGAAAATAATTTCCTTATAGATGTAGAGGTATAGTAATTCTCTACTGGTAGAGAATATTTTCAATTTTAATTATTCTAATTTATATTGGTAAATGCTTACACTCAAACTTTTGTAATTTCTGTCTTTTTAAACTCCACTCAAAATACTTTTTATAAGGCCAACTTGTCAAACTGGCCAAAAGTAGATATGGCAAAATACAAGATTTTAAAATGTCATTTCATGAGGGTTCAGAATAAAAGTTAATTAAATATAGAAATGCCTTCAAGAGTCCTCCCACAATGCAATTATTCAGTTCCTTGCTTTTGTAGACATGTATTATAGATTCTTCCCATTTTCAACTTTGTTTTCAATGTCAATAACTTGTAGTACTTGTCATTTCAATATATGTAATAGTTAAAATTTTAATTTTCTGCTCTTTAATACTTTGATTGCAAAATTTAAACTAATTTTGAGTAAAGTGCAGCCAAATTTAAAGGTTCACAAAATGTCTGCGATCATTGGAAGACACAAGTTTATTTGCAGGGCTTCCCCGATGGTAAAGAATTTGCCTGCAAAGCAGGAGATGCAGATTCAACCTCTGGGTCAGGAAGATCCCCGGCAGTAGGAAATGGCAACCAACTCCAGTTTTCTTGCCTGAAAAATCCCATGGACAGAGGAGCCTAGTGGGCTACCGTCTAAAGGGTTGCAAAGAGTCAGTCACAAGTAAGCACATACATTTATTTATCTAAGTTTATTTGCAAAGTAGTTCTGCAAAGGCTCAACCATTTCTAAAATTCAGTTGATGGTGGGCAGAAAAGGAATATTTTCAAAGAATATACTGACTGGTATCTTTATTTTAAGAAATTTAATAAAACTTTATAAAACATGCTTGTAATTTCATTTTTATACATTTTTAATTGCAAATTTTTTAACTAAATCTTTTCTTTTGATGAGTAGATTATTGCAGTTTGTTTGAATGTAGTTATTATGTCTGCATCACAACCAGTTCTAGTACTTTTCTGTACCATAAACATCTTCCTTTAGTAAAAACATTGTTTTGATCACCATCAAAATTTGCATTTGTATTATTATTAAGAAAACAATGATTTTACTGTTTTGTGGAACTTTTTAACAGAATTTATAATAGCATTTGTAAATTCTTGATTTATCTTAGTTAGGTTGAACTTCAAAAGTTTTATTTTTCTTCTATAAATAGAAGTTGAAAAAAATCAATTGTTCTCTTTCTTTATTTTATTTTTCCTATTGAGGTGTTTTATATAATATTATATATGTTATATATAAAGGTCACCATTAACCCACCATAGAGCCACCAGAACTTACAAAGGACTGGGGAAACAGACTCTTGGAGGGCACAAACAGAATCTTGTACACACCAGGATCCAGGAAAAACGAGCAATGACCCCCTCAAGAGACTGACCCAGACTTGCCCGTGAGTGTCCAGGAGTCTCTGGCAGAAGTGTGGGTCAGCAGTGGTCTGCTGCAGGGTTAGGGGCACTGAGTGCAGCCGTGCATGCATGAGGCCTTTTGAAGGAGGTCGAAATTATCTTCATTAACTCCACCATAGTTTGGCATCAGGTCAAACAACAGGGAGGAAACACAGTCCAGCCCATCAACAGAAAATTGGATTAAAGATTTACTGAGAATGGCCCCACCCATCAGAACAAGACCCAGTATCCCCCTCAGTCAGTCTTTCCCACCAGAAAGCTTCCATAAGCCTCTAATCCTTCTCCATCAGAAGGCAGACAGACTGAAAGCCACAATCACTGAAAACTAACCAATTTGATCACATGGACCACAGCCTTGTCTAATTCAATGAAACCATGAGCCACGCCGTGTAGGGCCACCTGGGATGGGCCGGTCATGGTGGAGAGTTCTGACAAAATATGGCTTACTGGAGAAGGGAATGGCAAACTACTTCATTATTCTTGCCTTGAGAACCCCATGAAGAGCAAGAAAAGGCAAAATGATAGGACACTGAAAGATGGACTCCCCAGGTCAGTAGTTGTCCAATATTCTAACGGAGAAGAGTGGAGAAATAATTCTAGAAAGAATAAAGAGATGGAGCCGAAGTAAAAACAACACCCAGTTCTGGATATGACAGGTCATGGAATTAAAATCTGTTGCTGGAAAGAGCAATATTGCATAAGAACCTGGAATGTTAGGCCCATGAATCAAGACAAATTGGAAGTGGTCAACCAGGAGATGGCAAGAGTGAACATCGACATTTTAGGAATTAGTGAACTGAGATGGAGTGGAATGGGTGAATTTAACTCAGATGACTATTATATCTACTACTGTGGGCAAGAATCCCCTACAAAAAATGGTGTAGTCATCATAGACAACAAAAGAGTCCGAAATGGAGTACTTGGATGCAGTCTCAAAAACGACAGAATGATCTCTATTCATTTCCAAGGCAAACCATTCATTTTCACAGAAATCCAAGTCTATGCCCTGACCAATAATGTGTAAGAAACTGAAGTTGAATGGTTCTATGATGACCTACAAGACCTTCTAGAACTAACACCCCCAAAATATGTCCTTTTCACTATAGGGGACTGGAATGCAAAAGTAGGAAGTCAAGAGATACCTGGAATAACAGGTAAATTTGGCCTTCAGGTACAGAATAAAGCAGGGCAAAGGCTAAAAGAGTTCTGCCAAGAGAACGCACTGGTCATAGCAAACACCCTCTTCCAACAACACAAGAGAAGACTCTACACACGGACATCACCAGATGGTCAGTACTGAAATCAGACTGATTATATTCTTCGCAGCCAAAGATGGAGAAGCTCTATACAGTCAGCAAAAACAAGACTGGGAGCTGACTGTGGCTCAGATCATGAACTCCTTATTGCCAACTTCAGACTTAAATTGAAGAAAGTAGGGAAAACCATTAGACCATTCAGGTATGACCTAAATCAAATCTCTTACAATTATACAGTGGAAGTGACAAATAGATTCAAGGGATTAGATCTGATAGACAGAGTGCTTGAAGAACTATGGATGGAGGTTTGTGACACTGTACAGGAAACAGTGATCAAGACCATCCCCAAGAAAAAGAAATGCAAAAAGGCAAAATGATTGTCTGAGGAGGCCTTACAAACAGCTATGAAAAGAAGAGAAGTGTAAGGCAAAGGAGAAAAGGAAAGATATACCTATCTGAATGTAGAGTTCCAAAGAATAGCAAGGAGAGATAAGAAAGCCTTCCTCAGTGATCAGTACAAAGAAACAGAGGAAAACAATAGAATGGGAAAGACTAGAGATCTCTTCAAGAAAATTAGACATACCAATGGAACATTTCATGCAAAGACAGACACAACTAAGGACAGAAATTTTATGGACCTAACAGAAGTAGAAGATATTAGGAAGAGGTGGCAAGAATACTCAGAAGAACTTTACAAAAAAGATCTTCATGACCCAGATAACCACGATGGTTTGATCACTTGCCTAGGGCCAGACATCCTGGAATGCGAACTCAAGCGGGCTTTACAAAGCATCCCTACAACAAAGTTAGTAGAGGTGATGAAGTTCCAGCTGAGCTATTTCAAGTTCTAAAGGATGATGCTGTGAAAGTGCTGCACTCAATATGTCAGTAAATATGGAAAACTCAGCAGTGGCCACAGGACTGGAAAAGTTCAGTTTTAATTCCAATCCCAAAGAAAGGCAATGCCAAAAATACTCAAACTACCCCACAATTGCACTCTTCTCACACACTAATAAACGAATGCTCAAAATTCTCCAAGCCAGGCTTCAACGATACATGAACCGTGAACTTCCAGATGTTCAAGCTGGCTTTAGAAAAGGCAGAGGAACCAGAGATCAAATTGCCAACATCCGCTGGATCATCGAAAAAGAAAGAGAGTTCCAGAAAACATCTACTTCTGTTTTATTGACTATGCCAATGTCTTTGACTCTGTGGATTACATTAGACTGTGGAAAATTCTTAAAGAGATGGGAATACCAGACCACCTGACTTGCCTCCTGAAAAATTTGTTTGCAATTCAAGAAGCTCAGTTAGAAATGGACATGGAACAACAGACTGGTTCCAAATTGGGAAAGGAGTATGTCAAGGCTATATATTGTCACCCTGCTTATTTAACTTACACGCAGAGTATCATGAGCAATGCTGGATTGGATGAAGCACAAACTGGAATCAAGATTGCTAGGAGAAATATCGATAACCTCATATATGCAGATGACACCACACTTATGGCAGAAAGTGAAGAACTAAAGAGCCTCTTGATGAAAGTGAATGAAGAGAGTGAAGAAGTTGGCCTAAAGCTCAACATTCAGAAAACTAAAATCATGACATCTGGTCCCATCACTTCATGGAAAATAGATGGGAAAACAGTGGAAACAGTGAGATACTTTATTTGGGGGAGGCTCCAAAATTACTGTACATGGTGATTGCAGTCATGAAATTAAAAGACACTTGCTCCTTGGAAGAAAAGTTATGACCATCTTAGACTGTATACCAAAAAGCAGAGACATTACTTTGTCAGCAAAGATTCGTCTAGTCAAAGCTATGGTTTTTCCAGTAGTTATGTATGGTTGTGAGAGGTGAACTATAAAGATAGCTGAGCACGGAAGAATTGATGCTTTTGAACTGTTGTGTTGGAGGAGACTCTTGAGAGTCCCTTGGACTGCAAGGAGATCCAACCAGTCCATCCTAAAGGAATTTAGTCCTGAATATTCATTGGAAGGACTAATGTTGAAGCTGAAATGCCAATATTTTGGCCAGCTGATGCGAAGAACTGACTCATTGTAAAAGACCCTGAAGCTGGGAAAGATTTGAAGGTTGGAGGAGCAGGGAATGACAGAGGATGAAATGGTTGGATGGCATCACTGACTCAGTGGACATGAGTTTGAGTAAACTCCAGGAATTGATGATGGACAGGGAGGTTGGCGTGCTGCAGTCCATGAAATTGCAAAGAGTTTAACACAACTGAGCAACTGAACTGAACTGAACTGACTGATATAATATTATATATAAATCTAAATAAATCTTACATATGTTTCTACATATATTCACCTATGTGACCTACACCCAGAAAAAAATACAGAACACTGTCATTATTTCAGAGAGTTCTTCTACACACACAGACACACAGCAGGGCAACACTGTTTGGAACTTCTATCAGCATAGATTAGCCTGTTAGTTCTGTCTGTCCTTGAACTTCATCTAAACATAATCATACAAAGTGTGCTCTTTCACAGCTAGTTTCTTCAGCTTAACATAGTGGATTTACACATTCATTCCTGTTATTGCATATTCTTTCAGTCTCTCAATGGTCTCGATGAAAGTGAAAGTCACCCAGTCATGTCAGACTCCTTGCAACCCTGTGGAATTATCCAGGCCAGAATACTTGAGAGGATAGCCTTGAGCTTCTCTAAGGGATCTTCCTGACCCAGGGATCAAACCCAGGTCTCCTGCATTGCGGGTGGATTCTTTACCAGCTGAACCGCAAGTTCATTTCAGCTCAGTTGTGTCTGACTCTTTGTGAACCCATGGACTACAGCACCCCTGGCTTCCTTGTCCATCACCAACTCCCAGAACTTGTTTAAACCCAAGTCCATTGAGTCGGTGATGCCATCCAACCATCTCATCTTCTGTCATCCCCTTCTCCTCCTGCCTTCAAATCTTTCCCAGCATCAGAGTCTTTTCAAATGAGTCACCTCTTCGCATCAGATGGCCAAAATATAGGAGTTTCAGCTTCAGCATCAGTCCTTCCAATAAATATTTAGGACTGATTTCCTTTAGGATGGACTAGTTGTATCTCCTTACAGTCCAAGTGACTCTCAAGAGTCTCCTCCAACACAACAGTTCAAAAGCATCAATTCTTCGGTGCTCAGCTTTCTTTATAGTCCAACTCTCACAACCATACATAACTACTGCAAAAACCATAGCTTTGACTAGATGGAACTTTGTTGGCAAAGTAATGCCTCTGCTTTTTGGTATACAGTCTAGGATGGTCATAATTTTTCTTCCAAGGAGCAAGTGTCTTTTAATTTCATGGCTGCAGTCACCCTCTGCAGTGACTTTGGAGCTCAAGAAAATAAAGTCTGTCACTATTTCCGTTGTTTCCCCATCTTTTGCCATGAGGTGATGGGATTGGATGCCATGATCTTAGTTTTTTTAATGTTTAGTTTTAAACCAGGTTTTTCACTCTCTTTCAATTTCATCAGGAAGCTCTTCCATTCCTCTTCACTTTCTGCCATAATGGTATTATCATCTGCACATCTGAGGTTATTTATATTTCTCCCAGCAGGTAAATGTTGATAAACATTTTTGGAAGTTGCATATTCATTACTCACTTTTTGAGAAATGGAAAGTCACTCAGTTGTATCCGACTCTTTGTGACCCCAAGGACTACACTATCCATGGAATTGTCCAGACCAGAATGCTGGGTAGTTTTTCCTTTCTCCAGGGGATCTTTCCAACCCAGGGATCAAACCCAGGTCTCCCACATTGCTGGCAGATTCTTTACCAGTAGAGCCACGAGGGAATTCATACTTAATGTTTCATTAAACATTAACTTTTTTTTAGTACAGAACTGCTGAAGAAGGTGATTATAAATAAAATTTTTAAATGTTACCAAACAAGAAAATAAAAAGTTATAGATTTATACTGTATGATAAATGACAATAAATATAGCAACTGCTTTCAGGTTTGGCAGAACTGCCCCATCTTTATTTCCTGTGTATGCATAATGTACTACTGATGGTTTTCCTCATTTCCCATGGACCCTAACAACTGGAAGCCCAGTGGTTTCGTGTACCTTGTAGCTGAGCCATGGCACAACTGGATGGCACTTGAGCAGCTGATAGTGCAGCAGCAGCGAATGCCTCTCCGCTTGCTCTTGAAATCAGAACGAATCAGCCTGTGGTTCCTGAGCACCTTAAGCATTATCAATGGGAGTCCTGTATGCTTTCCCTGAAGGGAAGGAAGGTGTTGATTATTTATGGTCTGGAAAGGATTGGAAAAACAGAGACTTCTTGTTATCTTTCAGACATAACTACATATTAAAGTAGGACCTCTATTCACTGTCCATGTTTCTCACACACTACTAAATAAGACTTTGGCAGAAGCCAGAAATATGAGGTAGAGGCCTACCAAACCCAGCTTATTTTAATGCAAACATTAATAACTTTTCCTCATTAAACAATGAAGATCTGGGAGCAGTGTTAATCCATGTAGGACCCCAGGACAACAGGCTTAAATTGGGATTACCAAGAATGGAAGGAATTGTGTCTACCCTGCATAAGGAAGAAGGTAGAACAAAGAAACACATCCTCTCCCATTTTACCTAGAAATGGGAAGATAAGCAAAATTGTCCCTTTCTATGGATCTCTTAGCATAACATCACTCCCTTTGTTACACTCAAATTTTAATTCCAGGAAATATTGCATTCTTTCAAGGATTTTGGTATTTTGCAAAACAGATCCCAATAATTAACTATGAATACTGTGACTTAAACTCTCATTTTCATCTTCTATTTCTCTCTTCCTGAAATTTGAGCCAATCATACTACAGAAAGCAATTCATGCTATAATGGTCATAATAAAAAGACAGAGACAATCCTGTCCCCAAAGATAATAGGAATAGATCTAATTTAGAATCCAGGATAAGCTGGA
The DNA here is from genome assembly GCA_007570785.1 of Antilocapra americana. Classification (NCBI taxonomy): domain Eukaryota; kingdom Metazoa; phylum Chordata; class Mammalia; order Artiodactyla; family Antilocapridae; genus Antilocapra; species Antilocapra americana. Next base: position 17,890,021 of record ML661897.1, read on the forward strand.
AGGTGAGGTTCTTCCTAACAGTTAATCAACACATGTGTTTTACTTACCCTGTAGAAAAAGGGATAGTAGCAAGTGGAGAGCTAGTGGAGCGAATTTCACTGCAGCACAAGAGAACATATAAAAAAAAACACAAATTTTTTCTGGAAACACATCTTAATTTGTAACTTCTGCTTTGAAAGTATAGCCCACTTAAGATTGTCAGGCTGCTTTGATTGATGAGTTTTCATGGAAGGGACAAGGTTGACCTATCCAACTTCTTATTTTTGCATCTGAAGGACTGATGTTGAAGCTGAAACTCCAATACTTTGGCCACCTGATGTGAAGAGCTGACTCACTGAAAAAGACCCTGATGCTGGAAGAGATTGAGGGCAGGAGGAGAAGGGGACGACAGAGGATGAGACGGTTGGATGGCATCACCAACTCAATGGACATGAGTTTGGGTAAACTCTGGGAGTTGGTGATGGACAGGGAAGCCTGGTGTGCTGTGATTCATGGGGTCGCAGAGTCGGACACGACTGAGTGGCTGAACTGAACTGAAGGGCTATCTCTGTTTTTTGCCTTGAATGATACACATGCAGATAATTCTTAACTACAGACTGACCCACATCACACCTGTACTTTTCAGTAGCTCTGCACTGGTCACAGAAAAAAAAAAAAAAAGTTGAACCTCCTAGGCTGGTTCTTCAGAAGGAAGCCCTCCCAGCTTTACAAACTCCTCAGCTCTCTGAGTGTCTCCCATACACCTAAGTGCTTTACACGTACTCTCCCTCCCTTGACCTGCCCATCCTTATTTGTGTCCACAAGGCTAACTCTTTCCTGACCTTTAAGATTCAGGCCATGCCTTATTTCATCTTAAAACACAGCTTCCAGTGCTTCTTGTCCATCCCCATCTCCTCTGCAGGCCCTCCCTGTGCCCTCTCCTGCTAGCTGTGCACCTCTGTTCACAGTTCTCTGCACACAGACTTCTATTAGGTGACTCCCTGCCTGTCACCCTTGGACAGGGAACCTCTTGAGGGCTGGCCACCATGACCGTATCCTTGGAACCAAACATGAGCTCGGCTCAAAGTGAAAAAAACACTCAGGAAACATTTGGTGGATGAAAAAATGTTAATCATGGCTCTTAACTGGCTTTGGTTGTTTTAAAGCTTAAAGAACTGAATTTATTTGATTACAAGAATCGCCTCTTATTTAACTGTCTGGGTCAGATTTTATTCAAGGCCTGAAGCTGTATCAGCTAACATATTTCCTAGCTGACACTATGGTTTTATAGTGTCCAGGCCTCTCATCAATCACTATTGTCCAGCAACTAGGGGATCACCACCTCCAGACACCTTCTATTCTTGTGCCTTCAAATATGCCTAAACAGAGCTTCTTAGGGAGCAGAGACAAGAGAAATTTTCCTCCTTTTTCAGCAGACCTTTCTGAGCTTCTGTGTATTATTGTAACAAGAGACTCTGAGAGATGAGACCACAAACCAGAAGTTACACCCTTTTGGTCTGAAAGGTTTGGACAGACACTAGTGTTTCTGGAAGACAAAGAGAATCCGCAAACATGAGAATGTGGGAATGGACGTTTGCACGCAAAAGAAGGCACGTTCTGAAAGCACATTTGCAGACCATGGTGTAAAGTCATTTCAAACTTACCAATAAAAATATACATCAGACACAGGGCTTTGAATGCAGTAAGGGACTCAGAAGAAGGTTAGAAGATTCATACTTCCATGGATAAGCAGAAAATAACATAGAAACAAAACTCCAATCATCAGTTTCCCTATATATCATATTCTGGTAAAATTCCCACCTCTTAAGAGGAAACCTCTGTGACCACATAAGAAAAAACGGTTTTAATTTCATTCCAGTTTTTAAACGAGTCTAAACTAAAACAAAGATTTTATGACTCTCTCAGTCTGCCATGCGGATTTCCGCCTCTGACAAATGCCAGGAATCCTTGTGGCTACTTTAGATGTTCAAACCATTTATGAAGAAGTATGAGAGAGCACTATGTCGGAACCCAGGCTCCAGAAAAGTAGGTGAGGCCACCACTCTGGACACTAGCCAAAGGAAGACTTCTTGGCAACAAAGTGGGCAGCTCCAAGAATTTCACAATTGTTTAAACTCTCCTGTGCAGTTTAAGAAAAGCGTTTTGGATGGCAAGAAGGTGCCATAGAGCTGCAAATACAGATGGAAGTATTTTCTCCAGATAGCTGTATTATGCTGAAAGTGAAAACTAAAACCCAAATAAAATGGTGCCATTATCCACCAGAGGCTTAGAGGCCAATCCTGTTCTGACGATTATCAGGCCATTGGATAAGAGGAAGGAGAAGAATGAGCCAAACCAAACATTTTGGAGAAGACAAACTCATTAATGTCTAATTGAACAGTATCAGACTTGTGGTGGGAGAAAAAAGTGTTTACTCTGCATCAGATACAACCGTCTTTAAACCAAGTAGTGGTTGGATGCTGAGAAACTTATATCCTCTGGACATTGGTGAGTCAAAGTTTGAATAAGCTGGATTGCACTTGGATGAAGATATAAAAGGGGAGGAAAAGTAGTAAGACCATGTGATTATCTGCCAGCTAACTGGAGGAAATGCTTATCAGTAACAGAGACCATTCAGGTATCCAGACACAGTTACTGGAAGTCTGTTTCCAGGGCTTAGTCCAGTGCCTGAAACACATACACACACAATAAACATTTCATCTGGTTAAAAGTAAGGCAGAGTTTTAAAATGTATGTACAATCTGGAGGAAAGCCAAATAAGGGGTATACCTGGGTTAATACTATTGTATTAATGTGTTACCTCTTGGTTTTGACAATGTCCTAAGGTTATGTAGGATATTATCACTAGAGGAAGTACAGTAACTCTCTGTACTATTTTTTGCAACTTCTTGTGAGTTTTAGGCTAATTCAAAATAAACATTTACAATCTGAAAAAAGGAGGAAAGTGTAAGATACATTCTTACATTGCCACACGTTGAGGATGACTGAGGCTCCATCAGCCAGGGCCCAGAATACCCAAGTGAGGGAGCACTAGCCCACTGATGAGCTGACCAGCCCAGGACCACCACGTGAGCAACTGTTGCCACTACATGTTTGGATGTTCGTTCCCACTGTGTAATCTCCCCAAATAAATACAGTCCCTCGCTTTGTTCTCCTAGGAGTCCATGATGGAGTACCATCAAGTAGTCTGAAAACCACCCTAATAAAAACTATCAGAGACCAGAAATATCAGATGGGAAAAGGCCAAACTTTCAAATGAGTTAAGCTTGTAAAAAACACTGAAGGCAATTTAAACATTTATCTTTATACATGAAACCCAGTGTTCATAGCAGCATTACTTCAGTAGCTAACATGTGGAAACAACCTAAATGTTCATCAACAGATGAATGGATAAAGACAATGTGAGATATATATATATATATATATATATAATTTGCTTTGCACTGTCATGTCCAACTCTTTTTGACCAAATGGACTGCAGCATGCCAGGCTTCCCTGTCCCAGTATACTTGCCATGAGAACCCTATGAATTGTATAAAAATGTACAGATAATACATATATATATATAATACACATGTACATGTGGTGTGTGTATGTCTTACCTGCTCAGTTGTGTCTGATTCTTTGTGACCTCATGGACTATAGCCCACCAGGCTCCACTGTCCTTGGAATTCTCTAGGAAAGAGTGTTAGAGTGGGTAGCCATTCCCTTCTCCAGGGGATCTTCCTGATCCAGGGATTGAATCTAGATCTCCTGCACTGCAGGTGGGTTTTTTACCATCTGAGCCACCAGAAAAGCCTCATTTATATATATACATACAGTGGAATACTATCTAGCCATAAAAAGAATAAAATAATGGCATTTGCAGCAACATGGATGGACCTAGAGATTATTAATATCATACTAAGTGAAGTAAGGTGAATAGAGAAAGACAAATATCATGATATCACTTATATGTGGAATCTTTGGGATTGGAATGAAAACTGACTTTTCCAGTCCTGTGACCACTGCTGAGTTTTCCAAATTTGCTGGCATATTGAGTGCAGCACTTTCACAGCATCATCTTTTAGAATTTGGATTAGCTCAACTGGAATTCTATCATCTCCACTAGCTTTGTTGTAAGGATGCTTTCTAAGGCCCACTTGACATCACATTCCAGGATGTCTGGCTCTAGGTGATTGATCACATCATGGTAATTATCTGGGTTGTGAAGATCTTTTTTGTAAAGTTCTTCTGTGTATTCTTGCCACCTCTTCTTAACCTCTTCTGCTTCTGTTAGGTCCCTACCATTTGTCCTTTATTGTATGAAATGTTTGCATGAAATGTTCCCTAGGTATCTCTAATTTTCTTGAAGAAATCTCTAGTCTTTCCCATTCTGTTGTTTTCCTCTTTTTTTTTTTTTTTTGCCCTTATCACTGAGGAAGGCTTTGTTATCTCTCCTTGGTGTTCTTTGGAACTCTGCATTCAATGGGTATAACTTTCCTTCTCTCCTTTGCCTTTAGCTTCTCTTTTTCTTTTTAGTATCAGCAGTGGCCACAGGACTGGTAAAGATCAGCTTTCATTCCAATCCTAAAGAAAGGCAATGCCAAAGAATGTTCAAACTACTGCACAATTGCACTCATCTCACACGCTAGCAAAGTAATGGTCAAAATTCTCCAAGCCAGGCTTCAACAATTTGTGAACGGTGAATTTCCAGATGTTCAATCTGGATTTAGAAAAGGCAGAGGAACCAGAGATCAAATGGCCAACATCAGTTGGATCATTGAAAAAGCAAGAGAGTTCCAGAAAAATATCTACTTCTGCTTTACTGACTACACCAAAGCCTTTGACTGTGTGGATCACAACAAACTGTGGAAAATTCTTAAAGAAATGGGAATACCAGACCACCTGACCTGCCTCCTGAGAAATCTGTATGAAAGTCAAGAAGCAACAGTTAAGAACTGGACATGGAACCACAGATTAGTTCAAATTGGGAAAGGAGTACCTCAAGGCTGTATTTTGCATCCCTGTTTATTTAACTTATATGCAGAGTACATCATGCGAAATGCCAGGCTAGATGAAGCACAAGCTCTAATCAAAATTGCCAGGAGAAATATCAGTAACCTCAGATATGCAGATAACAGTGAAAGACTTTATTTTCTTGGGCTTCAAAATACTGTGGACAGTGACTGCAGCCATGAAATTAAAAGATGCTTGCTCCTTGAAAGAAAAGCTATGACAAACTTAGTGTTCTAAAAAGCAGAGACATTACTTTGCTGACAAAGGTCCGTCTAGTCAAATCCATGGTTTTTCTCAGTAGTCATGTATGGATGTGACAGTTGGACCATAAAGAAGGCTGAGTCCCAAAAAATTGATGCTTTTGAATTGTGGAGCTGGAGAACACTCTTGAGAGTCCATTGGAAGGCAAGAAGATCAAATCAGTCAGTCCTAAAGGAAATCAACCCTGAATATTCATTGAAAGGACTGATGCTGAAGCTGAAGCTCCAATACTCTGGCCACCTGATGGGAAGAACTGACTCATTGGAAAAGACCCTGATGCTGGGAGAGATAGAGGCAGGAGGAGAAAGGAAAAACAGAGGATAAGAAGGTTGGATGGCATCACCGACTTGATGGACATGAGCTCAAGAAAACTCTGCAAGATAGTGAAGGACAGGGAAGCCTGGCACGCTGCAGTCCATGGGTTCACAAAGAGTCGGACATGACTGTGCGGCTAAACAACAACGAAGGGTTGCCCTCCATCACAAAGGCACTAGATTAGCAAAAGCACCAGCATGGCATTGTAGAAGGGTAATAAAAAGATGCAGAAACCAATGAAACTAGTGGGTGAGTCCGATTCTCCCAGTGTTTATACCCAACAAGAATCGCACCCTTGAACTGTGTAAGACCCTAAGAACCTTGGAAAATAGCACAGGGGTACAAGGGAGGGGGCATGAGAGTTGGACAAGTGTTTCAAAGGAACAGGATGCCTTGCTAATTTAATACTTATTTGACTCTTAAAATAGCCAAGACTATTTTTTTTTTTTTTTGCCATTCTAAGCTATAGAATGGATCATATCAGCTTTACTTGGAAAACACATAAGAGATAGACCTGCCATTGACATCTGTGGTGTAATGTTGAAGTATGGCATAAAGCAAACACAGAACTTACATCTTCCTTCAAAGATACTGTTGTTTAGGCTAAATAAAGGCAGAACCAACATTGGTCGGATGGATTGGACCCTGATATAGATAGAGTGTAAGAAAACAATGAGTAATCTGAAACGAATTTTAATCTCCTGATTTGGACAAATCATACCTGAAGCTAATGGTAGAACCAACCCGTATCAGCAAGCTTGGAAGATAACAGAGACAAGGAGGAAGGTCAAAAGACAAGAAATGGGCTAGTGTTATTTCAGTTTCCAGACAGAAGAAGCAGACAGACTCTGAAAACCATGTGATTTCAATCTCAGGCAAGTTACATGAATAGATTATTTAAAGGCCAGAGTGATTGCTATGAGCTTTGATAGGCTCACTGAGAACAAGCCATTTCAGATTAACCTCATTTCCTTTTCTGAAATGGTTGTTAGACTAGCAGCTCAGGGAAATACGATTGACGTTGAAAATGTTGATATCAGAAAAACATTTGACAAAATCATGATTAAAATAGGGGTAAGATGGTGATCAGTGACAGAGATGGGGTGGATTGATGTAAAGTTGAATTCATAAATTCATTCAGTTCAGTAGTGATGTGTCACAGTACTCAGACCAAGGCATTGTCTCCTTCAACTTTTTAAATGACATGAATAGAAACATAAATCACATATTTATTAAAACTGTGGAAGCTGGGCAGAATATCAGAATCCAAATTGTCTCAAATTGAACCAAAGGACCAAATAACAAGATGAAGATGAAAAACATTATTCAATTCTCTTAACAGTCAGGTTTTGATAACTATTTTTAGTGTCAAGTGTTTTGGGTTTTTTTTTTTCCTCTAAAAACAGTCAGAGCCAAGGCTAGAAATTTAAAACTCTTTAGTCAATTCAGTAAGTCACTTCCAACTTATCCAGATAGGGATGCATTGCTCACTGTACAACTGTATATAATAGGAAACAACATTTTTTGAAAAGAATTACTTATTCCTAAACCTCTTCAAATTCCATGCATTTCAATTCTCAGTAATTCATAAAAGCTAAAAGAACCCTGTATTTTCTTTTTCTTAATCCTTGCAGAAGAGACCACTTAAATAAAACTGTTCTCCAAATGGATAACTCATAGGACATTATTCCACGGGACTTAACAGGGATGCATAAAGAAAGAGTTCCACAGGCCAATAGATTGGGAAACTCTGGGTCAGACTCAACTGATAGATTTCATTTCCACGGGACTTCTCAAAACCTTCAAGTGTGGTTAAATATGCTCATGTAAGAAAGGAAGCTTCTTGAGAAGTTACAGCAGGGGTCCAGTCTATGATTCCCAGGCCAGATCTGGCTCAGTGCGGGCCTTTTGGGAAATACAATCTCACCCATGTGTTTACAAGTTGTCCTTGGCTATAAGAGTAGAGTTGAGAAGAGCAACAGAGACCGTACTAACTCTCAAAGCCGAGATACTTACTTTTGTCTGACCTGCGGAAAAGGTTTGCCAACCCCTGGTCTAGAGTATGTACTGTTCTTCAAATTTGTCTGAACACAAAACAACTTTTTGGAGTACAACTATCAACATCTCTTAGAATCCTGGGACAAATGAAAAACAATTCTTTAAATGTAAGAAAGCAGTCTTCAGAAGAAAAATCACTCAAGGGAGATTTTGTGTGGTTCATACAGATCTCTGTGTTTTACATTTATCTTCTTATATTTAATTTTGACTTTATTTTTTTAGGGCTCCAAAATCACTGCAGATGGTGATTGCAGGCATGAAGTTAAAAGACGCATACTCCTTGGAAGGAAAGTTATGATCAACCTAAATAATGTATTAAAAAGCAGAGACATTACTTTCCTAACAAAGGTCCATCTAGTCAAGGCTATGGTTTTACAGTACTCATGTATAGATGTGAGAGTTGGACTATAAAGAAAGCCAAGTGCCGAAGAACTGATGCTTTTGAACTGTGGTGTTGGAGAAGACTCTTGAGAGTCCCTTGGACTGCAAGAAGATCCAACAAGTCCATCCTATAGGAGATCAGTCCTGGGTGTTCACTGGAAGGACTGATGTTGAAGCTGACATTCCAATACTTGGGAAGAGACCTGGAGATTCAATGCCATCTTGAGGACAGATACAACAGCAGGTGAAGGGGAATCCATGGTGTCAAAAAAATAGTCTGTCTTTGCATATCTAATGTCATTTCAGAAGTTCAAGGGTCCATTCTCCCAAACAGTTTTCCTACTTACTTGGTAACATCTGAAATTTCTTATAGAGGGTTAGAAGACTTAAAATTCACTGAAATGTGCATACTACATGGTGAAGGTGGGTGTTGCTGGAGCACCTGGTGAATAGGGCATGAACCCTGGTGGTCACATGGAGAGGAGAGCTCCTCCAGCAGATGCCTCCTAACTGTCCTGCACCTGCTCGCCTCTTCTCTTGCTCCTTCCTCTCTCAGCAGAGGGGGTGGGTTGGGAAGGCGTGACCCAGAGCTAGACTAATCTTCACACACATCTCCGGTGATGTCCTCTGGGAAACTCAGGCAACGCCATACTTGATTCTTCAAGGTCATGGCCTAGCCTTGGACCTGAGTGACAGGTTCTGGCACAGGTATTAGCAGAGGGGCCGGACCTCCAGATCACAGGGCTCAACTGCCAATCCCTGATGTTCAGTCAGGTCCCTTATTTTGGTGCCATGACTGTACTGAGTAAGAAGAGATGTTCACTCATAAACTGTCTCACAGGTATTTGGAGAGGCTGAACAGGAATAAAGGGCTGTGATGTCACCGGCCATGGTGGTACAATGTCATCAACAGAGAATACTATGCCCTGCTGTGAGACCAGTCCTATAGGAGTAGTGTATACTTTTCCAGTCTCACCTCCCTCCCCAGGTGTGCCCCCTGGAATTCTCAGCCATGTTCCCGTCTATGCACATACACACGCTTATAATTCAAAAGTACTCAGCTTCCCAGACTCCTTTGCAGCCTGGATGCCATGTGACCCACAAGATACACGTGAAGGCTCCCAAACTGGGTTTCCTTTCTCTTCCTAAATAAAATGTCAGGAGGAAACAGATGTCTTTTGTTCATCTGTCAGCCCCATCTTGTTCCTGCCCAGTGGTGCAACAAGCCCATGACCATGAGAATAAAAATTACACATCAAAGACAGTGAAGCAGCAGACAGAAGGAAGCAAGTCCTTGGAACAACATTTGATTGCATCAGCCAATGGGCTACCTCCGTACGGACTTCTGGTTAGAAAAGGAAAATGAATCCTTTGGTAGTCACAGTTGTACATATTTCTAACTGACATATCTTGACTTTTACAAACATGCACTTTAGTAGCATCATCGTGGGTTTTGCTGTCATTGGGAGATGCCCTCAGAAACTCTTCTGTGATAGCTGTTGTCGTCTTTATCACACAATATGTGGGCTTCCTTGATGGCTAAGTTGGTAAAGAATCTGCCTGCAATGCAGGAGACCCCGATTTGATTCCTGGGGCAGGAAGATCCTCTGGAGAAGGGAAAGACTACCCACTCCAGTATTCTGGCCTGGAGAATTTCAAGGACTATACAGCTGCAAAGAGTCAGACACAACTGAGCAACTTTCACTTTCATTTCCTTTTCACACAATATAACTGGTCTCTCTTTGTCCAGTCTTGTCCCTTCCAATCCATTCTCTATTCTGCAGTCCAAATGATCTTTTAAAAATTCTAAGTTGATCATATCATGATCCTGCTTACAACTCTCCAGCAGCTTCCTGTGGCAGAAACAGTTAACTAGCTTCCAAAATCCACACGCCACTTCCAGAGTGGAGATACTGCTGCTAGGTGGCTGCCCAGTCCGAGACTACCTTTTCAACACCCCTAGCATCTATATGGGGCTCTGTGACTCAGGCCAAAGCAATTAAGACACACCTGTGCTCTCTCTACCTTCTCTTCCTCCTCCACTATCAGCAGGAGATGGAATTAGAGATGGAGGAGACACAGCAGAATTGCTACCTCAGGTAAAGTTGCCCATTCACCAGGAACATGGCATTAGACCAATACGAGGGTCAGAAGTAAGCAACAGTGTACACTAAGTCACTGAAACCATGGGAGTTGTTTGTTATAGCAGCTAAGATTGCTCTAATACACTTTACATTGACTATGGGAGAAAGTGCGTGTGTGCTAAGTCTCTTTAATCATGTCTGACTGTTCACAAGCCTATGGACTAAAGCCTGCCAGGCTCCTCCATCCATGGGATTCTCCAGGCAAGAATACTGGAGTTGCCATGCCCTCTTCCAGGGCATCTTCCTGACCCAGGGATTGAACCCATGTCTCCTGCAGCTCCTGAATTGCAGGAGGATTCTTTACCGCTGAGCCACCAGGGAAGCCTAATGGGAGAAAGTGCAGAATCCTTAATGTGGCTCTTCATGCTCTAGCTCTAGCCTATGCTCCATTCTTTCTTCCCACCAATGATACTGGACAGTACTGGAAACTGTATGTCAGTCAATTTCCTCCAGGTTTTCAAACAGGCCATTCTCTTCTCCTTGCCTAGAAACTTCCTTCCCTACTCTTTGCCTGGCTGATTATTGTTATCTCGTAGACACCTGGGATGTCACTTCTCCAGAGAGGTCTTCCCTGACTAGTCTGTAGATAAAGCCTCCCTAAGGTAGGCCCCTATAACTCTGTTCCTCCCCTTTCAGGTTATTCATTGCATTGTCGGCATGTGCCCACTCTCCAGACTGTGAGATTCAATAGAACAGAGGCATTTCCATTTGGTTCATGATTATCTAGTTCCCTACTGACTAGTACAAATAGGTAGTAGCCATTAACGAATATCTGTTGAATGTGGAATGGATGAAACGATAATATTAGAACAATTCTGGTGCCCCCATTTGGGTAGACTCATGGGAAATATCACTCATGTTACAGGGACTTCTAGCAATTAAAAAAATATTTTAACAATATTATTCTTATATAATCCTTTTGCTTTTGCCACCAGGAAACTCACTGACAGAATTATATCCACCCTTAAAATTGCATAAAGCCTAAGTATGTGCCTTTCTGTATATTCTCTTCATCTACTTGCATGTAATAATTCAACCCTCCCTCTCTCATCATCCTGAGTTTATTACCCTTTATCTGTAAGTTCTGAAAGTACTTCTGTGGACTCTTCAAATGCTCTTCTGTACAGAGTGGCATGTAAAATTTTTAACTTTTCCTTCTTAATGAGATGGTTGGCATATAATTCCTCCATGCTTATGCTAACTTGGGAATAGTTAAAATTTATCTCTTCCTTTATTTTGCTTATAAATATTGAATTGTCCCTGATACAGCTTAACACAAAACTGCTTAGACTGGATTTACTTTATTTATGACAAAGGTCACTTTGACAGAAGGCAGATGTTAAAAATACTCTTCATTAAAATCATAAAATTTAAAGATAACAGAGCTGAAGGAGGTTTCAGGACCACGTAGTCTCGTTTGCTCACATCATAAGTGAGAAAAGCTAAGAGCCAGTAAAGAATAGATTTGTGTTGTTATGGACTACAGATTTATGGTAATTACAGTTGTGGCAGGAGACTAATTCACAAGCGTTAGCAAACTATGGCCTGTGGATCAAGTCTAGTCCAGTGCTTGTTTTTGTAAATAAAATTTTATTAGAATAGAACCTATCCATCCCTTAATGCAACATCTATATGAGTGTTTTCTTGCTACCCTAGCAGAGTTGGTCAGTGTAATAGAGGCCACATGGCCTGCAAAGCCAAAGCTATTTATAAACTGGCACTTAACAGAAAATGCTTGCTAATTCTGCTTTTACCTATGAATTAAGTCTAGATTTTCTCATATTTGTATTGTTCTTTTGGACTAGAAATAATATATGTTCATTATTCAAAGTTAAAGCATTACAAAACTACCTTATCTAGCAAGTAAATGTTCCTTGACCACCACCATCAAGAGCTTGGGACATGTTCCCTATTTGTTCTTTTCGTCCAGAAATATGCTAATCTTTCGTATTACAGTTGCTGTGATCAGTGTTTAATGCATTAGATATTCATAAATTAAGAAGGACTAAATACTTCTTGAAAACGATACAATTGTGACACTCATGAATACCTGAGCCAAGGGCAGAGAGAATAGTATGAAGCTGACAGGCTCCAAAGGTCTGTTTGAAGAATCTACACGTAGGGTCTACTGGGAGCAAGTGGGGTCAGTGGTTGGCCTGTGCCTTAGCATCCACAAGGCCTAATCCAGATCCCTTTTCCTCCTGCCTGGCTGCCCCTTAGCCTCTCTGTCCATCAGTTTCCTCAGTTATGAAAAGGAGATATTAAGACACATGGAGCAGTCTTAAGTAACAACTACAAAGATAATCATATGAAGCACTCCACAGTCAGATCAAGCACAAATGGTTGCTGTAATTTTTAATTAATATTGCAGTGTCGTGGCTTAAAAGGTTAGAAGAAAATGGTCTTTTAAAAATAACTGAACACTTGTGTGTCCACTTACCTGTCCACTTTCTTTCTGAAAGTATATTCTTGTTTAAATAAATCCTCACTTAACTTTCTTTGGAAAAAAAAACAATTTTTTTAAATAAAAGTAATTGAACATGAATTTTAAAGTTTAACTTATTTATGATAAAATGCTTAATATAGGTTATTTGAATATAACTGAAGTTGCAAAAAATAAAAATAACCTCCATCTCACCACTCTCAAATAATTACCATGTTTACTATCTTGTCATACTTCCTTCTGTGTTCACATATTTGTGCCCATTTATAACAAAACATGAATCTTATTATATGCAAAGTTTATGCCTTCCTTTTTTCATTAAAATCATTTTTTGTCATATCATTGACTATTCTTAGTAACAGTCTTAATACCCTCTCATGTGTTTTCCAGAGTTGTATTTCAAACATTTCAATTCTATAAATATGTCCCCACTTATTATACATCTGACTGATGTTGAAAGGGTGAGAAAGGAATTAGGTATCTTCCCTACCCTCAAAGAACTTATAATTTTGTACCAAGAAATAAAAGGCAAGTACATTTTGTAATTCATGATACAGAGTCAACTCACAGAAGTATGATTTTAATAAAGAGTAGTACAATGGTCTCAGGGATGAGTAAAAAGGGGAGTTTTCTCCCTCTTCTTTGAAATTTCTGTTACCTATTTTCTCAATCACATTTGTAAAAAATTTATCATCATTTGAGGGGTAACAAAACTAGCAAGAACATTTTTTGCCAAGAAAGGAAAATGTTCCCCACAGTAAGCACTCTCTGGGAGGTATTTTGGAAAATGCAGCAAGTCCTTTTAAAGAGAAAGGAAATGAGGAGATTGTCATGTCTGTCTCACCTTAGATAATAAAAGCTGGGTTGGCATCAGAAATTGGAAGCAAATTCTAGGAAACCTCTCTGAAGTTTCCACAAGGTGATCCAATTAAGATATGACTGGCCGCCATGAAAAGCCTTGGTACTGCCAAACCACAGAGAAATTTTAGATGTAGAAACACAAGAAATATCTTGCTGGATAACCAAATATTTTTTAAAAGAGGCATATAGTATAGCCTTAAATTTCCAAGACATCACTGACTATTTTTCTTGCCCTCCAGCCAAAGATAACCTAAGACAAGGGAAAACACTGGCTATCCCACGAAAGCCAGACAAGTAAATAGAAATTTGCAATGAATCTTTCTTAGCCTTAGCAAAGTCCAGGCCTAAAATCCATCTTCAGCACATTAGAATGGAATCTCTTAGGTCAACTAACAACTCCCCCACCCCCACCCCTTGCAGAGGTGCTGACATGGAACCACTCTGGAATCCCCTGTTCACTGTGTCTCCATCTACTGTCATAAAACACCATGTAAACTGGGCCCCAGATATCCTGGGCACCTCTGAAAGCTCCCACTCCTCCTAACTCCAGAGAAGGACCAGACCCTACTCAAATAACATCTGGCCTCATGGTGAAACCATCATGGAGGGCTCCTTCAAGTTCACCCATCCTGTATGTGTGTATTAGTCCCTCAGTCATGTCCAACTCTTTGTGGCCCCATGGACTATAGCCCACCAGGCTCCTCTGTCCATGGAATTCTTCAGGCAAAAATACTGGAGTGGGTTGCCACAGGTAATAGCACTAATGGAAACCAAGAAAAAGAGGCAACAAGCCCACTCCACAAATCTTCTTTTAAGCAAGAACATTAATCATAAATGAGAGCCCTTAAAAATCAGTCTTCTACTGACTCCTTTCTACTTTTGAATGGTCACATTGCAAACTAAAATAGATGAGATAATCTAGGAACCTAGGAAAATCTTCCCTCCAGGCTACTCAAGTTGGTTATAAAATAAAATCTACTCTTTCTTCTTAAAATATATTATTTTATATATAATTTTAGTTGCATTCTTAAACTTGTCCCATCAGCTAGAGAATTCTGAAATCATGAAACATTTGTTGATTGTCTTCTGAGCAGAATTAATTCCTTTCTAAAATGAGACTGGGGTATCAATCAATACCATGAAAAGACTATTGTGCACATACCTTTATACTATTTACCATGTTTACATGGAAGGGGAAAATAATCTCTATCCTCAAGATTAAGTTTGTGGGGAAATAGAACAAATGCAAAGGATACTGTAGCAGAAACTGTTAATTGTCAACCCAACATCCATCAATATATCCATTTCCAACCTCCTAGCACTGATTGGGGCCAAGTAGAAACTCTCCAGTATGTGCCCATGAGTTCAAGGAGAGTTTCCCAAGTATCATCTTTAGGGAAAGGATCTGATAGGTCTAACTCAATAATGGCAGTCCCATTTCCCTCTACATGTTTGGCCAATAAGGTGACCATGTGAGGTCTGTTGAGTGGCTTCTAAGAAAGATTCCTTGTTTTAAAACAACAACAACAACAACAACAACAACAAAAAACACAGGAAGAAATGGATTTTCTCTTTTATAGAGGGTATTTTTTTGTGATGTGATATCTGGATCAGCAGCAGCCCTCTTGCAACCATGAGGTACAATCATACGTGAAAACTTACTACCTGAGGACAAAGCCAGTGTGCTGAGAATGTCACAAAAGAAAGATTAAAGAATCTGAGACCTTAAGGAAGCCATCAAGCTGCTAATACAACCCTCTCCAGAACTGTCTTACCTCCAGACTTCCAATAACAGGATACAATAAACTTTTCTTAAAGAATAAGCCATTTTAATAAAGCTACCATATGACCCTGCAGTCCCACTCCTGGCCATATATCCAAAGAAAAACATGATCTGAAAGGACACATGCAGCCCCAAAGTTCATTGCATAACTATTTACAATAGCCAAGACATGGAAGAACCTAAATGTTTATTGACAGAGGAATGGATAAAGATGATATGGTACATATATCCAGTGGAATATTACTCAACCATTAAAAAGAATGAAAGAATGCCATTTGCAGCAACATGGATGGACCTAGAGAGTGAACTAAGTCAGACAGAGAATGAGGTATGATGCACCTTATGTGGAATCTAAAAAGAAATGATACAAAGGAAATTACAAAACAGAAAGAGATTCACAGACTTAGCAAATGAACTTATGGTTGCTGAGGGGAAGAGATAGTCACGGACTTTGGGAAGGTCATGTACGCACTGCTATATTTAAAATGAATAACCAACAAAGATCTATTCTATAGTACATGGAACTCTGCTCAATGTTATGTGCCAGCCTGAATGGGAAGGACATTTGGGGGAGAATGGATATATGTATATGTATGGCTGAGTCCTTCCCTGTTCATCTGAAACTATTACATTGTTAATTGGCTATACCCCAATACAAAATAAAAAGTTCAAAAGAAAAAAAAGAAGAAGAATTCATTTCAAGTTGAATTTTCTACTATATATAGCTGAAAGCCTCCTGATACACAAATGAAAATGTATCTTTTAAGAACTGGCGAAGTGTACTCTCAGCTGATGCAATGGAATATGAATTTTGGAAAGAGCATTTTAGCCACAAAGGGGAGCCTAGGCAAAGGTGTGCAGCTCAGTTCTCTCAACATTCCAAGTGTCTTCTGGGATGTCATAAGGAATTCCTTTTAGTGTTTTTAGTTCCAGGTCATCAAATCAATTAGGTTAGGCATCTTATCTAGAAAGACACATGTTTGGAGAAATATATTTCATAAAATATAAACTGAGAAACATTTCAACCTAACATCAGTTAGAAGAATGTATAAATTAAGGAAGTAGATGAAGTAAAATGAAGAACTTCTTAAGGTTCATCTGATAAAGTGGATCCCAGTGAATACATTTTAAGCAGCATTTTGTTTTAATTATTTAAAATTTTTAAAGTATAATTTACATACTGTAAATATTCAGATCTTGTTTGTTCCATTCAATCAGATTTGAAAAATGCTCTTTTCCAGTCCATCTTCACATCACATGAGGCAACCAATGATCTTATTTCTGTTATCATTGTTTAAATTTGTGTATTCTAGCTTTTATGTATATGAAATTATGCGATATATTATTTTTGTGTGTGAGACTTCATCCTCTCAGCCTACTGTTTTTGAGATTCATGCATGCTGTTGCTTGTAGCTACATTTGGGTGCTTTGGACTATTCCATCATATGGCTACGTCACCACTTATTTACCCATTTCCTTGTCCAAGACTAGCTATGTGGTTTCTAGCTGTAGCTATCATGAAAAAACTGCTATGAACTGTATTGTACAAGGCTTTTTTGTGAATGTGTATTTTTATCTTTCTTGAACTAATAACTAACAGTTCAGTTCAGTTCAGTCGCTCAGCTGTGACCGGCTCTTTGCGACCCCATGAACTGAAGCACGCCAGGCCTCCCTGTCCATCACCAACTCCCAGAGTTTACTCAAACTCGTGTCCATTGAGTTGGTGATGCCATCCAACCATCTCATCCTCTGTCGTCCCCTTCTCCTCCTGCCTTCAATCTTTCCCAGCATCAGGGTCTTTTCAAATGAGTCAGTTCTTCACATCAGGTGGCCAAAGTATTGGAGTTTCAGCTTCATACCTAAGAACTGCTGAAACCTAGAGTAGATATGTTTCAATTCTTAAGAAACTGACAAGTTAAGTATAACCTTGTACACTCCCATCAGCAACATGTGAGGGTTCCAGTTGCTCCACCTTCTCTCTGATAGTTGGTGTTATTGATCTGTTTCATTTCAGCCACTCTAGTGGACATTTAATAGTTTCTTGTTATGGTTTTATTTTGCATTTCATTATTGACAAATGATATTGAACACACTTTGATGTAATTATTGGCCATTTGCACATCTTGTTTTGCTGAAGTGCTTGTTTATATCTCTTGTCTACTTTTTAAATTTTGGGGTTGTTTGTCTTTTTATTATTGACTTGCAGGAGTTATTTACATATTCTTGATATAAATCCCTTGTCAGATGTATGCATTGTGACTATTTTTCCCAGTCTGACTTGCCCATTTATTTTTCTTGATTTGTTTTTCTAGAAGCAGGAACTTTAAATTTTGATAAAGTCTAGCTTACTTTTTTTATGATTTATGCTTTCTGTGTCCTTTCCAATACCTTGTTTGCCTACCCTAAGGTCATGAGTATATCACTCTAGGTTTCCTTCTATATATTTACTTATTTATTTAAGGAAACTGAGGGATTTGTTTGGACCATGCCACACAGCTTGTAGGATCTTAGTTTCTCAATCAGGGATTGAATCCAGGCCCTAAAGTGAAAGCGCAGAGTCCTAAGCCTTGGACCACCATGGAATTCCTTATATCTTTGTTGTTTTATATATTACATTTAAATATCACATCTATCTCAAATTGATTTTTCTGTATGGCATGAATTAGGGGTTGAGGATTTTCATACATATATATAAGTATATATATATGTGTGTATATAAATATATGAATATCTCACTGGTCTAGTGCCATTTATTGAAGACATTTTCCTTTCCTTATTAAATTGCCTTGCGTGTGCTCAGTCACTCAGTTGTGTTCAACTCTTTGTGACTTCATAGACTGTAGCCTGCCAGGCTCTTCTGTCCAGGAGGATTCTCCAGGCAAAAATACTGGAGTGGTTTGCTATGCCCTCCAGGGCTCAAACCAGGTCTCCCGCATTGCTGGCGGGTTCTTTACCGTCTGAGCCACCAGGGAAGCCCATTGCCTTAGCACTCATCAAAAATTGTTCAGCCATACGATTATGAGTTTATCTCTGGACACTTCTGCCCCATCAGTCTACATATCTAGCCTTTCATCAGTGCCACACTAATCTGATTCAGTTCAGTTCTGTCAGTCGTCTCCTACTCTTTGTGACCCCACGGACTGCAGCACACTAGGCTCCCTGTCCATTACCAACTCCCGGAGCCTACTCAAACGCATGTCCATTGCATCAGTGATGCCATCCAACCATCTCATCCTCTGTTGTCCCCTTCTCCTCCCGTCTTCAATCTTTCCCAGCATCGGGGTCTTTTCAAATGAGTCAGTTCTTCGCATCAGGTGGCCAAAATATTGGAGTTTCAGCTTCAGCATCAGGACTTCCAATGAATATTCAGGACTGATTTCCTTTAGGATGGACTGGTTGGATCTCCTTGCAGTCCAAGGGACTCTCAAGAGTCTTCTCCGACACCACAGTTCAAAAGCACTGATTCTTGGGCGCTCAGCTTTCTTTATAGTCCAACTCTCACATCCGTACGTGACTATAAATCACACTAATCTTGAAGTTAAGTAATAGTAGTCCTCCAGCTTTGTCCTTTTTCAAGATTGTTTAGGCTCTTTTTGGTCCTTTGTTTTTCCAAATAAACTTTTAAATGTCCTATCAATTTCTGTAATAAATATATTAAAGGTAACCAAATGTTTGCTATGAAAAGGATGAAGGAAACTTTGAAGTGAATACCCTAGTGACAAGCACTTGGGCAGGGGTGGGAGGAGCAAGTGACATCTATGTGAAATTTGGAGATGGGGCCTTTGGGAGATAATTAGATTTACATGAGGTCAGGGTAGGGGCCTCATGAAGGGTTTAGTATCCTTAAAAGAAGAGACACCAGAGAGTTTGCTTCCTCTCTTTCTCTGCCATTTGAGGACAGTGAGAAGGCAGCCCTCTAAAAGCCAGGAAGAGAATCAGGGAAACATATCAGCCAGCTCCTATCTTGGATTTCCCAGCCTCTAGAACCGTAAGAAATAAATTCCCGCTGTTTAAGCCATCCAGTCTCTGGGATTTTGTTATGGCAGCTTGAGCTGACTAGCCCAGAGACTTTAGGCATAAATGAGGAATTCCATAAGCCTTAAAGCTAACAATTTATTTTGATTCAAGGGGCCATTAGAATTTACAAATGACAGATTGATTGTGTGCATTTATCACCATCCCCTTTCAAAGCCCTACTAAAATGACAGTAAAGGAAAATATTAAACCCATAAATCCTAAGATAATAGAAGAGGAGAAATGTCAGTCAACTTTGTGAAGCAAATGGCAAATGAGTGGGTGGAGGGTGGGGGGGCAAGTGATAACTGAACTACACAGAGCAAGTTGAAACCAAGAACCTTCAGAGGACACAAGGGAGAAGCAAGCAATCTGTCGTTCCAGGAAGGATCAGGGACCACAGGCAATGGCTTTCACAGACATGAGGGGCTGAAACAGGAACAGTTCAGCCGTGCATCCCCTTCCCTAAAACCACAGCAGAGCAGCATTGTCAAATAGGATATAATGCAAGTCATGGTGTGGTTTCAAATTTTCCAATAGCTACAGTAAGAGAGCTAAAGTTAATTTTAACAGTAGAATTTACTTAATTCAATATATCTAACATATTATCATTTTAACACATAATCAATTATTTTCATTAGTAGTGAGATTTTTATCTTTTTTTCCCATAGTATCTTCAAATTTTGATATGTATTTTATACTTACAACACACTGCAAGTGCTCAATGGCCACAAGTGATGAGGTGTTATGATTTTGGGCCACATGGGTCTAGAACCATGAAACTGAAGAGGTCCTGAACACAAAGACATAGGCACAGGGAAGAGTCAGGGGTTTGAAGATGAACTGAAAACAAGAGTTTTAGATAAACGTCTGCATTTTGAACAGTGTAACCTCTAGCTTCCTCTCATTCAAAAACCAGAATACAGGCAATTGATCTTAGGAGAATGGGTTCTTCTCAGGACCTTGGAAGGAAAAAAAAAAAAAACAGAGGGCAAAATAAAATCTTGGGAAATTACAAATTTCAGAGAACTAATAGAATGTATTCCATCCATACAGTAATACCAGAACACTAAAAATGAAAAAGAAAGACATTTTGAAAATTAGAAAATATGAAAACTAGGTTAAAAGGTCAATAGAAAGCTAGATGATAAAGACAAAGTAACCTCTCTGACAAGGTAAAGATAAAGAGATGAACAATAGGAGAGAAAAGATAAAGGATCAGAGGATCAATTAGAAGATTCAACATGCAAAGGAGTTTAAGAGCAAGGGAACCTAAGGGAAATTGACAAGAAATTTACAAGGAAATCCTATGAGAAAAATCTCCCAGGAAGAATTACTCTTTTCGTTATAAGCTTTAAACATACTCTTTCACTTTCAAAAGTATATGTGTATATTACTTCAATAAAAATGAAAAATATTTAAAAATAAAAACTCTATTAAAAGAAGAAGTAATTAAATTTTGCTTATGGGGCAGGGGGCAGGGGTAGTATTATGAACTATTCTTGATGAACACATGTCTGTTTCTAGTACCTGGTAAACCCTAAATGATCAGAAACAACAAAGCCATCAGAGAGGTTGTCTCTTTCCCCATTCCACACCTGGTTTTATGGAGCTGTTTTGATTTGCAATAACAGCAACAAAAATCTCTGAGCTTTAAACTGTAGAAAATAATATTTGTGCTTCAAGGCATACTTGTTTAAATTCAGTCTAGACATTTCTTTGGCACTCTCATCATTGTCCCAGAGAAATGAAACTCAAATGGAAAGGAAGAGTGGAAGATGCTCTGGAAGACCCTCCTGGGGAAACCTCTATAGATCATGCTCACATGTGGACAGGAAGACTGTCCTCAGGGTTGACTGTGCCACGCCTGCCAAGAGCAGGAAGGGCAAAGTATCTGCAAAGTCCCCAGGTACGCAGGTGCTTCATGATGGCAGAAGTCAAGGGAAGAGAAAAGGGAGAGTCCACAAGTACCCCTGATGAATCCCTATCTTCAAGAACAGTCCACATTAGAATTTGAGGAGCAGGCTATCTAGCTCCTGGGACCTCCCTGGTGGTCCAGTGGCTAAAAATCAGCACTCCCAATGCAGGGGGCCCATGTTTGATCCCTGGCCAAGGAACAAGATGCCACATGCCACAACTAAAGATCCCACATGATGCAATGAAGACCCGGCACAGCTGAATTAATAAATTAATTTCTTTTTAAGTACCAGCTCCCAGGCCCCACCCTGGATGTGCTGGATTGATATATCTCTGGAGGTGAGGCCCAGGAACCTACATTTTAAAAGGAACCCCTTCCATTCTCCTCCTCCCGCCCCATATACACCAGCCAAGTTAAAAACATTGGGACCCATGTGAGTGTTCTAATTAGAATCACTGTGGAACTTTTTCCAAATATAGATGTTGGGATCCATCCCTAAATGTAATTGAATCAATATCAACCCTGCACAGACCAGAGACATCTACTGTTTCCACGTTTTACAAGGATTTTCAATGAGATTCTGATGCTCTCCTCTAGTTAAGAACTTTTGAATAGATGGTTCTCAAATTTACATGTAGTTTGAGATCTCCTGGGATGCACTGTAAAAATGAGATTTCCACAGCTCTATGACTTCTGATTTGTGAGGTTTGGAGGGAGGCTCAGGAATCTGCCTTTTAACTGATTCCCCAGTGATTTGGGTGCAGGTAGTCCTGAAAATTCACCAAGGAAAGCTAAGCTTTGTGTTCTGAAAGTGAAAGTGATAACACTCAGTCAAGTCCAACTCTTTGTGACCCCATGGACTGTAGCTTTCCAGGCTCCTCTGCCCATGAAATTCTCCAGACAAGAATTCTGGAGTGGGTAGCCATTCCCTTTTCCAGGGGATCTTCTTGACCTAGGGGTCAAACCTGGGTCTCCTGCATTGCAGGCAGATTCTTTACCATCTGAGCCACCAGGGACTCTCTGTCAATACTAGCTTAGTTAGCGGACAGGAAGAACTTCATGTGGGAATCTAGGCCCAAATACTTAGATATTCCCAAGCAAACACTCGTTGATTGCATATACACTCAGACCTTTGAAACAACAGAAAGATACAGGTGAGGAATAGTGTTTGCTCAAGAACTTAACTGTCAGCTCAAGAACTCGTATCCCATTTACTTCTTGTTGAGTGTCCTTGAGCATGTACTGCTGGGGAAAAAAGTATTTATTTTATCCATTCATTTAAACCATCTCTGCTGAAAAAATAGACTCATCGCAAGCTTGGGGCCGTCACGCTATGACAGTGGGGGGGTACGGCCACCCGTGGATGTGCCTGTTATGCAAATACCTATCATACACAGCACTCAGGACTTGGAGCTGGACCAAGGGCAGATATTAATGAGACATTTGATTAAGATCAAGCCCTGCCCACTCATTTGAAGTGTGTGATAACAAGGCATCAAGGGAAGGGGTCTGAGTGCCAGTTCTCCAGGAACATGTGGGGGGCAGGCCCAGGCTGCGTGTGTGCTGGCCGGAGGCAAACATCCACATTTCCAGCTGCTGGGAACCAGATGAGAGAGTGGCCTGTGCCACACCACTGCTGGGGTGGTGGACTGGGCCTCTAGAAAAAAACATTGCAGATAAGATCTACAGGCCAGAGCAATGCTCCAGGGAAGTTCAAAGGCCTGCAGAGAGAATGTGGTTCTTTCCAAAGGCAAGTGTCAGCCTTTGCTTCCCTGGGGCACTCTCATTGAGGCTGGCAGCTCTGTGTGGTGACCCAAGACTGAGAGGAATTATAAAAATGGCCAGAATGAAGCTGTCCATGAGTCTCCAGACAAGACAAAGCTGCCTGTGTCTAGAATCTCTGACTGCCCTCTTGCCTCCAGGAAGCAGGATGCACCACAGGCTCTCAAACTTGGGCCCTTAATTAATCCTCTTGTGTCCACAAGGCTTTGAGTGTGAATAGCAGGTAAGGGTGCACAAAGGAAAGCTTATACTTAGAACATGTTTTTGTTGTTGAATCATTAAGTCATGTCCGATTCTTTTGCCAACCCCATGGACTGTAGTCCCTCAAGCTCCCCTGTCCATGGGATTTCCCAGGCAAGAATACTGGAGTCCATTGCCATTTCCTTCTCCAGGGAACTTCCCAACCCAAGAATCAAACCCTCATCTCCCGCATTGGCAGGTGGATTCTGTATCACTGAGCCACCAGGGAAGCCCGTACTTAGTGGACTCAGATGATACTCAAGAATGCCTTAGGCACTAAATAATATCTATCCAAATCCATCTTTGGCATGGGTTGTTCATGAGCTCTTGTGATCTATCTGCCGGGAAAGGTCTGTATGGAAAAGCTGGGTCAGATGATGTGAGAGAAAGCTTTGAAATTAAAATTATCTGGTCTTTAAAGGGAGGGGCCAGGTAAAAAAAAATTAAAAATAGAAAGGTTGTGCAACAATACCAATAACTCAGTGAGTCAAACAAGAAACCTTCAGGTTACAATTGCAGCCCAGCTGCAACAATTTTGCACCAAGCACATTGTCAGTGCATCAAGATGACAGTGATAACAATGTTGACACCACCACCATTTTCTGAGCAATTACTGTGGGCCATCCGCTAAGTACCTTATGTATATTTAGTTCAATTATCCTTACAATAATCCTAGTATCAACTCCATTTTTGTTTTGATGAGGAATCTGAGGCCCAGAGAAAGGTTAGGTTACTTGTCCAAGACCACATACCTTAGAATTAGAACCTGAATTGGCCTCATACCAGTTTCTAAGGTATTCACCATCCTTCTATCCACATGATAGTCTACTGTTTCTCAGTTTTTCTCTGTCTTGGAATAAAGATTAAAAATGAATGGGCTAGGATGATTTTGAGGGACATCTGAGAGGAGTTTAAAGCCTAAAGAAAACCCAAGGAAAGAACTCTTGAATAATTCTAAGAAGCAGCAATGATGGAGAAATCTTACAAGTGTTGTGCTCCTGGTAAAGGAAAATACTGAGTCAGATCACTCCAGGGCCTAAACCTCACTCTTGGAAATCAACTAAACCCTTTTGGAGTACTCAGATTAGCCAGCAAAATATCTTTTCCCTGTAGGCCTCCATGTCCAAGGCATCACAAGAGGCTCCAGGAGAAGTTTTCATGCAGAAGACTCAGCAGGATAAACACAGTGGACTGAACTCCTCCTACCCAAATGTGAGTGGGCACCTTACCACCCAATTAGACATCATTAAAGAGTGTGCATGATACTTTCCTCAATATTGTATGATGATGCTGACTGACTGTTTCACAGTTCTGATTCTCCCCTCTCTCTCTTTCTTTTTTAAAATTTTGCATGGATTTTTTTTTAGCATCTATTTATATGTTACATAAGTCTTCCATGGACTATGCTAGAGGAAAGCACACTTTGGCTGTTGGTACTAACAATATGAGACAGACTTTTCCTTCAGGGATCTCACACTCCCATTTCTGAGACAAGATTAACTCATATCACACAACTAAATAAGAATAAGAATAGTCCCTTCTAACCAATAAGGTCCTTTGTGCAAATTGAAAAATTAAAAAAAAGGATGCCCCTCACTTCAGGAGGATTTAACCCTACACCAGGGCACACTGCTTGTGAGCAGAGAGTGTAGGCTGGATTTTGTCTCCTTTCATTCCATTGGCCAGTGCCGTTAGGCAGTGAACAACTTATACAACCTTAAATGAAAATAAAACCCCCCAAATTACATTTAATCAAATTTTAGTAAGCTTATTATCAATAGTTGAAAAGGTAAAAACTGGGGCTAAGATTACTAAGGAACATTCGCCACCTAAATATCTAAATCTAACAGCCTCAGTGCACCTGCTCTTTATGTTCTGCCTTCTTTCTTGTTTTAACATGTAGATCATCCACCCTTCTGTTTCATGGCCCAATCCCATTCCCACTCACAGGCTTGAAGACTTCACACCTGCAGTTGGCCCCCTTTTTACAGCATCATCAATCTCCTCTTTCTATTGAAACATTCCAATCAGTGAACAAATGCTGAGTTATCTCTCACTTAAACAACAAACTTGGGTCTCATCCTTTCCAACTATTGCCCCGTTTTTCTCTGCTTCCCTTCTCAGCAAAACTCTCTACTCACCATCTCCATTACCCCTCCCCTCATCTGATCATCTTTGTGAGTCTGGCACAAACTTGGTCCCACCCCTCATGTATAACTTGGGTGGTACCTGGTACTTACTGTATCAGCTATCCGTGGGCCTTTGGCCTTCGATCGCAAAAGAGACAGACAGAGTCCATTTTGTCATTCTGATATGTTGCTATGAAAAAGCACTAATTCTGGGAAGCAATTGGATGCCCTGAGCTTCTTCTCATTGCCTTCAAGGTCCTTTTCCTCCTTTTCTTCCACTGTATTTAAATTTCAGTCACCACTTCATTGTCTTAAATGCCTTTCAACAACTCAGAAGGCATAGAGGTCCCTTAGGTCATCTCTTGCAAACTGAAATGCCTACAGTACTCAGGTAGTTGCTGTGAATGAAGGAGACTCTAGGAAGAAGAGGGTTGAAGATAAAGAGGCATAACACCTGGGCTTAGAGTTTGGGGTACAATGGGGAGCAGGGGACCATTGTCAACCAAAAGTAGACAGCCACTATCTTGTCTGAAGGCTGCAGCCACTGCTTAGTTCAGTCCAGCTATTGCTCTGCTGGATTTGTGCATAGTGCTGCCCCAAATTTCAGAGAAGATATGAATCTGGATTTTACGTGAAATCTCCAAGTATTTAAATATTAGCTACTAATTCAGATTTTCTACCTGATGCTACATGGACCAGGAACTGAAACTGGGCTCTGGGGTTTCTATTTGCAACCTAGTCCTAATGGTTTCATCCTGAGTTCAGCCTCCCTTTGATTATGTCTCCCAAGTTTCCCATGATTTTATTATTTCCTCCTTTTTTCTCTCAAGCTCTTTTCTTGGTTCTTTGAAATTAGAACCAGGAGATGGATGGACAGAAAGCAATGCTTTTTCCCACACACTGAACTTAGAGCTTCATTACTGATTCACATTATAATTGTGAGTCAAGATTTTTTTCCCCCTTCTTCTTTCTTTAGCTTGTTTCTGTTCTAAATCAGAGCACAAAGAATAAAGTTCCAGGGTGACCCACCAGATGACAGAACCACCCAATGGAAATCACTCCTATTGTCTGTGAACTGGAAAGCCCCAAGCATAAGTCTGACCAGAAAATTAAAAGGCAAATGAGACAAGCACTGGGCCAAAAGGAACTAAGGGCTAACAGTTCTTTCCTCATTTAACATGAATATCACAAGTGGAAATTCCTTCCATGTTTATTTCTTCTAAGAACGACAACTATTACAAGGGGGACTATGTGCAATGCTGAGCCATCAGCAAGTCCATCCTCATATACATTCACCTAAGTTTCAGGGCCTGAAAATCAAGAAAACGCCAATGTCACACAGCTGAAGCCAGCCAAAGACCTCTCCATTACCTTCCTTTAGGGTAAAGAAGTTTCAGTTCAGTTCAGTCACTCATTTTTGTCCGACTCTTTGCGACCCCATGGACTGCAGCACGCCAGGCTTGCCTGTCCATCACCAGCTCCCGGAGCTTGCTCAAACTCATGTCCATCGAGTTGCTGATGTCATCCGGCCATCTCATCTTATGTCGACCCCTTCTCCTCCCGCCTTCAATCTTTCCCAGCATCAGGGTCTTTTCCAATGAGTCAGTTCTTTGCATCACGTGGCCAAAGTGTAGGAGTTTCAGCTTCAGCATCAGTCCTACCACTGAACATCCGGACGGATTTCCTTTAGGATGGACTGGTTGGATCTCCTTGCAGCCCAAGGGACTCTCAAGAGTCTTCTCCAACACCACAGTTCAAAAGCATCAATTCTTCGGTGCTCAGTTTTCTTCACCATCCAACTCTCACATCCATACATGACCACTGGAAAAACCATAGCTTTGACTAGATGGACCTTCGTTAGCAAAGTAATGTCTCTGCTTTTTAATATGCTGTCTAGGTTGGTCATAACTTTTCTTCCAAGGAGCAAGCATCTTTTAATTTCATGGCTGCAGCCACCATCTGCAGTGATTTTGGAGCCCCCAAAATAAAGGATCAGGAAGTAACATTCACTTCTTTATTTTGGGGGCTCCAAAATAAAGTCTGTTACTATTTCCATTGTTTCCTCATCTATTTGCCATGAAGTGATGGGACAAGATGCCATGATCTTAGTTTTCTGAAAGTTGAGCTTTAAGCCAACTTTTTTGCTCTCCTCTTTCACTTTCATCAAGAGGCTCTTTAGTTCTTCCTCACTTTCTGCCATAAGGGTGGTGTCATCTGCATATCTAGGGTTATTGATATTTCTCCCAGCAATCTTGATTCCAGCTTGTGCTTCCTCTAGCCCAGCATTTCTCATGTACTTATGTACTCTGCACATAAGTTAAATTAGCAGGGTGACAATATACAACTTTGACGTACTCCTTTCCCGATGTGGAACCAGTCTGTTGTTCCATGTCCAGTTCTAATTGTTACTTCCTGATCTGCATACAGATTTCTCAGGAGGCAGGTCAGGTGGTCTGGTATTCCCATCTCTTTCAGAATTTTCCACAGTTTATTGTGATCCACACAGTCAAAGGCTTTGGCATAGTCAATAAAGCAGAAATAGATGTTTTTTTGGAACTGTCTTGCTTTTTCAGTGATCCAGCAGAAGTTGGCAATTTGATCTCTGGTTCCTCTGCCTTTTCTAAATCCAGCTTGAACATCTGGAAGTTCACAGTTCGTGTACTATTGAAGCCTGGCTTGGAGAATTTTGAGCATTACTTTGCTAGCATGTGAGATGAGTGCAATTGTGTGATAGTTTGAGCATTCTTTGGTATTGCCTTTCTTTGGGATTGGAATGAAAACTGGCCTTTTCCAGTCCTGTGGCCACTGCTGAGTTTTCCAAATTTGCTGGCATAGTGAGTGCAGCACTTTCACAGGGTCATCTTTTAGGATTTGGATTAGCTCAACTGGAATTTTATCACCTCCTCCAGCTTTGTTTGTAGTGATGCTTCCTCAGGCCTACTTGACTTCACATTCCAGGATGTCTGGCTCTAGGTGAGTGATCACACCATCATGGTTATCTGGGTCGTGAAGATCTTTTTTGTATAGTTCTCCTGTGTATTCTTGCTACCTCTTCTTAATCTCTTCTGCTTCTGTTAGGTCCATACCCTTTGTCCTTTATTGTGCCCATCTTTGCATGAAATGCTTCCTTGATATCTCTGATTTTCTTGAAGAGATCTCTAGTCTTTCCCATTCTATTGTTTTCCTCTATTTTTTTTTTTTTTTTTGCATTGATCACTGAGGAAGGCTTTGTTATCTCTTCTTGCTATTCTTTGGAACTCTGGCTATATCTTTCCTTTTCTCCTTTGCCTCTAGCTTCTCTTCTTTTCTCAGGTATTTGTAAGCCCTCCTCAGACAACCATTTGGCTTTTTTGCATTTCTTTTTCTTGGG
Source organism: Antilocapra americana (assembly GCA_007570785.1). NCBI lineage: Eukaryota > Metazoa > Chordata > Mammalia > Artiodactyla > Antilocapridae > Antilocapra > Antilocapra americana. The sequence goes on from ML661897.1 coordinate 17,918,718, forward strand.
AATGTTTTTGATCCCTGCCTCCTCTACAGTGTCAGGAATCTCCGTCCACAGGTCTTCAGGCACTTTCTCTATTAAATCTAATCCCTTGAATCTATTTCTCACTTCCACTGTTTAAGAAGTTTAGCCTGCTTTAAATTCCACATTCCTGAGGAAGAAGACAAGTCACTCATTTACTTGGTATCAAGAGGGTTTCAGTCTATTCCTAAAATACACTTCTGCAGGGGAGAAGTTTCACCAGGGGTTGAGACTCTAAGGCATCGCAGAGTATACTAGTGTTCACCAGCATCCAGGTGTGTCTCCACACTCCCCAGACCGTTCTTGCAGCTAAGTGGACCACATGACTAGTTCTGACCAATGGAATAGCAATTCTGATTGAAGTCGTTAAGTATTCGGTGCTCCTTTTACCCTCTCTCTTCTGTCCACATGACTTGAAGCATTTGGCTTGAGCGGTAAAGCCACACACAGTGATCCCTGAGTCACTCTGAGCTCTCAGAGGACAGCTATCCTGGGAGCCACCCAACTCTCAGTGGCCTTGGCATAAATGAGAAATAAATTCATATATTTTTCCAATTTTATTGAGTTATAATTGACATATGAATATGATTGTATTAAATCAGTGAAATTTGGGGGACACTTGTTATAGTAATTATTATGACTAATACAAAAGAGAATTTGGAAACACTAGTAAAAATTTACCCAGAGACCCTTCTGAAGCCACTAGGCTGAGCTCCAGGAAGGGGCAGGTACGGCTATTCTGCCCTTACAGGGGAAAGACTGACTGTAACTGTCATTCCTGGGTCCTGAGACAATGTCCACCCTTTCTCTCAGATTGCGTGACCCAGACTTTCAAGTGCTTGGACTCCACATGGAATGTGGCTCCTTCCACTGAAGAACTCATCGTGGTTACTATGGGTTTTTTTCAGTGCTGGCATTTTAACACGTAAGCCCTGAGTAATTTCATTGAGGAACATGCAGGTCACATCAACTTGCTGTGAGCTTCAGCAGTGAAAGGTTGTCTTGAAAGAAAAAGTGTGTCCCCAAAGACTCAGGAGAACAGAGGAAGATTCATGCTGATTGCAAGAAAGCTATACTGTCTCTGCCACAGGTGACAGAAGAAAGAAAAGAACACTGGTCCTACAGCTTTTGTTAAGCTGGTTTGACACAATTTCAGCAATAGCTTTGGAGACGGGGTGGCTCAGGAGGAGCTCCAGAAGGACCAATCTGGTTTGCAGATTTTAGCTGTGGAAGCTGAAACTTTGCTCACCCAAATATAAAGAAAAACCCTTAACATGGTTAAATAGATGCAGTAAGAGATAGAGATTGAACTGGCTTCACTTCTTTTAGTGATTTTTGCCCACCAACAGAAAAACACAAAAAAGAAAGGGAGCAAAAGGAAGGAGAAGAGCAAAAAGAGGAGGTGCCTTCCTTATTTGACATAAATGCAGAAAGACATATATGTTTGGTGATGTTGGAATCCAAGGTTCCATTATTTGCTAGGAGTCCACACTCTCCATCCGTATTTGCGGATTAACTCATTATCCTCAGCATGATGTTAGACTCTCCAAGGTTTGCTCTCCAGTTCACCAATTCAGGTTGGAAAAAAGAAGAATTCTATTTCCTGCTAATTTAGCACCAGGCTGGTAGGAAACATCAACCTCAGACTTGCTTGGGCCACTACTTTTCCAGGCCAGAATGAATAGGAACTGGGGACTGTCCTGGGGTCCTCGAGGCAAGAGCCACAGCTGTGGGGTTAGGGAGCATACCACCATGTTCACGTGGTCGGCTCCAGCCCATATCCTTACTTGCCGTCGACTGCTGCTCCAGACCCCATGCCTTAAAGGGGCAATCCAGTCGGCCCCGCATGGATAACAAGCCCACCACCTGGCTGGGGAGAGTGGGGGCGCCTTGACTGACAGTCTACCAGCATGAGTGAGTTAATTCCCTGGAATGCACAGAATGGGGATGAGGTAATTTCCTGGAAAGGAAACGGGGTGCTATTAGCATGAATGGGGAGCAGAAAAAACAACAAATGTCCACTTCACCTCCTCCCTACGCTAATATATTTGATTTTAACCCAAGGCTTCTGAAAACTGATTGACTTCCATGGAAAGGCAGAAAAGGGTCCTTCGCCCTGATCATAAAGAAGAGAGCACCATCTCATAAAACATCCCAACACTGGAAAGTTACAAGGTGCCTGTATGTACATTTCCTCCTGGGAAATTATTACTCTCCTGTTTCACAAATGAGGAGAGGCAGGCGAGGAAGAAAGAAATGCTGCCGGAGATCATCAGCTAAGCAGGAATCCTGCCGCGTGCCGAGGAACTCTGTTTCCAGATTCCATCTCCTGACCCCTGGCGTCTCTCTCAGTGACCTTCCCCTGCTGACAGGAGAATTCATGGGTGTCTCTGGGGGAGCTCCCCACTACCACTGGCACATTTTCTCAAAGCACACAGCCCCCTGGGGTATGTAGCTATAGAAGAGGCCTTTTAGGAGGACTATTGTGGGGAGAGGGTTCAGTAGGAAATGGGGGAGGGGAAGGGAGTCCTGGTGAAAATTTTCAAAGGTGAAAATATTTTCCTGAAAATACAGCGTCTGTGTGCAGGCGGTGTCGATATAACCGACCTTCTGTCTTGAGTTGGAGCTGGGAATGGATTTTTTACAGGAAAAAGGAAATGCATGGGTGTGGAGCTGCCAGCAGCAAAGGAAGTTTCCAGGCGACTTGTCATGGCGCAGTTTATAGACACAAGTCTCAGAAGGGCTGGAGTGGGGCTGTGGAGAGGGTGTGATTTGTTGGTTGTGGAGCCTGGCACCTGGCGCCCGGCCATGCTGACTTAACCCAGAGTGCACGTGCGACACCCCTACACACAGTCGTATCTGGGGGGTTGAAGTGAAAGGAGCAGAAAGGAAAGGCACTCATCCAGGGGGGCAATAAAAACAGAACCCGAAAAGGAGCAAAACTAGTGACTGTGAAGAAAGATAATGGGGGAAATGGCTGGAGGGTAAGATGTGCCCCTTGCCCTGTCCAAGCCCTAACTTACAGCAGCTCACCAAACTTGATCTTCCCTCCCGAAGGACATACAGGTCAGTTGCTGTGAAATCTTCCGAAGAGAGGGCAAGTCTCTCTTGGCTGTTAGGTTAGGTCCACTGGGAAATGACCAAACGGACTTTGAAGGACAGAACCAAATAACTCGACACCCATCGCCATCCCCAAGGCCTCCCCCCAGGACAACAGAGACCAGAAAGAAGCGGCCTTGAAGCTCCTCGGCGAGAGCCAATCAGGCAGTAAGGCATGACAGTCCACACGTGTCCTGGGGGAGAGGCCACGCAGTGTTTACAGAGCCCGGCAGCGGTGCCAGAGCCAACAACCCACACGCACAGCCCATCTGGGCAAGCTTGAAAAAGCAAACTCGCTTCCTCTGGGTCTCGATGGCTGCGGCTCAAAACGTTCTGCACAGCACATTTGCTTCCCTGCTCTCAGATCCCTTACAGCAAACCCACACATCTGTATACACACTTTAAAATAAATACGCATAAAAGCAGAATCCAAGCCGAGGGTGGGAGGGGGAAAGGGCCTCTGAGGTTCCTCTCTGGGTGGACCCCCACCCCAAGCCGCTCTCCTCACCCAAGAGAGCTGCCCAGCACAGGCTCCAGTTGTAGCATTTTCGAGAAGTGTGAGAACTCGTTAGAATCTCATACCTGCTTTGTGGCTCCCCATTCAACACAAACACGATTTTGAGGTCTGCAGCACAAATTTTCTTCCCCCAAAGACATCTACAAACTTCTGAACTCAGCTCAGAGGGTGAAAATGCCTGCGTTTCATTTCGAGTTAATTGGAAACCCTCCAGCCCAGGACCCATCCCCCCCGCCCCCACCACTCCAACTTTACTAAAGACTTTCCTTCCCACTAAGACAGCAAAAGTCAAAGACTGTTACTGCTCTTTGTGAGCTTATTCTTGTCCTATTTCCAAATCCGGTCTCATTGTACGGACCCCCTGGATCACAAGGATGCAAGATGCCAGCCTGAAGATGAGGGGGTTGTCTTCCTGGCACACTGTGGGCTCTGGGACTGCACTTGGGGGCAAGGAAGGGGAGTGGGGGGTTGAAGCCAAGCTAATACAGGATGTGGCTGAACAATGACAAAGGCATTGCAGTTTGGCCAGTGGGAAGATACAGCAGAGAGTAATGGCTCCTCTGCCAAGGAGTCAGTAAATGGCCTGGTCACCTTGAGGCTAAATTACCAACCCATCACTTAGATTCTTCTCTCACTCAAGTCTCAATAAAATGGCCATGGTTTTAGTTGCCACAGTCATGAGGCTCAAGGTTATGGTAATGGGCATACTAGTGAGAGTGCCAGGAGCTGGCAGTATGCCCCTAAAACATCAGCCTCCCCAGGCTGGCAGCTGCCAAGGGCCCTCCTCCGCCTGGCAGGCACCTTTCTCCATCTGTCAAGGTCCAGCTCACACATCACCTCCTCCATAAAACTCCACCTATCTGAGCAGATCTTGCTATCCCCTCTCTGGCCCCCAAGAACAGTGGCCTCCTAAATTTTTGGTTTGTGTGCTCCCTAAAAGTGGTTTGAAAATTCATATACCCTCTCACACAGTTTTTAGATGACATTAAAAAAAAATCTTTTACTGTAAGTTTAAATAGTTGCAGAGGATGTCATTTCCTTAGTATTATAAATATTAGCATTTTAAAATAAAACTATTACATCACTCTTTTAAACGTTGTCAATGGAATCCAAGGATTGGAGCAATTCTATACTCACCAGTATCAATTTTTAAAATATATGACAAGTCTTCTTTATGAATTTATTGTTCCATTTTCTCCTTGAACTTTTATTTCCATCCTATAGCCTCTTGGTACTTTTTCATAATTATCACACATTTTTAAGCTTGAAAAGTGTTTTTCCATAAATGAGCATTATATTATTCTTTTCTGCAGCCAGAAAAAAAAAAACCTCACAAATGTGTTGAAAATTTAATTTTGTTTTCACTGTAAGTCTGTAAGTTTTAAGCAGTTTTTTCTAGACCAAGTTATAGTTTCAATAACCATCAAAATGCAACTAATCTAGATAATATATTATGAAATTTTATGTATCATTATTAAATTTAAGGATAAAGCTTATTAAAAATTCACCTCTTAAAGAACTGAAATGACATTTATTTCAGTTAGCTGATATATCCATGGATGGAAAGTATTTATTTCTAGAATGAGATAGGATTCAGAATCTCTCTTCTTCCTACTTCACATTTTTTAGAGAGAAAACTCTGAGAAATCTTCTTGTCTTCAAAATAAGATGTGAATGAAAAGAGTTTCATGAGGTCAGAAATGACATAAGAATCTCTTATCAAAAGTTAGTAGTGCCCTATCAGCTTTCAAATCACTTTGGTCCTCCTTCAACTTTGTTAAAAGAAAGTTTGAAATCCAGAGACCTGAAAACATATTTGTTACCCAGTCATTAGTCATTCACTTTCCTAATTCTGGGAAATATACCAAAAAGACTGTACCAAAACTTCTCAGATGACTGCTAATTATACCTGCTACTCATTTACTTAGAGGCCCTTGTTTAAACTGAAAAGGTTGAGAAAATTAAAATACTTGTTATTTTAATTCAACTTTGCCAATATAGTATTTTTGCTTTTAATATTGAAATATAATTCTCATATCATGAAACTCACCCCTTTAAAGTGTACAATATAGTAGGTTTTAATATCTTCAGTCATGCATCCATCACCACTAGTTCCAGAACATTCTCATCACTCCAATTGAGAAATCCCACACCATCAGCCAAAGCCAGTTGATACAATTTTTAATGCAATTCTTTTATCTCATGACACGAGATATATATTTTTTCACCAAAAGCTTAGATTTTTAGATTTAGTTCATTTGGTTCATAAAAATGTCTGCCATACAACCTGTTTTGGCAAAGCAGTTTGAACTTTCAGGCCTTGCAGCCAAACCAGATTTAGTTTCAGATAGGAAAAAACAACTTCAGTTTCAAATGAATGTGTTAATATGCATCTCTATCCAGTCATCTTACCTCTGAATTATAATTCTGAGGTGAGAGATTAATAAATAGAAATAATTGGTAAACCAGCTGTCCATCTAAGAAGTTTAGAAGGCATTGCACCGTACCATGAACTAGACCTTTGCTATTGCTTATTGGTGCCCTCCTTACTTCATATTTGTAAATCTTTCTTTAGGAGGCATAAGTTCTTTGGCATTCTTAAGGGAATGGAAGCGGAGAGTTTGTGGACTAGAAATCCTCATCACTCCTGCCTCACAGTACAGAATATCTGAATTCAGAACACTCCAAACAGTCCAAAATACTTCCTTTTGAAGAACTACATTTTATCCTTAACAGAACTGCATGCAACACAGGGAAAGTGTGGTGGACACGGAGATGCCCCGTAAAGACCCCCTTCCAGAAGCCTGTCCACTCAGCCCTGGGGACTGAGGCCAGCAGATGGCCTCCAGCCATCAGCTCCTTCAAGGCCAGCCGCAGCATCAGGGAGGCCAGCCTGGTCTGCTTCTCCTGCCCACGGGGGCACTCCAGTGTGCAGTGCTGGCCCCAGAGTGCCCCAAGTGTTTGCCTGCATCTCGATTTGACTTCTTTTGCCCAGTCCTATTTCTCGTGCTCTCCCTTGACACTCAAACTCTGTTTTGGCTTCTGCTTCTAGAGCACTCAGCCTTTCACAGAAAGACACTAGGTTCTCTGCAGGTCAGCGGTGTCCAGGTACAAAAAGTGTGCCAACACCAATATGTTGAATCATTTCTTTATTGCCCCAAAGACTTTTGCACTCCTGGACAGGACCCTATGGTGAGACAGAATGAGTGAGAGGTTCGCGCCTTTCTTTGGTGAAGTAAATGAGGAGCTGAGGAACCCATCACAGCCATCTGAAGCTGATTCCTTTAAACCCCGCCCAGTCTATGTACCCCCTGGGGAGTCTTTGGAGTCACACTCCAATTCAAAAGTCCTGTCTATAGCATGTGGTCTGTCCTTACAATCATATGCTGTATTTTGATTGATCTATATGAACACCTGCCTTCTCCATCTCATGGGAAGCTTCTGAAGGGAAGAACTGATCTTCATTTATTTATTTTCCTCAGTGAATCAATCAGTCACCAGTAACTTTTTTTTTTTTAACAAATATGTCCTGAGTACTCACTTCTTTGCTGAGAGCACATAGGTGAGCCCCACCTGGTCCCTGCTTTCAAGGAGCTCTCAGATTTTGTAACAGAAGCAGGGAACAGTGAAGGGGTGCAAAGAAGCAAATAGTCCCAGAGAGGATGAGGACCAAGACAGACTTAGCCTCAATCACACTGTAAAAGGAAAATATCCATTTTTTTTCATTTTAACTCTTAAAATTTCAAGGTTCTTTTAGACACAGTAACGATTGCTAGCTGATTAGCAAATGAAATTTTATTTAACTAAAGTAAAAAATGGAGAAATATTGGAGCATCTAAAATTTCCCCCATTAATCTGAGTATTTTCAAGTGCAGATTTTAGTAAATAGGTTATTCACATGAACATTCAAAAGCTTTGGTTTTTATTTTAAGAGTTAGTAAAATACGATGTAATGTATGGATGAGTCCCTTTGCTATTCACCTGAAACTTCCAGACTATTGTTACCGGCTATACCCCAATGCAAAATGTTTTTGGAGTTAAAAAAAATAAAAATTAAAAATTTTTAAAAAGAGTTCAAAGTATGTCCTAATTTAAATTTAACTTTATCTCAGACACTTGGTACATAATGGTTCTTTTCTTTTTTTCTGTAGTTTCTACCCCATAACTCAAAGTATCTTAAAGAAACTATTAAATAGTAACAATATCTAACATTTATTCAGAGATTACTATGTTCAGACATCAGCTGAATGCTTTTAATTTATGTTACTATTGATTGACTCTGTGAAATAATCCTATGACTCAGATACTGTCATTATCTTGACTTTGTAACTGAGGAACTTAAGCTTGGAGAGTTCCAGAAGTTGCCTGAGTGAGGAAGGAGCAGAGAGTCCAAGTCCCACCTGGCTGCATGTCTTGCCTGATGGTGCTCAGAATGCTTTGCATAGGGCTCAGATGCCCAGTCTTCTCAGGCTCTAAAGTGCCACAGCCCCTGCTGTCCCAGGAGCGTGAAGGGGCATAGGCCAGGGTCACCTGCGGAGGCCCAGGCTGAAAGCAACCTCATTTCCGGGCATTATTAGAAGTAAAGTTTTCAGTAGACACATAAATGGCAGCGCTCTCTCTCTCTAGACAAACCCATTCCCAGCCCTTCCTTGAGCTGTATTCGTAGATTTTGCAGCTTGATCTGGGAGCCAGATCAAGGCATGGCAAGTTTCAGAATCTCACTACTACTAACACCTTAACATACATGCCTGCTCAGTTGTTTCCAACTCTTTGCAACCCCGTCAAGTGTAGCCTGCCAGGCTCCTCTGTCCACCCTAAAAATGCTGGAGTGGGTCGTCTAGGGGATCTTCGAGAACCAGGAATTGAAATCGAGTCCCCTGCATCTTCTGCTTTGACAGGCAAATTCTTTACCTGGGAGGAATCTGAGCTACGTGGGAAGCCCCATACCCTAATACTACTGCTCAAACCCTTAATGGCTTCGCATTTCACTGAGAGGAAAAGTCAGACCCCTCACAGTGGATCACTGGGCCCTGGCATCGCTGCCCTGCTCCGCTCCTCAGCCCTCACCCTGCCAACCCAGCCACGTGACCCCCTGCAGCTCCTCTGCCTGGAATGTTCTCCTGCAGGTACCTGTCAGGCTCACTTCTCCCTGACTTTTCATCTTTACCACAGGCACTCTCTCAGGAACACCCTCTCAGCTACTTTGTTCAGAACTGCAACTCCTGCTTTTCCCTGACCTTCCTCCTTGTCCCTCTTCCTTGCTGTTTTCCTCCAGAGCACTATGGAGCAGTGTACATATTCACTTAACAATCCTGGGTCCTCTGCCACTCACATATTAACACAGGAGGATGCAGTTTTGTCTGTTCCGGGCACTGCCTGGCACACAGTGAGGCTGAGTGAAGACATAGTCACGTTATAGGAGAGCTCAGAGGGGCTGCCTGACCCAGTGAAAAATATGTTCCCCGTGGCCTGAGGTTTGGAGATTGTTCTCTCAAAGCAGCACAGCTTCACTTCGTGTTCATTGAGTTTACCTTCTCTGAGAGCTGGGGAAGTCAGTTCCTCATCTTCAGGAAGGGCCCCATGGAATCCCAGCTACTACTCCAGAGGTGATACCACCGTCAAGTAGTCCCAATTTCCTGGAAACATTTGAAACAGTGATAGACTTTATTTTCTTGGGCTCCAAAATCTCGCAGTTGGTGACTGCAACCATGAAATTAAAAAATTCCTGCTTCTTGGAAGAAAAGCTATGACAAACTTGGACAGCATATTAAAAAGCAGAGACATCACTTTACCGACAAAGGTCTGTGTAGTCAAAGCTATGGTTTTTCCAGTAGTCATGTACGGATGGGAGAGTTGGACCATAAAGAAAGCTGAGTGCCAAGAATTGATGCTTTTTAAAAATTTTTATTTATTTATTTATTTATTTTCTTTACATTATCGTGTTGGTTTTGCCATACCTTGACATGAATCTGCCATAGGTATACATGTGGTCCGAAACTGGAGCCTATTATACAGAGTGAAGTAAGCCAGAAGGAAAAACAACAATATAGTATACTAACACATATATATGGAATTTAGAAAGATGGTAACGAAAACCCTGTATGCAAGACAGCATAAGAATTGATGTTTTCAATCTGTGGTGCTGGAGAAGACTCTTGAAGTCACTTGGTCTGCAAGGAGATCAAACTAGTCACTCCTAAAGGAAATCAGTCCTGAATATTCATTGGAAGGACTGGTGCTGAAGCTGAAACTCCAATACTTTGGCCACCTGATGCTAACAGCTGACTCATTAGAAAAGAGCCTGATGCTGGGGAAAGATTTAAGACAGGAGGAGAAAGGGGCAACAGAGGATGAGACGGTTAGATGGTATCACCGACTCAATGGACATGAGTTTAAGCAAACTCTGGGAGGTGGTGAAGGACAGGGAAGCCTGGCATGCTGCCATCCATGGGGTTGCAAAGAGTTGGACACAACTGGGTGACTGAACAACAACAACAATTTCCTGGAAAAGTCATTTCATGGGTTCATAAGCTACAGAGGAGGTGAGAACGGGTTTCTGCCCAAGGACAGGCAGACCATTAGGTAGAGACCCAAACTCTGCTCCTCAGTCTCCCCATCAATAAAGAGAGAACACCTGCTTTGTCCATCCTGGGAGGTACGGTGGGATCAAATGGAATAAAGTCTTTGCCAATAGAACAGTGCTCCTCACCACTGATGCAGTGATAACCAAGCTCTTCTCCTTTGGACTACAGTGTGTGCTTCCTCCAACTCTGAATCCAGAGTACAGCTCCCCGCAGGCTCTCACCTCAGCTTCAGAGACCCACCCAACTCTTCACAGCCCCAGTGTGTATCCCTGGGAGGGAGGTTGGGAAAGCCATCACAGTTTGTTCACAAGGTCAAGAAGAGTCTCCCTTTCTCTCTTTCTCACAGAAAGCCAAGTGAAGCTGGCATCTCATATTCTTTATTTCCCTTCTGATAGTCTATCCTTCTAACAACTGCTGCAGAAATGTTCTAGTGGATCAAAGTGAACATCTCCCAGGGAAGCCTGGCCAGTCTGCAACAACTTCCCTGCCTTGAGAGTCCCTGAGCACCCTTCCCCACACAGCCCAGCCCACTCACCGGCTCCCAAACTCTGCCAACAGAAGGAATAAAGAGCAGCCAGGCAGGCTATTGACTTCAGACTCCCGACTTGGCTAGACCCCTCCAGTCACACGCTTCCTCTTTTCCTTCCACAGTCTTCCCAGTGGGGCTGTGTGTACAGGTATTTTCCTCTTCCTGGCCATAATCCTCTCACCCTGGCACCTTATTGTGGCTACAGCTTTGGGGGTCCCACACCCACTGAGTGCATTGCTTTTACTTTTTTCTCTTTTTAAACATATCCAAGTAACAGGAGGTCTCTAATCCTTCTCATTGAGGTTGGTGGCTTTCACGGGTAGACTGTTTGGAGTTTCTGTATGAAAGGTATTTAGATTGGCACAGTCACAAATGGTATGCCAACAATTTTGATTCTGAAACCAGTTCTCCCCTTTTGGGTGGCAATGGGGTCCATGAATTCAGACCTTGCACCAGTTGCCAGAAGCCTCCACTGCTCCCCTCCCATTAAATCTAGATGGGGGAGCAATAAACACCTCCCCTTTCACATGGGTGCCTTCCCCCTCAGTAAACACTAACTGGCTGAGCAGAGAGGGATGTGCCTCTCAGAGCCAAGGCCTGGCCAAAACGGAGGGGAAAGGAGAGACTTGGCAATGGCCAATGTCAGAACACAATCCCCGGGGAAGACCAGAGCAGCCTGGATGACCCACTGCCCTGGTGGGGATTTCTCTTTTGCCTCTTCTGAAGTTCATCTTTGACATCATTGTAGAGACATGAATCAAGCTCAGTGCCTTTGAAAGATGGAGCTGAATGCAGAAAGTATCCCTGTTCTATGAATAAGCTTATTTCCAGAATAGAGTCTCTTTTCAGACATGGAGAGGTGGCCACCAAGGGAGCAAAAGTAACCTAACCAAGGCCAAGGGTGGCAGAAATGGAAACCCAGCAAGCAGTCCAGACACCAGGCCCAGCTCAGACCTTCAGACTAGGCTGCTCTCTGGGTGATCATTCAGTCAAATTGTGACACAGAACAGGAGCCAAGTAAAAAAAATTTGATTTGTTTTTGATTTTTAAAAGGCTTCCCATGGCATAAATTAATGAGTCATGATAAAAAAAATATGAGGTGAAGGAAGCAATCTAAGTGACTGCTGAAAAGTCTTGCCTGCATGATTCTGAGAGAGTTACCTCTCAGGTAGAGCCTTGTTGGACACCTGATACCCATCAGCTTGGAAAAGAGGACAGTCTAGTCTTTTCTGCCTTTGCCAATGAAGTCTTCCCTGATAGTTCAGTTGATAAAGAATCTGCCTGCAATGCAGGAGACCCTGGTTCGAGTCCTGGGTTGGAAAGATCTGCTGGAGAAGGCATGGACTACCTACTCCAGTATTCTTTGGCTTCCCTTGTGAACTTAGCTGGTAAAGAATCTGCCCGCAATGCGAGAGACCTGGGTTCGATCCCTGGGTTGAGAAGATCCCTTGGAGAAGAGAAAGGCTACCCACTCCAGTATTCTGGCCTGGAGAATTTCAGGGACTCTGTAGACCATGGGGTTGCAGAGTTGGACACAACAGCTGAAATTTTTTAATGAAGTCTAATCAACTTATATATAGTATTAAGATGTTAGCAGTAGTGAGATTATGAAACCTGTAATGCCTCTGATCTAACTCCCAGATCAAGCTGCAAATCCTATGAATACAGCTCAAGGAAGGGTTGGGAAGCAGGAAGACCACAGTCTTGGGGGAAGCGGGGGATGGGAGAGAGATGCATTCATTCCAAGGCAGGTCACATCACTGAACCACAACCCCAAATCCAAAGCAGGCAGTCAGAGAGACTGTCTACTGGTTGGGAGACTTTGTTCTCAGATCCACAAAAAAAATGCTTGTGAGAACATTTTGCGAGCTCAAAAACACTCTTTGAAATCCAGTTGTTCTTATTTTGGACAGTGAAAGGAGAGTTTCTCTGGAGGTTTGAACCCTTCTACTGTAAGTACCACACAATAAGTATTTGATTGCCAAAGCATCCATTCAAAGACATTCATCTCAAGTAAACATGTCCCAGCTGTGGGACACAGTTACTAGCTAAACAACTAAATAAGAAGACAGGCCTCCCCCAATCCATGAAGTTTGCCTTTTGGAAAGCCCTGGGTGACCTAGCTAACTGACCAGTTGAATGACCCCAATTTTCCTTTCCCTCACTCTAATTCCTGGTATGTTTTCAACATGCCAATAAAAATTGAACCTTTGAGGCCCTAGCCCCCTCCACCCAATAAAGGCAGAATTCAGATCTCTCTGCCTCACTCTGTACCCCCTTTGGCATGGTACTGTGAGAAATAAGCTTTTTTTCTCAAAGTTCCCTGATGGTTGTTGCTGAAGTGTGTCTTGCAACCTGAATAAGAAGCACAAGGATTGGTCTAACAGCAGCATTGGTTCAGGTAGGGAAATGTCAGGGGGAAAGGGGCACTTGCCACAAGTGGTATGGGTCCAGGTCAATATCCCCTGGGATTCCCAGCTTCCAGCATCACTAATGACACTCTGAGCACTACACAAGCAATCCTTTAAGACATCTGTTTAGGTTCATTCTGCCAAGATCTTCTACCAACAAGATCACACCTTTCAAAGTCCATTTCAACTTGCTCTCCTCATGAAGGGGTTTTATGCCCCCCAAACATTCATTATCCTTTTCTGAATCCCCCCAAGCCATTTATACTTTTCAATAACATTTACATTCCTATCTTCTATCAGTTATTTGTGCATTTATACACTTTGGGTTAGAATTTGTGTCTGTCCTCTATATCATCAAAGTATGCTGCTCTGTCGTTGTTGAATCAGAATAATTTGAACCCAGTATTCTGTATGCAGGTCAAGAAACAACAGTTAGAACCTTATGTGGAACAATTGATTGGCTCAAAATTGGGAAAGGAGTACAACAAGGCTGTATATTGTCACCCTGCTTATTTAACTTCTATGCAGAGTACATAACATGAAATCACAGCTGGAATCAAGATTGTTGGGAGAAATATCAACAACCTCAGATTTGCAGATGGCACCACTCTAATAGCAGAAACAAAGAGAACCTAAAGAGCCTCTTGATGAGGGTGAAAAACGAGAGTGAAAAAGCTGGCTTAAACTCAACATTCAAAAATCTAAGAACACTTGATGACAAATAGGGGAAATAGTAGAAGCAGTGACAGACTTTATTTTCTTGGGCCTCAAAATGACTGCAGACAGTGACAGCAGCCACAAAATTAAAAGGTTTTGCTCCTTGGGAGGAAAGCTATGACCAACCTAGACAGGATACTAAAAGGCAAAGACATTACTTTGCCAACAAAGATCCATCTAGTCAAAGCTATGGTTTTTCCAGTAGTCGTGTATGGATGTGAGAGTTGGACCAAAAAGAAGGTTGAGTGCCAAAGAACTGATGCTTTCGAATCATGGTGCGGAAGACACTTGAGAGACTCTTGAGTGTCACTTGAACTGCAGGGAGATCAAACCAGTCAACCTCAAAGGAAATCAAGGCTGAATAGTCGCTGGAAGGATTGGGACTGAAGCTGACGCTCCAATATTTTGGCCACCTGATGCGAAGAGTCAACTCATTGGATAAGACTCTGATCCTGGGGAAGATTAAAGGCAAAAGGAGAAGAGGGGGTCAGAGGATGAGATGGTTAGATAACATCACCAACTCAATGGACATGAACTTTAGCAAATTCTAGGATATAGTGGAGAACAGGGAAGGCTGGTGTGCTGTAGTCCATGGGGTTGCAAAGAGTCAGACATGACTTAGCAACTGAAAAACAACGACAATTCTCAATGGCAAGAGTATCTTCTAGCATTTTAGGAACTTTTTCTTCCAAGGTATTCAACTAATACACTAGGAATAGTAGTTTGCAGGGCCTAGGTGTCTACTAAGTTCCCTCCATTATGATGGTAAGATCTACAAAGCATTTTCTAGAAGTTCATTCAAATTACTTTCAAAATCCCAGCATGATTGCTCCATGAGAATTTAGAACAAAAGGCTATTTCAAATTATATTTCTGTATTTGAATATATGTTAAAAAATACTTGTTAATTCACTCACTCATTTTCATTTCTGGAAAAAATACAGAATCAGAAAACTTACACACAGCTAAGGAAATTAATGGCAACTCCCTGTTGAACAGTAATCTTCCAAGGCTGTCAATCTCACAATTAGAAAATTCACTGAAAACATGCCCTTGTTGTAGGGGTCTTTTGTTTGGGCCTGCCCAACGCCTACTATCTTTTCTCCTAATAATGGCACCCATCCCAGTTTTCCTTCAGATTATCCCCTCAACCCTCCTTCTGATTCATACAGGGTTTATTCCACAAGGTCAAGTACATGACCAAGGCATGACCAACATATTCCAATCTTCTGGACTCAATACTTGGCTAATGGGTGGGAAGATGACTACTTAATAATCTGAGACTTTGTTTAAACAATTTCAAAGCATGTCCTTTTTATCCTAGGGCTGCTGAATAGGTAGAATATAACTGTAGGTCTACTAGTGACCATTTTTGCCATCTCCTGAATAAAGCCAGCTCAGAGGGAAGCAGCCTAAAGGGTAGAGAAAGAGAAATTGATTTGTCATAAATCAGCGTGAGAACTTTGATTAAGTCATGCCTAAATTCTAGACTTTTCAGTTAGATAAGCTATTATATTCCATTGTTGTTTATGTCCTATTGTGATTAGGTTTATGTCACTCATGACAGATAATAATATGATAATAGTAGCTACCATTTACTGAGCACTTAGTGTATGTCAGGCAGATTAAATACATTTTATCTCTAAGCTTCTCAACCATGGAAGATGGCCATTATAAAGACTGCATTTCCTGTGAAGAAGTTAAGACCCAGAGAATGGTTTGTCCAAGTTCACACCATTAGTAAGTGCAGAGGTGGGATTCAAATTCAGGTCTTCCTCCTTCCAGAAACCATATTCCCATCCCTATACCAGGCGGCCTTGTCAAGGGGAGGAAGTGTGCCACAAATTGGCAGCAGAAAATATTCTTCCCAGACGCGACTGGGTTCATGCCTGGGAAGAATATTTGTAAATAAAATGTAATTTTAAAAATGAAATAAAATGAATTTTTCATCTTAAACTATTTCCTTGGCCTTTCAAATCCTCTTCAAACTCAACCAGTCAGGTCCTTTCATTACCAAATCCTTTGCTACGTTATACACCTTCATTACTCAACATGGAAGTCTGACCACTCTCGACATTCCAGTGGGAAATAAGAAAAGGCTCCAACACCCTTGGTGAGGCTGTGTGGTTTGGAATATGAGGGCTGAAGGAAGCTCTCTACCATGGTCAAAGGGGAGGTGAGAATTATACTCAGGCACCAGGTTGACTCACCAACTCCAGGATCTGTCCAGACACTGGAGTTGGAAGTAGAGGGAGAGAGTTTGTGCTTTCAGAGGCACCCAGCCACCCAAGCCTGGGGGATGGATGTAGGAGTCAACCCCCTCGAGGACTTCATCGTCTTCAGTGGGAAGATTATCTAGGATTACCAGAGATTAAGTGAAGAGGGGAAAGCAGTGTCTGTTTAATCCTGTGGCTAATGAGTTGAGAAGGGATTCCTTGGTAGAAAGAATCTGCCTGCTTTGCAGACCACCTGTCTGCTGCTTCCCGTGGCCTGAGGCACAGCTAGACGTGCAGGCGAGCAGTGGCAGCACTGGCAGCACCCCTGGTTCCCGGTGCTCCAGGCCACGCACATCCTCCCTCAGAATGCCCTCTCTTCATCTACTAGGAAAACTCAGGTGTGTCCAGAGAGAAAGACCATTTAAGTCTTCCCCACCTACAAAGCAGATGTGGCAAAAGCAATGGATCAAAGACACTTAAAAGGGAAGGAATAAAAGAAGTGAAAAGCTGAAGAGAAGATGAGGGACTCCCACCCCTGGGGGAAGGACTTACCCACCTAACCAAGGCTGCTGCCTGCCCCTGAGCTGAAGGGCACTGAGAACCTGGCAGAGCCTCCACTCAAACTGAGATGACAGGATTGCAGCGAGAAGCCTCCCAGCCTCAGGCATTCAGGGAATGGTCAATGCAGAGCTGTTGAAAAGGCACCCTTTAGGTGGTGGCTGTAGCAAAAATGCTTTCTCCTTTTTAAATATCATTTTAAATTTAGTGTCTAATTGCAAAAATAATGCTCAAATGTATTTTGCTTTTAAAAAGTAAAACATTGGGATAAGGCTGAAGTCCTTCTTGATCACCACGCCAATCTTGCCTTGGAGGCAGCAAAAGTTAGAAGTTACTCCTTCTAGGAATGTATGCAGGCAAGTGCGTGCACATATGTGCCCCCAGAAAGCACTCTTCACTTCATTGCCCTTCTCTTTAGTGTTTTTTTAATTTACAAATTGAAGGTTTGTGGCAACCCTGCATCAAGCAAGTCTATCAGTGTCTTTTTTTCCCACAGAATTCGTTCATTTTGTGTCTTTGTGTCATATTGGTAATTCTCCCAGTATTTCAAACTTTTTGATAGTATTATATTTGTTATAGTGATCTGTGATCAGTGATCTTTGATGTTACTATTGCACAAGGATTATGAATCACTGAAGTCTCACATGATGCTTAGCATTTTTTAGCCATAAAGCATTTTAAAATGAAGGTATGTACATTTTTTTAGGCATAATGCTATTGCCCACCTAATAGACTACACCATAGTGTGAACATAACTTTTATATGAACTGGGAAATTAAAAAAAAAAAGTGTGACACGCTTTATTGCAATATTTGCTTTCTTGCTGTGGTCTGGAACTGAACCTGCAGTATCTCCAAGGTCTGCCTGCAGTATTTTTGCGTGAATATGTGTGTTTATATAAGTGGTATGCTATCCATCTATGATTTGTCATTTTCACTCAGGAAGGCGTCTCGGGGATCCATCCATACTGAGAGCCACTTACACCTTCCACCTGGACTTTTTGAGGCAGAGCCAAGTACCAGTGAAACTTAGCTGCATTAGCTCATCCACTCACCTTATTCTTGCCCCTTTTTCTCTCTCAAGCTGAGTCTACATTCCTTCATCAGCAATGCTGAGCCTCAGCAAAGTGCGCATGGAGGTGGAAGTAAGGGACTTACTTGCCTGAGGCCAGTGAGCATCCTCCAGCCCCCTCCCACACCCAAGAATACCTCCAGGCTCTCTGCCAGGTGGTCTGGGCTGAAGGCGGGCTCGGGGAGAACACAGCCACTCCATAGGGCCCTCTCTCCCATCCACCCATTCCTAAGACAGAAGATTCCCAAGGGTGGGCCTTTCTGTGAAAGGCAGCACAGAGCGATGATGGACCTGAATTTCAGAGCTAGTGGACTAGGTTTGGATGCTTTTGCCCAGACCACTTCCTTACTAGCTCTGTGTTCCTGGGCACCTTCCTGAGCCTCTTTAAGCTTTGGTTTCCGTGTCTAGTTAATTCTAGCCAGCTTTCAGTGTGTGCCCTTACACTGAATGTTAACCGAGTAGCTGCTCTTATGATGATGTCAGGGCTGATGCATCGGCAGGGAGGCTCAAGTTACTCAGTTTAGGGGTCACCCCAGGAAGTTTTCAGAGCCAGAGGGAATTTTGCAGGCAGGGCTGCAGACACTCCAAGGTTACAGCAGGCTGGAGATTTCACCTAATTGGCACTTGGGGGGTGGGGAGCCCAAGAATTCCAGACTACCACCAGGGCAGCCCAGTTCTGTTGGCTATGCAGCGCACACCACCCTCAGCTGCCCAACCAGCCACCCTGTGGTTGCTGGCCTCCGGGGCCACAGGGTTGATAACTTCTCTGAAGCATCAGTGGCTCAGGCTCTTTGCCTTGTGCCTTTTTCTGCCTCAAGGGTCCCTTTGTACCTCCTTCTCTCTTTCCTCTTGGTCTTTGAATATTTCACAGCTACTGGGCGTTGGGGGGCGGGAAACTTGAGGAAATGAGATGTGCACTGGGACTGGCCAGTTTAGAAAACAGCTCAAGCTTGGAGGAGGGAGAAGCCTCTCTTCCCAAATTTTTATTTTTTTAATTTAGTTGTAGATTTGGGGCTTTGATTGAGGGGCATGGTGATGTGTCAGAGTGGTTAATAAGGTGGCTTTGGAGGCAGAGCCACCTAAGCCTGAATGCAAGCTTGGGCAGGATACCTCCCATTCCTAGCCTCAGTTTCCTTATACCTCACAGCTCCTCATGGCATGGCCATAACTGGCACAAAGTAAGCATTTGATAAATAGCATTATTGTTTTGTTTCTCTAGTGCTCCCTGATTCTTCAGTAACATTAGCTTACCCAAGAGCTGGCTGAATAACTAGATTCTTACACACTCCTTTTCAGTCTGAGTCAAAGGAAGAAAAGAAACAAAATGACCTACAGCTATAGGTTTCCATGTTCCAAAATGAGGACTGCCTTGGAACCAAGACTTAATTCCATCAAAAATGATGTTCTGCAAATTGTATAAGCATTTCAGAGCTAACTAAAAATCTCAAGAATGTGTCTTTGCCTATAAAGCATCTAGAATCAGCAATGAGTAGTAGACCTGCTGTCCCAGGACTTCTAGTATCTTCTCATCTTCACTAGGAATACTAATTACAGTTCACTTGAGGACAAATCTGCTGCACACATTTAACCCTCTGCACAAACTATGGGTTAGTTAATCCTATTTAATAAATGGAGAATTGGGTGCTGGCTCAATCTCTCAGCCTCTATTGAAGGATTCCTTTCTTTATCCTAATTTGTAAAATAGACAAAACCATACCCACTCAGCCAAATAACATATTGCATATGAACTGTAAGCCACTCCACAAATGCAAAATAATGCATATAAATTTTAAACGGCCCACAAATGTAAGATTTGTCAACTTTGGCAAGAAGTGAGATGAAAATTGGGTATCATAAAGTGTCTTTTCAAACGTTTGCTGAATCCATGTAGAGTCTCAGGCTAGATGCTGCAGCGCTTACAAACTTCAGGGTAGGGGCTGGTCTAAAATACCGAGAGAAAATACTGCTCAGAGAGGCCCAGGGGGGTCAGCAGTGTCTTCTGGGTGTTTGTTAAAAATAAAAATTCCTGGGCCTCCCTTCAGACCTGCTAAATCACAGTCTCTGAGTGTGAGGCTCAAGATCCTCAAGACCCACAAGTGATTCTCACACATCTTCAAGTTTGAGAAGCACGAGTTCATAGTGCCACAGCCTAGAGAACTTTAGTCACAATCAAGCACACCTCATACAGATGCAAAAAATCTTTAGGTTTAAAGATTCTGGGTGACTGGGGGGCTGTGATTGGGGCAGTTAAGGTCACTTATCTTGAGAAGCTGAGCTCTGAGTTGAGCTTGAAAGAACAACAGTGAAGAGAAAGTGAAGAGACTGGTGGGGGGAGGTGGGTTGGACCAAAGGAGACACATCACTGGGAGGCTCTCAAGTGCTAGAGCAGCTGTGACTGGCCCCCCAGTTGATTATACATGGCTAAGTGTTGATGCAAGAATCAAGAAAGGTATTACATGTAAAGCAAGCGGCAAGTGCTCCGTCATCTACTGTCATCTTCACCGTGATTCTCACCATGGTTTCCACACCTCCAGCCTGGCTATGTCTGTGCAGGTCGCTATGAATCAAAGTCTTCTCTCTTTCGTGTGTACCCACATTGAGAAAGAGGTCAGGAAGGTGCATTTGTATGTTCTAAAACAGGCCCTTTGATCATTTGTATAAACGCCTATAGTCAATAGGAACCACAGAGGGAAATTGGGGTCCTGTTTTGTGCCCTTCAGGCTTCTACTGACACTGACCTCATCATCAAAGGGATTGTGGTAAACCAACTACAAACCAAACCTGAAACTGGTTTCTCAGATGAGAAGTGATTCATAGTATATAGCAGCTCATTAAAAAAAAAAAAAAAAAAGACATTTGCTAATGAGTGTGGAAAATGCTAGTAAGTGAGCGAGATCCACTCCATTATGACAGACCCAGAGTTGCTCAAACCTAATTTTACAGCAGCAAGGAGAGAATAAAAACATTTAGAGCCTGTTGTCCTCTGCTCAGAGACAGGATAATCTTGGAGAAACATTTTACGGTGCATCACTTGAAGAAAAGTGCGTTAGTCTTTCTTGAAAAAACATTTGGTTGACCTTGAAAATAAAAGCATTCATGAGAAGTATGAGCAGAAGTTTTCATTATTCCTTAAGCCCTCGCTTCAGAGAGACAAAAATTCCCCCTCCATTGCAGCGCCACAATGCCAAGTTGCCAAGCAACAGATCTTTTATGGTGGATCGCCACGGAGACTGATGTAAACAAAATCATAAATCCCATTACCCTGCTAAATACTGGGTCTGGGTTAGAAAGGGAGCAAAAGAGCTGCTTTTCAGGTTAAAAGAGATCATACAAACGGTGAGTGGCAAGATTTTAGTCAGAGTAAATTGTCATGGGTGAGACTGTAATTAATGTCGCTCTTTTTTTTCTTTCAGTGGACAACAGCCTCTGATTTTCTTGTATCAAGGAAAGCAGTCATAGTTGGAAGAGTCATTTCCAATGGAAAGATTAACTCTGTCACCCCTGGGGCCCAGGTCCAGTCACTGAAGAGCCACAGTTCGCTGTGGTTCTTCCCAGCTGGCCTCCAAGTCTACTTTCTCCAGCACCCACTCAGAGCAGCAGCCAGTGGCCTTTCGTAAAACAGCTCCTCGTAGGAGGCTCTGCAAACTGCCTTATCTACTTGTGTCCCTTTAAGACAAAGGGAAAGACAAGTGGCATTTATGGAGGATGACTCCATAGCAGACACTGTGGCAGATGACCAGTTTAGATATCTCGTTTCCTGCACACAACTCTCCTGAGAGGTAAAGGGCCCTCTTTCTGTGCATTTGATGGCAAGTGGAGGCCCAGAGGGTGAGGGCACCATCCAAAGTCACACTGTTAGAGCAGCACAAAAATTCCAACTCTAAAATTTAATTGAAGATTCAATATGGTCCCCACCCACTTTCTCCACTTGTGGAGACATCTGCCCCAGAGTGGGCAACAGATCCCACATCAGGGTTATTAATTCCTGCTAAAGACACAGCTCATGTTGCGGTTCCCATTTCTACAGTGTGTTGAGGAATGTCTAACAAGAGGCTCTCTGGAAGGATGGGGTGAGCTCTGTCACCATGGTGTGAATGTTCTCACTGTAATCGATTTCAACAAGAAATAGAGGCCATGGGCTCTCCTGAGCTGGGCAAACCTGCTCTGGCCCACACCAGCACTCTTAAAAATACCAATACCCTTGGCCAACCCCAGACCAGTCAATAGAATTCCCAAGGACGGGGTCCAAGTCCTGGTATTTCTAACAAGACCAGGGGCTGAGAATAACTGGGTTGGAAAGCTTCATACTCAGGGTCTTGTTGGTCTTTTTGGCTTTGTCTTCTGAAGAAAGTACTGGACCCCTAAAACAAGCATGGTTCATCAGTCACGTGCTAGCAAGCCCGGGGCTTGGCACCAGCACTCTTCATATCCCATCCATCACCATTCCCTCCCGGTGAGTTAGAACAGGGCCATTTGCCTTGGCCCCAGTTCTAGGGTCTTAGTACTAGTGATCTCAGTATGGGACCACAGGCCCAGATGCCCGCAGGATCCCAGTAAGCTGAGGAAACACACCAAGCCAGGTGGGTAGAGGCAGTGGAGACTTGGAATGCACATGGGCTGTCTGAAAGGGGCGGCAGCTCCTCAGCTAGGGCCATCATCAGCATGAGTACGGGGAGTTGGCCAGCAACATCTCCGATTTCCTCCAGACAAGACACAAATGCAGAATTCATGTAAATTCTTCTGGTTTTGACAGCTAGTTCAAGTTTGAAACCTTGCAGGCCAAACCAAGTCATCTCACGGCCCAAAACCAATTCAAGGGTCCTTTTCTGCAACCCCTGCATGTGACCCTTGGGCTGAGCCTCCTGCCCCTTGGCCTTGGGAAGAGAGGGGTCTCTCCTTCACTGTTCTCAGAAGTGACACCATGACCCACAGGACTGCACCCACAGTCCTCAGGAGCCTCTCTTCCACCCTAAGGACAATATCTAGAGATTTAGCCCAGAGCAGCAGTGAGCAAGGGAAGATAGCTTTTTCTGATATCCTAAAACAGACCTCAAGTAAGGATTCCAGTGCTAGTGCTTTATTTGGGAGATAAGTCCAGGAGACTGGTATGGGAGAGAGAAGACAGAAAGGAGGATGATAAAGAATATGTTTCCAAGCCAGTGACCCCAGAGGGCAATCCTGTGGGAAGCTCAAGAGGCAGTGCAGAGCACCCCCAGAGTTATCCCAACCATGAGGCCAGACACTGGGGCATTTATCCCATTCCTTGTCCCTTGTTGATCAGAGCTGCTTCCAGAATATTAACTTTAGAGCACTTCTGACTGGCCCTGAGCTCAGACCACGCATCGCCCATGGCCAGAAAAAGCTCTCACAGGTGTCTGCAGTGAGTAACCTTTAGAGCATGGAAGTGAATCTCAAGGGGATATGGGTGGGTCCAAATAGTATCTCTTCTAAGAGGAAATCAAAACATCAGTGCCAAAACCAGAAAGCCTGGTAAGGAGCTCTCTTTAGGAAACAGATCATAGAAAGTGACCACGTCATCACATCTTAGCAGCACAAGATACCGAACAAGGAGACAGCACACAGGAGAGAGATCAGCAGGGTTAGGGCAAGACACAGTGCAGCACCTGCACCCCCAATCTGACTGATGTTTGGGACACAACCTTTCTTTCCTGGCCCTGCCCCTCTCTGGCCTCCTGGGTGGGCTTCTAAGGGGACTGAGGATTCAAAACCTGAGAGAAGGATCCTAAAAAAAGGAAGACCAGAGAAAAGTTTTCAAGTGGCCAAATGAGTCTTTGGGCCCTCTCTCTGCTTTCTTTTCTCCCTGTGGTCACTCCACTCCTGCACCCAGAATGCTGGGGCAGCGGCCAGGATGGCCAGAGACAACCACGCATGGCGTAGGAGCAACAGTTAGCCCTAGGAGAATTAAGTGCAGGTCTGAGAGGCAGATGCTGAGATGAGATGAAAAAGGCATGGATTGCATAAGGGAAAACGCCTGGAGAGAGAAGAGAAGTGGAGGAGGCTGGTGGAAGGGGCCTCAGGGCAACCACTGTAGTGGATTTCAGAGCCCAGCAGAGGAGGCCTTTGGCCAATGACGTGCCCCCTTTCCTGCTCTGCAGAAGGCTCAGAAATATTGGGAAGGGCACCGGACTCCCCACAATTAGGGGGATGTGGTCCAAGTTATTTTAACTTAGAGTCAAAAGGAAAAGGGAAGGATATTCACTGTATAAATGTGATCCATTATTATCTCTAAGTTGTGGGGCAGCAGTAGTGGTAGTGGTAGTTGATCAGTGATATCCAGCTCTTTGCAGCCCATGGACTGTAGCCTGCCGGGCTCCTGTGGCCGTGGAATTCTCCAGGCAAGAATACTGGAGAGGGTTATTCCCTTCTTCAGGGGATCTTCCTAACTCAAAGAAGATCAAACCTAGGTCTCCTGCATTGCAGGCAGATTCTTTATCGTTTGAGCCACCAGGGAAGGCTAAGCAATGATTTTTCGTGTATGTGTGCTCAGTTACTCAGTCATGTCTGGCTCTTTGAGACCCTATGTATGGACTATAGCCTGCCAGGCTCCTCTGTCCATGGGATTATCCTGGCTGGAATACTGGAATGAGTTGCCATTTTCTTCTCCTGGGGATCTTCTCGACCCAGGGATTGAACCTGCGCCTCCTGCATTGGTAAGTAGAGTCTTTACCATCGCACCACTGGGAAAGCTTTCCTATGTTTGTTAATTCTCTTATAGTAAAAATTCACTGTTTTATAACTGTCAGTGGGAGGTAATATCCCACACAGACCCCAGCCCTCCTCTGCTCAGAGCTCACAGCCTTCCTCTTCCCACCTTGCATGTGAGCCCCTAGCCCTGGGTGTCACCCCAACATCAGCCACCCTATGACTGACTGACACGGGGTTGGGAAAGGGTACCCAGAGCCCCCAGGGGGTCAGAATGAGACCACCAACCTCAGAGCTCCTTCCCACCCCCTCCTGCTTCCCTTGCACCCCTTCTGAGGCACAGGAATCTCCAGCTTGAGCCCCTTCTCTAATCACCCAACCCAGGACAGGGAATTATTTGCTTTAATCCTTGCACGGACTCTACTGAATCATTACTCTCAGGTTTTACAGCCTTGGGTCTTTTGGACAATTTATTTGCGCTATGAGGCAACTGTTTTAACTTTCAAATTCCCATGCTTACTTCTTGAAATAAAAGATTACTTTATTTCAGGAGTAGCAAATTCCAGCTCTCCTGAGACAAGGCAGCAAATGGTAAAGTCTGAGGCCCGCCTGGCAGGTCTGAGGTTAGCTGCGGAGCTGTGACCTCACGGAGGGGAGCACGGCTGCCAGCTGCCTTGTCTGGTGTGGGTGCAAACTGGAGCGCCTGGGCCTTCTGAACTGGTAGGATATTCTAAAATTTCAGATATTTATGTGAAATCTCCTGATTTTTCAATGTTGGCTCAGAGTTTTGTAAAAAGCCTATATTGGCCAAGCAAAACACGCTGTGACTGAATTTGGCCTGAGGGCTATCATTTCAAGTCCTTTGTTTTCTTGAGCAAGTTGGGAAGAAGGAAAAAACCCCTCCACCACATATCCCACATGCATGTTGATAAAGGGCACATGTCTTTCCCACTGTCTCCTGTTCTTACCCCAAACCTGACTAGAAACTCCTAACAAGGATCCTCATGAGACTCGTGTCCACCTAAGAGGAATTCAAAACACAAACTCCACCTGAGGTTCTGAGGCTCACTCTGGGAGATCTCCTGGTCTTCAGGAGCCTTGCTGGTTTTTAAGCATAGTAAGTGTCTCCTCAGCTACACTAGATGCTTCTAGATTGTTCTTAGAGAAGAGATACATTTCTATTTCTTGATTATAAACTCAGGAAATGCTAAAAAGTTCCCACACACTCTCCTTAAAATGCATTTTCAGATCAAACTTCCCAACCCTGGTCTAAAACTGAGGTTCTTTCAAGGAAAAGGCGCAGCAGCCTTCTAGGGACTTTGTGGGGTGGGAGGAAGCCATACAGGCGGGCAAGGCAGCCCCCACCCCCTCCACCGTGTGTCTGGTGGGTGCTTTGCCCAAAGTAGCCCAGCATGACTTCAGGGAGGGGTTTTACCACTTCCTTAGGACCCATATAATCAGTTTCCCTGTGAAAGCATTTTCCTTTGCTCAATTTCACCCCATTACATGTAGTTATATCCCTCAAAGTTCAGAGACCACCCACGACCCTACAGTTGTTTGGGCTAGTTTTATTCTGCTCTAACTCTGACCAAACATTATTGCTGTAAAAAAATCTAAATATATTCATTTCTTTAACTAGTTTCACTTTCTGGTATCCCTTCCCACGCCAGGCAGCCTCTGGGAGGCATCCCCAGGTGGTCCTTCACTGATTCAGTCAGCACAGAGGGAGCTGGGCCCTTATAGACAATTGGTCTCATCTTCCAGCCCTGGGCCACCGTCCCCAAGCTGTCCTGGGACTTCAAATTGCCCAGGAGCCTTGGAGGGTCAGATTAGCAGGACAACCCTAAGTCCCTCTGAGTTGGGACCAGAGTACAGGAGAAACACTCTCCAAGCCTAGACGAATTCAGAAGGTTGCCTCAGAAGGGTGTACAAGCTGGCACATGGTCAGTGGAGTGGAGTGTCAACATCATATGTGATGCTGATGAAGTTGGTGTGTGCTGGCTGGATTCATGCCTGGGGTAGAGTGTGACAAGCAAGGGTATCATCAAATGCAATATCATTTCTCTGAGCAACCCAACTCATTCATTCGTTTGTAAGTGTTTATTGAGTACCTCCTCACTATATGATTATTTTTTTAAATTTATTATGGAGGGATAGTCGACTTATAATAATATATGTTTCAGGTATACAACAGAGTGATCCACAATTTTTAAAGGTTATTCTCCATTTATGGGCTACCCTGGTGGCTCAGATGGTAAATAATCTGCCTGTAATGTGGAAGACCCACACACGCACACACTCCATTTATAGGTATTATAAAATATTGGCTGTATTTCAAACATATATCCTTGTAGCATTTATACATAGTAGTTTGTATTTCTTCCTCCTCCACCCCACCCTTGCCCCCACCCTTCATTCTCTCTTGCCATTAGTAACCACCAGTTTGTTCTATCTGTAAGTCTGCTTTTTCTTTGTTAAATTCAATAGTTTGTTTTATGTTTTAGATTTCACACATAAGTAATATCATACAGTATTTGTCTTTCTATGTCTGACATTTCACTAAGCATGATATCCTCCAGGTCCATCCATGTTGTTGCAAATGGCAAAATTAAATTCTTTTTTATGGCTAAGTAGTATTCCATTGATAACACCTTCTTTGTCCATTCATCTGTTACTTGGCACAGATTGCTTCTATATATTGGCTATTATAAATAATGGTGCTCTGAACATTGGGGTGCATGTATCTTTTCAAATTAGAGCTTTTTTTTTTCTTTGTATGCATACTCAGGAGTGGAATCACTGGGTCATATACTAATTCTATTTTTTAGGCTTTTGAGGAAGCTCCATACTGTTTTCCACAGTGGCTATACCAATTTACCTTTCCACCAAAAGTGAGCAAGTGCTCCCTTTTCTTCACATCCTAGCCAAAATTTGTTGTTTGTGCTCTTTTTAAAATGGCCCTTCTGGTAGATGTGAGATGATACCTCATTGAGGTTTATATTTGCATTTCTCTGATAAGCAACCATGTTGAGCATCTTTTCTTGTGCCCTTTGGCCATCTGTATATCTTCTTTGGGAAAATGTCTATTTAGGTCTTCTGCTCACTTTTTAATCAAGAATAGGATTTCTAAGTAAAGACTTGAAGCCAAGTTGAGTCTTGAGGGAGGAAGAGTGGTCCAGGCAGCAGGAACCGCAAGTGTGAAGACTCTCAGACAGGAACAAGCTTGTCATACTCAAGGAAAAATGAGGAACTCAGCAGACAAAGTGACATGAGGAGGGAGCAAAGCAGAAGAGCAGAAGGCAGAGGGGATATGGGCTCCTTGTATTTTCAGAGCAGGGACTTTGCCTTTTACTGTGAGTGAAATGGAAAGCAAAGGCATAATATACTTATTGTTCAGTTGCTCAGTTGTGTCCAACTCTTTGTGACTCCAGAGACCACAGCACATCAGTCTTCCCTGTCATTCACTGTCTCCCAGAGTGACCCTTCTCATCCTACCCTTGAGAACCCCATGAATGTATTTGACTTATATCCGAACAGAATCATTCTGGCCACCATATTGAAAACAAACTAAAAAAGCCCAGGGCTCAGGAGGAAGAGACTTCAATTTGAAGTCTATTGAAAAACACAAAGGAGAGGTGGTGGCCTGGGGCAGTTAAGTGGCCTTGGTGGCAGGGGAAGTGGTTACTTTCTGGACACATATTAACCAGAGGCCACATGATTTGCTAACAGGGAATAAAAAAACTGGGGAATGTCAAAATGACTCCTTGGTTTTGGCTTGAGCAGTTCAGTTTAGTCGCTCAGTCACGTCCAACTCTTGCGACCCCACGGACTGCAGCTCACCAGGCCTTGCTGTCCATCGCCAACTCCCAGAGCTTGCTCAAACTCATGTCCATTGAGTTTGTGATGTCATCCAACCATCTCATCTTCTGTCATCCCCTTCTCCTACCTTCAGTCTTGCCCAGCATCAAGGTCTTTTCTAATGAGTCAGTTCTTTGCATCAGGTGACCAAAGTATTGGAGCAGCATCAGTCCTTCCAATGAATATTCAGGACTGATTTCCTTTAGGATGGACTGGTTTGATCTCCTTGGTTTTGGCTTGAGCAGTTAGAAAGATGGAATTTCTATTCACTAAGATGGAAGGACAGGCAGAGACTATTTAAGGGGTGAATATCAGTTTAATGTGGGACATGTTTTGGGTGGTAACTATTGTCAAAAAAGTCCATCTAGTCAAGGCTATGGTTTTTCCCGTAGTCATGTATGGATGTGAGAGTTGGACGGTGAAGAAAGCTCAGCACCAAAGAATTGATGCTTTTGAACTGTGGTGTTGCAGAATACTCTTGAGAGTCCCTTGGACTGCAAGGAGATCCAACCAGTCCATCCTAAAGGATATCAGTCCTGGGTGTTCATTGGAAGGACCAATGTTGAAGCTGAAACTCCAATACTTTGGCCCCCTGATGGGAAAAGCTGACTCACTGGTAAAGACCCTAACACTGGGAAGGACTGGGGGCAGGAAGAGAAGAGGACAACAGAGGATGAGATGGCTGGATGGCATCACTGACTCGATGGACATGGGTTTGGGTGGACTCTGGGAGTTGGTGATGAACAGGGAAGCCTGGCGTGCTGCAATTCATGGGGTCGCAAAGAGTCAGACACGACTGAGTGACTGAACTAAACTGAACTGATGGTCAGTGAAGCCCTGCAGTTGACAGATGTATAGAAGAGATTGGAGTTTAAGGTGGAGCACTGGCTGGAGATAGATATATTTTTAATTCGTCTGGATCAAGATGGGATCTACAGCCATGGGACTGAATAGGACCACCCAGAAAGAGAATGTGGAAAGAGGAAATAGAGGCCCAGGCACAGAGACCAAATGTATTGTCAGCTCCAAGGGTAGCTTCAGGAGGCTATTCAAATACCAGTTTACAAAAGGAGGGATCCTTTCTGATAAATCCGCACCCAGAGAGGAAAAGAATCAAGAAAAACAGCCTGGCATACACACACACTCAAACCATTCACTCACCTCCTTGAAAAAATGTAGTCCTGGAGAATATACATACAATGTTCCTTTTCTCTCTCAGTATTTATTTCATGATTTTACCTCAGCCGTAAACTTCACAGCCCTGTTCATGACCGCTACATTTCACTCCCTCCTCTCCCTGCCAGGCCAACTTTCTTAGATGGTCATTGTTCAGCCTTAAAACAAAGTTTTCCTTAAATTATATAGTATCAGGTCTCACCATTTGAGTTTTTGCAAGAAGAGCCCCCACTGTAGGTCTACTTGGTCGACTAGAGACTCCTCAAAGCCACAAAATAGAGCTGTGGTGTGGGCATCCATGCTTTCCTGAGTTGTGTTAACAGAATAAAGGATATGAATTTTACTAGTCTCTAATGGACTGCGTGACGGTTAACTTTATGTGTCAACTTGACTGGGTTAAGGAATACCCAGTTAGTTGGTAATAACCTGATTTCTGTGTGTGTATGTGAGGGTGTTTCCAGAAGAGATTAGTATTTGGATCTGTAGACTGAGAAAAGAACACTGCCCTCACCAGTGCGGGTGGGCATCACTCAGTCCATTGGCCCACACAGAGCAAAAAGGCAGAGGAAGGATGAAATTTCTCTCTGCGTGAGCTAGGACAGCCTTCTCCTGCCTTCAGACATGGGTCTCCTGATTCTCAGGTCCTTGGATTCAGACCCCTTTCCTGGACCTTTAACTTGCAGACAGCAGATCATGGTAGCAGATCTCAGTCTCCATGATCACCTGAATCAATCCCTCATAACAAATCTCCTAGGTATCTTTCTATGTATATATCCTATTAGTTCTGTTTCTCTCAAGAATCCTGACTAATACAAACTGTTAGCTTGCAATAATATTGTTGCCAAACAAAGCACTCCAAACCAGTGGCTTCACCAGAGGTATTCACATTCCTCTGGCTCACACATCTGTGGACAGGCTCTGTGCTGAACCTGACTCCAGGCTGCAGGTTTGGTGTGGGTCTGCTCCTTACATCTCCTTTTCTTTGTGGGCGAACGGGAAGTAGGACGCATTCACATGGTGACAACCGAAGTACAAGAGGACAGACCTAATCACACAAATAACATTTCAATTTTTTGTTTGCATCACATTCACTAAAATCCCACTGCCCAATCAAATCACACAGCCGAACACAACATCATTTGAGGCAGGAAAATATTCTCCACATCTAGTCAGAAGAAAGAGGACATAAATTCAGGGAGGGGTAAAAAAACAATGGAAACAATTCTTCAATCTACCATGGAGACTTCTCTTTGACTCTTCTCTTTATATGCTGTGCTGTGCTGTGCTAAGTCAACAGCAGTGGTGTCCAACTCTTTGCAACCCCATGGACTGTAGCCCACCAGGCTCTTCTATCCATGGGATTCTCCAGGCAAGAATACTGGAATGGGTTGCCATGCCCTTCTCCAGGGGATCTTCCCAACCCAGGGATCGAACCCGTCTCTTTTGCGTCTCCTGCGTTGGCAGGTGGGTTCTTTACCACTAGCATCACCTGGGATGCCCAGCCTAGTCTTGCAGCCATAGACTTTCTAAGTAAAAACAAAATATAATATGGCCTGGGAACTTTGTTTTTTGGAGGCAGAGCTCCTGCCTTGCTAATACCCCAAGAATATTTGTGAGATTTTAATAAAGAATAATGTTTCCAGATGAGAAAGCTGGGTCAGAAAGGTAGATGACTTTCTTACTAGGGAGTTGAATTTCTGCAGTGTGCTCTAGGCTGGGAAAAGTGAAACTGGAAAAGCACTGAAGGTATCCTTTTCTGGTTACTAATACAATTTTCCTCACCCAGGTTTTACAAATCGGGGCCATAATGAAATTGGCCCTGGACACTTCACACCCAAGTGTTTGCTGATTTGACCTTCTAACCACAGGATTAGCAAGACCCATTTACTCTGGCTTAGTTCTGCAAATTCTTCCGGTTTCATAATTCAATCAAAGATAATAGTAAGGGAATGAGAGGCCACTCATGGGAAAGCCAAATGCAGAGGGGAAACAAAAATAAGGGGAATCAAAGTCTTAAGTTTTATGTATGTCTTGAATTGGTTTGGCAGAGAACCAAACAGAAAAAAATTCCTTCCCCTTTTTAGCTGGCATATTTCCATATCACTGAAGCATTGTGCAGTCTGCTTCAACTCTGCAGCTTCTTCTCACGAAAAGCCCAGCCTAAGGGAAGGCCTGCATGCAAGTTGCAGACAGAGTGTGCAGGAAAACTAGCTGGTGGCTGGCTTCCTGATTGCAGAGATATCCTGGTACCCAAAGGAAGAGGCTCTAGGAACTTCTCAATCAATAACTAGGGGGAAAACAACTGTTGATCATATCAAAGTCTCCTCAAGTGTAACATTGAAGAGCATGTGCTTTGGAAGTGTCCGACTCATTGCACTCCATGGACTGCAGCCCTCCAGGCTCCTCTGTCCATGGGATTCTCCAGTCAGGAATACTGGAGTAGGTTGCCATTCCCTTCTCCAGAGGAGATTCCCAACCCAGGGATTAAACCCCAGTCTCTCACATTACAGGCAGACTCTACCGTTTGAGCCACCAGGGAAGCCGCTAGAGTTCAAATCCTGAAATTGCTACTCACTAGCTATGTGATCTTGGGCACGTTGCTTAACCTCTTTGAGCCCCCTTTGTCTCATACAATGAGGAAAATAATGGCCACTTCCTTGGTCAGGATTATAGGAAATGGCCCATGGACAGGACTAACACAGTTCTCAGGAAAGAGGCAGTTATCATTACGAGGAGGCTCTGAAGAAAGCTTTGGACAATCACAGGTACTATCGTCTGTCCTAGAGTCCCTATAATTTCTGATTTTCCCAATTCATGGAACTAAAAATAACAAACTGTGTACCTATGTATCATCTTTATAGATGCTGAAGACGTACAGTGTTATAGTCAACCTACCTGTGGAAATGTATCCAAATCCATCCAAAGAGAGAGCCCCCAGTTGTCAGAAGTAGCGCACTGGCAGCCAGGTGGGTCCAACACCAGCGCCAACACTAGGTGGGTCTTGGATCTTGGCAAGAAAGGCCCCTGTCCTTGGCCTCCAGCACACTTCAGAGAACCCATAAGGGCCTTGTTTGGTCACTGTCCTTCTGCCCGTGCCCCCATGCAGTGAGAAGACCATCCTCTCAGTGTCTGGGACCCAGGTTTCCCTACCCAAGATACCCCAGTCCTGCTTGCAAGCCTCGTGGGGCCTCTTCCCCTGACCCAGCTCCCACGAAGCCCTGTGCTCTGGAGCGTATACTTTAGGGCCAAGAACTGCCCAAGTGGTGGCTGTTTGCAGGGTGTGCAGATGGAACATGGATGTTCTGGCTGGGGTGTTTGCACTCATACGTTCAAAGCCCTGGGAGCGTGGTGCAGAGCTGGGGTGTGGAGCTGGCAGACTTGGGTGGGGGCTGAGGACTGGCCCTTCCTCCCCAAGAACTACCAGGAACCCAAGAAATTATAATTCACATCTTGTCATAAAGGGTATTTACCAGGATGGCAGGATTGTTGTTGTTGTTCAGTTTCCCAGTTGTGTCCAACTCTGTGACCCCATGGGCTGCAGCGTGCCAGGCCTCCTTGTCCCTCACCGTCTCCCAGAGTTTGCCCAAGTTTATGTTCATTGAATCGGTGATGCCATCCAGCCATCTCATCCTCTGATGCCCTCTTCTCCTTCTGCCCTCAATCTTTCCCAGCATCAGGGACTTTTATAATGAGTCCTCTGTTCACATCAGGTGACCAAAAGACAGGAGCTTCAGCATCAGTCTTTCCAGTCAACCTTTTCAAGGTTGATCTCCCTTAAGTTTGATTGGTTTAATCTCCTTGCTGTCCAAGAGACTTTCAGGAGTCTTCTCCAGCACCACAGTTCAAAGGCATCAATTCTTTGGCATTCT
Organism: Antilocapra americana; assembly: GCA_007570785.1. Taxonomy (NCBI): domain Eukaryota; kingdom Metazoa; phylum Chordata; class Mammalia; order Artiodactyla; family Antilocapridae; genus Antilocapra; species Antilocapra americana. The sequence continues at coordinate 17,952,000 of ML661897.1, forward strand.
GCCTTATTTACGGTCTAGCTTACACAACCATTTGTGACTACTTGGAAGACATAGCCTTGACTATACAAACCTTTGTTGGAGGAGTAATGTCTCTGCTTTTCAATACACTGTCTAGGTGTGTCTATTTAATTAAATAATGTATGTAATAAATATTTAACTGAACAATGTATGTACTTATAAACTGTAAATATTTAAATATCTGGTAGGTAGGTCTCCAAGTATATATCTGGCTTTGCCGTTGTTGTTTTCAAGTTGCTAAGTTCTGTGTTACTCTTCTTGACCCCATGGACTGTACCATGCCAGACTCCTCTGTCCTCCACTATCTCCCAGAGTTTGCTCAAATTCATATGCACTGAATCAGTGCTGCTATCTAACGATCTCATCCTCTGTCACCCCATTCTCCTTTTGCCTTCAATCTTCCCAAGCATCAGGGTCTTTTCCAATGAGTCAGCTCTTCCCATCAGGTGGCCAAAGTGTTGGAGCTTCGGCTTCAGTATCAGCCCTTCCAATGAATATTCAGAGTTGATTTCCTTTAGGACTGACTAGTTTGATCTCCTTACAGTCCAAGGGACTCTCAAGAGTCTTCTCCAACACCACAATTCAAAAGTATCAATTTTTCAATGCTCAGCCTTCTTTATGTTCCAACTCTCACATCCATAGTTTTAGAAAAACTGGAAAAACCATAGTTTTGACTATACAGACCTTTGTCAGGAGTGATGCCTTTGCTTTTTAGTATACTATGTACGTTTGTCATAGCTTTCCTTCCAAGGAGCAAACATCTTTAATTTCATGGCTCCAGTCACGATCCACAGTGATTTTGAAACCCAAGAAAATAAACTCTGTCACTGCTTCTACTTTTTCCCCTTCTATTTGCCATGAAGTGATGGGACTGGATGCCGTGATCTTTGTTTTTTGAATGTTGAGTTTTAAGTGAGTTTTTTCACTCTCCTCTTTCACCCTCATCAAGAGGCTCTTCATTTTCTGCCATTAGAGTGGTATCATCTGCAAATCTGAGATTGTTGATATTTCTCCTGGCAATCTTGATTCCAGCTTGAGCTTCATCCAGTTTGGCATTTCGCATGATGTACTCTGCACAGAAGCAGATGATGTTTGGAGCTTCGGCTTCAGCATCAGCCCTTCCAATGATGGAATTTCGCATGATGTACCCTGCATAGAAGCAGGGTGACAATACACAGCTTTGTCGTGGTCCTTTCCCAATTTGGAACCAGTCCATTGTTACATGTCTGGTTCTAACCGTTGCCTCTTGGCCTGCATATAGGTTTCTCAGGAGACAGGTAAGGTGGTCTGGTACTCCCATTAAAGAATTTTTCACAGTTTGTTGTGAGTCACACAGTCAAGGGCTTTAGCATAGTCAATGAAGCAGAAATAGATGTTTTTCTGGAACTCCCTTGATTTCTCCATGATCCAATGAATATTAGCAATTTGATCTCTGGTTTCTCTGCCCCTTTGAAAGCCAGCTTGAACATATGGAAGTTCTCAGTTCCTGTACCATTGAACCCTGGCTTGAAGGATTTTGAGCATAATCTTGCTAGCATGTGAAATGAGTGCAATTGTACAGTGGTTTGAACATTCTTTGGTGTTACCCTTCTCTGGAATTGTAATAAAAACTGACCTTTTCCAGTCCTGCAGCCACTGTTGAGTTTACCAAACTTGCTGACATATTGAATGAAGCACTTTAACAGCATCATCTTTTAGGATTTGAAATAATTCAACTGGAATTCATTACCTCCACTAGCTTTGTTTGTAGTAATGCTTCCTAAGGCCCACTTGACTTCACACTCCAGGATGTCTGGCTCTAGGTGAGTGACCACACCATCACAGTTATCTGGGTCATTAAGACCTTTTTTGTACAGTTCTTCTGTGATTCTTGCCACCTCTTCTTAATCTTAATTTTCTTCTGTTAGGTCCTTACTGTTTCTGTCCTTTATCATGCTCATCCTTGCATGAAATGTTCCCTTGATCGCTCCAATTTTCTTGAAGAGATCTCTAGTCTTTCCCATCCTATTTTGTTTTCCCCTATTTCTTTGCATCGTTCATTTAAGAAGGCCTTCTTATCTCTCCTTGCTATTCTGTGTAACTCTGCATTCAGTTGGGTATATCTTTCCCTTTCTCCCTTTCCTTTCACATTTCTTCTTTCCTCAGCTATTATAAAGCCTTCTCAGACAACCATTTTGCCTTCTTGCACTTCTTTTTCTTGGGGACAGTTTTGGTCACGGCCTCCTATACAATGCTAGGAACCTCCATCCATAGTTTGTCCATAGTTAACGAATAGATTCAAGGGATTAGACCTGATACTCTGTCTATAGCCCTGCAAATGTTACAGGCAGGCCTACCACCTAGCAAACCTCAGAAAGTCAATGAATATTGACTAGAATTTGACGTTTCTTTCATTTGATTCACTTCACACCCTCTGAGGACAGAACACACAGCCGGCTCCCCCAAACCCCAAACACCATCACACAACCCAGGAACACAGGGAGCAACCACAAACAGTGGTCTCATTTTGAGACACTACTTCCAGTGACTAATGATGCCAAAAGCCCCACAAGAACCCCAGAGTTTCCAGAATCTCTAGGTTTGCATCCCACCCCGTAGTCCAGGGCCTGATTAGGAGACTGCAGCAGATCACACTTACACTAATTCCCCTCTCACCCTGTCAATAAGAGATGGTGTTCACATCCCCGCCCCTTGAGCCTGGCAGGCCTGTGTGACTGCTGCCACTGGTAGAGCAGGTGAAAATGATTTCATACAACTCCCAAGGCCAGATCTAAAATGGTGACAGAGCTTCTGCCAGGCTCTCTTCTTCTGAGGACACATGCTGTATAAGAATGTCAATTCCTCTGAAATTGACATGCTGGAGAGGCCAGGTAGAGATGGGGAGAGGTGCTCAAGGAAAAGAACCAGCTTTACAGAACGCTATGTAACCTAAGAGAGGGTGCAGAGGTAGAGACTGGAGGTCAGATTTTCTGTATTTGCATATGCTAAGTTAAAACAGTGGCTCTGAAACAACTTTTCTGACATGGTTCCTTCATGGTAGCCTGCTCTACGTGCGTGGGGGGTGGGGATGGGTAGTGTCTATGAAAACGATCCGTTCTCACTGCTTTCCATGGCAGCTGATTATTGTGATGCTCAATTGGTTACTAATAGGCACTGCTCTCCACAAATCTGGTACAAGGACCCCTGCTTGGCTTGAGCTCTGCACAGAGTGGGCCCCAGGTCACGCAGCATCAGCAGCTTTCTCCAACAGAAGAGTACCACCAAGCCTTGGCCCTGGGCCAGGCCCGGACCAGAGGCTACACACAAGGGCTGGCCTGTTGAGTCCTCCAGCATCTCAGGCTTGGTCATGCGAGTCCGAGGGCCGGTCATGCGCGAAGAGGCCCCTGATTAAAGCCCCAGCCCCTCCTAGATCTGGAGGAGTGATGCAGCCGGAGCTACATATATGAAACTGCAGGCAACAGCTTTCAGCACTCTCACCACAAGCCGAGTATGTGCAGGTCATTGCTCTTTGGGGGAAAGTAGTGGGGGGAAAATCTGTCTATACCTTACTTTTATGTATGCCACTTTTCACAGGGCATACCAGCTCAGCCATCACCAGTTATGCTCTGAGCCAGGAGTTGTGCAAGACTCACAAATGCCAGTGCCCCCTAGGGCCACATAGGAGCTGAGAGTGAGCGCAGCAGCCTGGAAGGGGCCATGATGGTTAGAACACAGGATCCTGCTATGGGGTACGTGGCCAGCTAGAAGTTGCCAGGAATGTCAGCCCACTTTTGCCAGATCTTCACATTTTTTCCTCTAGAAGCCAGAAATTCACTTTAAAAAAAAAAAAAAAAGCTTGCTGCTTCCAAAATATTGGCAATCAAAAAGAAACAATGGGTACCATGGCCAAATCCTGGGCCTTTATCACTTTCGTGTGTGCAGGCTGACTTCCAGCTGCCAGGAGCTGCTTCTCTGAAGCACTGGAAGGCCTTATGCCCACATGCAGAAACTGGAACTGTCAGAGAATTAAGAGACTCCAGAACAGCTGCAACCACTAGGACTGGATATATCAAGGCCCTGGCTTCCTCAACCCAGGTTGAGATAACTATGAAGCCCACATCCCCCAGTTGCTTCCCGGGAGTAACTGACTAGCTAGGTCACTGACTCTTAATTATCTCCTATCCTTTCCCTTTCTCACGTCCCTACTTCACTGGTGTTTCCTGGGATCACCTCATATAAGCTGTGTGTACTTGGGTATTAAAACCAATACAAGATTTTTTTTTAATGCACAGGGCCACTGTATAAGGTTGGACATCTTCTCCAGTTTTCAAGGACAACCATGAGGGGGTACAAGGAGGCCAATAACCAGCCAAGCTTCACCCACCAAGTCCTATACCTTAGTATCAGGTTGAGCAAAAATGGTGTAGCTGGAGGGCAAGGCACTTTTCTAGAATTCACACAAAGATGTTGAAAGTACTTCCAGGAGACTTGAAAACACATCTGAGGCCAGATTTGGCTCCTAGGTCACCAGTCTGTATCTTCTGATACAAGATGGCAGAGGCTGCTGTTCCCTTAGAACCAGGCCAGCTCTCATCATCACGCTGCGTCCTGCTTCCTGTCCCACTGAAGCCAGGCTTCCTCCAGTTCTTTGATCTGTTCCACTATCTCTGATCCAAGTTCCATATAAGGAAGGTAGCAAATTAATTCCATTACACGTCAGTTTATAATGCATTGCCCAATGCAAGGATACTTACATTTTTTAGAAACCAAAAAGTCAATGCAAAACATTCCTACATTCATTCATATGGTAAATACTTATTGAGTGCTCAGTCCCTTTTCTAATTTTTGGTAATACATAAATGAGCAAAGTAGACAAGGACCTCTGCCCTCATTTTATTTATACTCCAGGTGGGAGAGACAGTCAATAAACAAAAAGCATAATTTACTTTTAACAGCTTTATTAAGATATAATTCACATACCAGAAAGTTCGTCCTTTTAAAGTACAATTCCATGGTTTTTAATACATTTGAAGTTGTACGAGCATCATTTTATCACCCCAAAAGAAACCACATGTACATCAGCTGTCACTCCCCATTCCATTTCCCCAACTCCCACCTCAGCCTCTGGCAACCACTAATCTACTTTCTGTCTCTACAGATTTGCCTATTCTGGGTATTTCATATAAATGAAATCATATAACATGTGACTGGCTTCTTTCACTTAGCATAATGTTTTCAAGGTTCATCCACATTATGGTATGAATTAACTTCTTTAATTGCAAAATAACATTCAATTGTATGGGTATACCATGTTTTATTTATTAATTCGTCAGTTGATTGATCTTTTGATTGCCACAAAGAGTGCTGCTATGAAAATCCCAGTACAGGCATTTCTTTGAGTTTATTTTTAGTCATTTTGTGTATATACTAAGGTATGAAATTGGTAACCCTATGTTTAACTTTGTGAGAAACTACTAAACTGTTTTCCAATGACAGCACTATTTTAAATTTCCACCAGCAATGAATAAAGTTTTCTATTTCTCCACATCCTCACCAATGCTATTATTTTCCTTGTTTTATTATAGCCATCTTAGTGGGTATGAAGTAGTCTCTCATCTGGATTTTAATTTGTGTTTCTCTAATGACTCCTGACATTGAGCATCTTCCAGTGCTTGTTGGCCATTTTGTATATCTTCTTTAGAGAAACATCTATTCAAACCCTTTGCCTATTTTTTAACTGGGTTGTTTAGCTTTTTGTTGTTGAGTTGTAAATGTTCTTTATATATGTAAATACTGAACCCTTATTAAACATATGACTTGCAAATATTTTCTCCTAGTCTGTGAATTGTCTTTTCAATTTCTGGATGGTACCATTTGTAGCACAAAAGTTTTTCGATTTTGATGAAGTTTAATTCATCTGTATTTTCTTTTGGTGTTTATGCTTTTGTTGTCGTATATAAAAAACTTTGCCTAATGCAAGGTCATAAAGATTAACTGCTATGTTTTCTTCTAAAGGTTTTGTGTGTGTGTTAGTCACTCAGTTGAGTCCAACTCTTTGCAACCCCATGAACTATAGCCCACCAGGCTTCTCTGCCCATGGAATTCGCCAGGCAAGAATACTAGAGTGGATTGCCAATCCCTTTTCCAGAGGATTTTCCTGACCCAGGGACTGAACCCCAGTCTCCTGCATCATAGGCAGATTCTTTACCACTTGAGCTACAGGGAAGTCCTAAAGGTTTTGTAGTTGCGGCATTTACATGTAGGTCTATGAAGCATTCTGAGTTCATTTGTATCTCATATAAGGTAAGGATCCAACTTCATTCTTTCATATGTGGATATCCAGTTGCCCCAGCATAACTTGCTAAAAACATTTTTCTTGCAATATTGAATTGCTTTGGTATTCTTGTTGAAAATTAACTGAACATAAACATGAGTTACTTATATATTCTCAATTCTATTTCTTCTTTTTAAAAATTATTTTGGTGATTCTGTGTACCTTGAATTTTCATATGAATTTTAGAATCAGCTGGTCAATTTCTGCTGGAAAAAAAAAAAGCTGCTGAGATTCTGATAGAGTTTATGTTGAGCCTGTAGATCAATTTGGGGAGTACTGCCATCTTAACAATGTTAAATATTCTTTTTTTCTTTTTAAATTTTCTTTATTGTGTTGGTTTTGCCATACAATGACATGAAACCGCCATGGGTTTACATATGCTCCCCCCTCCAGAACCCCCCTCCCTCCTCCCTCCCGATTCCCTCCCCCTGGGACATCTCGGTGCACCAGCCCCGAGCATCAATCCTGGGCTGGCGATTGATTTCACATATGATAATTAACATGTTTCAATGCCATTCTTCCATATCATCCCACCCTTGCCCTCATCCACAGAGTCTACGAGTTTGTTCTATACATCTGTGTTCCTTTTGCTGTCTCGCATGCAGGGTTCTCAGAAAGACAGATGCCTTTGCATTTAATTCCTTTCAGTACTGTTTTCTAGTTTCAATGTACAAGTCTTGCACTTCTTTGTTAATCATTCCTAAGTATTTTGTTCTTTTTGATGTTCTTATATATAGAATTGTTTTCTTAATTTAATTATTTGTATTATTCAATACAACAATTTTTATACATTAATCTTGTATCATGTAACCTCGCTGAACTCATTTATTAGTTTTAAGTTTTTAAGTGGTTTTCTTAGGATTTTTTGTATACCTATGTCATCTGCAAATAAAGTTTTACTTCTTTCTTTCCTATCTGGATGTCTTTTATTTCTTTTCCTTGCCTAATTGTCCAAGCAAGCATAGTTTTTTAAAAAAGTGAATAAAAGAGTGTGTTGAAAGGTGATAAAAGCAACTGAGAAAAGAAATACTATATTCAGGTAAGAGAGATTGGGATTACTAGGGGTTATAGTTGTCATTTTTAATTGCTTCTCAGGGAGAAGGTGACATTTGAAAAAAGAATGAAAGGAGGTAAAGGGGTTGAACATCCAGACAGTGGGAACAGTCAGAGCAAAGCACCAAGGCAAGACCGTACCAGGCAGTTTCTCCAAGAATAGCCAAAGTTAGTGGCTTGAGACCACAACATTTATCATCTCACAGTTCCTAAAAGTCACAAATCCGGGCCTGGCTCAGCCTCAGGATCTCTGCAGTCTCCACTCGAAGTGTCAGCAAGAGCTGCAGTCTTATCTCAAGCCTTGCCTGGTGAAAGATAGGCTGCCAGGGTGACTCGGGGGGTCGTTGGCAGGACTTAGCTTCCCACTGGCTATTGGTCAAGGGGGCCCTCAGCTCCTTGCCACATAAACCTCTCCATAAGACAGCTCCAAATCCAGCAGCTGGCTTCTTCAGCATGAGCAAATAAAGGGCCAGAGACGATACCAGCAAAACACAGAAAGCCAGCAAGATGAGAGTCAGCTCTTTGTTATTAAATCATGAATATGACATGCCAGCACCATTGCCATATTCATAGGAAGCAAACCAGTGGGTTTGGGCCACACTCAAGCAGGATTACACAGGGCCATGAGGACCAAGAAGCAGGCATCCTTAGGGACCTTGACAGAAGCTGCCCACCAAGCAGGTCCAGGGCTATGAAATGTGTGAAGAAAAAAGCAAACCCCACATTGCCTGGCATTTTGCCACTGCATAGAACAATGAAAAGCAAGCACAGTAATTCTACTCAGGAAATGAATTATTTATGAAAAGTGTAAGTCATTCAGTCATGTCTGACTCTTTGAGACCCTGTGCACTATGTAGCCCACCAGGATCCACAGTTCATGGGATTTCCCAGGCAAGAATACTGGAGTGGGTTGCCATTTCCTTCTCCAGGAAATCTTCCTGACCCAGGGATCAAACCTGGGTCTCCTGCATTGCAGGCAGATTCTTTACCATCTGAGCCACAGGGAATCTGTGTCAATACTTTTTCTATAAAACCAAGTCTTGATATCAGAACACTTACCAAAAGAGACCCCTTATTCTATTGTTTCTTTACTTTCTAGAGCTATTAGCTGTGAGCACCATGACTGTATCAAAAACTCTCAGAGCCTAAGGACTCCATCTTTTTACTACACTCAGCACGAATATATCATTTGGCATATACTCAGCATACATGAGAAACACATTTTGCAGTGCAATACTCAAAAACTAGAGGGGCTGATAATAGAAGAGTTGAGTTTGCCATCCCTGTGACTCAGGTCTGATTTGAATTTGGGCTCTGCTGTGTGATTTGAGGCAAGTCACCTGACTTCTCCATCTTCTCTTCTTCTGCTGCGTATATAGAATGCAAATATTAATACTTATTCCCCCAGACTGCTGTGTTGGTAAAATGCAAAAATGTATGTAAAGATATGGAGCATAGTATTTGGGTGCCTGGTCCATCATACATGCTCAGTCAAAAGAGGTTATTTTCAAAAAGGAGGTTATCATTATTACTGCTATCTTTATAAACATAAATTACAACAGTTGAAGGAATTTGTATTGAATGAGATGACTGAATGCATGAAAGGTCCTAACGTGTACATTTGTATACCTGGTTTCTAGCAAGTGTCCAATAAATGGATAGTATCATGACTATTAATTGTATGATACAGATCATAATTACTGAAGGAATTTGAGTGTGTGCATTCTCTTTCACCAAGTTAAATCATATGCACTCTTCAGAACAGTTCTCAGCACACTTCCTGGTATCCTTCTGGGCTGGCCATATCTAGTTTTTCAGTGCCTTAAATAAAGCTTTATGTTATTTACCTGGGTAAAGGAGAATCTGTCATGCAATGTGCCAGTGTGTCCTAGACTGCCCAATTATATTCTGGGGTTTTTTTGTGGCCGGCCTTACTTCTCGCATTGGGTTGTGGCACCTCAAGAGGTGGGCTGTGGGTTTTTCTCCTTTCACAACCCCCACCCCCAGGACCTAGCAGTGTGTTCTGTTCCCTGTCCTGCTCCACCCAATCCATGGGCCTTACAGCCGACACCACAGCTCTGGAGCACTGCTTCTAACATAGCTGGGAAATAACTCCAGCTGGCTGGCCAGAGGGCTCCAGGGAAGGGCAAAAGGTGGAAGAAGGAACAGAAGCATGCTACTGGAAGGGCAAGGGCAAGCTGATGGTCGCCTTCAACCTTTCAGAGAGTGGTGGGAGCCCCTGGTAACAGCCGCTCCCACACCAAGGCCACCCACAGGGCCATGCAGCTGAACAATGGAGATCTGAGGCCAGCTCTGCCCTGGTCAGACCACTCCAGGAGTGGTGGCCACTCCATGGTGAGGGCAGCGTTTGTGAATCAAATTGGTCCAAAGGATAGAGAAGGGTCTGGAGTTAGCCAGCACAGCTCCATCAGGAGCTAGGTGGCTTCAGGCAGTTAACTCCTCTGAGTTTCTCAGTTGTCTAAACAGCTAATACTTACTGAGCACCTTTCTTCGCATATATTATTTAATATCACAATAACCTCTGGTGTATGAAGCATCTTTCTTAGCATATATTATTTAATATCACAATAATCCATTTGGCAGATACTATTGTTATACCTGTTTTACTGATGAGGAAGCTGAAGCCAGTGACATTGGGAAACCTACTCAGATTCAAAAAGCTCAAATGTGGTGCAGGCAGAATTTGAGTCCATAACACACACCTCCCAGGGTCCTAACCTCATACGTTAGTCAAGGTTCTCCAAAGAAACAGAACCAGTAGGATATGTAATACAAGATTTCCTATGAGAAGTTGGCTCATGCAGTTATGGCGGCTGACAAGCCCCAAGATCTGCAGGGTAAGCCAGCAGCTGGAAACCAAGGAGAGCTGATGGTGTGGCTCTAGGCTGAAGGCCAGCAGGCTGGAGACCCAGGAAGAGCTGCCAGTGTTTCAGTTAGAGTCTGAAGACAGGGAAAAGCTGATGTCCCTTGTTTGAAGGCCATCCAGGAGAAAGAGTACTTTCTTACTCAAAGGAGAGTCAGTCTTTTTGTTCTATTCAGGTTTCCAACTGACTGGATGAAGCCCACACACATTAGGAGGGTGATCTGCGTTACTCAGTCTGCAATAGCAATGTTCAGCTCATCCAGAAACACCTTCACAGATATGCCCAGAATGATGTTTGACTATATATGTGAGCACCCATGACCCAGTCAAATTGACACATGACGTTAATCACTGTGCTTTTCAAGTGTTACTTAAGAATTAAATGAGACACTATATGTAAAAGTTTTGTTGTCATTGTTCAGTGGCTAAGTCACGTCTCACTCTTCATGACCCCATGGATGGTAGCACGCCAGGCTTCCCTGTTCTTTACTATCTCCTGGAGTTTGCTCAGATTCATATTCATTAGATAGAGTCAGTGATGCTATCTAACTATATGTGAAAGTTTAAACAGCAACAAGATCTGGCAAACAGTGATTACAGTAGCTAAGAAGGAAGGGAGAAGCAGTAAGAAAAGGTGATTCAGCTTCAGTTGCTAATAAGTGGGTTTGGGGTTAAAAGTTTGGCATGGCTTTTAATAGAAACTCACTTGACTTAGTTTGGGGAGCTGTCCTGGACCAGAGAAGTCCCTGCAGGGGACACTAGACTTCCAGTGCTTAGTGCTAGAAGGCTGAGAGAAACAGGGCATCCGTTTACTCTAATCAGTTCAACTAGCATTTATTAAGCACTCACCATCCACCGGGCCACATGCTGGAATGATCTGTCCATCACCTATGATCCTCACAGGACATAACTCACCATCAATCCCAAGTGGAAGATGGAAAAGTTGGGGTGCAGAGAGCTGGCATGGCTTACTCAGGACCTCCCAGCTGACACCTGATCGTGTCAGTGTCAGGTTTCAAAACTGCTTGCCTCAAAACAGGTGCCCTCACTTCTGTGCCACAGACATCCACCTTGTTTCCAAGGGTTTGGCGGAGGCAGCCCAAATCACAGAGAAGTTGTCTTGTCCTGAGAGACCATTCACAAACTCACTTTGATCAAGACAAAATAAATATGCTTTACTCAAGTTTTGGAAATTGCCACTTTGGAAAGTGCTTACTCAAGCAAAGAGGAAAACATTGGTTATTTCAGTAAAAACCATTTTTCTCCTTCTAGTCTAGTCCATCAGTGTATCCTCTGGTTATGGGAAAAGGAACATTCTCAGGGAAGTTCCATTCCCTTCCTGGATACCTGCTCTATTCCAGGGTCAGATGAATATGCTTGAGTTTATTGTCACGACAACTATTGCAGTAACTATGCTGCCTTCTCCCATGGAAGAGGAGAAAACCTCTCGGAGCCTCGCTGGGAGGGTGCTCTTGGCAGGAGACAGGATGCTGCCCTGGAGAGGCAGACTCCCATGGGTAGGGAGGTGGAAATAGCCTGTTCCAGGGCTGATGGTGGACACCAAGGATCTTTTGGAGGGAGTCTTAAAGCTACCAGGCTTTAAAGTGATGGCCCTTCCAAACTAAGGGAGTGCAGATGGCCTGACCTGTGAAAGAGACCTCCCAGCAATGCCTGGGCTGTGACATGGTCTTGGGGAGCGGTGGGAGTCTGTGCAGCCCTCAGGAGCAAAAGAGCCTACAGTAAGTTTAAACTTTAGGAAAATAGGAATTGGAGGAAAACAACCAATGCTGTTCTCTTCCTCTGGGGTCAGTTCTAGTGCAGAGCCCTCCTGGACCTAGTGAATGACCTCAACTGCCTCCAGAGAGGCCAAGACGAGGATGGCAGGCTGTCTGGCAAAGGCCATGGACCGTCTCTAGAAGACCCAGGCCATCTCTTGTCACTATCACACAGCACACAGGGTTAATATTGCTGTCCTGGAGGGAGGATTCTCTAAGGATAATGAACACAATATGAAGCAACTCCCTCCAGCCGTGCTCCAGCGGGACAGCAGCAGGCAGGGCACTCACGTTCCAGGCTTCTCTGAGGAGGGCAGGAGTCCCAGAAGTTTTATTTCTTTTACTCAGCTTGGAGACATTTTCCCCCAAATCATTCTGTTCAGCCCATCTTCAGCCATGAACTGGCAAAATCTACAACACTGGTTCTCATGAGCTTTAGGAATTCAGCTTCCCAATTTTTTCCAATTCCAAATATAAAACAAACCTAAAAAAGCATTAAAATAATTTAGACTTCAAAGACGTTAATTCCTAGTGGCCACAATAAAATTAAATAAGAATCAGTCTCCCTCTCTCTGTCTCTCTCCCTCCCTCTCTCCCTCTCTCTGTCTCTCTCATTTTTCTCCCTTTTTAAGGAGAGGAAAAGAAAAGCAAAAAGGACACTGAGCCCATGAACTCCAGGAAATGCTTGCATGAATCTTCTTTAGCTTCTAACTAACATTTGTAACCAAGGATTAGCAGAGCAGCCTCTGGTAATTACCGCCGTTGCCCCATTTGCGGCTATCTCCGTGAGGCCAGTAAATCTTGAAATTACAGGCTGACCACCCCGGAGAACTGAAACAGAGTCAGCCACATCTCTCAAAGGCACTGCCCTGGGCAATTCCCGCCCCCTGAGATGACTTGCTCGCCTGGGAGAAGGCCCCGCCTGGGAGCGACTCCCAGACCTCATTGTGGCTTGGAAGTAAATAAAACCAGAGTGGGTGGCCCAGGAACCAGCACCCCTGGCGAGCAGGACAAGAGGCAGCTGGTTCTCTGTCCTTGTCACACTTTCTGTCACCCCAGCCCAGCTGGGGTTCCTGGTTAGAGCCTCAGACATGGGCAAGGAAAAGAGGGAGCCCGGGAACTGAGAGGGAGAAAGTAGAAATGCCTTGGGGAGGAGATATTATGGTTTGCCTCTAGAAATACTGTTCCCCTCTATTAAGGAGCACATCTGCAGAGGTCAGCTAGCTTGACACAACAGGCGGGTCTACGTGAATGGAGCTCAAGATTTGGCGTGAGATTTAACCATGATCTGCTGACTTACCCTGCAGCTCTTGGGCCTTGTCAGCCTCTGTAACTGAATGAGCAGTTTCTCATAGGAAACCTTGTATTACATATCCTATTGGTTCTGTTTCTCTGGAGAACCCTGGCCAAAGTGTGAGCTTAAGACCATGGTGGGTGTGTGTTATGGACTCAAACCCTGCCCACACCACATTCAAACTATTTGAACCTGGGTAGGTTTCTCAATGCCCTGAGCCTCAGGTTCCTTTATCAGTAAAACAGATACAACCATAGTACCAGTCATATGGGTTACTGTGATATTAAATAACACATGCTAAGAAGGATGCTTAGTGCACAGGAGGTGCTCAGTAAGTATTAGCTGTTTGGACAACTGAGAAGCTCAGAGGAGTTAACTGCCTGAAGTTAACAGAGCTGTGCTAGCTGACTCCAGACCTTTCACTCTCCTTTATTTATTTATTTTTTTCCCCTCCCTTTTACTGTTTTTGTCATACAATGCCATGATATCACCATGGGTTTACATATGCTCCCCCTCCAGAAACCCCTCCCTCCCCCCTCCCTCTTCCCTCCCCCCCGCCGGAAATCTCGATGCACCAGCCCCGAGAATCAATCCTGGGATGGCGATTGATTAGACATATGATTATTAACATGTTTCAATGCCATTCTCCCATATCATCCCACCCTTTCCCTCATTCACAGAGTCCATGAGTCTATTCTATACATCTGCGTTCCTTTTTCACTCTCCTTTAAACCAACTTGATTCACAAATGCAGCCCAATGGCAAGAGTCTAGGATAATAAAGTGCAGTCTCAATGTGTTGTACATCACACGTAGCTATCATGATCTTGCCCTTACATTTACATTTCATTCAGCTTTTGAAGTTTGGCTACAGATAAATTCGCCTGCCAATGAAGGAGACACAAGAGACAAGGGTTCGATCCCTGGACTGGGAAGATCCCCCTGGAGTAGGAAATGACAACCTGCTCCAGAATTCCTGCCTGGCAAATTCCAGGAGCCTGGAGGAGCCTGGCAAGCTATAGTCCGTGGGGTCACAAAGAGTTGGCTGTAACTGAACACACAGCACACACACACACCTAAACAATCTGTTTTACTACTGCCTTCATCAGTTTTTATCTTTACAAAAGCCCATCAGCATATGCAGCCAATTAGTATGAATATCGATGGACATGAATTAGTAAGAATATCAATGGACATGAGTTTGAGCAAACTCCAGGAGATAGCGAAGGACAGGGAAGCCTGGCACGCTGCAGTCGCTGGAATTGCAAAGAGTTGGACCTGAAACTGAACAACAACAACAAGTATAAATAACACATCTGGGTCAAACATTAAAATAATACTTCCCAAGCCATCAATGGCCTGCTGTCTAGATGTTCTGTCTTATCTGCTCTTTGGTGGGGTCCATCAGCCCCTCCACTGAGCATCCAAATTGCCCACATATGTCCCTTTCAGCATCTCAAGAAAAGGTGGTTCTGGGTGGCTGTGTGAGGGGGAATGGTGTGTGTGTGTGTGTGTGTGTATGTGTGTGTGAGTGGGTGTGTGTGGGTGGGTGGGTGTGGGTCTCAGGTAGGACATGGGTCTTTGCCTCCCGCTGAAGACAATAACCTAGAGTTCAGACGACTTACTCAAAGACACAGAGCTAAGAAACAAACAAAAAAATCAAAATGCTTTTTTTCTACTGTTCTTTCCACTGCCCCAGAACATCAGGTATCTGAGAAACACTGTTCAGATTTGGACTCCATTGCATTTCCATTTCAGAGAAGGAAAGATCCACCAGCCAAACTGGTTGCCTCAGTACATGTTTCCATCCACATCCAAGAGGAAGCTCTGAATCAAGATTCCTACACAAAATAGGAAACCAAACAAACAAAAGAGAATGAAAGAAGAGAAAAGAGAATGAAAGAAGAAGAGAAAAAAGAAGCAGGAAGGGAAAGAGGTAGGGAGGGACAGAGAGAGGAAGGAAGGGGAAGTCATGGAAAGTCAGTTTTGCAAAGGAGGTTTTAGCTGCTCCGGGAGCTGTTGGGAGGGGAAGGGTGGAAGGTGAAGAATTCACTCACCAGCGGTGGTCAGTTTGGAATTGTTTACAGCATGAGGGCCCTGAGGGGGCTTTGCTTACACAGAGCAGACTTCAAAGAGCTAGTCAGACATTAACAGACTGACCCTCCAGCATTCCCACCCCCAGCCTCTGGGAGCCTGGGGTTAACACAGCAGTCTTCAACCGGGAAATTGAGGATGACAGAAGGAGTCAGTGAAGAAGCTAGGAACGCGCCCCAAGGCCCTGCCACCGACACTACTGCTAAAACTGCCATCCAAGGTACTGCTCGGGAGTCAGCTGGCTTGCAGATTAAAAGATCCGGTTCCCTTTGGAGCCAGAGATACAGGAAGTCCCAGGTGAGTTATAACAGACAGCAGTTTCCAGGTCTCTCCCACTTGGCCAGCAGTCTCAGTGGCCCACATTGATAGTGGCCCTTACTAAAGTCCTAAGGATGGGCAGCATCCCACAGCCCCCCAGATTCCACATCCATTCAGTGCTTGGATTCCCCCTCCGTCTCCTACAGAGAAAAGGCTGCTGGAAACCCAGACACCCTGTGGAGGGGACTGGTGCCAAGTCGTCTGGGGCCCCTCCCCGGGGAAGCAAGAAGCACAGCCAGCCTTGTCACCATGCCCTCAAGTAGGATGGATGGCCCCGGTAAACCGATCCTTGCTAATGTAACCATAGGTGCTATTTCATATAAATATATCGGCCCAGACATTTCCCATCAGTACAGCGCCTTTCCCTGAGGCGCGCTCTCTGCCTGCCTATGCGCCTTCCAAAACCTCAAACCACCCGGGTTAATGACACGCTCAGGGTGGAGACCAGAGTGTGTTAAGTGTCTTTGCAATAGCAAATGAGGGGCCCCCAAAGTCTTCCCTTTCTTCATTTATCATTTTCTATAATGTACCTATCACATCCCCTGCTCCTCTCGCCTTTGCCAAACTAAACAGCCTTAGTCCTGCTAATCTCTCTTCAGATGGAGACCAGGCCATAAATCTAATCACCGCACCGTGGAAAGAAGGCCTTCGCTGACCATGCCTTGGGCACTCAGCACAGCGCATATTATAAAATGCACAGCAGATAATAGCAGAACCGCTGCCACAGAGCGCATTATAAAATGCAGATGTTGTTAAGAAGAATGAGCCTGTTGTGAAGTTTCACCTGTAAATTAGCCAGCTTGCAAAAGGCATAAAAGCCATTTAATTTGCTCATCAACTCCACCTTCTCTCCTCTTTATCCTTTGTTTCTCCACAGCACATTATTTTTGAATAAAATTTTGGGTGTAAATTGGAAAAAAGAGGACTCTCACATTGGCTTTACCAGATAACATGAAATCAAATCCCACAATCCTGTTCTCTACGTCTGTGAGTCTGGTTCTGTTTTGTAGATAAGCTTATTTGCCATATTTTGAACCATAATGGAAAAGAATGTGAAAAAGAATCTATCTATATATAAGATTAATAAGATATAAGCTACATATGATATAGATGATATAACATATAAAAGACTATATAACCAAATCACTTTGCTGTACAGTAGAAATTAAGGCAATATTGTAAGTCAACTAGACTTCAATAAAATAACTTTTTTTAATCTCATTAGCTTCTTGAATAAATTTTAAAAAGTAAAAGTTAAACATGTTGTCTGCATGCATTTTTAAATAGGATACGTTCTTGGGCCCCCAGAGCTGATTTAGCCCCCACCTCATGACTCCTCACCATGACATATTGAGGTAGGCTGCACTTCCTTCCAACCGTTTCCGTCCAGCCACCCAGGCATTGACAAGAGGGCATGAACTTATTAATATCTTTTTCAACAAATACTAAATTTTCGTGGCATTCTGCTTTCAGAAAGTGAAAGCAAAGGAGTGTTTTTTCATCTTTACAGAAGAGCAGCAGTGGGTTAAATCTCTCATAGGACACGGCAGGGATGTTAATAAGGTCTTTAAGGAAGGCAGATGTGCTGAGAGCATCCTTTGGATCATCAAGGAAACCAAACTCTTCCTTTTGTCCCTACCCTCTCCCAGTCGTCTTTCAAAAAGAAGAGTGGTTCCAAGAGAAAGGAGATACTAGGAAGAGGAAATACTAAGACCTTTGTTACTTCTTATGCTTTGAAAGTCTGCCTTGGAGAAAAGAACTGAGTGTGAGACTTGGGAGCAGTCAGTTATGTCCACACATAAGTGCCTAAGAAGCAAATCACTTGGCTCAGGTCTCTCTATATGGGGCCAGACTGGAACTAAGAAACCCCACTGTTCCTTGGGTCGGTTCCTGCCTGGCCCTCCTCTGGGGTAGTAAATAGCCTAGGAAAGACCTAGGTTCCAAGTCACCCTGTGATCCAGGCTTCTCCAATCAGTTCAGTTCAGTTCAGTCGCTCAGTGGTGTCTGACTCCTCATGACCCCAAGAACCACAGCATGCCAGGCCTCCCTGTCCATCACCAACTCCCAGAGTCCACCCAAACCCATGGCCATCAAGTCTATGATGCCATCCAGCCATCTCATCCTCTGTCTTCCCCTTCTCCTCCTGTCCTCAGCTCGTCCTATCAGGTGGCCAAAGTATTGGAGTCTCAGCTTCAGCATCAGTCCTTCCAATGAACATCCAGGACTGATCTCCTTTAGGATGGATTTGTTGGATCTCCTTGCAGTCCAAGGGACTCTCAAGAGTCTTCTCCAATACCACAGTTCAAAAACATCAATTCTTTAGTGCTCAGCTTTCTTCACTGTCCAAATCTCACATCCATACATGAATACTGGAAAAACCATAGCCTTGACTAGACAGACCTTTGTTGGCAAAGTAATGTCTCTGCTTTTTAATATGCTTTCTAGGTTGGTCATAACTTTCCTTCTAAGGAGTAAGCATCTTTTAATTTCATGGCTGCAATCACCATTTGCAGTGATTATGGAGCCCAGAAAAATAAAAGTCTGACACTGCTTCCACTGTTTCCCTATCTATCTGCCATGAATGATGGGACCAGATGCCATGATCTTAGTTTTCTGAATGTTGAGCTTTAAGCCAACTTTTTTCACTCTCTTTCACTTTCATCAAGAGGCTTGTTAGTTCTTCTTCACTTTCTGCCATAAGGGTGATGTCATCTGCATATCTGAGGTTATTGATATTTCTCCCCGCAATCTTGATTCCAGCTTGTGCTTCATCCAGCCCAGGGTTTCTCATGATGTACTCTGCATATAAGTTAAATAAGCAGGGTGACAATATACAGCCTTAACGTACTCCTTTTCCTATTTTAGAACAAGTCTGTTGTTCCATGTCCAGTCCTAACTGTTGCTTCTTGACCTGCATACAGGTTTCTCAAGAGGCAGGCCAGGTGGTCAGGTATGCCCATCTCTTTCAGAACTTTCCACAGTTTATTGTGATCCACACAGTCAAAGGCTTTGACATAGTCAATAAAGCAGAAATAGATGTTTTTCTGGAACTCTCTTGCTTTTTTGATGATCCAGCCTATGTTGGCAATTTGATCTCTAGTTTCTCTGCCTTTTCTAAAACCAGCTTGATCATCTGGAAGTTCATGGTTCACGTATTGCTGAAGCCTGGCTTGGAGAATTTTAAGCATTATTTTACTAGCATGTGAGATGAGTACAATTGTGCGATAGTTTGAGCATTCTTTGGCACTGCCTTTCTTTGGGACTGGATTGAAAACTGACTTTTCCAGTCCTGTGGTCATTGCTGAGTTTTCCAAATTTACTGACATATTGAGTGCAGCACTTTTACAGCATTATCTTTCAGGATTTGAAATAGCTCAACTGGAATTCCATTACCTCCACTAGCTTTGTTTATAGTGATGCTTTCTAAGGCTCACTTGACTTCACATTCCAGGATGTCTGGCTCTAGATAAGTGATCACACCATCGTGATTATCTGGGTTGTGAAGATCTCTTTTGTACAGTTCTTCTGTGTATTCTTGCCACCTCTTCTTAATATCTTCTGCTTCTGTTAGGTCCCTACAATTCCTGTCCTTTATTGAGCCCATCTTTGCATGAAATGTTCCTTTGGTATCTCTAATTTTCTTTAAGAGATCTCTAGTCTTTCCCATTCTATTGTTTTCCTCTATTTCTTTGCATTGATCACTGAAGAAGGCTTTCTTATCTCTCCTTGCTATTCTTTGGAACTCTGCATTCAAACAGGTATATCTTTCCTTTTCTCCTTTATGTTTTGCTTCTTGATTCCTTTCTCCTGTACAATGTCACAAACCTCCATCCATAGTTCATCAGGCACTCTGTGTATCAGATCTAGTCCCTTAAATCTATTTCTCACTTCCACTGTATAGGGATTTGATTTAGGTCACACCTGAATGGTTTAGAGGTTTTCTCCACTTTCTTTAATTTCAGTCTGAATCTGGCAATAAGGAGTTCATAATCTGAACCACAGTCAGCTCCTGGTCTTGTTTTTGCTGACTGTATAGAGCTTCTCCATCTTTGGCTGCAAAGAATATAATCAATCTGATTTTGGTGTCGACCATCTGGTGATGTCCATGTGTAGAGTCTTCTCTTGTGCTGTTGGAAGAGGGTGTTTGTTATGACCAGTGTGTTGTCTTGGCAGAACTCTATTAGCCTTTGTCCTGCTTCATTCTGTACTCGAAGGCCAAATTTGCCTGTTATTCTAGGTGTTTCTTGACTTCCTACTTTTGCATTCAAGTCTCCTATAATGAAAATGATATCTTTTGGGGGTGTAACTTCTAGAAGGTCTTGTAGGTCTCCATAGAACTGTTCAACTTCAGCTTCTTTGGCGTTACTGGTCAGGGCATAGGCTTGAATTACCATGATACTGAATGGTTTGTCTTGGAAACAAACAGAGATCATCCTGTCGTTTTTGAGATTGCATTCAAGTACTGCATTTTGGACTCTTCTGTTGACTATGATGGCTACTCCATTTCTTCTAAGGGATTCCTGCCCACAGTAGAAGATATAATGGTCATCTGAGTTAAATTCACCCATTCCAGTCCATCTTAGTTCGCTGATTCCTAGAATGTTGATGTTCACTCTTGTCATCTCCTGTTTGACCACTTCCAGTTTGCCTTGATTCATGGACCTAACATTCCAGGTTCCTATGCAATATTGCTCTTTATAGCATTGAATCTTGCTTCTATCACCAGTCCCATTCACAACTGGGTGTTGTTTTTGCTTTGGCTCCATCCCTTCATTCTTTCTGGAGTTATTTCTCCATTGATGTCCAGTAGCATATTGGGCACCTACTGACCTGGGGAGTTCATCTCCAATAGGTCAAAGTAAAAACCTGGAGAACTACTAGAAAATCAATTCCAAGAATAAGTATGGGCCATCTTATTGAGCTACCAATTTTATCTGATCATAAGCAATTAAAAATATTAATGTGTACATTAAGACAAGCATGTTTTTAAAGCACATTTATTTGTATTAAATGCAGAATTCACATTAAGGGGCGAGGGAACAACACGAAGAGTTTTGTACTATGATTAGCCTCTTCCAAAATCTCATAGCCCTCAGGGGTCTATTCCCTCCTCTGCAAGTCAGGTTGAGAAGCATCTTAGTGGATCATAGCCCATCTCCTAAGAATACAGAGTTAGGAAGGAGAACTCAAAGAATGTTATTAATGCCAAGATTGCAGAGGTCTCAGTGGGAAACAGAACAGGGCACTGCTTGGAGGCCGAGGGTTGGAGTCTGGGTGCTTTAAGAACTGTCCCTATGAAGTTCAGGAACCAGGACAGGACAAATATCAGAAGCTGGGGCCATTCTTGTCATAGACTAGGGAACCTTCCTTTCTCTCTTAGTTTGAGTTCTCCCAGAAGCAGACCCTTAAACAAGAATTTGCATGTAAGTAGTTCATTCCATATAGGATGCTTGAAACACCTGTGGGAGTGGGGAAGTGAGATGGGGTAGGATAAGCCTCTAACTGCAGATGCATCATCCAGCAAGCTACCACTGTAGACAACTGGAGTTTGATCCCTTGGAGGAATTCTGGAAATTACCATGGAATTTCCTAGAGTCCATCATCATATTCTAGAAAATGATGTTGGCATACCTGTGCCTCTGAAGCATTCCACCCAATGGGCAATGGTACTTATACACCAACTTCCTACAGCATTGGTTGGGTGTTGCTGGGGGAGGGGAGAAGTTATGAATTCCCTGCACTTCTGCCTTGAGTAGCTCTCACCCAAGGACACAAAGAAAGCCCTTCAAAAAAGAGATGCAGGGGCTTCCCTGGTAGTTCAGCAGTATAGAATCCACCTGCCAATGCAGGAGATGTGGGTTCAATCCAAGTCTGGAAGATCCCTGGAGAAGGAAATGGCACCCCACTCCAGTATTCTTGCCTGGGAAATCCCATGGACAGAGGAGCCTGGCAGGCTACAGTCCATGGTGTTGCAGAGTTGGAACCAACTTAGTGATTAAACAACAACAAAGAAATGCAGGGGCTAGCTGCTAGAAATCACTGTGCATTAAAAGGGCAAGGGTGAGGGAGTACTGACCAGAGGCGTGCAGTAACTGCTGCACCAAAGGCATCAGACATGGTAGCTGACCTCAACCTTTAGATGAAAATGATGGAATGATGTGATACCTCCACTAAAAGCTCATATATCAGGCAGTGTGCTAGATGCTTCTTATTTGCTCCTCCCAAAAAGCCCCGGGTAGATATTGTGATCACAGAGAAGATAATTGACCATCACAGTTTGAGTAACTTCTGTAGAGTCTTGCCAGTGGTAAGGCTGGGACTTCAACCTAGAGTCTATTATCATAAACTCTGCCTATGCGGTCAGTATGGAATTCTTGCCCAGGCACACCCCCTTCTATTGGTAATGGCTCCTCCCATGCCCCCTTCCCCAGGAGGCACAGTGAGGTTTTTGTAACATATAATTGAGCCCTCCCATCTTGCTACAGCTTCGGGGACCAAAGGACGGGAAGCTGACCATTTGAAAAATCCAGGCCCCTATGTAGCCAGACTTGAAAAAATGAACTAAATAAATCAGTTTCCTGTCCTGGGATTCAGAATTGATAACTGGAGAACTAAGAGACAGCAAAGTAAACTGGGGGGTGAGTGCAGTAGAGTTACATGTGAAGTGAACAGTCCTTGTTTTGACCTTCCAGTGGCCATTCCGCTTTACTCTGGTCCCTTCCTTTTTCATTTTTTTTCCCTTTTTTAATTTTTAAGAACTACCTTCTCTATTAGGCAGTTATGGTGTTTTACTGTCAGTCAAGATGTCAAGACACCTGTTACTTCTGGCTCAAGTTGCCATTGACCCGTGATAGGATAATGGGACTCCTTCCCTCTTGGGAACTTGACTCTTGAGTGGAGGGACTCTAGGAAAAAAGCAACAGAGATCAGTGCTCTGAAGTGACTGTCCACTCTTTCCTGTCACCTAATCAACAGAATGTCCTTTCTGAGGCCTAGACATGAGCTTTTTCTTTCACTCCGTGTGCTGCCCTGCAGCCTACTGTTGATATCCTGCCATACCCCTGGCACTCACTGCTCCCTTACTCACTGTTCCAGTTATCTGGTGCTGCTTAATGAACCACCCCAAAACTTAGCAGAGTAAAACTAAGTTATTATTACTGCTCATGGCTGTGGAGGTTGACAGGGTCAGCTGGGTTGTTCTCACTTGAGGTCTCCGGTATCATGCAGCCAGTCTAAAGCCAAGGCACAAGTTCGCCTGAAGGCTTCTTCATGCAGCTCTGTAGTGTCTGATCTGGGATGTCTGGAGTGGCTTGGGGCTGACACAGCATCTCTCTGTATGGCTAGACTGGGCTTCCTCCCAGCATGGTGGTCTTGAAGTAGCTGGACTTCCACAGCTGCTGGCTTCTCCCAGAGCTAGTGTTTCAAGAGACTTGGGTATAAGCTGCAAGACATCATTTTCCCAGTATTCTATTTCTTAAAAAATCACCAGCCCACTCAGATTCAAGGGGGCAGAGGAATAGACTCTACCTCTCAATAAGGAGATAGGTTCTACATACATGGAAGGAAGAAACTGATGAATGCTGGCTGTCTTGGGAGCTTCCCCAGTGGCTCAGTGGTAATCCACCTGCAATGCAGGAGACAAAGGAGACGTGGGTTCAGTCCCTGGTTTGGGAAGATTCCCTGGAGGAGGGTATGGCAGCTCACTCCAGTATTCTTGTCTGAAGCATCATATGGACAGAGAAGCCTGGCAGGCGACAGTCCATAGGGCTGCACAGAGTTGGACATGACTGAAGCAACCTAGCAGGCAAAGAATAGTAAGTGACAGAATGTAGAAGGTGGCTGGAGAAGGGGTGTAGGAGCCATGGTGTCCAAGCATCAGCCCAGGTCACATCCCTCCAGGACAGTAAAGTCACAGAGAAGGATGCCCTGTGGAGGAGAAGGAGGAAACAAGTCCACAAGGAGAAAAACTCACCCGGGGGCCATGCTGCAACTCTCTTCAGGCCTTTCTGTGATTCCCACTCTCCATGGAATTTCTTGCCATGACTGAACTCTTTCCATGGAAGCAAGCAGTCCACAGGTGAGAAGGGCCAAGTCGAGGCTTGGAGACAACTCCTCTCAGCAATAAAGGTTTCCACAGAAATTTTTCCCCTCCCTCTGCCTCTTTCCTCATACCCCACCCTACAGGGGACTGGCCTTACCTGTGAGCTCTGTGATTCAGACAGTGTAGGAAATGTCCTCCTGCTCCAAACACCTCTGTTAATGAGGCTTAGGAGTATTACTGGGAGTGAGGGCATTCTGTTGCTTACTTAAAACACATCTGAGAACACAAAAATTGAGAAAATTTGAACTTTGACAGGCTGTAGTAAGAGATTTAGTGAGAGACTGGCAGGAACCCAGAGAACAATGTGAGGGCACTGTATGCATAGCGACAAGAAGAGACAATACCTGAGGGAAGGAGAGGGACAGAGGGAGGGAAGAGCAAAGGTGCCCAAGACCATCCCTGCTTGAGGGAACTGAGAGAACCATGCTTCACTTTGGAGGGAGATAAAGTTTGTAGGATTTATTTTTAGAACTAAGGGGTAAAGAATTCCATGGATATCTAACTAATGCTTTCATTCTATATTGGGTATTTATACCTGAGGGCCTGAAAACTCTAGAAACAGACGTTCCTCTACCATATAAGAAAACAGTGATTTGAAAAACATAGGAAGCTTCTGATATGAAAATATTCAAGGATTTATTCAAATATTATAAAACCAGCAAAAGTTGACCCTTTTAGACGGGGTTCACAGTAGAATATATAGATAACTTACCATCTAACTGGAACACCTCTGAGAGTGAAATTGTTGTTGTTTAGTTGTTAAGTCGTGTCCAACTCTTTGTGATCCCATAGACTGCTGCACACCAGGCTTCCCTGTCTTTCACTATCTCCCGGAGCTGGCTTGAACTCATGTCCATTGAGTCGGTGAGATGTCCATCCAAATGTTTCATCTTCTGTCACCCCCTTCTCCTCCTGTCCTCAGTCTTTCCCAACAGAAATATAGCATTGTTCATAATTAAACCAGCTTTTTCACTCTTCTCTTTCATTCATCAAGAGGCACTTTAGTTCTTCACTTTTTGCCATAAGGGTGGTGTCATCTGCATATCTGAAGTTGTTGATTTTTCTCCCAGCAATCTTGTTTCCAGCTTGCCCTTCATTCAGCCCAGCATTTCACATGATGTACTCTGCATATAAGTTACATAAGCAGAGTGACAATATACAGCCTTAATGTACTCTTTTCCGATTTGGAACCAGTCTGTTCCAATCACTTCATGGCAAATAGGTGGGGAAACAGTGGAAACATTGAGAGACATTATATTTTTGGGCTCCAAAATCATTGCAGATATTGACTGCAGCCATGAAATTAAAAGACGCTTCCTCCTTGAAAGAAAAGCTATGACCAACCTAGACAGCATATTAAAAAGCAGAGACATTACTTTGCCAACAAAGGTCCGTCTAGTCAAAGCTATGGTTTTTCCAGTAGTTATGTGAGAGTTGGACTACAAACAAAGTTGAATGCCGAAGAATAGATGCTTTTGAACTGTGGTGATGGAGAAGACTCATGAGAGTCTCTTGGACTGCAAGGAGATCCAACCAGTCAATCCCAAAGGAAACCAGTCCTGAATATTCATTGGAAGAACTGATGCTGAAGCTGAAACTCCAATACTTTGGCCACCTGATGGCAAAGAACTGACTCATTGAAAAAGACCCTGATGCTGGGAAAGATTGAAGGCAGGAGGAAAAGGGGACGACAGAGGATGAGATAGCTGGATGGCATCACCGACTCAATGGACATGAATTTGAGTAAACTCTGGGAGTTGGTGATGGACAGGGAAGCCTGGCACGCTGCAGTCCATGGAATCAGACACAACTGAGTGACTGAGTAATTAAACCAGGACAAAAACTATCACCCAGGATTCTCAAGCAAACCGTGACAGAGGTTCAGGAGCCCCAAGATGTGTTCTGCTTTCCCCTAGTGGGAGGCATCTTTGGCTAGTAGGTGAAAGTCTACCATAGACACTTACATATAACTTGTAATTTTTATATTCCTCCTTGGCGGGATGGACTAGTGAAAAATGCCTTAGTCGCAGAACTTAAAGACTTGCAATCAAGTCTGGCTCTACCCCTTCCTAACGGAGAGAACTTCAGATCTCTGAACCTCAATCAGCCCATGAGGAGCATTCCGCCCCACTCACAGGTTGTTGTGAAGATTAAAAATTAATATATGAGAAAGCACTTTGTAAGCTCTTGTTCAACAAATGTGTGGTGTTATTTGCCCATTCAGTGTTAAATCTGCAAAACCTCAGTGCATGAAAAAGCTTAAGCCTGGTACATGAGTTCTTAAAAAGCTATGAAAAGAATTGTCCCCTGTTTCCATTCTGGCTTCACTATGAATAAATTCTGAGGCTTGTCCTATTTCAGCCCACCAGGCCCCTCCTTTCATTTCAACTTGAATGCAGCTTTTGACCCCTGAACTTTTAGCACCTTTCTCATTGGGGAGAAAGAATAGTTCCATATGTAAGTGAAAACGCATGTATGTTCCTTGACTCTCTGCCTGACGCCACTCAGTTTCACCAAGAACAGGCAACAGAAGTAACTTGTATTCAGCCCTTAGACGTCTTCATGGCCAGCTTGAGAGGTAACGTGGAAAAACTTATAAGGGCATGAGAAGAGTAATATGGAGGTTTTCAACTGTAAAAGAAGACCACACACATGGTCCCATGTGGATTGCACCCTGGACCATCTTCAAAAACTTAGAAGTTGCATTCTCTGCAGCCATGCGTAGCCTTGGTTTAATTAAATGGAGGCCACAAATGGGCTGCCAAACACAGTGCCGAAACGCTGTTGATTTCTGAGGTAGAAATTTCCCACTGCTCTGTGTTCCTGATAAGACAGTACATGTGGAGAATACAACCTGACCATTTGGCAGATGGTCCCATCTGTTTTTCCATCGTTTTGAATTTAGCAGGAAAACCTCAAGATGTGTTTTGACACAAGCATGCTTTTTTCCTTTCTACATTTTGAAATGGCTGTGTTTTGAGGCTAATTAAATCCATATGCTTCTGATTCATTTACACTTAACTCATCAAAATGTTGTTTTGTAATAGCCATTTGAAGTCCAAGGCGCCTCTCTTGAGCCTTCTTTCTGAAAACCAGGAAGCTATGGTGTGCCAGCCAACCAGCAGGGTTCTCATACCAAAAGGTTCAAATGTGGTTCAAGACAAGATTTTACATCCAGGAGATTCTAGTGGTTAGGAATTGTCCTAAAGCATCACTGTCAAGTGCAGGGTGTGGCTTTGAATCTTCTGTTACTATCTGAAGATACTCGGTGCTCAAAATAGTAGAAAACAATTTATGAGAGAAAAATTATTCTAGAATCACTGGACCCAACAGGAAATTTTAGTTTAAATGGCAGTTGGGTGGTTTTCCCAATCTTTTTTTTTCCTTTTTAGATTTTTTTTTTTGTAACAAATTCAAGAAATACTTTTTTCTTTACAATATTGTGTTGGTTTTGCCATACATTGACATGAATCTGCCATGGGTACACATGTGTTCCCCTTCCAGAACCCCCTCCCAACTCCCTCCTGATTCCATCCCTCTGGGTCATCCTAGTGCATCAGCCCAGGGCACCCTGTATCATGCATCAAACCTGGGCTGGCGATTCATTTCATATATGATAATTTACATGTTTCAATGCTGTTCTCCCATATCATCCCACCCTCACCCTCTCCCATAGAGTCCAAAAGACCATTCTATAAAAAAGAATTTTTATTAGACATAACTGGGATTTATAACCGAAGACTTCATTCCAGCCCTTACCCAGAATAGGTAGCCTCTATGTATATCTGTTCTCATTATCAGATCCTATGTGGGCTTTGAAAAATTATCCATAACTTGAACTTAAAGAAAAAATTTTACTCCTCCTCTTTCAATGTCATACTAAGGTCTTGTCTAAAAAGCCCTCCAGAGGCCAGTTTTTGATTTTCGTTTGATTCACTATTTTTGACTGTTTAGGGCCAAGACTTTGTAAAGTAAGATATTAAATTATAGAGTTAAAGTACTACTTTTGTCCACTGAAAAAAGCAAGGTGTTTCTGTCTAGGAGAAAAGATAACTCCAAAAGTTACAGTTTTGCTGTGCTCTAGGACATTAACCAATTTTGTATGTAACTTAGCAATATTACTTCAGCATTTTTTCTTCCATTGTCTATGTATAGCAATCTTCTCAATCCTCATTCAAACCTGCTTTACTATCCATTGGTTCTCTCATTAACACATTAAATATAGCTTTGATACAAAATCACTAAATACGTGTTTGAAAGTCATTTAACTTTGAAAATTATATTTTGAAGTTGAACAAGCCCTAAGCCTGGCTTACTTGATCTATCTTTTCTCCTACTGGTGCTCATTTGCGTTTTATAACCATGTAAAGCAACTGGGCATTCAAAGAGTTGAAAACTGAATAGATGCAACACCAAAAAAGGTTCCAAACTCAGCCAAGCACAGAGAAAGGGGAGCTGTTTTGAACACGAGATGAGTTTACATTCATCATCTGCTCTCATCCACATAACAACTCTGGGGGGGCATCACCCCACTTTCCAGGTGGGAATAGTGAGGCCAACATACAGCTTGGAAGTGGCAGCACCCAAGCTTGAACAGGGACCTGTCAACTCCAAACCCAATGTTCTTTCGACTGCACCTCCAGTTTCACCATACAGTTAAAGGCTTCAAGGGGGTGAGGGAGCAGAAAAATCATTGAAGTGGAGAGAAGGGGCAGAGCCAGCACGGCGAGGAAGAGGGCAAGGCAGGCAGGGCTTGTTCCACAGAGAGGTAAGTCAACTCATGTTCACGCTGACATGAAATTCACCAAAATAACCCTGTAATAGGTCAGTGACTCACAATAAATGCTTTGAAAAGGTCGTACAAGCCCAAATGCCAACCTAAATTACTTTTATTGCATTACATAAATAACTATAAGCATAAAACCAGGGGCTGATGGGGGAAAACGTTTATTCCCCTCTTCCCACGATTCCACACGCAGGAACATTCATCAGCCTAACACTTGTAGCCCTCGCTGCCGGACCCTCCCTGGGGAGGCAAAGAGCCTGTCTGATTGGTGACTTAGGAAAGAGCAACTGGGCATGCTCAGCGCAGTCACTCGCTGCGCTGGGACCGCCCTGCACAGGGGTCTGGATGTCGCTCTGCTGTGAAGCTGTCCAGCTCAGTCTAAGGCCTGGTGACCATGTTTCATTCTGGAGTGCCATGCAGCACATCTAAGCCATGACCTTCGGTCTACCTTGTATCAGTTACAGAGCTGTCATTTTGATCATCTGACTCTCGTTTCTCGGATTCCACACTCAAAGAAAAGAGGTGTAATCAACACCATTAAAACCCAAGTATAGATAAACTTGATGCTATAGAAATTCTAAAAAAAAAATATGTTTTAAATCTGCAAAACATTATAGAATTCAAAGTAGCAACACTAATCAGTGTGAGGTGATAGATGGATTCTGTTATTTCCTATACACTGAGCCGCTGTTTCTCTCATGAGAGTGGCTCCCCAGTCACTCATATGACTGCTCATTTCCACCCACCGCCTTTCTTCTCTTTCATACTTATTTGCAGCCTGCCTTTAAAGGAGCACCTTGGTGTCATTTTATCTTCATTGAGTACAAATTCCTTATTACATATGAAGCCTGCCTCAATTTTTCCCATATTGCTGCTGCTGCTAAGTCACTTCAGCTGTGTCCGACTCTGTGTGACCCCATAGACGGCAGCCCATCAGGCTCCTCCATCCCTGGGATTCTCCAGGCAAGAAAAGTGGAGTGGGCTGCCACTTCCTTCTCCAATGCATGCATGCATGCTAAGTCACTTCAGTCGTGTCTGACTCTTTGCGACTCTATGGACAGCAGCCCACCAGGCTCCTCCGTCCACAGGATTCTCCAGGCAAGAATACTGGAGTGGGGTGCCATTTCCTTCTCCATCTTCCCCCATTAACTCAAGATCATTACAATATTTCTACTTAGCACTGCTGCTGCTGCTACTAAGTCGCTTCAGTCATGTGAGACTCTGTGCGACCCCATAGATGGCAGCCCACCAGACTCCCCTGTCCCTGGGATTCTCCAGGCAAGAACACTGGAGTGGGTTGCCATTTCCTTCTCCAATGCATGAAAGTGAAAAGTGAAAATGAAGTTGCTCAGTCGTGTCCGACTCTAAGCAACCACATGGACTGTAGCCTCCCAGGCTCCTCCGTCCATGGGATTTTCCAGGCAAGAGTACTGGAGCGGGTTGCCATTGCCTTCTCCACTACTTAGCACTAACAGGATCCTAAAAGCAAATGCAGACACAGGCCTGCACATATGTAATAGTTCTTGGATTATAAGTTACTCATCTAGATCAGTGTTTCTAAGTTATTTTCATTATTATCCACTTGACAAGGTTTTTAAGACTTTTATTTACAAATCCCCTCTGTCATGAAATTTTAATACTATAGGCATACTATATATCTGTTTATATGTTGTATGTATATCTGTTCTCTAATATGTTAAAAATTACAATTTTTCACCACATCTCCCCCAAGAACCAATTTTTACCCCACAAAGTACAATATCATCCTTTTTGAGTGGTGTCCAACAGAAATGTGACATAAGCCACATATATGATTTAAAATTTTCTAGTAAAAAAGTCAAAAGAGACAGGCAACATCAATTTTCATATCACATTTTATTTAACTCAGAGCAGCCAAAAAGTTATCATTTCAGCAGGTAATGAGTATAAGAACTTCCTGAGATATTTCATATTCTTTTTTTCTTACCAAGATTTCAAAATCCAATGTGTGTGTGTTAAGCTTAAAGCATAATTCAACTTTGACTAGTCCTGTCTCAATGCTCAATGGCCATGTGCGGCCAGGGGCTCCCATACTGGACAGTGTGGTTGGTCTAAGTGATTCAGAATGTGACTGTATTAATTCTTTTGGCCTACCTAAAAGCCAGACTTATTCTCAGACTGCTTGCAAACAGCAGAGACTATGTCTGTGGACCTCTGAAGATCTATAGGTTGAAGCTGGAGATGCATTGAGTTAGGCATTTCCCACACAATCAGATTGCTTAGTCTAACAGGAGTTTACTGTGAGGATGAACAGAGAGTTGAGGAAAAAGAACCTATCTCATCAAACTTCACTGACAAATTGAAATGCTATTTCTTGCCAGGCAGCATTTACAGTAGCCCTAGTGGTCCGGGGGCCTCTCAAAGCTACTTGTCACCTTACTCAGCCCCTGACTCCCTACTTCTTTCTACTCTCTGCCCCCTATAGCTTCTGCTGCCACGTGGCTTCTTACTCTTCTTTCCAGGTGTATATCTGCTTCTGCAGCTCTCCACCAACAGCTTTCTCTGGTCCTAGCCACCTGGAGCTGTATTCCTCCCATCCCAGCCACCCAGGTGGTGGGTTCAGAGCAGTGGCTCAGTATATGGCACCTCTTTGAGATGGAGCCTTCTGTCCAGCACCTTGGTGCAAGTCCCCTCATCAGAACCAGCTCCAGGCAGGAAGAAGAACCGAGTGATGAGCTTGCCTACACGATGCCTCCCTTCCCTGCAGCCCTACCCCAGCCCCTCCTGACTTTCCAAGCTGAAGTTCTCTTCAGAGTCCTACCTCACCAGCCACACTGAGAGGAAAGAAAGAAGGAGGAAGAAAGAGAACAAAGAAACAGCCTTTTCTATCTTTCTAAAGTTGCAACTCAAAAAACTTTACTCCCTCCACTCCGGTCCTGTTATTCATGGGACTCTAATTTGTGACCTGCTTTTAGAATGCCTTCTACTTGAACACGGAGTTGGGCAGAAGGAGAGAAGAGAAGGGAGGCTGAGCTTACCCTAGAAGTAAGAGAACTTCCAAACTTCTGGTGTTGGATTGCACTACAGAGCTCTTTGTGTGTTGCTGCTCACTCAGTCTGTGTGTGCAACACATGTATACCACCAATCTGTCTTTAAAGTGACATTAAAAGCATGTTGCAGTCACTTAGGACAGTGGTTCTCAACCAGGAGGGATTTTGCTCCCCCTTCCCAAGGGGATATTTGCAATGTCAGAAGGCATTTTCAGTTGTCAAGCTGAGGCTAAGGTTGCTTGCTGGCATCCAGTGTGTAGAGGCCTGGCTTTCTGCTATGTATCCTTCAAGGCACTGGACGATCCCCATAACAAACAATTATCTGGTCCAAAATGTCAGTAGTGCCAAGATGAAAAAACTCTGAGCTTTAGGGAAATAATTTTTTCCACTGCTGACAGAACAAGGGAGACTGAGGCAGAAGAGACTGGAGTGAAAGGTAAAGTGACCTAGAAGCATGTTGGACAATTGGAGAGTCTGTAACTGAACACATAACCTCCACTTGGGTGTTTGAGAGACCTTTTTATTGTGTTATTACAACAAGGTAAAGACATGAATCATCAGGATGATTTGGGAGAGACAGTAAAATCTATGCGTCTGATTGTCTGGGTGCCAAGTCCAGCTGGAATCCATGACTTCTTGAAAGATGAGTGCTTGTCTACACCTCTGATGTTCTATAGAAGATACATAAAATATTGTGGTAAAGAGGTGGCCAGAGCATGAAAGACAGATTTTGTTAAACCTCTGATCCAGTCCCAGTGAAACACAGGGTTCCCCTTCTCCTCCCAGGGGGTATTTGCACAAAATGTGTGCAGAGTCCTGGAGAGCCAGGAATTCACTAATCCCTGGTCGTTTCCTCATTCATTCTTCTATGAGCAGGATTTCTAAGATCATTTCAGTTCCCGATGGGGAAGGCCCTCTGTCATCCTTGTTTTACACACAGGAAATCTGAAGCACAGAGAGGCTGAGTAAGTCGCCAACAGCTTTACAGCTGGTGATGTGCAGAGGTAGGGTGCAAACCAGATATGTCTGACTTGACCTAACTTGACACTTGACCTCCAGGCCATGCTGCTGCGCGTCCCTGGGACCTTGGTTGTTGGAGGCTGACACCTTTGGATGGTTAAAGTGGGCACATGCAATTCTGCCCAGCATCTCCTCTAAACCATAGCACGGAGCCTTTGCTTGACTGGAGAGAGCACAAGAAGAGACCATGTTCTCACAGGCTGCTGTTCTTCCTCTCTTCCTTCCCTGTCCCTACGGCCCTCTGAACTAGAAAGCCCAGGCACCACTCGGGAGGAAACAAATGGAAGGTACAAGGAAGCAAGCTTGTTCCTGAGGACTCAGTTGTTATAAAGAGTAACTAACTGAAACTCATAGTTGACCCCAGCCCCGCAGAGCTGGCACCAGGAGGAACACAAGCATTTTTTAAACGCTCTTCCAGGAGGGGAGGTGAGCTCACTTCCTGAGGGAATTACCGCAGGGGGTGTCTGCGGGGGCCAGCCAGGCCTGGCTTTCAAACATCTGAAACGGCCCACGGTGTAATCAGGCATGAATATTGATTCAAATAAATTATGCATGTTTATACACTCGTTTATTATTTTATTCACACGCTCACTTCATGAAGTTAGTCTGGGCAACTGCCATGGGGCTAGTCAGCTCTTGGATGCTGTAAAAACCAGTTGCTTTGAAATATTTGGTGGCCAAAGGGAAATCCAAGTCATTAGTGGAAATTATAACCAAAATGACAGCAAGTTTCTGTCATCTGGTAGGGCCTTGGTGAGTGCAAGTCATCGGGGTCAGATGTTGCCCCATTCTTCAGGCTTTCATGAGAAGTAGAAGAGCAAATATGGATGCCTTCGGAGCATTCTAGCAATTATCATTTTAACAAATAGGGCTCTTTTCTAATATTCACATTCCTTTCGCATGGCCTCATGAAAACACAAACATTCACTCCATCCTCAAAAAATGCAGGCGCTCTGGAAGGAAAGAGCTACCCTCTCAGCCCCACAGCCAGGCTGGAGGAAGCAGAGATTAATATCAGATCCTGGATTATAAAGTTGATTGTTTCTGACTCAGCTGATAAACTCAGTCATCCCTCTGGGGGCTTGTAGTGCCTGCTTTTGAGGCGTTTGGGGGAAGGCACATCTCTTCTGGAAGAGACCCTTGCACCCATCCACAAGACCTGACCTGCATGATAGGTGACAGCAGGGGAGAGTCAGCAGACCCGCCTGTCTACTCCTAGATGGGAAGTAAACTGGGCAGAGCCCAGCTCTGAGCGCGCTCTGTGTCTTGATGCGGCAGTCTAGCATCAGGCGGAGACTTTCCGCACAGGAGGCTGGGTTATAGTCGTCCAGGCTTGCCCTGAAGACGGGACTTCCTCCCTCAAGAGCCACATTTTAGAGAGAACAGAGAGGTAATCCTAAAACCCTATATTTTGAAGACTAAAGCTAATATTGTCCTTTTACCTTCAGCTGATTTCTGGTAGCTACTGACACTTGGTCACCAATCCCAAAGGGAAAGAAAGAATTTGGATTTCCTCAGTGCATGATCAAAGAACCTTATGTACTTTGAAATTAATCTCAGTGCCCTATTTTTATCTTGATAATTGTTAAAGAATTGCATTAAGAGTTATGAATGTTTAAATTAACACGTGAATTTACCTCAGTATTTTATGTGTTATTTTCAAATTTCGTTGTTGGAGAGAAATGAAAGTAGACTAAGACCCAAGAGCAACAAACTTAAGGTGCTAATAATGAAAGATAAAATTGTAACTATGAACCAAACTGAGAAAAAAAAAATCAGCATTGAGCTGTTTACATGAATAGAGTAGATCCATCTAATCACAGAAAACAGAGCAGCCAGAGGACTTTGAAGCCAAATGCCCCAGTAATAGATTCAAGTAAAACGAATCACCACAACTCGCTCATAAATTATGTATTGAGTAGCGTTTCCTCTAAGGATAACTCCTAGCAACACATTTCCCCAAGTTTTCCCCACAAGGAGATTCTGTATTTGCAGATTCAACAGATGAGGTTCATTGTCCTTGCAGAATGCTCTACACAGAAGGGGAAATATGGGCTCATTAGGTTCTGCATGCATTCTGGACTTGGAAATAATTGGTACAAGAGCAATGAAAGAGAGTGAGTCAAGGAGCGCTGTCCCCTTACTGCTCCACTCAGGTAAACCTTCTCTATCACATGAAAGAGTGTGCAGAGGAGCGGGCTGGTGTCTGCATACATATACACATGCACACAGCACACATATACACATACAACACACTCTCTACACAAACACCATACAGATATGCATATAACACACACTACGCACAATGCACAACACACACAATGCACCAAAAACCTACATATACACACATAGCACACATACCACAATACACATACACCATATACAACATATGCACACAATGCACACACCAATCCAACACATACCACACAGACACTATACACACACACACATCGCATACTCTCTACACAAACACCATACATACACACACACCACACTACACATATGCCATATACGACACACACAATGCACACATAAACACCCGACACATACCACAGAAACACCACACATACACAAACACACACAATACACAACCTTCATACACGCGACACACACCCTACCCTTAACCACACAAACACCACACACACACAATACAATGCAGATACACACACCACACATCACATATGCACACCACACACACACTGCACACAACACAGACCATTCATACACATTCATACCACCCACGCAACACATACACACAGACCACACATCTGTACACACATCTGTAAGCCTTGACAGCGCAGGTAGCCCTCCCATTGTGCCAATCTATGGTCAGTATCTGAAGAGCAAAGAAGGGCTTAACTAGCACGGGGCCTAATTTCGGACACCATTGTACAACTGGGTAGCCAAGTGTAACAACATCCTGTGCCCCTTCCAGGCGCACAATAGACTGGGCCTCTCTCAGCTGGGAGAGGAGACATTGTGAGTCACTAATTTTACCAAAACAAAATGGACTGCTTTCCTCATTCTAGAAAGTGTGAGTGGCACTGATTGTATGAGTTTGTGAAAAGGAGCAGTAAACCCCAACACGAAATGAGCACTCTTCTTGAGCATTTTTTTAGAGCAAAATAAATAAACATTTTTTAAAAGTCGAAGCAAGCTGTGATTTGCAGTTTTCTGGTACTCCCCATATTTCCATCAGTAAGGGAAGAGTTAAAGGCTAGTAAATACTATAAAGCGTTAGTCGCTCAGTCATGTCTGGCTCTTCGCGACCCCGTGGCCTATAGCCCACCAGGCTCCTCTGTCCATAAAATTCTCTAGGCAAGAATCCTGGAGTGGGTAACCATTCCTTTCTCTAGGTCATTTTCCGGACCCAGAGATCAAGCCCGGGTCTCCTGCATTGCAGTCCAGATTCTTTACTGTCTGAGCCACTGGGGAAGCCCCAGTAAATACTATAAAGCCCTTAAATAGAATGAGGCTGGTCTCCAAGATGTAGTATCCAGCAGGAAAAAAATTAAGGGACCAAACGATGCAGAGGATGATGCCACTCACATAGAAAAAGAACTTTATTCCTTAGCCACATATATAGAAGAAGGACTTGAAGGATCCACTCCAAACTCAACAATTGCTACCTCTCAGGTAGAAAATGAAATTGCCCAGGAGGAGAAGCAAGTGGTGAAGAGGCCTTCATTATTGTACTCTGTGTATTCCTAATTCATCTGAACCACTGAGAAAGAAGAGTGTACTTTGGTATTACTTGTATAATTTTAAAAAGCAACCCCAAAAGGAAGATAACAGAAGAACAGAAAAAATTGGATTACATTCATAAGAATTACAATTTTTTAAATGCCTTGCCTCAGTTGGCAGGACATCCTAGATTTGGGGCATATTTTTAAGCTGAAGACACTTTCAAGATTGCTAGTAGAAAGCACAATTTAAGACACCAAGAGGTGCATTTTAAGTCTCTTGCAGGCTTGTAATGCCTCTGCTGAGCAGAGGAGCTCAAGGGGCTTGATGACACCAGGTGTCACCTCAGGCAGGAAGCCTGGGGTCAGATCATCCAGGTTGCAACTCTGTCATGCCCACTTTATTGCTGGATGGCAGGCGCCATTCCCTTTGCCTCTCTAAGTCTCAGTTTCCTAGCCTGTAGAACAGAGTTTCGAGAAGTATCGACCTTTGTTTTCAGTCTGTTGGTCCTGTCTAACTCTTTGCAACCCCACAGAATGCGACCCCATTCCAGGCTTCCCTGTCTTTCACCATCTCCCAGAGCTTGCTCAGACTCATGTCCATGGAAGCAGTAATGCCATCCAACCATCTCACCCTCTTTTGTCCCCTTCTCTTCCTACCGTCAATCTTTCCCAGCATCAGGGTCTTTTCCAGTGAGTTGGCTCTTTGCATCAGGTGGCCAAAGTATTGGAGTTTTAGTTTCAGCATCAGTCCTTCCAATGAATATCCAGAGTTGGATTTCCTTTAGGATTGGTTGGTTTGATCTCCTTGAAGTCCAAGGGACTGTCAAGAGTCCTCTCCAGCACCATAGTTTGAAGGCATCAGTTCTTCGGTGCTCAGCCTTTTTTATTGTCCAGCTCTCACATCCATACATGACTACTGGAAAAACCATAGCTTTGACTATATGGACCTTTGTAAGCAGAGTAATGTCTTTGCTTTTTAATATGTATCTGTCTTGCTGGTTGAAAAGAATGACAGAGACAAAATCCTGTGATAAACTTAAGCACTTCATGAGATGGTTATATGTGATAATTGTTCTGGAAGTATTAGCTATTGATTGAAGCACTGCTATGAATTCTCACCAGAATGCATAATATCGTCCTAAATCCAGAATGAATGAGAAGATTCCATTAGCCAAGTCAAGTTTCAGGCTCACACATTCAACACTAGACAAGAAGTTGTTGAGCATTTTCTATGCACCAAACAATGAGGGCACTGTACTGCAGGGGTCTCCACTCAAAGAAATTAGCAATGATTATAACAAAGAGGAAAAACACTAGCTGCCATGGGAGCATGTGGGTGTGGGTGTCACAGAACCCAGTCCATCCCAAGGAGAGGGAATCAAGTCAGGCTTCTCAGAGGAAGCAACATCTCAGACTGAAAAGGTTAGAATGAGAACATTTCCCAGACAGAACTCAGGAGCAAAAGCTCAGCAGTGAGAGGTAATAGGGCACACACTCAGCAATGCAGGGAATTCAGGTGGAGCTGGAGGTGACGAGTTGGGGGAGAGCTAGTGAGTTAAGCAGAAATCAAAGTCCACTCATTCTTAATTTTCCCTGTCACATCACACACCCAATAATAGATTCCCCCAGCTGTGCTGATTGTGCTGAACACTGCAGCCTGGCTCACTGCACCCTCAGTGGAAGAACTGTGTCGGGTTGGGGGACCTTTATAGCACCCAAAGGGCAGGCCAGGGCTGGGGGAAAGAAGGGGGAAGTTAATGCCCACAGACAAGGTAAAACAGCAACAAGTGTTCATTAACCTCACTGAACAAGCCCCAGACAGGCCAGGGTAACTAAAATGCCCACTGCACTCTCCCTTCATAGACATGTACAGATCAAGATTTCCCAAGCCTGGATCTCAGGGATTTTTTAATGCACTGCCTTCAGCGAGGCCAACACAGTAGCAAAGTGCCAAGGTGACATGTAGCAGGGAAAGGTTTTCAGTTCCTTTCAGTGGTGGATTTGTCATGTTCCTCATCGGGCAAAAAAATAGACCCACATTTAGAACTTGGCCAGATGGAAACATGGAGGTGGTGAATTCCTGGAACTTGAATGAAGCTCGTTGAAGTGAAGAGATAGCTCAACAATAGATCTTATCTTAAATTCTCTAGAATAAGGATTAAGGCAATTAATATTCATACTTATTATTTGTTTCCTTTTTTGATTAGGTTGGAAAATCATTGCTTTGAGTCTAGTTTTCCTTTCTGTCTCAAAGAATGTCCATGGATTGTTGGGGACTCAGCTCAGAAGAAATAATGGATTGAGGAATCCCAGGGCCCAATACTCCCACTGTCTTCAAAGAGCCAAGCAGTTATGCTTTATCACAGGACCCCAGGCCACCTAAATGGTTAGTCCCAGGTGTAGCCACTCCATGGACGAACCAAGAGGGAGTGAGCTGGGCCAGTGGGGTTCTCATGCTTTAGGAAACTGACTTGAAAAATGAGAGAATCAGGCTATGGGAACCCAAGCTGAAGGGATGCAGAAGAGGAGACGTGAAGTTCAGTAGAAGTCACAAGAGGCCATAAGCAAGCTAAAGTTTTCAGGAAACCACATTATGAGAAAGAAGATGATGCACCAAGATGAAAAGGAACCAGAAGATACAGACAAAAGAAAGTGAGGCTGAGAGAGAGGCCTAGCTAAGGTGAGGTGGGACACTGGAGAGAAGATGCGGGTGCCTTGGGGAGCAGGGACACATCAGGAAGGAAGCCCAAGGCATCCCAGCCCTGATCTTTCATCCCCAGGAGGCTGACTCTTTTCCTGAATGGTGGGAGCCAGCCTGAGAGCGCTTCTCTTCCTGGCATCCCAAAGAACCTGGAAATGCAGATGAGGCACCTGGATGAAAACGTACATCCTAGGGACATCTTTGACTCGATGGACATGAGTTTGAGCAAACTGCGGGAGATGGTGAAGGACAGGGAAGCCTGGAGTGCTGCAGTCCATGGGGTCACAGAGAGTCGGACACGACTGAGCAACTTTCACTTTCTCCTCAATCCTTGAGCATTGTTTGCTTTGAATTTGACTTTCTCCAGCAATAATAATATGTGATTTGTCTGCTTTCCCAAATTCTTCCTACCCAATCACCACACTTTTTTATTAGCAAGACAAGCCAAATAGCTCTCCCAGTTAGCCATAATTATGTTAGCAGTTTGCTAACGGCATCTGCTTCATTCTCTGCTTCCTCATCCTCCTCCTCTCTCTATTTTAGTAGGAAGCAGCTTTTATCAATAGTCTATTTCCAGAAGCCAAAAAGCCTGTATAAAAACTTTCAGCTATACCATATCCTCAGGATGCCCATTCCCCCAAGCAGAGATAGGCTTCAAGTTGTCTTACTGTTTCTGAGTCCCACTCTTGTCTCCCTCCTCCATACATCCCTTCTCAGAAACCCAGTAGCAATTCTCATTTTTCCATCAACACCCACTGTAGCGGGTGAAACTGCTTTAGTGAAACCAGTTTAAAGTTGGAGGAGGTGTGTCAGAGCTCAGGTTTTACTAGAAGCTGAATGATGAGGAAGACATAGGAAGATAGAGACCTGGACTAGAAAAAATCTTTTTTCTGTCTCAATAGCTTGGATCTTCACTGGTTTCATTGTTCTTTATGCTTCAAAATCAGATCTAGGCTTTCTGCTGCCAGCTATAGGCACATCCCTGGAGCCATAAGCTCTGAGCAGGTTATTGGCTCAAAAGCTTAAAGTGTTCAATTAGACATTTGAGATGGACCCATCTACCTCAGGGAATGGAATTTCTGGTGCAATATTGGGATGTTTGGTGAGATTGTCATACAGATATCAGAGTCATCCTTGAGGACATCGTGAAGGTATTAATATTTTCAACCATCAAGATCTTTCCTGGTTGTACTCCAGTTGAAACCATTATTATCCATGTAATACTGGTTGTCCTCTTCACTTAAAATGAAGAAATGCTAGGTCTCCTCAAACCACCGCAGGCAACCCTGGGGACTCTGCAACAGGGGACTCTTCAAACCACCTCAGCCACCAACCTGGATCCAAGATTTATTAATTTTTTATCTCTTTTGACAGTGGTTTTGATCTCTAGCATTTCTCTTTGGTTCTTAGGATTTCCATCTCTTTGCTTTCATTGTCCATCTGTTTTTGCATGTTCCTTTAGAGCCCTCAGCATTATAATCATAATTGTTTTAAATCCCAGGCTACTAATTCCACATCCCTGCTTTGTCTGGTTCTTAAGCTTGCTCTGTCTCTTTAAATTCTGTGGGATTTTTTTTTTTCTCTTTGGTTTGCCTTGTAATTTTTTCTTGAGAGCTAGATACGGGGTAATGAGTAAAAGGAACTGCTGTAAATAGACCTTTAGTAAGGGGGCAGTGAAGCGAGGAAGCATTTACAGTCTTATGATGAGGTCTGAGCATTTAGTGAGCCTGTGCCTCTAGATGGTGAATTTCACAAGTGTTTCTGCATTTTATTTTTTTTCTTCCCCATCCACCATTAGGTGGGACTAGATGGCTAAAACTTACTGTGTGTGGGTCACTCCTATGGCTGCAGCCCCCTGGAATTTTTCATCCTCAGAGTCATCCACACTGAACCTCCACCGATTCAATAATTATCCTTCCAGTTTTCTTGCCATCCCATGTTCCAAAGCAGTTTCTACTTGTGGATCTCCACTCCTGTAAGCCATGGCTCCCTGGACTCACTGTCAATCTTGAAGGCAGCAGCTCTCCCTGTGTCTTCCTTCACAGATCCTGGAAGAGTTATTGTGGAGAAGGCAGTGGCACCCCACTCCAGTACTCTTGCCTGGAAAATCCCGTGGACGGAGGAGCCTGGGAGGCTGCAGTCCATGGGGTCGCAAAGAGTCGGACGTGACTGAGCGACTTCACTTTCACTTTTCACTTTCACGCACTGGAGAAGGAAATGGCAACCCACTCCAGTGTCCTTGCCTGGAGAATCCCAGGGACGGAGGAGCCTGGTGGGTTGCCATCTATGTGGTCGCACAGAGTCGGACACGACTGAAGCGACTTAGCAGCAGCAGACGAGTTATTGAATTTTCAGTCTGTTCAACTTTTTATTTATTGTTAGGACAAAGTAATGACTGCTACGTTCCTTACATGTGGAACTAGAAACAGAAAAGTGAAGTGAAGTCGCTCAGTCGTGTCCTACTCTTGTGACCCCATGGACTGCAGCCCACCAGGCTCCTCCATCCATGGAATTTTCCAGGCCAGAGTACTGGTGTGGGTTGCCATTTCCTTCTCCAGGGGATCTTTCTGACCCAGGAATTGAACCCAGGTCTCCCGCATTGCAGGCAGACACTTTACCCCCTAAAGCCTCCAGGGGAGCCCCCAGAAAGTCTTTCACAATTTTTTCAAACCACTTTTGTCCCCACCACTATGCCATGAACAAAAGAAATAGAACACTGTCATCAGTGCTCACATTTTATGTTTCTAGTAGTACACTCTTAAAAACAAGAATTGCCCTCTAATCCATCATTTGACTTGAATCAAAAAAAACCTAGCAGAAATCAGGGAAATGCAAGGCCACTGATCTGAAAGTGACTACTTGAGTCTTTAGTGCTCAAGGGCCTTCCATGGGAAAGGAGGGTCTTCAAGTCTATTGATTTTAGATGGATGCTTACATGGGGAGCTCTGCTTACAGTGATGCTGAACTAGTTCTGAAAGAGGAAGTACCTGAAATGACAATGTTTGGGACATGTAGGAAATACATAGGTAATTGTTTCTTCAGAATGGAATTAGTGCTGGCAAGAGGAGACCAGTGATTTGGGAAGATCATTTGGGAAGATACTGTGACAACATGGAAGATACCGTAAAATATTTCAACATTATCTCCAACATTGTCTAGAAGGTGTCCCTGCTCTATAGAGGCTAAATAAGGGAAACATCACCCTTTCTAGACTCCTCTAGAGCCTAGTCGCTCAGTCATGTCTGACTCTCCGAGAGCCCATGGATTGTAGCCTTTCAGACTCCTCTGTCTGTGGGATTTTTTCTTTTTCAGGCACAAATACTGGAGTGGGTTGCCATTTCCTCTTCCAGATCTTTCCAACCCAGGAATCGAACCCATTTCTCCTGTGTCTCCTGCATTGCAGGCAGATTCTTTCCCTGATGAGCCACCGAGTACATCCAGATCCCCTAAGAAGTAATTACTGAACCCAGTTGGAACTGCATTCTCAAGGGAGTGGGCAAGTGCTCTATATTGTATCAAACAGATGCATCCATAAGAGACTCGCAGGGATCAACAGAAGGTGGCATAGTGAGGGAAGTGGGATCTCCTGGAAAGCATGGAGATGGAGGCATTTGTTCTGTCGCAAATGGCCACATTTCTCCCTGTGGTCCCACTGTATGATCTGGGTACTCGGTAGTGGGAACAATGAGGTTTCTGCTAAAAAATTTACATTGCATGGTTGGTATTTCTTCTGGCTTATTCCTGACTACATAGTATCCAAGCTTATCTCCCTGGTATTCATGGAAATTCTGTACTAACTCTGCTTCACTAGCTGGACTCTGATATTTACAATGGAGAAGACCTGGCCATTTCATTGTTTCTAGGTGGGGGAGTGGCAGGTGGATAGCTGCACATTCAGTTCACGTCTTTCTCTCTTCTCCAGTGCTCTCAACTGATCAGATTCCAGGGCATGAAAAGGGGATTCTGAAGAATCAGCTAAGAAATCAAAACCTAATTTTTAAAATACATTAGATGAACAAATCTGAAAAGTTAGGAATTTCCTCACAAACTCTAAACTAAAAGCACTTCTATGTTTACATTCAAAGGAACAGACCTCAAAGAAATTGATTATATCTTGTATTTTATGCAGGAAGCCCACTTTGGCCTTAATACTGTTAAAATTCTTATAAGACAAATTAATTTGAGGGCTTTCCCGGTGGCTCAGTAGTAAAGAATCCACCTGCCAATGCAGGAGACACAGGTTTGATCCCTGATTCAGGAAGATTCCACACACCTCGAAGCAGCTAGGCACATGTGCCACCACTACTGAGCCTATGCTCTAGAGCCCAGGAGCCACAGCTAGTTACTGATGCCCATGTGCCCTAGGGCCCATGCTCTGCAACAGGAGAAGCTGCCACAGGGAGAAACCCGCACACTGCAGCTAAAGTAGGCCCTACTCCCTGCAAGTAGAGGAAGGCCCGTGAAGCAACAAAGATCTAGCACAGCCAAAATAAAATAAACAAAATTATTAAGAAAAAAAAATGAAAATAAAATGTTGTTAGTCCAATTCATTAGTGAAAAATTTAAAGTAAGTTTCTTTTTCTGTCACTCATTTCTAAATTCAGAACTTTTGGGGGGTTTCAACATCGTATCTCAATGTTTCATAACTGTACTCCTCAAAAGATAATTTTAAAGCAATCTCACTTGTTCTGAGAATCATATCTAGATCTATTTTTCCCTGTCAGGGCAGCCTACCCACAGTAAAATCTGGAGGTTGACCTAGGTTTATACATTCATATAATAAAAAGGACTCATTCACTAATTCACACCTTAAACCTATGGCCCAAAATCTTTGGACACCGTAAGCATACAAATAAGCCCTTAATAAATAATAATGATAGGAGAGGGTAGAAGAAAGACTGGTAAGTTCTTCTAACATGTGACAGTCTCTGAAAATAGTCTGCTAGTCATTTGACTCAGAAAACTCCACAAAATACTATAAATCAAGAGGTTCAAATTGTTGGATTCACTTTAAGAACATTCAAGAAACTGCCCAGGCCATCAATGTTATGCATATCTGAAAAGATGTCATTTTACAGAATCAAATGTATGTTATTCTATCCTTACAACGGCAGAGGTGGTAGGTGTGCCAGGCCCAGCCCCAGAGCTGGATGCAGGGTCAGTGGACCAAAGAGAGTGTTGGATTTTTGCTGCACGTGCTTAAAAATGCAGAGTATTGATGACCTTAAGGGTCTAGATGTAGATTCTCTGCTCATTGAGGACATCCAGGTGAACAAAGGCCCCAAGATGCACTGCTGAACTTACAGATCTACATGAGCTCCTTCTGCCACATTGAGATGATTCTTACTAAAAAAATGTAGATCGTTCCTAAACCAGAGGAGGAAGCTGCACAGAAGTAAAAAGTAATCTTAAAAGCAACAAAAATTTTTATATTTATTTATTTATTTTATTTGGAGGCTAATTACTTTACAATATTGTAGTGGTTTTTGCCATACATGACTCAGCCATGGGTACACATGTGTTCCCCATCCTGAATCCCCTCCCACATCCCTCCAGGTCATCCCAGTGCACCAACCCTGAGCACCCTGTCTCATGCATTGAACCTGGACTGGCAATCTAGTTCACATATGCTAATATACATGTTTCAATGCTATTCTCTCAAATCATCCCACCCTCGCCTTCTCCCACAGAGTCTAAAAGACTGTTCTATACAGCTGTGTCTTTTTTGCTGTCTCACATATAGGGTCATCGTTAC
The DNA here is from genome assembly GCA_007570785.1 of Antilocapra americana. Taxonomy (NCBI): domain Eukaryota; kingdom Metazoa; phylum Chordata; class Mammalia; order Artiodactyla; family Antilocapridae; genus Antilocapra; species Antilocapra americana. Next base: position 17,996,826 of record ML661897.1, read on the forward strand.
CATCTTTCTAAATTCCATATATATGCATTAATATACTGTATTGGTATTTTTCTTTCTGACTTACTTCATTCTGTAAAATAGGCTCCAGTTTCATCCACCTCATTAGAACTGATTCAAATGCATTCTTTTCAATAGCTGACTAATATTCCATTGTGTATATGTACCACAGCTTTCTTATCCATTCATCTGCTGATGGACATCTAGGTTGCTTCCATGTCCTGGCTATTGTAAACAGTGCTGCGTCAAACATTGGAGTACACGTGTCTTTTCAATTCTGGTTTCCTCAGTGTGTATGCCCAGCAGTGGGATTGCTGTGTCGTATGGCAGTTCTATTTCCAGTATTTTAAGGAATCTCCACACTGTTCTCCATAGTGGCTGTACTAGTTTGCATTCCCACCAACAGTGTAAAAGGGTTCCCTTTTCTCTACACTCTCTCCATCATTCATTGTTTGTAGACTTTTTGATAGCAGCCATTCTGACTGGTGTGAGACGGTACCTCATCGTGGTTTTGATTTGCATTTCTCTGATAATGAGTGATGTTGAGCATCTTTTTGTGTGTTTGTTAGCCATTTTTATGTCTTCTTTGGGGAAATGTCTGTTTAGTTCTTTGGCCCATTTTTTGATTGGGTCGCTTATTTTTCTGGACTTGAGCTGCATGAGCTACTTGTATATTTTTGAGATTAATTATTTGTCAGTTGCTTCATTTGCTATTGTTTTCTCCCATTCTGAAGGTTGTCTTTTCACATTGCTTATAGTTTCCTTCATTGTGCAAAAGCTTTTAAGTTTAATTAGGTCCCATTTGTTTATTTTTGCCTTTATTTCCATTACTCTAGGAGGTGGGTCATAGAGGATCCTGTGTGATTTACGTCAGAGAGTGTTTTGCCTATGTTTTCCTCTAGGAGTTTTATAGTTTCTGGTCTTACATTTAGATCTTTGATCCATTTTGAGTTTATTTTTGTGTATGGTGTTAGAAAGTGTTCTAGTTTCATTCTTTTACAAGTAGTTGACCAGCTTTCCCAGCACCACTTGTTAAAGAGATTGTCTTTTCTCCATTGTATAGTCTCACCTCTTTTGTCAAAGATAAAGTGTCTATAGGTGTGTGGATTTATCTCTGGGCTTTCTATTTTGTTCCATTGATCTATATTTTTGTCTTTGTGCCAGTGCCATACTGTCTTGATGAATGTAGCTTTGAGGTATAGTCTGAAGTCAGGCTGGTTGATTCCTCCAGTTCCATTCTTCTTTCTCAAGATTGCTTTAGCTATTTGAAGTTTTTTGTATTTCCATACAAATTGTGAAATTACTTGTTCTAGTTCTCTGAAAAATACCATTGGTAGCTTGATAGGGATTGCATTGAATCTATAGATTGCTTTGGGTAGTATACTCATTTTCACTATATTGATTCTTCCAATCCATGAACATAGTATATTTCTCCATCTATTTGTGTCATGTTTGATTTCTTTCATCAGTGTTTTATAGTTTTCTATATATAGGTCTTCTGTTTCTTTAGGTAGATTTATTCCTAAATATGTTATTTTTTTCATTGCAATGGTGAATGGTATTGTTTCCTTAATTTCTCTTTCTGTTTTCTCATTGATAGTGTATATGAATGCAAGGGATTTCTGTGTGTTAATTTTACTATATTCATTATAGTAAAATTAATTTTACTGCAGCTTTACTATTTTCATTGATTAGCTCTAGTAATTTTCTGGTGGAGTCTTTAGGGTTTTCTATGTAGAGGATCATGTCATCTGCAAACAATGAGAGTTTTACTTCTTCTTTTCCAATCTGGATTCCTTTTATTTCTTTTTCTGCTCTGATTGCTGTGGCTAAAACTTCCAAAACTATGCTGAATAAAAGTGGTGAGAGTGGGCACCCTTGTCTCGTTTCTGACTTTGGGGGAAATGCTTTCAATTTTCACCATTGAGGATAATCTTTGCTGTGGGTTTATCATATATGGCTTTTATTTTGTTGAGGTATGTTCCTTCTATTCCTGCTTTCTGGAGGGTTTTTATCATAAATGGATGTTGAATTTTGTCAAAGGCTTTCTCTACATCTATTGAGATAATCATATTGTTTTTATCTTTCAATATGTTAATGTGGTATATCACATTGATTGATTTGCAGATATTAAAGAATCCCTGCACCCCTGGGATAAAGCCCACTTGGTCATGATGAATGATCTTATTAATATGTTGTTGGATTCTGTTTGCTAGAATTTTGTTAAGGATTTTTGCATCTATGTTCATCACTGATATTGGCCTGTAGTTTTCTTTTTTTGTGGTATCTTTGTCTGGTTTGGTATTAGTGTGATGGTGACCTCATAGAATGAGTTTGGAAGTTAACCTTTCTCTGCAATTTTCTGGAAGAGTTTGAGTAGAATAGGTGTTTGCTCTTCTCTTAATTTTTAGTAGAATTCAGCTGTGAAGCCGTCTGGTCCTGGGCTTTTGTTTGCTGGAAGATTTCTGATTACAGTTTTGATTTCTGTGCTTGTAATGGGTCTGTTAAGATTTTCTATTTCTTCCTGGTTCAGCTTTGGAAAGTTGTACTTTTCTAAGAATTTTTCCATTTCTTCCAAGTTCTCCATTTTATTGGCATATAGTTGCTGATAGTAGTCTCTTATTATCCTTTTCATTTCTATGTTGTCTGTTGTGATTTCTCCATTTTCATTTCTAATTTTGTTGATTTGATTCTTCTCCCTTTGTTTCTTGATGAGTCTGGCTAATGGTTTGTCTATTTTATTTATCTTCTCAAAGAACCAGCTTTTAGCTTTGTTGATTTTTGCTATGGTCTCTTTTGTTTCATTTTCATTTATTTCTTCCCTAATTTTTATGATTTCTTTCCTTCTACTAACCCCAGGGTTCTTCATTTCTTCCTTTTCTAGTTGCTTTAGATATAGAGTTAGGTTATTTATTTGATTTTTCCCTTGAAGAAACAAAATTTAAGGCCAGAATAAATTCAGCATAAAATAAATATAAATAAAAGGTTTGTTGTGTGTTTTTTTTTAGTTTATTAACAAAAACTAGGAGACTTCTTTCATTTTGGCATTGAACATAGAAAGACTTTGGAACTACAAGAGGACGTGGGTAGGTCTAAGTGCTATAAAAAGAATTTGATGGCCATAGAAGAGATTTCCTCATCTGGGTAAACTCCTCTCCACCCATTACACAGGCCAGACCTGGGAGTCATTATTCTTGCTCACCAGACTTCTCAGTTCCAGCTCTAGCATGCTTCTTGAATTCATGCACATCTTCCAAGTCTTCTGGCAGCATCCTAGTCCAGCTAAACATCATCTCTGGCCTGGATGACTGCAGTAGCCTCCTAACTGTCCTCCCTGCTCCTTCGCCTGACCTCCTACAACCTATTCTCCTCACAGTAACCAGAGCCACCCTTTTGCACCACTCAGCAGATCACATCCACATCTCCACACCCACGCCTGGGTCCTGCCTGCCTCACCAGGCTTATTCTGCTTGCCCTCCCCCACCATAATCCATCATAATCCTTCCAGGTCTTCAATGCACCAAGCTCCTCTCTCCCTAAGAGACCACACAAGAGAAGGGCTTATCTGCCTGGAATATCTTCCACTGACTCTTCACAGATTCACTCAGGTCTGAGTTGTCACTTTTCAAGCCAGGCTCTCCACCTCTCGCTCCCTGATCCTTCATATCTAGGAGGTGCCCCCTCCCCATGGCCCCCCTTTCTCTCCCAGCACCCTATTCTTTTTCTGTGGAACACCTGACAATTTATATATTTACATATAAATGTCTTTTCTCATTGATCTCTCTCCTGCACTAGACTTTAAGCTTCCCCAAAGCCAAAGTCTTCCCCTTCCTGTTCACCATTGTGCTCTTAGAGCCAGCACTGTGTGTGGCACATAGCAGGTCTTTATGAATATGTGTCTTCATTTCTGGATAGATAAAGTAATCACATGGGATATAAATTCAGGAGGATCTAGCAGTAACCAATGAAGGAGGAATCCAACTTATCAATACAACTCTAGCTGAAAACAAATCTAGCCATTACCTCCACAAATTAGGGGGAGGATATGACAATTAATCAAATATAAGGCTCACTCTGTGGTTGTTTCTACCTACCAGTAGGCTCCTGACTGACCTCCCTGCTCCCTCACTTGGCCTCCTACAACCCATTCTCCTCACAGCAGCCAGAGCCACGCTTTCACACCACTCAGCAGACCACATCCACATCTCCACACCTATGAATGGGTCCAGCCTGCAAAAACATAGATAACAGTTCTTAAAGTTTGACTTGCAGTAACCAGTTTGTAAAAACAGCTTGCCTTAGAGATAAGATACCCAGAAATTCCACTCTTACGGTATAATCCCGGAGAAGGCAATGGCAACCCACTCCAGTACTCTTGCCTGGAAAAATCCCATGGACAGAGGAGCCTGGTGGGCTGCATGCAGTCCATGGGGTTCCTAAGAATCGGACACGACCGAGTGACTTCACTTTCACTTTCATGCATTGGAAAAGGAACTGGCAACCCACTCCAGTGTTCTGGCCTGGAGAATCCCAGGGATGGCAGAGCCTGGTGGGCTGCCATCTATGGGGTCGCACAGAGTCGAACACGACTGAAGCGACTTAGCAGCAGCAGCAGCACAGTATAACCCACAGAAATATGCACAGGAATGTTCAGAGCAGCATGATTCGTGACAGTCCCAAACTGGAAACCACCTAGTGTCTACCGACAGTAGACTAGGTAAATAAATCATGGTTTAGTCATACAGTATAACACAACTACAACTACAGGATGAATTTCATAAACATAATGGTGAGAAGGCAAAAAAAAAAAAAAGGCAGATGCCAAAGCTATATCCTGTATGATTTCACTTATATAGAATTTGAAAAAACAGACAAAACCAACATAATGTATTCTTAAATGTAGATGCAAAGAGACAGCAAAAAAGTGATTGCCATAAAATCTGGATACCAGTTACCTTTGGGGAAAGGAAGAGACATAAGTTGGGGGGGGGTCTCTATATTGCTGGTAAAGTTCTTTCTTAACCAGGGTGATAGCTACAAAAGTGTCTACTTTTAAGCAAACTAAATATGCATAAGAATTGGGTATTAAAAATACAGGTTCTTGGTCCCACATCCAAGATAGTTTGATGCAATGAGTGTGTCTCAGGCCCAGGAAGCTACACACTGTTAATAAAGAACTTGAGAGATCCTGACATACACGGTCCTCAGGACTGGCTGGGGAAATGAAGATTATTAGCAATCTCATAGCTCTCAGTTCAGTTCAGTTGAGTCACTCAGTCATGTCCAACTCTGCGACCCTATGGACTGCAGCACCCCCAGGCTTCCCTGTCCATCACCAAATCCTGGAATTTACTCAAATCCATGTCCACTGAGTCAGTGATGCCATCCAACCATCTCATCCTCTGTTGTCCCCTTTTCCTCCCTCCTCCAATCTTTCCGAGCATCAGGTCTTTTCAAATGAGTCAGTTCTTCCCATCAGGTGGCCAAAGTACTAGAGTTCCAGCATCAGCAGGTGGCTCAGATGGTAAAGCTCTCCGCAATGCAGGAGACCTGGGTTTGATCCCTCGGTCGGGAAGATCCCCTGGAGAAGGACATGGCTGTCCACTCCAGTACTCTTGCCTAGAAAATTCCATGGATGGAGGAGTCTGGTGGGCTATAGTCTGTGGGGTTGCAAAGAGTCAGATATGACTGAGCGACTTCACTTTATCAGTCCTTCCAATGAATATTCAGGATTGATTTCCTTTAAGATGGACTGGTTGGACTTCCTTGCTATCCAAGAAACTCTCAAAAGTCTTTTCCAACAGCACAGTTCAAAAGCATCAATTCTTTAGCATTCAGCTTTCTTTATAGTCCAGCTCTCACCTCCATACATAACTACTGGAAAAACCACAGCTTTGACTAGACAGACCTTTGTTGGCAAAATAATGTCTCTGCTTTTTAATATGCTGCCTAGGTTGGTCATAATTTTTCTTCCAAGGAGCAAGCATCTTTTAATTTCATGGCTGCAGTCATCATCTGCAGTGATTTTGGAGCCCAAGAAAATAAAGTCTGTCACAGTTTCCCCATCTATTTGCCATGAGGTGATGGGACCAGATGCCATGATCTTAGTTTTCTGAATGTTGAGTTTTAAGCCAACTTTTTCACTCTCCTCTTTCACTTTCATCAAGAGGCTCTTTAGTTCTTCACTTTCTGCCATAAGGGTGGTGTCATCTGCATATCCTGAGGTTGTTGATATTTCCCCCGGCAATCTTGATTCCAGCTTGTGCTTCATCCAGTCCAGCATTTCTCATAATGTACTCTGCATATAAGTTAAATAAGCAGGTGACAATATATAGCCTTGATGTACTCCTTTCCTAATTTGGAACCAGTCTGTTGTTTCATGTCCAGTTCTAACTGTTGCTTCTTGACCTGCATACAGATTTCTCAGGAGGCAGGTCAGGTGGGCTGATATTCCCATCTCTTGAAGAATTCTCCACAATTTATTGTGATCCACACAGTCAAAGACTTTGGCATAGTTAATAAAGCAGAAGTAGATGTTTTTCTGGAACTCTCTCACTTTTTCAATAGTCCAACAGAAGTTGGCAATTTGATCTCTGGTTCCTCTGCCTTTTCTAAATCCAGCTTGAACATCTGGAATTCCATGGTTCACGTACTGTTGAAGCCTGGCTTGGAGAATTTTGAGCATTACTTTGCTAGCATGTGAGATGAGTGCAATTTTGCAGTAGTTTGAGCATTCTTTAGCATTGCCTTTCTTTGGGATTGGAATGAAAATTGACCTTTTCCAGTCGTGTGGCCACTGCTGAGTTTTCCAAATTTGCTGGCATATTGAGTGCAGCACTTTAACAGCATCATCTTTTAGGACTTGAAATAGCTCAACTAGAATTCCATAACTTCCACTAGCTTTGTTTGTAGTGATGCTTCCTAAGGCCCACTTGACTTTGCGCTCCAGGATGTCTGGCTCTAGGTGAGTGATCACACCATCATGATTATCTGGGTCATGAAGATCTTTTTTGTAGAGTTCTTCCTCATGGCTGGTGAGAGTGTTCAGAGGTAGTCAGAACGCTTTCCCTGATTCCCAATTTAGTGCTCTAACTTGATCATCTGGTTTATTCCTTCAAGCCCTCTTTTGATTAGTCCTGGTACCCATTGTAGGGAACATAGATACAAAGACAGTTCAAAAAACCAGCAACAGTTTACATAACCTTCAAAACAAACTGAGAGTGAAGCTCATAATTGTATTTCAGTGTCTGTAAGGTCACAGCTGTGTCTCATGAGAAGACCGACCCTTACAAAGCTTCTTAACTACCTTTGATCACTTTTCTTAGCTTTAAAAGAGTAGCTGTAGAGTCATTGTTGGGATCATTGTTGGTTATTTGTCATCATAGGGGCCATCACTTTGTATTGTACAATACAGAAAATGTTGTGCTGCTGTGGGCCTCAAGTCAGTAGAAGCTCCTGTCCAGTACAGCTGGGTCCTGAAAGGGCTCCCGTCTTCTAAGGAGACACACCCAAGCCATGCAAGAGGATGGAATGGGCAGGTCCAATATTTCCTGGGTTTTTTGACAATAAACTTTGCAGAGCTTTCTCTTCAGGCAACAGTAGCTCCCAGGCCCTAAACTTCTCCCAGGGGCCTCCCCATCCCCACCTACCCCCAGGGCTCTATGCTTGACTGGCTGGTTAAAAAAAAAAAAAAAAAAGCCTGCTGTGCCACCAGGAAGCCACAGCTCAGCTTTGCAGTGCTCTAGGCTGAAGTCACTATTGAAAACCACTTAGCTGGAACTAGCCAAATATACCCATTTGTCAGAACAATTTTCCTCACAAAGTTAGGTCCTAATCCTCGGTGCCACTCACCAGAGAAGCCTGCGCTGTGTTTTGTTGTGTTCCAACTCCCTGTAAACTAGTGATTCTGCAGGCAGCAGCGGCTTCCTGTTCTCTCTTTGTAATCTGCTCTTCCCCTCAGATTCTGTAAATTTTTGAGCACCGAGGCTGAGGGTTCCTCCTGTGTTGACAGAAACCAGCCATGTTTGCAGCACCTCCAGAAATGCTGTCTTTCTTTTCCTGGACCCAGCAGGCAGCTCTCTCTGCACACCCTACTCTGCTGATCTCACCTGGTCACCTGGAATTCACTTAAATGGCCCACATCCAGCCCCAAGTCACCCAAGTCCTGTTGTTTCTGCTCTTGTTGCCCACGAGCACCCCTTGTGATTTAACCTTCACCCTCCATCCACAGCCCACAGGAACAAGTATGCTTCTGAGCCCAAGCATTAAAATCAGGGTGGGCTTTGAGGAAAACCATCAGGGGGCACGTCCCTTCCATTACTTTATTGAATTTGGAATGTCCGCAGAGGAAAAGGAATTATATGTATGCAGGCATAACCTCTTAACACGTGTTCCAAGGCTCTCGAATGAAAAATTCTTAATACACAAAATGGGAAGAACTGCAACTTTGTGGGTGGTATCATGGAAAAAGCTTTGGGCCAGGAGGAGAGAGAAAAGGACTCTCATCTCATCTTTGCCAATAAATAGTTTTGGACTTTAAGTAAATTGCTTGGTCTTCAACTTCCTCAGTTTTACAAGAAAATATTTGGATTTACCAACAGTTCCTCTCAGCTCAAAAATTCTGTAAACCTACGGATACATATTATTCATATTATAAGTCATAATTTTGTGAGCAAAAACTTGACCTCAGGACTTGACTGTGCTCCTTGTTTCCACCCATCTTTCTCCTTCCAGTCCCAGACAGTATTAAGTTTCCAGAAGGGCCTGCTTGGCCACAGTCCCACCCGCTCATCCCCGCAGTGCAGTCCAGGAGTCTCATCTTCTCTGCACCAGTGGATTCAGCTGTGCCCTCAGCTCATTTCTCTCCCACCTCATCCCTGAATCATACAAAGGAACAAACTATAGCATAGAACATAGCAAAGCAGGAACAAACAGTCCGGGTGGGGAAATGTAAGTCGGTCTGGAAAATCCGAACCAGAAAGAAAGACATTCAAGTGTCACGAAGTTGTTATAGTTCAGTTTCAAATCTGGCCCCAAACTTCCTGGAAGCCAAAGAGAAAAATGCAACCTTGCCGATGCTAATTAGCACCTTGGAATAGAAAGTTCACAAAGACAAGCCAGGGCTCTAAGGGATGCCCAGTTTCCAAAAGGCATGTCTGTGGGGCTCTTCATACAGGAACAAACACCAACACAGTGGCTCCTGCACTCAGCAGGCATCCCATAGTGAAGGCAGTGGGAGAAAGCATCTGGCTTGTTTTTGTACCATTTGTCACAAAATCCGTGGTAGTCCATCTGTGACCACAGAGCCAGGTGACAGAGGAAAAGGAAGACACACAAGGGGAACAGTGAGTGGTGGGGTTGACTGGGAGCACTGTTATTATAGCACAGTTAGGGAAGTCATTTCTGGTTAGGTAACTTCTGAGAAGAGATCTGGAGGATCGGAGCGAGTGAAACTCCGGGATCCCTGGTGGAAGAGCATCGCAGGCAGAGAGAACAGCAAGTTTGCAAAGGTCCTGAGATAGACCACACTTGGAGTGTTTGAGGAAAAGGAAGGAGGACCATGTGACTGGTAGGGTAAGTGCAGGGAATACTGATGGAGAGATGGATGAGAGAGGAAGAGTCTCCAGAGCAGGGTCGGGGGGCAGACTGTGTGTGGCCAGCAAGGATGCTTTGGCTTTCACTGTAAGTAAAATGGGAAGACATTGGAAGGTTTAAAGTCAGACTTTACATACCAGAAATAACTGCTGCAGCTCCTTCCTCCTTCAGAAAGACCCAGAAGCCACAGTAAAGAGAGCCAGGACTCCTCCTCTGCCATCGATTGGGGTCTTCATCAACTAACCAGAAGCTTTCTTAAGGCATGCACAACCCTGAGAGTAAGTGCCTCCTTAAATGTCCCATGCTCCCCTTGCCCTGGTCTCCACCTTGCCCCACAAGGCCAGACCTCCAGAGGGCTGAGATAGTGGCTTTCAATGTGTCTTTGTTCCTTGCAGCCTGTGTTCAGAGAGATTCTTGGAGAAATAGTCCATGGGCTCTAAGCAACCCACCCCCGCCTGCTTCAACCAGTGCAGTGCTATTTCCAACAGTGTCATAGTTTATATTTGCCATCTGAGCCAGTTATCACTTTCAAATATCCACCTGGAAAGACAGATGGTGGGATATTCACCAGAGGGTTCTTGATTAGCAGTGATTACTGTAGGTGTATGGGTTACCCAGGTGGTGCTAGTGGTAAAGAACCCGCCTGCCAGTGCAGAAGACATAAGAGACACCATTTAGTCCCTGGGTTGGGAATGAATATTCTGTGGAGAAGGCAACTCACTCTAGTATTCTTGCCTGGAGAATCCCATGGACAGAGGAACATGGCAGGCTACTGTCTATAGAGTCACACAGAGTCGTTCACGACTGAAATGACTTAGCAAACATACACACAGTAGGTGTATATGGGAAGTTGCACGGCAGGAAGTAACAGGTGAAGGCAAAACTTATTCTTCTGAATTGTTTCAGTTGTGTACAATAACCAGGCTCAATTTTGTTCATTTTAAAAGAAGCATGATATGAAAAAATGAAAACCTATAAAATTATTAGAAGATGCTGAGATGTGGCTGCTATGAGATGGTTTTTGATGGGTGCTGTTTAGTCTGGATAGAGAGGAAAAGGCTGGAAGAGAGAGAGGAAAAAGATGCATTGCCCTTGTAGATGCCCCCAAAACTTTCTGGATATAATAATGGAATATGCTCTGTCACTTCAGCCATGTCCTGACTCTTCAAGACCCCAAGAACCACAGCCCGCCAGACTCCTCAGTCCATGGGATTTTCCAGGCAGACATACTGGAGTGGGTTGCCATTTCCTTCTCCAGGGTATCTTCCTGACCCAGGGATCGAATCTGTATCTCCTGCATTGCAGGCAGATTCTTTACCACTTAGCCCCCAGGGAAACCCACGTGTAATAATAAGATAAGGCAAAACTTGATGAGTTCAGTAAAACAAGTCCAGAGGAAGCATGCTGAACTGGATGGTTGTCTGCTACCATAATACGAAGCAGAAAGCAGGGTATTGAGATCATATCTCTGTTAGTTTCCTCAAGCTGCCATGGCAAATTGCCATAAACTATTGATAAATGGCTTCCCTGGTAGCTCAATTGGTAGAGAATCTGCCTGCAATGCAGGAGACCCTAGTTCGATTCCTGGGTTGGGAAGATCCCCTGGAGAAGGGTTTGGCTACCTGTTCCAGTCAGTATTCTTGGGCTTCCCTAGTGGCCCAGTTGGTAAAGACTCTGCCAACAATGCAGGAAACCTAGGGATGGATTAAAACAAAAAAGATATTCTCTTACAGTTCTGGAGGCTCAAGGTCTGAAATCAAGGAGTCAGTAGGGTATCTCCAAATGCTAATGGGAAGAATCCTCCCATGCTTCTTACAGCTTCTGGTAGCTCTGGATATCTGTTGGTTATATCTGGATACCAGTCTTTGCCTCTGTTCTCCTGGGGGCTTTTCCTTCTCCCTGTGTATCTCTCATAAGGATCACGTGTTGATGGATTTAGGGCCTAGAGGGATAGCCTTTGGAGAACATTCACTTAATTACATCTGCAAAGACTGTCTTTACAAATAAGGTCACATTCCAGGACATGATACATCTTTTGGGGAGTCACCATTCAAATCACGGAAGGAGCACTTTTGGAGACAATAAGAGCCCACAATAAGTGGTGGGTGTTCGGCCGAACACTTCTCTGGGGAGAAGCAGGGATGCAGTCATTCAGAAACATAAGTGGCAACAAGCCAGAGAGCAAGTAGCTAGATGGAGATTGGTGAAGTGAAGGGAGTAGGTGTGACATGACTAGCAGATCAAAAATCTCTTTGGAAGAAGAGAGGCAACAAGTCACTACAGCACAGCAGTTTGGGACCTTGGCTGCACATTTGAATCACATGAGAACTTGAAAAAAAAAATTATCACCCAAGCCCGTACCTCAGAGATTTTGATCTAATGGGTTTGAGTTGGTGCCAAAGCATCTGCATTTTTTAAAGATCCCCAGGGGATTCTAATGTGCAGGGAAGGTGGAGAAACATTGGTAGCTGAAAGAGCACTGAGTGGAAGAATCAGAGACTTGGGTTCTCCTCCAGGCTCTGATGCTCATACCAGACCACCAAATTCACATCTCTTAAGAAGGTGTGGGTGTGGGCTCAGAGATAATAGCCAAGGTGTCCTTTTATCCTGCCAGACTCTGATGCTCACACTAAACCAGTAAATTCACATCTCCTGGGGAGGTGTGAGCGTGGGCTCAGAGATAATAGACAAGGTGTCCTTTTATCATGCTAGTTAGTTAAGGACCTCCTTCACAAGATTATCTTAGTTTTGCTACTGCTGCCAGGCCACTTTGGAGACCCTCTGTGAATGAATGCACACTATTCTAATTTTGCTTTCCATCTGCTTCTGTACAACTTGAGTGAACAGGTTATACTCAGTACTCAGGCATGACTAATTGTTCAGTGCATTACAGGGTCTGATACAGAGGGCCGACAGGCACATGAAAAGATGTTCAACATTGCAAATTATTAGAGAAATGCAAATCAAAACTGCAATGAGGTATCACTTCACATTAGTTAGAATAACCATCATCAAAAAGTCTACAAATAGGAAGGGGAACACATGTATACCCATGGTGGATTCATGTCAATGTATGGCAAAATCAACACAATAATATAAAGAAAATTTTTTTTAAAAATCTACAAATAAATGCTGGAGAGAGTATGGAGAAAAGGAAATCCTCCTACCCTGTTGGTGGGAATGTAAATTGGTACAGCCACAGTGGAGAACAGTATGGAGCATGGCTTTTGCCCCCTATGAGAAGCAGGCACAATGAGCAACATCCAGCGTCCTCTGTTTCAAGGTGACCCACTGAGTGTGGCCAAGGAGGCTGTCTATTAGAAAATGGCCCTGACATTCTAAACACCCAGCCTTAGATGGAAAACTGAGTTCCTTTAGGAATAGGATACAAAACCTCTCAGGGATTGAGAATCAATTGCAGACTGAAAATGAAGATGAAATGAAAACTTCTTGGGATAGACAAGTGGTAGAAGTAGGGGTTTTCCAGAATTGCTATTGGCATAAGATTTGGAAGATTTTCTTTTAGCTTTTTTATTATGGAAAATTTCAAACATACACAAAGAATGAAAGGAGTGGTGTAAAATATCCCCATGAATCTATCAATTAGCTTCAAAAATTATCAACACCTAACCATCTCATCTATATCATTCTCTTGAGGGTGACATTTTTAAAACATTCTGAGACCCACAGTGAAATCTCCAGATTTAAACATAATGCTAAACCCTACTGAAAACGCAAGCAAAATGAAAGAAAACAAACAAATCACTTAAGTTACTATAATGTGAGAGAAAAGCACTGAGCCTGGAATTGAGATGGCTGGCCTTCAGTGCTGATTGCACATTAACTAGTTATTCAACACTGGGTAAGATACGTAGACCCAAGTTTTTTCACCTATAAATGAGGAAGATAAATTATTAGAGTGTTACTCAAATGGATTTCTTGGAGAAGGCAATGGTACCCCACTCTGGTACTCTTGCCTGGAAAATCCCATGGACGGAGGAGCCTGGGAGGCTGCAGTCCATGGGGTCACAAAGAGTCGGACATGACTGAGCAACTTCACTTTCACTTTTCACTTTCATGCATTGGAGAAGGAAATGGCAACCCACTCCAGTGTTCTTGCCTGGAGAGTCCCAGGGACAGGGGAGCCTGGTGGGCTGTTGTCTCTGGGGTCTCACAGAGTCGGACACAACTGAAGTGACTTAGCAGCAGCAGCAGCAAATGGATTTTTACATAAACTATAATTTAAATCCATGGGAGTGAGCTAGAAATTAGAAGGGAATTAATACTTATTTTTAGATACTAAACGTGAGCCATTGAGCTCCATGTTCAGTGAGATGTGTTATCTCAATAGATTTTACAGGATAGGATAAATTTTACATAGATAGTTTCTCCATTCTCTCTTCACCTTCTACAGCTGAGAAAACTGACGTTCCTTGGGTTAAATATTTTTCCAAAGTCACATAACTAGGAGAGACTGAAGTTGGGATTGCCCATCTGGCTTTATTTAACTCCACAATTCATTAAAACATGATTCCTCTGTAGCTGCAATTTTATTTTTGAATTTTCATCGTAAGCTGGAACCTAGCCATGAAAAACAATGGGTACTCAATACATGGTTTTGGATGAATGAATGTTGAATCTAAAATTCATTATCAAACTAGTTCACCACAAATCCACAGCACCTAGAATAGTACCTGGCACATAGTGTGGTGCTCAATAAACATTTGCTGTAGTAGACTCCTCTCTGAACACATTAGTCCAGTATGTCGATACAGCTAAGAAGATCAATCAGCTCAAATGCTTGATCTAGAAGGATACTGCATACCAAAGCAAAGACAGCATATTCTTAACATACCAACAGGCTATGTGCTGTTCACCATGCTATGCAGCTCTCCCCACAAGATGTTATCTGCTTCTGCTTCATGTACCTACATAGAGAAGTGAAAGAGCTGGAAAAAATTCAAAGTGTAATGAGCTTTTGTGAGTGAACAACTTTAAAACTGATAATACTTCTTTCTCTGTCTTTTCAGCCCTCATCTTCTCAGCCAATCAACAGGGTTGCCTACTGTCTCAATCCATGATCTCCCAGTCAGAAAGCTACCAGACTGTTTCCAAGGCAATATTCATGTTCAAACATTCCAAAAATCTAAGATGAAAAAAGCAATTTGTACTTGATGTGGTACTTAAACTGATTCAAAGTTAAACTGAATTAGATCACTACATCTAATCTTAGAATATTTTGTGTACCCAAAAGAAACCCTGTACACCCTCACAGTCTTCCTGGTTCCTGCTTATCCATCCCCTAATCTAGACACAAAGTATATTTAGATGATAAATAAGTAGAGGATATTTATTACATATACATAATGTGTATGAAATATATATATACAGATGCAAAGTTCACCCTTAAACAATACAGATTTGAACTGTGCAGTTCAGTTCAGTTCAGTCACTCAGTTGTGTCTGACTCTTTGTGACCCCATGGACTGCAACACATCAGGCTTCCCTGTCCAACATCAACTCCTAGAGATTATTCAAAGTCATGTCCATTGAGTCCGTCTTGCTATCCAACCATCTCATCCTCTGTCGTCCCCTTCTCTTCCTGCCTTCAATCTTTCCCAGCATCAGGGTCTTTTCAAATGAGTCAGTTCTTCGCATCAGGTGACCAAAGTATTGGAATCTCAGCTTCAGCATCAGTCCTTCCAATGAATATTCAGGATTGATTTCCTTTAGGATGGACTGGTTGGATCTCCTTGCAGTCCAGGGAACTCTCAAGAATCTTCTCCAACACCACAGTTCAAAAGCATCAATTCTTCGGTGCTCAGCTTTCTTTGCAGTCCAACTCTCACATCCATACATGACTACAGGAAAAACCATATCTTTGACTAGATGGACTTCTGTTGGCAAAGTAATGTCTCTCCTTTTTAATATGATGTCTAGGTTGCTCATAACTTCTCTACCAAGGAGTAAGTGTCTTCTAATTTTATTGCGGCAGTCACCATCTGCAGTGATTTTGGAGCCCAAGAAAATAAAGTCTGTCACTGTTTTCACTGTTTCCCCATCTATTTCCATGAATTGATGAGGCCAGATGCCATGATCTTAGTTTTCTGAATGTTGAGCTTTAAGCCAGCTTTTTCACTCTCCTCTTTCACTTTCATCAAGAGGCTCTTTAGTTCTTCTTCACATTCTTGCCATAAGGGTGGTGTCATCTGCATATCTGAGATTATTGATATTTCTCCCAGCAATCTTGATTCCAGCTGTGCTTCATCAAGTCCAGCATTTCTCATGATGTACTCTGCATATAAGTTAAATAAGCAGGGTGACAATATACAGCCTTGACGTACTCCTTTTCCTATTTGGAACCAGTCTGTTGTTCCATGTCCAGCTCTGTTGCTTCCTGATCTGCATACAAACTTCTCAGGAGGCAGATCAGGTGGTCTCTTTAAGAGTTTTCCACAGTTTACTGTGATCCATACAGTAAAAGGCCTTGACATAGTCAATAAAGCAAAAATAGATGTTTTTCTAGAACTCTCTCACTTTTTCAATGATCCACCAGAAGTTGGCAATTTGATCTCTGGTTCCTCTGCCTTTTCTAAATCCAGCTTGAACATCTGGAATTCCATGGTTCATGTACTGTTGAAGCCTGGCTTGGAGAATTTTGAGCCTTACTTTGCTAACATGTGAGATGAGTGCAATTGTGCAGTAGTTTGAATTTTCTTTGGCATTATCTTTCTTTGGGGTGGGAATAAAAACTGACCTTTTCCAGTCCTGTGGCTACTGCTGAGTTTTCCAAATTTGCTGATATATTGAGTGCAGCACTTTCACAGCATCATCTTTTAGGATTTGAAATAGCTCAATTGGAATTCCATCACCTCCAATAGCTTTGTTCATCGTGATGTTTCCTAAGGCCCACTTGACTTCGCATTCCAGGATGTCTGGCTCTAGGTGAGTGATCACACCATCATGGTTATCTGGATCATGAAGATCTTTTTTATATAGTTCTTCTGTGTATTCTTGCCACCTCTTTTTAATCTCTTCTGCTTCTGTTAGGTCCATACATTTCTACTCTTTATTTGTGCCTATCTTTGCATGAAGTGTTCCCTTGGTATCTCTAATTTTCTTGAAGAGATCTCTAGTCTTTCCCATTCTGTTGTTTTCCTCTATTTCTTTGCATTGATCACATTGATTACTGAGGAAGGCCTTCTTATCTCTCCTTACTATTCTTTGGAATTCTGCATTCAAATGAGTGTCTTTCCTTTTCTCCTTTGCCTTTTGCTTCTCTTCTTTTCCAGCTATTTGAAAGCCCTCCTCAGACAACCATGTTGCCTTTTTGCATTTCTTTTCCTTGGGGATGGTCTTGGTCCCTACCTTCTATACAATGTCAGGAACCTCCGTCCATTGTTCTTCAGGCACTCTGTCTATCAGATCTAATCCCTTGAATTATTGTCACTTCCACTGTATAATTGTAAGGGATTTGATTTAGGTCATACTTGAATGGTCTAGTGGTCTTCCCTACTTTCTTCAGTTTAACTGAATTTGACGATAAGGAGCTCATAATCTGAGCCACAGTCAGCTCCTAGTCTTGTTTTTGCTGACGGTATAGAACTTCTCCATCTTTGGCTGCAAAGAATATAATCAATCTGATTTCAGCATTGACCATCTGGTGATGTCCACATGTAGAATCTTCTCTTGTGTTGTTGGAAGAGGGTGTTGCTATGACGTTCTCTTGGCAAAATCTGTTAGCATTTGCTCTGCTTCATTCTGTACTCCAAAGCCAGATTTGTCTGTTACTCCAGGTATTTATTGATTTCCTACTTTTGCATTCCAGTACCTTATAATGAAAAGGACATCTTTTTGGGGGTGTTAGTTCTAGATGGTCTTGTAGGTCTTCATAGAACCATTCAACTTCAGCTTCTTCAGCATTATTGGTCGGGGCACAGGCTTGGATTACTGTGATACTGAATGGTTTGCCTTGGAAATGAACAGAGATCATTTTGTTGTTTTTGAGATTGCATGCAAGTACTGTATTTTGGACTCTTTTGTTGACTATGATGGCTATTCCATTTCTTCTAAGGGATTCATGCTCACAGTAGTAGATATAATGTGCAGGCCCACTTAACACTTGGATTTTTTTCAGTAAATATAATAGAAAAGTTCTTTTGAGACTTGCAACAATTTGAAAACACTTACTGGTGAACCATACAGCATGGAAATATCCCCCCAAATTAAGAGAAAGTTAAACATGTCATGAATGCATAAAATATAGGTAGATATACATTTAACATATAAAATGTGTATTAATTTACTATATGTTTTTGGTAAGGCTTTTTAGTCAGTGGTAGGCTCTTAGTAGGTAAGTTTGGGGGGAGTCAAAAATCATACAGGAATTTTTGACTGCTTGGGTGTAAGAAGCCCTAACTCCCATGTTATTCATGTGTCTATATATGCATATATATATATGTATAATATGTGTGTGCTCAGTTGCTCAATAGTGTCTGACTCTTTGCAGCCCTATGGACTGTAGCCTGCCAGACTCCTCTGTCCATGGAATATTCCAGGAAAGAATACTGGAGAGGGGTGCCATTTTTTACTCCATATATATATATATATATATTACATATACATTATATTATATATAATATGATATATTATATGATCTACATTAGGATATATTATATTATACATATTAAGATATGTATCTCTTGACAGTTCTGTTTCTCTGAAGAACTCTAATATACCAATCATTTCCCTGCATTGATACTGTTGAATATCTCATATCCTAGGTTGGATTCCCTGAGAAAGACTTCTAGGAGTCTAATACACATGGGCAAGAGGGTTATGCAGTGGTGCTCATAGGAGTAACACTCAAGTGAGTGAGGCATAGTGAGAAATTGGACTCTGGGGAGTTCATGAGCTGACAAGGGCCTTGAGAATTATCCCAAATTCAGGCTAGCAGACCAAGATTTTATGAATTGCTCCCTCTTGCAGTAGAGCAAAGAGGCATCATGCCTTGTGTCATGTAGCTGTCTTGGACTGAAGTCAGTTCCCAAAGAGCAACTTAGGTGTGAGTTGTTATCAGCCAAACTTCCCAGCAGCATAGAGAATAAGTGTCCCTGTCTTGAAGAGGGAATCTAGGCAGCACACTACAGCATCCACTACACATTGAATGTTTGCACCTTCACCAAATCAATTTGTAATTGGATTGTTTTTGTTTGTTTACAGGATCAATCAAGAAACAAAAATCATTCTTTTTAATCTGTGGAGATGTCTTCTTTAGCTGTTTAGAAGCTTTAGTAAGCAAAGCTGAATAAGAAACAAAAAAGAAAATTTGCCCTTGCTAAGTGATGAAAGAATTCTACAGCAATTGGCAAGAACACTGAGGAGCTAGTGTTTAGATATTAAAATAAAACCTCTAAGGTACTTACACAAAACATTGGCATTCAAAATAGAGAGTCTCACTCACATAGACAGCCAGCTGACAGACTGACAGAAAAACCAATAGTTCTCAAGGCAAACATCTTAAGTTACAGCAGCTCTTGGCTTATTTATTTTCCCCCATTAGGTACTGCTTTCAAAGGACCTTCATGTGGTACACTAAAGATCAAAGTACATTTTTTCAAAGAACCAAAAAAAAAAAAAGCAGAAAGAGCCAGCATTTCCAAATATACATATGTTCTGAGTTGTGAATATTTTTCCATCCTTTGTTATAGGAAAATAAGTTGAAGACAGGAAAGAACTAGGTGATAGAATCAATTGTGTACATATCATTGTTAAGAGAGGATGCCAAATTCAACACAGTGTTAGCCTGTCTGTAAGATGAAGGTTTTAGAATTTTAAAAAATCTGTGACTCCTTTGTTTAGTATCTCTTTTGCTGTTATTACCCTTGAGACATTTGTCAAAGATAATTTTCTTTTAGAGAAAAACTACAGTATATTGAGACTCATAGATACCAAAGCATTTCATAGTGAGTCTCACTTTTTTTTCCTGAAGAAAACAGCTTTTCTCTGCAGAAAGTCATATTTCTCCTTCTATTTCAAGTACACTGCATATTAAAGGACTCCTACAACATTATCCTAGCACCTCTAAGAAAAGAAAAATCACACACCATATTCTTGAAATTTCCCCAATACAAAAGTACCCTAAACAGGGCATATTCTGCAACACAGTTCAACATATATTAATTATTGGCCTTCTATGTGCCAGATATTCTGGCAGGCACTGAGGTTATACCCATGACTAAGACAAAATTCATGCTTCAAAAGTGAGGAAGACAGGCAATATCAACATTAGGCAGGAAATTTCAAGAGAGTATGTAAAGGAACTCTCACACAATGCCCTGGAAACCACCAAATACTAGGGAGGGAGTTAGAGGATGAGGGATGATTTCACGGAAGAAATGTTGCATGAGCCTAGACTTAGAAGATGAGCAGGTTGGATGAGGGAAGAGTACTGGAAAGGGCCTTTCATGTTTGGGGAATGGGAACTACAGGTGACTTAGTGTTGTTGTACATGAAAGAAAGGAGAAGATGCAGGGAGATGAACTGGAGAGGTGAGCAGAGGACAATCACAGAAGGCTTTAAATGACATACTAAGAAGTTTCAGTCATTAAAAAAGAACATGGCCAGATTTGCTTTTAGACCAGACATTCTGGTATCTGCCTCAGTCAGTTCTGTAGCTCAGTCATGTCCGACTCTGCGACCTTGTGGACTGCAGTATGCAAGGCTTCCCTGGCCATCACCAACTCCCAGAGCTTGCTCAAACTCATGTTCCATCGAGTCAGTGATGCCATCCAACCATCTTATCCTCTGTTGTCCCCTTCTCCTCCTGCCTTCAATCTTTCCCAGCATCAGGGTCTTTTTCAGTGAGTCACTTCTTCGCATCAGGTGGCCAAAATATTGGAGTCTCAGCTTCAGCATCAGTCCTTCCAATGAATATTCAGGATTGATTTCCTTTAGGATGGACTGGTTTAATTTCCTTTCAGTCCAAGGAACTCTCAAGAGTCTTCTCCAACACCACAGTTCAAAAGCATCAATTCTTTGGTGCTCAGCTTTCTTTATAGTCCAACTCTCACATCCATACATGACTACTGGGAAAACCATGGCTTTGAATAGACAGACTTTTGTTGGCAAGGTAATGTCTCTGCTTTTTAATATGCTTTCTAGGTTTGTCATAGCTTTTCTCCCAAGGAGCGAATGTCTTCTAATTTTATTGCGGCAGTCACCATCTGCAGTGATTTTGGAGCCCAAGAAAATAAAGTCTGTCACTGTTTTCACTGTTTCCCCATCTATTTTCCTATTTTCCTATGAATTGACAGGACCAGATGCCTTGATCTTAGTTTTCTAAAGGCTGAGTTTTAAGCCAGCTTTTTCACTCTCCTCTTTCACTTTCATCAAGAGGCTCTTTAGTTCCTCTTCACTTTCTGCCATGAGGGTGGTGTCATCTGCATATCTGAGGTTATTGATATTTCTCCTGGCAATCTTGATTGAAGAAAATAGGGTAAACCACTAGACCATTCAGGTATGACCTAAATCAAATCCCTTACAATTATACAGTGGAAGTGACAATAGATTCAAGGAATTAGATCCGATAGAGTGCCTGAAGAACTATGGACGGAGGTTCCTGACATTGTACAGGAGGCAGGGATCAAGATCATCCCCAAGGAAAAGAAATGCAAAAAGGCAACATGGTTGTCTAAGGAGGCCTTACAAATAGCTGAAAAGAGAATCTAAAGGCAAGGGAGAAAAGGAAAGATATACCCATTTGAATGAAAGCCTCCCTCAGTGATCAATGCAAATAAATAGAGGAAAACAAGAGAAAGGGAAAGACTAGAGATCTCTTCAAAAAAATTAGAGACACCAAGGGAACATTTCATGCAAAGATGGACACAAATAAAGAACAGAAATGGTATAGACCTAACAGAAGCAGAAGAGATTAAGAAAAGGTGGCAAGAATACACAGAAGAACTATACAAAAAAGATCTTCATGATCCAGATAACCATGATGGTGTGATCACTCACCTAGAGCCAGACATCCTGGAATGCGAAGTCAAGTGGGCCTTATGAAGCATCACTACGAACAAAGCTATTGGAGGTGATGGAATTCCAATTGAGCTATTTCAAATCCTAAAAGATGATGCTGTGAAAGTGCTGCACTCAATATGCCACAGTAGCCACAGGACTGGAAAAGGTCAGTTTTTATTCTCATCCCAAAGAAAGGCAATGACAAAGAACATTCAAACTACCACACAACTGCTCCCATCTCACATGCTAGCAAAGTAATGTTCAAAATTCTCCAAGCCAGGCTTCAACAGTATGTGAACCATGAACTTCCAAACAGAACAACTTCCAAATGGAACAACTCTCCATGCAGAGTCACAAGGCAGAAAACTAAGAGTCATCTCTGATACCTCCTTCTCTCTTGCTTTCCATATCTACACCGCCCCCAAGTCCTGTTAACTTTGTATATCCCATATATCTCTAGAATCTAGTCATTTTCTCTCCCCATCATCCCACTAAAGCACTGTCATCTCTCCACTAGACCTCTGCTACAGCCTACTAATTATCCATCTGTTCCCTTACTCTCTCCAACCCTGCCACCAATGGTTTTGATGCCAATCTGAGTATTTTTATTTTTTCAAAACACAAACCTAATTACATTTCCCTTCCATATAAATCCCTTCATTGTCTTCCTGTGGTTCACAGGATAAAGTCATCGCCTTTTATGATCTAGAAAGCCTTCACAACAAGACCTCAACGTTACTCTCTGGTCTCATCTGGCTCTCTGTCCCCTGAGCTCTCTGTGCTCAGACGTACCTTTAGATTCTCATGTAGGTTGCCTCCCTCCCACCTGAAACATTCTTATCATCAGGGTCTTTGCACTTGCTGGTCCCTCCTCCAGAAACATTCTTATCATCAGCTCACCACTGTCCAAGCCAATCCATTTAGGCTGGGTAACTCCATCTTACCTGCCTACTGAGAAATCTGTATGCAGGTCAAGAAGCAATAGTTAGAACTGCACATGTAACAACAAACTGGTTCCAAATTGGGAAAAGAGTACATCAAGGCTGTATATTTGTCACTCCGCTTATTTAACTTATCTGCAGAGTACATCATGGGAAATGCCAGGCTGGATGAAGCACAAGCTGGAATCAAGATTTCCAGGAGAAATATCAATAACCTCAGATATGCAGATGACACCACCCTCATGGCAGAAAGTGAAGAGGAACTAAAGAGCCTCTTGATGAAAGTGAAAGAGGAGAATGAAAAAGCTGGCTTAAAACTCAACATTCAAAAAACTAAGATCACAGTATCTGGTCCAATCACTTCAGGGCAAATAGATGGGGAAACAATGGAAACAGTGACAGACTTTATTTTCTTGGGCTCCAAAATCACTGCAAATGGTGACTGCAGCCATGAAATTAGAAGACATTTGCTCCTTGGGAGAAAAGCTATGACAAACCTAGACAGCATATTGAAAAGCAGAGGAATTACTTTGCTGACAAAGGTCTGTCTATTCAAAGCCATGGTTTTCCCAGTAGTCACGTATGGATGTGAGAGTTGGACTATAAAGAAAGCTGAGAACCAAAGAATTGATGCTTTTGAACTATGGTGTTGGAGAAGACTCTTGAGAGTTCCTTGGACTGAAAGGAAACCAAACCAGTCCATCCTAAAGGAAATCAATCTTGAATATTCATTGGAAGGACTGATGCTGAAGCTGAGACTCCAACACTTTGCCACCTCATGCAAAGAACTGACTCATTTGAAAAGACCCTGATGCTGGGAAAGATTGAAGGCAGGAGAAGGGGACGACAGAGGATGAGATGGTTGGATGGCATCCCCCCTTGATAGACATGAGTTTGAGCAAGCTCCAGGAGTGGTGATGGACAGAGAAGGCTGATGTGCTGCAGTCCATGGGGTTGCAGAATCAGACACAACTGAACTGAACTCCACTTATCTTTCATAACACAGCAAAAACACTGCTTCCTAAGCTTAGATCAGATTCCACTATCAGGTGATTTCATAGGACTCCACTGCTATCCCCCAGAGCAAAATCTCACTTTATAGTTATATGCATTCTTCACTGTATAATTATACATTCATTTATATATTAGATAAATAATACACATTCTTTATGTATGTTAATCAATCGTGTGATTAGTTAATATAATCAATAATTGATATAATTGATTATTAATTATATTACTGCTTAAAAATTATATTTATATATTATATACTACATATGTTATTATATTATATATATTATATACAAAATATTCATAAAATATAATATAAATAATATATTTTGTCTTATATTCTTATAATAGCATATATACATTAAATTATATAATATATGTTATTTACATATATTTTACATAGCAAATAATATATCAAATACATTGCATATTAATAGTATTAAATATCATGATTATATAATTAATTATATTAAACTTCTGATTATATTAAGTAATTACATATGTAATTAAATAAATAGTATATGCTCTTTACTGTATAATTATACATTCACTTAGATAATTAAATAAATAATATCTGTTTGGTGGTCATATATCTGTTTTTTGATCACCATTATATCCCCAATTCCTAGATCTGTACCAGGGCACATGGTAGGTACTCAATAAATATCTACTGAAGCAATGGAGGAATGAATATGTGTATGAATTTTTCTATAAAATACCTAATTTGGATATTTGGAAGGCTTTGGAATTATTAATTAAAAAGTATCTCCCAAAGCATGGGTATTATGTGTTTCTGCTTTCCTCTTTGTTATTACACAAGTTTAAACAACATACGTGTATATGTGTGTGTGTATGTTAGTTGCTCAGTCATATCCAGCTCCCTGCCACCCCATGGAGTGTGGTCTGCAAACTCCTCTGTCCATGGGATTTTCCAAGCAAGAATACTGGAGTGGGTTGCCATTTCCTTCTCCAGTGTGTATACATAGTCCTTGACAAAGTGTTTATTTGTTGCTGATTCATGTTGAAGGTGATTGGCTTAATGTATGTTTCCCTAAAAGTGACCTGGGAAAGGACCTGAGTGCAAGTGGTTTATTTGGGAGTGGCAAGTGGGGGTGTAAGGTAGGAAGAAAGGGTCTGGAAGGCAGCCATTTAAAGGTTCCATCATTATGAAATTGAGATTCAATCCCAGTGGGAATCCCAAGGTCAAGGTTATTTCAAACCCAGTGGCAGGAGAGCTGGGGTATTTATACACCAGTCGATCCTTGCTTGAAGGCTATTTCCAGAGGTACTCATTCTTCAGCTCCCCCAGCCTGCTGTATGAGGACAGCAGAACCAGTTTGGTGACCAGAGAAAGCCCTCTGGCAAAATTTTTTAAAAAATAATGCAGGTACTGAAATTGGGGCCAGTATAGGGTGCAGTGGTGGGCACAAGGGAATAAATACAGCAGGGGCACCCAAAGTATCTGCCACATTGATAAACTATACAGAAATAATTCTCATTTATTGTGTGCTTGCTCTGTTCAGAGCCCTTTACACTTAGGATTTTATTTTCCATCTCATAGCAGCACTGGGTGGTAAGTACTATTATTAAAATTTTACAGTTGAAGAGGGAGGATATTTAACTTCTTCAAGGTCATGCACTAATGAACTGCAAAATCTATCTGGCTCCAAAGTCTAAGTTCTGAACCACTACCCTATACTAGAAGGATGTTCCCTGCACTCCAATAAATACATACGAACAACTCTACACACGGTGGAATTTTCGCAGGACCAGCGAATCCTTCCTAACTGTCGGGCACTGCACTCTTTGCCTTTACTGGTTCTTTCACATTGGCATTGAGAGCTGTGCCAATTATTCAACAGTCAGTTGACCAAATACAGGACAACTTTGTGCAGAGTAGCGGGGCTCTAAGGGCCTTTGACTGAAACGTCCAAATGAACATTCCGTGTGGCCAAGTGCTCAGTGAAAAAGAAGGTCTAATGAATCTCCATGGTGTATGACTAAAAGCAGCACCCGAAACACCCCAGCTTGAATATAATTATAAGGGGGTTGTCCCAGTACTCGGGGCACAAAGTAACTGTTATCTGAAGTTGGAAAGGAATTTCCTGAAGTAGCTGGGAATTGTACAATGAAGCACACCATAAAAGCTACTGTTCCCCAGTCCCTGATCATGAGGACAAAATTTGACCTGCTGAATTATTGAGCTAGACCATAAAATTATTTTCAGAGACTTTCCCTCCAACTGAGAAAAATCTACCTATCTAAAATAATCATCTTTTAGTAAACTGTTGCAGTAATCCAGGGGTTCATTTGATGAGCATTGCTGTGTACACTGAAAGTGAATTTGAACCAACCAATTCCCATTCTTCTGAGAAACTCTAGTAATCACCTCTTACATATTCCCACGTTAAAGTCGCAGCATTTTAATTTAGTCTTGATAAAGTCCTGAATTCCTTAAAAGTTACATTTGTAACTTCTCAGAGTTCTCATTTTTTTTTATAACTTTCAAAGAATCTCCCTAAGTTCTTTGTTTCTATGGAAATTCCACTTTTAAGAAAAAAATCACTTGTCCCTCATCTATTTTAAAACTACAAAGCTACTCAAAGATACTTGAGAAACAGTTATACCAAATACATGATCAGATGTTTAAGAGGAAAAGCGAGAAGCTTAGCTGGCACAAACCTTCCAGGTTTTGCTAGTTATCTCTATCATGCAAAGTTATCTACTACAGCTTGCACAACTCTGGAGGAAAAAAAAATTGTGAGCAGGCTCCACTGTCTGAAATAATTAATTTTAAAAGAGTTTTGCTGCAGAAAGCCACCTGAAACAACTTGAAAATAAAATTACAGTGTGAAACGTTAGCATCTTCCATATTCCAGCCAATAAGGAATCCCCTAACATCTCTTCTAGAGGGAATTTTGTTCCTTTAACATAGACTTTGTGAAAGAGTCAATGTATAGTAGATGCAAGAATATTAAAAGTACCCCTCAGAGGAAACCACCAAAAAGTGACCACGGGAATGATGGTTTTGTTATCCTGGTCATTGGCACCTCTCAGGTTTTTGCAGTGTCCTCCCCCATTTAAATGGCCACCATCATCTCCTTTTCTTCAGGTCACAGTGGACTTCCTTTAAAGACATGCTATTCTGAAGTGAAACTCAAATGCACTGTGGTTTGGGTTCATTTTTAAAGGATACTCTTCACTACTAAAGCATTCTCATTCATATAGCAAAGGATTCTCATCCATGCAGCAAATGGCTATAATTGTGAGATGAACTAAGCAGAGTTTACATTAAATAGTAAGACTCATGAAGACTCAGTGAGAATAAATGAAAGTGAGTAAAGACTTTGTGCTATGAGGAAAAACCCATAGTATGACCATCCCCACCATCAATGTCATCATTTTGATTATGCATAATGCCTACCAAATTACATCACCTGCTCAGATCAGCACAGATTTGATGAAAATTTTTAGCACATTAATCTGTGCTAAAAAGACTCTAAGAAATAGACAACTCTGTGTTTTTTTGTTGAAAAGGGGATGGGGGGGTGAAGGTTAAGCTATGGTTTTAAGTAGAAGATAGAGCAGTAGTTTGATTTGTTACCTCTATATAGGCTTGATATGCTCGTCTACTATATATAGACTTAATTATATGTAAAATAATCTTGAGATAAACAAAATTGCAAAATTATGATTGTCTCTGGAAAAGATAGGATTTGAAGTTAAGAGCAGAACTAGGACACTTATTCTTCGTTCCATACCTTTTGTGCTGCATGGCTTTGTATTATGGACATGTATTTCTTCTAAGTACTGAATATTTGAAAATGTATGGCCTGCTTAGAAAGCAGGAGCAGAGAAATGGAAAATCCAAATGTGTAGTCATGGGTAGTGAGGAGAGGGTGATCCTACAGGGAAACTCTGGACACAGCACAAGCCTCAGAATTATCCAACCCAAGGCTGAGGGAGCTGGGGTATTGATGCACCAGCTCTGTGAGTCCACATTTTGCATCAACCCTTTCCTACTGTGAGCTGCTGGGGGAAGGGTGGCTTTTGATTCCCAGGCCATAAAGGGCAGTGTGGATTTGGCTACTGGAGGGACAGGAATCCTCAGGCACAGTTCTATGATCTGTTTCTACTCACAACACTGCTGACACCAAATGTATGAATTTTCCACACCAAGCAGTTCTCCAATTCTCTGTGGACACCAGTTGGGTGTCCTATAATTTAATTCAATTCTGATATTAACTTTTTTTCAGTTAGCACAGACCCCACAGGTTAAATGCTGACTGCCCCTCCACTTTAGGAACACAGTTGCAAATAGTGAGTGCCCATGTTACTCACATCTCTGTCCCACAACCCCTTCCTCAGGTGTGATAATTTGTTATAATGGCTCACAGAAACTGCTTTACTTGCTATTTCCAGTTCTATTGTAAAGGAATCAAATGAATAGCCAGAGAAAGAGGTACAGGGGGAGAGGACCAAAAGGGCCCCAAGTGCAGGAGCTTCTTCTATCCCCATTGAGTTAGAGGGCACCACTGGCATATGAATGAGTTCACCAACCCAGAAGCTCTGCAAACTCTGGCATTTAGGGATTTTGTACAGGTGTCATTTTGTAGCCAAAGGTTTATTGAATCATTGACCACTGGTTAATTGAGCTCAATCCCCAGCTCCCCTCCCTTTCCTGGAGATCAGGACAAGGGCTGGCAGAGGGGAGTGGTTTCTGGAAATTTCAACGATCTAATCACATGATTGGTTCCTCTGGCAACCAGCCCCCGTCCTACAGGTCTCCAGGGGCTCACCAAGAGTCACCTCATCAGCACAAACTTAGGTATGAATGAAAGAGGCTTATTATAACATATTCCTCTCACCTCTATCACTCAGGAAATTCCAAGGGTTTTAGACCCTCTTGTGGAAGGAACTGGGGACAAAGACCAAATACACATTTCTTATTATATCATCATGCCACACACAGAGGCAGATTCTAGCAGCTGGAGACCTGAAGAGCACTCCCTGCTCTCAAGTGAGTCTAGGAGGTAGGGAGAGGCACTCACAACACCCACTGTAAGCCTCATCTTTTGAGGTCAGTCTAGTGGCCTGCCAACCATCACTGAGTATCTCTACCAGTTGGAACAGTTGGAATAGTTCCCCACATTTCTGGGGTTTGAATCTGACCAGGTAGAGCTTTGCTTACGAGTCATCACAGGGGGCCCTGTGGAAAACAACAAAGAAAATGAAAGGATTGGAAAAGGGGGTGAATACCAAGGCCAGAATAGGAGTAGAAAGCACAAGTCCAACATGCTCTCTCCCCGACCACAGCAGACACCACTAGTCAGTCATGTCCCTTCCCTTTGACCTGTGCTGGCTCAGAATTCTCTTCAATATCAGATGATTGACAGCCAATTCAGGCTATCGAGATTGGCTCTCAAAATTTCAACTATTTGTCATGTCTTTACTAGAGTGTACAAATGGTTCAGCCAGACTATTCAGCATATTCAGCCAGGAAATATAAATAATATATTTAAAAATGTTTTCTTTCTAAGCTCTTGTGTGTGGTCTCAGGCAACAGAGGGAAAATGGGGAAGAAAAAGATGAAGTCTCGTATGAGATTCCTGTTGCTGCTGTAACAAGCTACCACAAACTGAGAGGCTTAAAACAACACAGATGTGTTATCTTACTGTTGTGTAGGCTAGATGTGGGTCTCACTGGGCTAAAATCAAGGTGTCATCATGGCTTTGTTCCTTTCTGCAGACTAAGGAAAATCTGTCCTTTACGGCTGGCCACAATCTTTGACTAGTGGCTCCTTCCTCCATTAAAGCCAGCAATGATAGGGAGAGTCCTTCTTACATGGCATTCAGCCTCTCCTCCTGCCCCCTGTCTTACTTTTAAGAACTCTAGTTTGGATCTACCCACCTAAATAATCTAGGGTAAATAACTCATCTTTCACGATCCTTAACTCAGTTACCTTGGCAAAGTCTTTTTCCAGGTAATGTAAAATATTCACAGGTTCTTGGAATTAAGAGATGGACATCTCTTGTTGTTGTTTAGTCTCTCAGTCATGTATGATTCTTTGTGAGACCATGGATTGCAGCCCACCAGGCTTCTCGGTCCATGAGCTTCTCCAGGCAAGAATACTGGAGTAGGTCGCCATTTCCTTCTCCAGGGATTGAACCTGTGTCTCCTGCATTGCAGGTGGATTCTTTGCCACTGAGCCACCTGAGAAGGCCATTGACATCTCTGGGGGACCATTATTCTGCCTACTAGAGGCTCCTAAAAATGGTGTTTTATCAATGCCTTAATTTTTTCTAAAATGGATCCTGATTCCATGCCATCTTTTCTTATTTTCTTATTCCACTTATTCTTTTTAATCTGTGTAATTTTTGGAACTCTAACATCCATAACATAGCATAAAATTCCTTCCAAGGCTATTTCTGAGTAAGTAGGCAGAAGTATATTCTAAAGGTTTGATTAACTATATATTGTGAAGACTAATTATATTTACTAATTTTCAAAGTAAATATAAGATCCTTAAATATGCAGTTTCAGTCAGAATCTATCTTCTATCATTGGATTTATTATGGAGGCGCTAACACCAGCAAACAGTGACCTAACCCCTCCCCCCCAAAAATAGATGAACACATAAAGTATCTTTGAGTCTAAAAGAGATATTTGCACATTTACATTTATAGAAGTGTTACAATGGCCAAAAGGTCAAAGCAACCCATGTCTATCAATAGATGAACAGATAAACAAAATGTGGAATAGTCATACAATAGAATACTATTTAGCCTTTAAAAGGAAGAAACTTATCACTCATGTTGCAACATAGATGAATCTTGAAGATTTTATGTCAAGTGAAATATGCCAGTCACAAAAGAAAAAATAATGTACTTATGGCCAGGGCTCCCATGAGAATAAGGAGAGTGAAAGAATATAAGAGAAATTACAGTGGGAGAAGATATTGGATGAAGAAGCAGTGGTGACTTGTGAATTAGCATAGGGAGTGATCTGGGCAAAATAAGAAAATAAAAAATATACATTTACATAAAGTTGATCTGTGTGTGTGTTAGCTTCTGTGGAGAGAGAGAATAAGAAGGAGAGGAATAATATTTTGGTAAGACAATAATTTTTATTTCAACATTTTAAGGTTAGGACACCAGTAGACAACTCAGGTAGAACTACAAAATTTCTGAGTATAAGGGAATTTAAAGAGAAGAACCTCTGGCTGCACTGTGTCCACACCCCCACCTAGCAACAATGCATCTGCTGGAGCTAAGTAGTTCCTGGCTACTCTGGACAGGAATCTTCAGTTTGCTCTATTGTCCATCACTTCCTAGTGTTTCCTCTATATGAAACTTGTATTTTTCTGGTTAAGTATTTTTCTTTATATTTCTCACCATTCAGATATGTTTAGTTTGTTTTTGTTTAAAATATTTTTTCTCTTATAAACTAGGAACTCCCTACCTCTGTTAAAGATCAAACTGCCAACATCCATTGGATCATAGAAAAGGCAAGAGAATTATAGAAAAACATCTACTTCTGTTTCATTGACTATACTAAAGACTTTGGCTGTGCAGATCACAGCAAACTTTGGAAACTACTTAAAGAGATGGGAATACCAGACCACCTGACCTGCCTCATGAGAAACCTCTATGCAGATCAAGAAGTAACAGTTAGAACCAGACATGGAACAATGGACTGGTTACAAATTGGGAAAGGAATACATCAAGGCTTATTGTCACCCTGCTTGTTTAACTTATATGCAGAGTACATTATGTGAAATGCCAGGCTAGTTGAAGCACAAAGGATTCAAGATAACTGGAAAAAATATCAATAACCTCAGATATGCAGATGATACCACATTTATGGCAGAAAGAAAAGAGGAACTAAGAGCCTCTTGATGAAGGTGAAAGAGGAGAGTGAAAAAGCTGGTTTAAAACTCAGCATTCACAAAACTAAGATCATGGTATCTGGTCCCATCACTTCATGGCCAATAGAAGAAGAAACAATGGAAACAGTGAGAGACTTTATTTTCTTGGGATCCAAAGTCACTGCAGACAGTGACTGCAGCCATGAAATTAGAAGACGCTTGTTCCTTGAAAGAAAAGCTATGGCAAACCTAGACAGCATATTAAAAAGCAGAGGCATTACTTCACCTACAAAGGTCGATATAGTCAAAGCTATGGTTTTTCGAATAGTCATGTACAGATGTGAGAGCTGGACATTTAAAAAGGCTGAGCGCTGAAGAATTGATGCCTGCAAACTGTGTTGCTGGAGAAGACTCTTGAGAGTCCCTTAGACTGCAAGCAGATCTGACCAGTTAATCCTAAAGGAAATCATCCCTGAATATTCATTGGAAGGACTGATAATGAAGCTGAAACACCAATACTTTGGCCATCTGATGTGAAGAATGGACTCATTGGAAAAGACTCTGATGCTGGGAAAGATTGAAGACAGGAGGAGAAGGGGACGAAAGAAGATGAGATGGTTGGATGGCATCACCAACTCGCTGGACATGAGTTTGAGCAAACTCTGGGAGATGGTGAAAGACAGGGAAGCCTTGCATGCTGCAGTTCATGGGGTTGCAAAGAGCCAGACGCAACAGAGCGAATGAACAACAACAACCTCTGTTAAAAAAGTTTTCTCCAATCTGAGGTCATGCTAAATTATATGATTTTTATTATTTTACTTTTTACATGTAAACATTCCATCTTTGCAAATATTTGAGATTAGAATACAATTACATTTTCTTCCAGGAGATATTTATTTAGGTCAGCACCATCAAAGTTCCCATGAAATCTTTTTCAAGCTAAATCTTCTTTGTTAGATATTAAATTCCTATATTTCCTGGGATCTATTCCTATGTTCTCTATTCCAGTTTACTCTTTTACTTTCCTTATGACTAGGAGAAGAAAGACAAAGCTCTGAAAGCAAGCTGAAGGATATAGATGAACCCAGATTCTGTGTACAGAATCTGTCTTGAGGTCCTTTCCAGGAAGATAAGATGAACAAAAAAATGACAGATACAGCTGAATAGTTTGGAGGTTGGAAAATGCAGGCAGTTTGGGTGACATTGAGTTTGGTATTCTTGGGAAGCAGCCATATGGTACTGGCTAGTTTGCCACTGAATGAGAAATCAGGAAAGGCAAATGAGGCTGATAATTTGAAACAAAGAAAGCCCTAGCTGTGAAACAAAAAGGAGATGAAGAGTGTGGGCCATAAATACCAAGACTATGATGTTGAGACCAGTTTCCATTCCATTCAGGGAGCATTCTCTAGTATTTCTGCTGGGAAGAAACCAACCTGAATATATGTAAGTTTGTTAGATGAGTGACTGTACCCAGGAGAGAGAGGAGAGAAATGCAGGTCTTGACCAAGGGAAGCCCCATTTGTCTGCCTACAGAAGCCAAATTTACAAGGCAATTGCATCTTCACTTTTCCCTTTTGGCCAGTCTAGACTAATGGAGCTCACATTTCAGCTGGTACAAGAATCACCATGAAGACTCGCTAGAGCAAAGGTTTCAGGGCCCCCATCCCAGAGCTTCTGATTTAGTAGGTCTGGGGTGAAGCTAGGAATTCATGTTTCCAACAATCTCCCAGGTAATGCTGATGTTTCTGATTGAGGGACCCCACTTTGAGAGCCATTTGTCTAGATTGAGGGCACAAGGAGAAAGGGACAACAGAGGATGAGATGGTTGGATGGCATCATTGACTCAATGGACATGAGCAGTGCATATAT
Source organism: Antilocapra americana (assembly GCA_007570785.1). Classification (NCBI taxonomy): domain Eukaryota; kingdom Metazoa; phylum Chordata; class Mammalia; order Artiodactyla; family Antilocapridae; genus Antilocapra; species Antilocapra americana. The sequence continues at coordinate 18,030,126 of ML661897.1, forward strand.
CAGGAGACTGTGAAGGACAGGGAAGCCTGGTGCGCTGCAGTCCATGGAGTCAAAGAGTCAGACATGACTGAATGCCTGAACAGCAATACCAAAATGACTATTTATTATGCTAATTAATAAAATTTGACATCAAAATGACTTATAATATTTGAGAGACTTAGATTTTGTTAGAGAAAACCTTACTTGTGAAGGTTTCTCTGACCCTCTCCTACAGGGTTGGTGCCATCTCTGTGTATGCTGATGAAGTGCCATTTGACTGCATCTTAAAGGATGTATATAAAGATAGAAGGTATAGGAAGTAGGGGGTTCCCATGTGGTGTAGCATGGGAATTCCCATGTAGGGATTCTTTACGAATCCCCTGTCAATGCAGGAGATATAGGCAATGCGGATTCAATCCCTGGGTTAGGTAGATCTCCTGAAGGAGGTTACCATTGTAACCCACTCCAGTCTTCTTGCCTGGAAAATTCCATAGCCAGAGGAGCCTGGCAGGCTCCATGGGGTCCATGGGGTCCATGGGGTCCATGGGGTCACAAAGCGTTGGACATGACTGAGAGACTAAGCACAAAGGAAGTAGATGGATGAGTTCCATTGGCCTCAGAAAGGCGGCATCAAAGGTTGAGCTTAATTTCTTTCTTTAATAAAAATATTTATTTATTTATTTGGCTGCATTGGGTCTCAGTTGTGGCACACGGGATCTTTACTGAGTCATGTGGAAACTTTTGTTGCTGCGTGTGGACTCTCTAGTTGTAGCATGTAGGCTCAGAAGTTGCAGTTTATGGGCTTAGCTACTTTGCAGTGTGTGGGACTTAATTCCCCAACCAGGGATCAAACCTGCATTCCCCTGCTTTGCAAGGCAGATTCCTAACCACTGGACCATGAGGGGAAGTCCCACAGCTTAATTTCTGACTGGTCAGTGTATTAACAGAAGAGCCACTGATTTAGAAGAGCAGGTTTGGGGATGAGGAGGGGACAAGCAATTCGTCCTTGTCCTGGAGGTGGGCAGGAATATGTTGTTTTAGGTACCTGTGAAGCATCTACGGCCAGGAGGCAGTGGGATATAGAGTCTAAAGCTCAGGAAGGAGATTTGGGTGCCAGTGGGCTCATTCTCCAACCTACAAAGGGCAAGAGGAACTGAGGTCAGTGATGGGCTCTGGAGAGCACCAACCTTTCAGGAGCGAGTGGAGGAATGTGTGCATGCGTGCTAGGTCATTTCAGTCCTGCCTAACTCTTTGGGATCCCATGGACTGTAGCCCGCCAGGCTCCTCTGTCCATGGGATTCTCCAGGCAAGAATATGAATGTGGATGGCCACACCCTCCTCTAGGAGATCTTCCTGACCCAGGGATCGAACTCACGTCTCCTGAGGCTCCTGCCTTACACGCAGATTCTTTACCACTGAGCCACTAGGGAAGCCCAAGTGGAAGAATTCTGCTGCTGCTTTAGTTGCTTCAGTCATGTCCGACTCTGCACCAGCCTATGGACTGTAGGCCCCCAGGCTCCTCTGTCCATGGGATTCTCTAGGCAAGAATACCGGAGTGGGTGGCCGTGCTCTCCTCACGTGGAAGAACAGGAACCAGCAAAGGAAGCTGGGGAGGAACAGTAAGAGATGTAGAGGCAGAACAGAGGCCAAGGCAGGAGAACAGAGCTTTACCATCAGGTGCTAGAGTTCACTCCTGAGCACGGCACAAAGAAGCGTCAGGAGTGCCTCAAGGGTGAAAAATCTGTCATGCGGAGGACAGCCCGGTGACCAGGGAGGCTGGAGCCACAGGGCAGCCTCTCCAGCCTCAAAGCAGCCTTCGCTGGAACTCCTGGAGTAGAGTGGAATGGGCTCCACATCTGAGGTCCCCGCCGGCCCGCAGAACTTGTTGCTCTGTGGTGACGGTGCGGTGGAGCGTCAGAGGTGCTGGCGGCCAGTGACTGGCGGCAGTGCAGATGGCGAGTAAGGCTCTGAGGGTCCGGTGGGGATGGTCATGTCTCAGATGCTACAAGTGGAGCTGGTTGCCATGGAGGGTGGGGGGCAGAAAACTTCTGGGTCTCCAGAAGTCCCAAATCTCTATTTACACATATACTGAATCTGTCTCTCCTTTTTGCAACTGGTACACTATTTTAACGGTGTCAGAGTTGGTGACTATTCTAATCATGTGTGCCTACTCTGCAAGTTGGAGCTTCACTGTTAATTTGAAATGCTTGTTTTGAAAAAGTTCCGTGATGCTATGGGTTGAATTCTGCCCCCGCCACCGAAGATACATTGAGGTTTTAACCCCTAGTACCTCAGAATGTGGTCTTGTTTAGAGTAGGGTTGTTGCAGATGTAATTAGTTAAGATGCAGTTGCTAGTCCAATATGACAAGTGTCCTTAGAAGAAAAAGAGACACAGAAGCAGACACACAGGGAAAACATCGTGGGGAGACAGAGCAAAACTGAAGAGACACATCTTCAAGCCAAGGAATGCCAAGAATTGCCAGCCATCACCAGAAGCTGAGAGAGGCCTGAAACCGACTCTCCCTCAGGGCTCTCAGAAGGAACCAACACTGCCTACACCTTGACTTCTGATTTCTAGCTTCCAGAAGGCTGAGAGAATACATTTCTGTTATTTTAAGAATGTTTTCTGTGACTCTGTGTTGTAACAGCCTTAGGAAACAAACACATGGAAAACTAGAAACCCGCTTATATTATCATAAGACATATCAATATGAAATTTGTCAAAGCAAGAAACATTTGCCTAACAAAGAATTTGTTAGATTCTTTGACTGTAATTTCAACAGGTGTAAATCTGAGGGTTTTCATCTTTACTAAGTGACAAATAAAATAGTAAGATACTTAAAGTGTACAACATTATGTTTTGATATACATATACCTTGTGTATATACATACATTTACACATACAATATATATTGTGAAGATACTGAGTTAATTACCACATCCATCATCTCACATATTTACTTTTATTTTTTTTGGTGAGAATGCTCTACTCTCTTAGCAAATATCAATTATACAACACAGTTTTAGCAACTATAGTCACCATGCCATACTCGAGATCCTCAGACCTTATTTATCATGGAAAATTTATACCCTATTACCAGCCCCTTCTTGTTTCTCCATCCTCACCCCTGGACAACAACTTTTCTATTCTCTGGTTCTTTAGGTTTGACTTTTTAAAACAACATATTTATCATTTCTTCCTTGCTGCGAGGGCTTTCTCTAGCTGCAGTGAGTGGGGGCTACTCTCTAGATGCAGTGCTTGGGCGTCTCACTGCAGTGGCTTCTCTTGTTACAGAGCACTGGCCCTAGGGTATACTGGTATACTACATGCTTCAGCAGTCGTGGCGCATATGGGCTTAGTTACCCTGCGGTATGCGGAATCTTCCCGGGCCAAGGATTGAACCTGTGTCCCCTGCTTTGGCAGGTGGATTCTTAACCACTGGACCACCAAGGAAGTCCCTAAGTTGGACTTTATAAAAAACTGCTCTATATAAGTAATACTAAACAGTATTTTTCTGTCTGGCTTATCTCATTTAGCATAATGCTCTCCAGTTTCACCCATGTTGTTGCAGATGGCAGTATTTCCTTCTTTTTTAAAGCTGAATAATATTCCATTGTAATATTTCATTTATTTATATATCTCATAATTTTATAATATAAGAAGATATAAAATTTCCACTAATTCCCCCCACAGATAGATGCCTTCAAATCTCCTCCAGTGTATTCCACTGTGTTGTACCAACACTATCATTTGTATATGTACCATGACATTGGAAAGAACTAGGAACACTTAAATAGAGGGTATCAAGAAGTACTTAGTGGGACCAAATGGAATTAATTGTATGTCTGCAGAAGTTGAGGCATGGAAAGGGATGGGTCACTCAGTAAAGGGTGGCCTGGGAGCCTGTTTCAAATCAGAAAGTTTAAAGAGAAGTGTTCATCTGTAAAAGTAAATCATAAGCTGCAATTTGTAAGCTGCCTTCGCCTTCACTTCCTCCAGGCCAACGCTTGTTTGGAACTGAATATTTCTTAAGCAGTCTGTCTGTCAGTTTACCCATAGCTGAATAACACTTTCATGAAACATCCCATCAAAAGGCAAATTCTTCATTTTATGGATTTTTTACTATTGTTCCCATTTATAACTCTTCATAGTGTTTATAGTAAACAAATATTGCCACCGTATACACAAAGAACCAGTGAAATGTCACTATATGATGATCCCATGGCGGGATTACATAACACAGGTGTTTTTAGACCCAGGTTTGGGCCCATAAAGTAACAGTACATCTGCGCATTTTCTGACTTGACTTTAAGCTTATATGTCTTCATTGCCTAGGAACAGACTACATGGGGTTCTAGTCCTTACCTAGGGCACTGTCATCATATAGAGAAGGCATGAAGGCCTTCCCTCACAGGGTGGACAGGGTCAGGTCCAGAAGCAGGGCCTCGGTTCTAAGAACGGGATTTGCTTTCAACTGCTTCGGGGCTCCCTGCCACCCCATCTTGCGGTCCCTTCCCAAGGAGTGCCCTTTCTCTCTCCTTTTGATCTGGTCAACAGTCTCTTCCTCTCTCTGCATCCCCTCTCCCCTTCTGCATGCACTCAGGAGATGGGGCTCAGGCACACTCTCCCTGTACTCTGTGCCTTCTGCACCTGTCATATTATTTGTTTTTCTTCACACCCCACCAGGCCACCCGTTTGTCTAGGGCTAGGAAGTGTGTGCGTGCTCAGTAGTGTCCGGCTCTTCACAACCTCATGGACTTTAGCCCGCCAGGCTCCTCTGTCCATGGAATTTTCCAGGCAAGAATACTGGAGCCGGTAGCCATTTCCTTTACCAGGTGATCTTCCCTACCCAGGAATAGAATCTGCATCTCTTGAGTCTTTTGCATTGGCAGGTGGATCTTTGATCAGGTGGCTCAGCCGGTTAAGAATCCGCCTGCAACGCAGAAGACCTGGGTTCCATCCCTGGGTTGGGAAGATCCCCTGAAGAAGGAAATGGCTACCCATTCAAGTATACTTGCCTGGAGAATCCCCATGTACAGAGGAGACTGGCAGGCTACAGTCCATGGATTGCAAAGAGTTGGACACAACTGAGCAACTAAGCACAGCACCGTGCACAGTGCCACCTGGGAAACTGGGGCTAGGTTGATGTCTTTTTAAAAAACATTTCTACTATGAAATTGATCATACATTTAAAAGTGTACTTATCAGCCTCCATTTTGTCCTCCACTCCTCTGCTCCCGCCTCGCGCCCTGTGGTTCGGGAAGAGCGGGGACAATGCGGCCCTTGGACATCGTGGAGCTGGCGGAGCCGGAGGAGGTGGAGGTGCTGGAGCCCGAGGAAGACTTCGAGCAGTTCCTGCTGCCGGTCATCAACGAGATGCGCGAGGACATCGCGGCGCTTTCCCGCGAGCACGGGCGCGCCTACCTGCGGAACCGGAGCAAGCTGTGGGAGATGGACAATATGCTCATCCAGATAAAGACGCAGGTGGAGGCCTCGGAGGAGAGCGCGCTCAACCATCTGCAGAACGCGGACGACGGAGGCGAGGGCCGGGGGGCCACGCGGTGCGAGAAGGCGGAGGAGAAGGCCAAGGAGATCGCGAAGATGGCAGAGATGCTGGTGGAGCTGGTGCGGCGGATAGAGAGGAGCGAGTCGTCCTGAAGGAGAGTCGCGGTTTACAGCCAATGGATTCTGGTCAGTTGATGGAGATTGGCTGACACCCTGGAGAAGCTGAAACCAGAGAGCCTTTTGTTTTCTTTTTTTTTTTTTTTCCCCCCACCTCTGTCTACACTCTGTTCTTACTTACACTACGTTTCTGCTAAGGTCTGTGGTTAATGACCTCAATTTGAGTTTTGACTGCTAAATGTTTTTGTTTGGGGCGATAACTTTTATTTGGAAAACGCACTCACAAGAGTTAGGGCCTAGATTGTAAGCTCTTGCAGCACCCACAGTTGTTGCTGGGCTTTCCTTGTTCGTAAGTTTTGAGGCGCTTTGCTCTTTCTTGTGTGATCTGATAGCTCCCTGGAACTTTGGGTCTGTGTGTGACAGATGAGACTCAGAGTTGGGGTTCTCCAGCTCTGAAGGTCCTGAAGGAACTACATTATTTCTGGAAGATGACTCCATGCAACGATCGCTAAAGAAGCTGAAGAAGGGACCAGACTTCAACTGGGAATGTGACGAGCTGATCTGGCTGGGACTGATGGACCAGAAGAAGGGCTGGAGGATGATATTATGTTTGGGGACTTTGATTTCTGTGTGAGACCAAAGGAGGAGAAATGTATTTTGTTCAAAGTTTTAAGTTTTATGCGGCATGCTGTCCGATGTAACCTGTCTGGTCAGCTCGTTTGGAAAAGGTAACTCAGCTTTATGTGACACGGAACCTAGAATAGGGGACAAGCTAGGTCTCCGTATTCTATGTAACGGTTGTGATACCCTGGTACACTTCAGGGGTTTCCGGACATGAAAGTGGTATTTGCAAGGGCCCTTAAGGGTCTGGGGAAGAAAAGCAAGGGCTGTTTTGGACCCTAAACTGGACAGGGACTAGGTATCTTCAAGATTTGTAAGTTGTCTAGCTGTAAGTTCATTTCAGTAGCAGACCTGACAAGCATTTGAGGTCAAAACCCTACTATGTGTTTAAAAAAATTTACCATGTTAATAAAAGTATTCATTTGCTTGGAAAAAAAAAAATAAATAAAAGTGTACTTATCACTTGTATGTACATTTTAAAGAACAGTAATGAATTGTTTTTGAAACTCCCCAGTTCCTTCACCTATACCCCTAGAAGTAACTGTCCTTGAATTGGTTAGTGAAAAGTTATGGGTTATTCATACGTACTGATTTTGAATTTTATAAAAATGAAATTTATATGTGCATTCCCATGAAGCTTGCTTCTGACCTAGGTATTTCACCCAAGATAATGTTTGTAAGATTCATCCCTATTACTATAAGGTAACTATGGCTCATTTATTTTACCTCTTAATCAAATTCCATTGTGCAAATTCTCCAGTGTATCTTTCCTACTTTGACTGACATTTCAGTCATGTCCAGAGTTATGCCATCACAAACAATACTGATGTGAACATTCGTGAATGCACATCCTGGACCTTGTTTTTTTTTTACTTAGAGATATATCTAGGAATGGAATTCAACCTTTTAGATAATGCCAAATTATTTTCCAAAAGCAATGGACCCAATCTACAATCCAACCAGCAGTGCCCAAAAATTTTCATTGTTTCAGTCTTGCTCACCCTGGTTATGGTCAGACTTTTAAACTTTGCCAGTTTGATGGATATTTCATGGTGTTTTTAAGGAAGACTTCTTTCTCATCCCCCAATTCCTAGCACCTAGCAGAGGATTATGCAAGTTACTAGAAGCTCCCAAATCTTTCATTTGGTGGGTAAACAGCAATCATGTAATGTGACAAGTACCATGCTAGAGAAGAATGTTAAGAATACACGTGTAATTTAACCATGTGTCCCGTCGGTCTTCCAATCTAGCTGTACAACAGAATCACCTGGGTATCCTTTGCTTTCATCATTGGCATTGCATTGTGAAAAAACTTCAAATATACAATAAATGTGGGAGAATTTCACAGGGAATGCGTGAACTTAGATCCTACCATTCTCATCTTACTATGCTTGCTCTAGGGGGATCCTTTTGAAAAACGTCATTCTCCAAGGCTGGGATTCTGAATCTGTAGCTCTGAAATGGAAGAAGAGAACCTATTTTTGTTTCTTTGTTTTTGTTTTTAAACTCCCCAGGTGATTTTGATGAGCAGCCAGTCTTAGAAACCACAGACTGAAGGAACTTGCTGCAATAAATAAAGACAGATTAGCCAGCAGTGTTCATTCTTTGTGTGTGTGTTGGGGGTGGGGGAGTTCTGCTGGGCGTCTGAAGTCATTTTCTCAGCCCACCAGCATTCCTAGGAAATGTGTCAACCAGCATCAGTTTTGCAAGGGTGTGAACAGGTTCTTGGGAGGTGACAGACCAGGTCCTCTCAGTACTAGAAGCCAAGAAGGATCTGGCTCCAGACTCTCTTGATTCCTCCCTCTGAACATCACAAGCAGAGAGAGGAACTCACCCTTCAGATGCAAGCCAGCTCCTGTCAACATTTGGGTGCTGTTATGGGCTGCACAAAATTTGCCCCAAAATTCATATGTTGAAGCCCCAGCGTCTCAAGAATATGACTGTACTTGGAGATAAGGTCTTTCAAGAGATAATTAAGTTAAAATGAGGTCATATGATGGACTTTGACCCAATAAGACTGGTGTCCTTACAAGAAGAGGAAATTCAGACACAGACACAAATGTAGCACAGTCCACATGAAGACCTAGAAGGTGGCCAGCCATGAGCCAAGCAGAGGGGCCCCAGCAGAAACCAACCCTGACAACTTGGACTTCTTGGACTTCTAGCCTCCAGGACTGTCAGAAAGTTAACTTTTGCTGTTTAAGACACCGTGTTTGTGGAACTTTGTTATGGAAACCCTGGAAAACTAATACAGGTACAGAGGGGAAGGCACCAAGCCTGGAGTCAGACAGCAGGACAGGCAGACCCAGGCTCCTGCCTCCCCAACTCCCTGCTGAAGAGGTCTCCATCCACAAATGGTCAGAGTTGCCAGAGAAGGCACAAATGGACAGTGTCCTCCCGTGGAGGCTGCAGGGAAACAGGAACACACATTTCTCCAGGCACCTGTTCGTCAGAGGGTCTATTTCACAAGCCCAAGGAGTGCTGCCATCTATATACATGCTGAGTGGCCTCAGAACACAGGGCAATGACAGGGCTCAGGGAGGCCTCAGCCCCTCCTGTCACACCTCAAACCGTCCCACACCTCCACCAAGCCTTGCCTTCACACAGCCTCTCTCACTCATAGAGTAGAAATGAAATTTGGCTCACTACTCCAAATCTTGAACCATGTAGCTCAAGTAAATGAACCTTGGTTCTTCTACACCTTTTCTCACCAGTTTTAAGACACATGACGAATTCTGAGAAGCAACAATGTTAATTGTATAAAACAACATCTTTCGTCATACAGAGGGTATTTTTTCAGACAGTAAATTTTAATGTCTTCATACTTAAATAAAAATATAAATTATACAAGTATATATGAAAACAAATATTTTCCAAGGACATAGCTTTGCTTTGTATCCCTGTAGCAATAGTGCCATTACTGTTAAATGCAAAATCAGAACTGTAAGTATTGCTGTTTTTTAAAATTGAAGTATAGTTGATTCACAATATTGTCTTAGTTTCAGGTGTACAGCATAGTGATTCATTTATTTTTTTTCAGATTATGTTCCATTATAGGTTATTACAAGATATTGAATATACTGCCTGTGCTATATAGTAAATCCTTGCTGCTTATCTATTTTGTGTAAAGTAGTTTGTATCTTTTAATCCAATACTCCTAATTTCTGCCACCCTCTCCCCTTTGGCAACCATAAATTTATTTTCTTTGTCTGTGAGTCTGTTTCTGTTTTGTATATAGAATTCATTTGCATTACTTTTTATTTTTTTTTATTAGTTTTGCCAAATAATGACATGATATCACCATGGGTTTACATATGCTCCCCCTCCAGAACCCCCCTCCCTCCTCCCTCCCCCCAGGGAAATCTCGTTGCACCAGCCCCGAGCATCAGTCCTGGGCTGGCGATTGATTAGACATATGATAATTAACATGTTTCAATGCCATTCTCCCATATCATCCCACCCTTTCCCTCATCCACAGAGTCCATTTGCATTACTTTTTAGATTCTTCATACATGTGATACATGGTATTTGTCTTTCTCTAACTTGGTTGACTAACTATAATATTCTCTAGGTCCATCCATGTTGCTGCAAATGGCACATTTCATTCTCTTTTATGGCTGAGTTTTATACACACACAGACATATATATATCACATCTTCTTAAGCCAATTGTCTGTCGATGAGCACTAGAGTTGTTTCCATGTCTTGGCTATTGTAAATAATGCCGCTGTAAACATGGGGGTGGGTGCATGTATCTTTTTTAATTAGAGTTTTTGTCTTTTCTGGATAAATACCCAAGAATGGAATTGTTGGATCATATGCTGGTTCAGTTTTTAGTTTTTTAAGGAACCTCCATAATGTTCTTCATAATGGTTACATGAATTTACATTCCCATCAACAGTGTAAGAGGGTTCCCTTTTCTTCATACCCTCTCCAGCATCTATTTGTAGACTTTTTGATGATGGTCATTCTGAGTGGTGTGAGGTGATACCTCACTGACTTTTGATGTTCATTTCTCTAATAATAAGTGGTGCTGAGTATCTTTTCATGTGCCTGTTGGCCATCTGCATGTTGTGTTTGGAAAATATCTATTTAGATCTTCTCCCATTATTTTTATTGCATTGTTTGTTTTTTTGTTATTGGGTTGTTTGAGCTATTTGTGTAATTTGGATATCAACCCCTGTAGGTTGCATCATTTGCAAATATTGTCTCCCATTTTGTACATTGTCTTTTCATTTTGTTGATGGTTTACTTTGCTGTGCAAAAATCTTTTAAGTTTCATAATGTTCCATTTGTTTATTTTTTTATTTCATTTGCCTCAGAGACTGATACTACTATGATTTATATCAAAGAATGTCTGTCTGTGTTCTCTTCTAGGCGTTTTAGGATGTCATGTCTTATATTTAGATTTTTAAACCATTTTGAGTTTATTTTTGTATATGATATGAGGTAGTCAGTCTAATTTCACTGATTTGCATGTAGCTATCCAGCTTTCCCAACACTACTTGCTGAACAGATTCTTTTCTCCATTGTGGATTCTTGCCTCCTTTGTCATAGATTAATTGACCTTAGGTCCATGGGTTTATATCTAGGCTTTCTATTCTGTTACATTGATCTATATGTCTGTTTTGTGCCAATACCATGTTGTTTTGATTATTGTAGCTTTATAGTACGGTCTGAAGAATTATATCTCCAGTTTTGTTCTTTTTCCAGACAGAGGGTAATTTTATATTTACTACATTTAATATCTTTTTCAAGCCTCTTAGATACAATTGGAACCTTTTGATAATTCTTCTGACCTGCTTGATTGCAATAAGTTGTTTCCCCTGGCTCTGATCTGCCACCATCACCATCACCACCAGCCAGCCTGGGCACACCTGCCCCCCATAGTTTAAAAATCTTCTTTGGTATTTCATTTCTTACCATATTCTGCATTGGAAAGGCTGCCCCTGAAGGTCTCCATAGAGGGAGTCCTCTGATTAGAGAAAGTTCTATGTGTATATCCATTGCAAGAGTAAATAACTTGGGTCAGTTTCGTTTTTTGAGGCAGGAGGTTCCACAGGTCTTTTTTCCCTGCTTCTTTTCCTCCTGAGGTTATTGTCCTACCTTTGAATACTACAACTTCTCCATATGTCTCCATATTTAGTAATGGCAGCCCTTAAAAGTCTTTGGTTTATGACTCCAACAGTTCACACTCAAACAAAGCTCCTTTATGACACTCCAGGTCTAATTCCACCCCTTTTGTTTCCAAGCTGTTTGTGCAGGTTTTTTCTGCTCTGCAATCCTGTTTTACTTCTCATTGTCGTTTAAAAAATTCTTCTTTTTCTGTTTCAGCATTGCAATTACCACTATAATTCAATTGTCCATTCAGTTTCCTAATTCCAACCAACCACCTTAAATACTTCTTAACCTTCAGTCCTCAAAGCCCCAATTCTGTAAGTTGGTTTGTCTTGGGGTAGGTCTCCTCCTGACAGGAAGAGAGGGTAGTCATTTTAGAATGGAAATCTCTACATTGGGCAGAATTACTCTTTATGAAAGCTTGGTCTGTCTGATTCAGTATTAAAGAATGACCACACCAAGGGTGACTGACCAAGTATGAGAGTGGCATTCATCCTGAGATGGAAACATTCTCAAATGTGGACAAATGTTTCTGCTGAACCCTCAGTTGTTCATCTGAAACCCTCCAGTTGCTGGAGGATGCAGTCAAGGAAGGGATGAGTAAAAGTGCCGAGGCATCCACATTTAGTGGAAACAGAAAGAGGGGAGCATAGAAAGAAGAATGTATGTGCAGGCATGTGCCTGTGTGTGTGTTTATGTGAGACAAGGGTAACAACCGGATCTCAAGTAGCAGCACAAATTCAGAGACAAACAGAGCCAGGAATGACCTTGCACATCAACAAATTTGATCATGCCCACGTGGTCTGTTTTCAGACTTGTTTCAAAAGGTCCCTCCATTATTCTGTCCTCAGATGCCCCATATGTCTCCAACTGGTCCTGCCTTAATGCTCTGAAATTTCCAACTTGGCAACTTATTCCTCTGGGCATGCTCTAAAACTCCAAGTTAACTTACAAATGTATTGTGTAGTGGCCTCATCAGCCACTAACATCTTGATGCCAATTGGCTTATCAGATCCGGCAGGCTACAGCTGAGCTCTGCTGTCTGGAAGCCTTGACAGTCATTGACACCTCCGTGCCAAGAGGGTTATCAGATGAGGCAGCAGTGAAGCTGACTTTGCAGGAAGGGATGAGACACAAGCAACTTCAGAATGGTGGAGGCAGCTGCTTGATGAGAAAGAGCCCACCTACCCTGGCAGAGAGTCTCAGAGAAATTCCAGGAGGTACCAATGCATGGGGCTCTGGATCCCGGAGAACACATGTCTCAGAATTAATGATTTAACGTTTCTAACATCTAGGAATGAAGGGAAGAGAGGGCATAGTACTGGGATAATTTTCAAAACTTTATTTCAGAAGAAGGAAACGAAGGGCAAGCTGCTATTGAGGGAAAGCATTTCCAGTTTGCTTTCCTCTCCTTCCTGACCTTTCAAGTTCTGACACCAAAGGTTCTATCTCCGATTCACTAAACCACCACTGGCCAACTTCAACAGTTCACATTCAAATCAAGCTCATCTTTGCTCCCAACTATGAAGCATTTGACTGAACTATGACATTAAGACCATCAGTCTTAACTAGTGAAGCCGAGACCACAAAATCTGGGCAGCTCTGTAACCTCCCCGTTCTGTACTATAAAGGAGTAACTTGAGGGAGGTGGGAGGGGGGTTCTGGATGGGGAACACATATACACCTATGGCGATTCTTGTCAATGTATGGCAAAACCAATACAATATTGTAAAAAATAAATACATTTTTTTAAAAAAGGAGTAATTTGACAGGAGGCTCATCCAGCTTCAGGGCCCCTCCTCCCACAGTTCCCCTTCCACAGCCCTGTACTTGAATTTGTGTGTAATTTGGACTTCCTGAAGAAGCTGTCTCCCCTTACCAAATTGCTTATGCCTGAGACCCCCACCAAACCTGGGTCCACCCATGATCATCAGCCTTGGTCATACTCACGGAGCATGTAGCCAAATGTGCTTATTCAAGGGTCTTCATCTGAACTGGGGAAGGCAAACTCCACAATTCTGCTGGAATTTCCCTGCAAAACTAGCTTACCTAACAATTTTATGTTATGGGCCATTTAAAAGTTGTTCGCTAAGCTGTTTCCTCTTTTTCTCATCCCCTTTCCTCTTTCATATTCTAGATCACTCTATTTGTAGATGTACTTATACCTTCTTCTTCCCTGTCCCCACCCACTCTCCCCAACCCAGGTTTATAATAGGATATTAACAGAATCCTTTGATATGACACCAAAAGGTAATCTTTCAGAGGGAAATGTTGGTAGGTTTGTTTTCCCAATCATTATGACACAAAATCCATGCTCAGCTAATATCCATTTGAGACTATTTTATACTAAAGTCAATTGGTATGAAATGATAGCCCCTTTTTGGACCAGCTTAATTCATAGGGCTGCCCAGTATTCCAATGTTTAATTACTTAATGTGTGTCAAACACAAACACCCTGTAAACTCAAATGATCCTATTAAAGAATGGCATATCATCTTTGGGGTAAGGAGAGATAACTTGTGACTCGTGTGTGTGTGTGTGTGTGTGTGTGTGTGTGTGTGTGTGTTGGGGGGGAGAGGATACCACACGTGCTCGGTCCTGTCTGACTGTGTGATCCCACAGACTGCAGCCTGCCAGGCTCCTCTGCCCATAGAATTTTCCAGGCAAGAATACTGGAGTGGGTTGGCAATTTCCTACTCCAGGGGATCTTCCCCACCCAGGGATTGAACCCCTGGCTCTTCCCCACTAATCACACTGTCAGCCCAGAATGAGGTGAGAAAAGGCAGGCTTTTCTTGAAGACCAGCTAGGTAACTCCCAATAGTTTCAGTAACTTATGTTACCCCTTCCCCCTGTATCTGTAACTCATATTTATTCAAAACGGGGTCCATTTAAAATAGCACCTTTCAGCGGTCTGAATGGGAAACAGTTTACCCTGCAGGTTTGAGTAGATTAAACATTGCAGCAGAGTCTCTCCTGAATAGGACTTTCCATTTAGGGTAAGAGGCTGAGAGCCACAGCACTTCCGTCTAGCCCAATCACCCAAGCTGGCCTCGTTTGGGAAGGCAGCGTGGGTGGGAGCGTTTGGGTGGCATACCCCAAAAACCACAGTAATTGGAAGGGAAAAGAGCAAATATCAATTAGTGATTCCTCAGCCAGCTACCAATCTTGGTTTCCAAGGGATTCCACTTAAGTCTTACTTCAGAAGTAGCAGCTTCCCAGGGACCTCCGACAGAAGCTGCACGAATCCACATACATCTTAGTACACTGAACATTTCCCTGGGGAGACTCTTGTTATCTGCCCGGCTTCCCTGGCTCTCTGCCTCCCTGTCAGCCTGTGGGCCTGTCAACCAGAATGCTCCCAGCTTCTCGGGGCTTCCGTGGGAATGCGAGCGGGAAAGGGCTTTGAGAACTGAAGACAGGCAAGTGGTGTTCCTCTGCAGCGCTCTAGGCACCCCTCATTTCCCGGAGCGCCGGGGATGCTAAAATGAGCTTCCCTGCTCCCCCCAGCACCGCCCACTCGGGGGTTTGGGCAAGTGGCTATTTGTTAGCAAATAACGTGTGTGGGGCTGGGGAGCTCTAGGTGAGGAAGGCGAGATGTGGAGCGGAGACCCCCCCCCGCCCGGCGGCCCCCCGCAGACAGAGCCGCAGGGGGCGGGGAGGGGCGGCAGGGGCTCAGAGAGCTCGCTCGGCGGGACGCCTCCCAGGAAGGCGGGGAGGGGAGCGCCTGTTTACCCAGGAGGGCTGTGCTGATAGCACGTTCCTGGAGTTTACTTTGCTTTCCTTGAGTTTATTGTAAAGGGGTAAAGTTTTCGGATCTGTCACGTGACCCTGACAGGTCCTGCCTATGGCGCGGCAGACCACCCACGCCGAGGGCCATGGAACTGCTTAATAGAAACAGGCTTGTAATTGTGAGTCCGCGCCGCACTCCGCCGAAAGCCTCCGGCGGCCCAGCGCGCCGGGGTTTTTACACTTTCCGTTCCTTTTGTAAAGACGGAGGAGGAGGAGGAGAAGACGAAGACGAAGAAAAAGACGACGACAGGGAAGACAAAGAGATCCGCGGCGACAAGACTAAGGGGAGACGAGGGAAGACGGGAAGAAGACGGAGGAGCAGAGGACCAGGAAAGGGGGGCACGGGGGGGAGAGGAATTGATGTGAAATCCAAGCGCAGCGTCCGCGCCATCGGCACCCGCACTCCGGGCAGGGCTTGACGGCCGGCTATGGTGAGTGCAGCCGGCTCGGCCGCCGCCGCCACCTCGCCCTCGCGCGGCGTGCGCCCCGGGAACGCGGGATTGCGGGGCGGGCGGCGCGTCGCGGCCGCGGGGCTGGGTGGGCTGCGCCGGCGGGGCTCCGGGGCGCCGGCCCGCGCCTCCAGGCTTGCTCGCTCGCTCGCACGCTCCGGGCCCCCGCCCCCCGAGGCCGGCCCCGCGGGGCGGGGAGGGGGCTGTCTGCGGCAGGCCCGGCCGGGGAACGGCTCCGAGGGGAATTCTCACGGAGGGGGTCGCCTGGGATCCCATTTTCACGCTTGAAAGGGTCGCCACCTTGGCTTCCGCTCATCAGCCTGGTGGTGGCTACTGGCTGCCAGCGGAGGCAGAGCGCTGGGGATGCAGGGCTGGTGCGAAGAGTGACAGCGCCGGGGGGAGGGTGCGGGCCGGGAGCGCGCGCACCCGAGCGAGGTCTCTAGTCTCCCGGGAGCTCGGGGAGGTCTGCCCGAGGGGCTGGGCGTACGCTCTCGCACCCCTACCCAGTCTTCTCGGCACCTGGGCCGGGACTTAGTGGGACACCCAGGGCTAGGAGAGAGGTACCTTATCAAAACCCGGAGCGCAAACATCCTTCTCCCGGGCGCCGTTGGTGGGAATAAGGGCCAAAGGGGCTTTCCTGGGTTCAGGAAAGGGCCACGGGTAGGAGAGGTATGTGTTGACTCTTGCACCCACGGAACTGGGCATTCTGGTGCCTGCCAACCATTAAAGAGGTGGGCGGCTAGCCTGGTGCTGAGATAGTTAAGTGGGGCCTGAGGGGAATCCCTGAGGTGGGCCAGACAGATCCAGACCCATGTAGACCTGGTGCCTTGGTGCCAACCAGGGGACCACAAGACCTCCAGGGATTGTACCTCGGAGGTGACATATACTGTGTCTTCAGGTATTTAAGTTCCTGCTAAACATGACCCCTACCTGGTGGGTGAGCAATAAACTCCAAAT
The DNA here is from genome assembly GCA_007570785.1 of Antilocapra americana. Classification (NCBI taxonomy): domain Eukaryota; kingdom Metazoa; phylum Chordata; class Mammalia; order Artiodactyla; family Antilocapridae; genus Antilocapra; species Antilocapra americana. The sequence goes on from ML661897.1 coordinate 18,046,663, forward strand.
TTTCAGATCTCGATTTCCATCACCTAAGAACCATATGCTTTGTTGTCTATGGAAGACACCTAGAGACCTCTTGTTTTCATAGACACGGGAGAGAAGAACATCTTCTTCCCTTTTTAGCCTTCCTTCCTCTCTAGGGAGGAACCATATCAACTGGAAGTAATAATAAAAACGCACTATGGGTGGTTCTAAGTTTTTAATACTTTGATACTAAGGTCTTGAACTCTAACAGTAGTCCTTTTTCAGCATTTTGTGTGCTCAATTTTTTTTTTTTTTTGGCTCCAGTAGTTCAACATGCAATTAATTGCCTCTACAAAGAAAGACAATGCCTTTTGGTGTCACCCTTTGTTACTGTAACTTATTATTTCTGGGTGGTATATATTGTTGCCTCAGGTGCATTGTGTACCCATGTTGTAAAACATGGGCTTTCAGTCATGAGTTTGTGTGTGTTCCAGTTGTCACCCAGCTTCCTTTCACAAGGCTGTATTTCACAGCCTTTTTTGCCTTTGAGTCTAAGACCTTTTTCTTTTAAAATGTTGAATCAAGGTAGACACCCATGGGCCCATTCTCAATTTTGGGGTATTAGCTTCATTTCAAACTCATTGAGAAGTGTATCTAATTTCTGGTTATAATCTAGTCATAATGTAACAAGCTATTTGAACAGGAATTAGCACCATTTGGAATTATTTTGTGAAAAAATGACTTTTTAAAAAATTTTCTTCAACTTTCTACAAATAGAAAAACTAATGAGGCAAATCAATATAGATTGAATGGATTAAAATATCTGTCTTCCCTATTTTGTCCTTTCTCTCTCTCTCTCACACACACCTTTTATTTTCTCCCGCCTCTGCCACAGTGTATAAAGCCCTATTGAGACGTGTAGGCGTGATGTGTAAACCGGATTAGCAGTATGAAAGAAAGACACACAATAAGCTGGAATTGTTTTACTTCCCTTTCATTTCTCATGCCTATATCTCTAATAAATTTGTTGCTCCAGCAGTGGGTCAAAGGGATCATGTTGCTCAGCTTCTTTTTCATGCAAGACCCGATGGCAGAGATCACCGAAATGAATGGTGTGCCTTCTGCCAAATGCAGAATTTGATATGGATATATTAAATGAGGAGATAGAGACAGGAGAGAGATGGAGGGAAGAATGTTCAAAGTTTGGGTCTTTCCAGAATACATCTCTATCTCTTAAAGTAATGTGGCTAAGAAGATATATAGACAGGGGAAGAAATAAATATAAGGGTCAATGCTGTTTTCTTTCAAGTTCATTGTAGACTGAGCATTTTCTCTGCAGTTAGTGACATTCCCAGCAAGAGAATACCAACCCCTTTGGCACTGCAGAAAGTCTAAGTCCCTTTTCCAAATTAGTATGTATACCTGGAGTAATAAACGTGAAGATTTCCGGGACCGTCTCGGGACATCTCCTCCTACCATCACCACCAAAGCTCCCCACCCCCCACCAAGCTCACTGCAAGCACACACACACAAAAAAGCCAGTGCTTCTGGGTTTGTGCTGTAGACCCCTCATTTACTCTTTTGTAGAATTGGGAGCAGCTTCCCATTAAAGGAGATCAGGGGTAATTAGCAGCATTATTTTGACAAGTTGGCTAGAGCTGTTCCCTTTCCTCCAGTTCTGGGGAGGGGGAAATACGGGAGGAAACAGAAGGTTGAAGGGAGAAGGGGAGGGGAGTCGTACTTAAGGGGGTTACATTCTGGGGCTGCTGAATTGGTTTTTTCCCTCCCCCTTTTAGACTCATTTTCTACCATCACCTTTAAGCAAATACAAAAGCTGCCAATGAGGAAATAATAAGGCTTTCTTAGGGAGCCAAAAAATGGCTTGAATTGAGTCAACTCTTATCCAAGGTACCTGCTTTGAACTGCTCAGGTACTGTTCACATCCAGTACCCTGGGCTCTCTATCCACAAAGAGAATATCACTTTAAATCCCCCATTCTCTCCCCATAGCAGCCTCTCCACAGGAATACTTGTGGGACTTAATGTAATGTTTGCAATTCTTTGCATTTGTGGAAAAGAGTATTGAGCTCAGTAGATAAAATTGTAACATGGCCCAAAGGTCAAATTACTAGAATATATCGACTCCTTCATTCATTTATACTCTGCAGATATTAGGTAAATTACATTAGATTTTAAAGACCTAATTAGTTGGATCTGAGAAACCAGTGAAAAGTCAAGTTCCAGCGTGGTTTCTCATTACTCCACCAAGTGCAGCTCCCACGGTTTCTTATCACTGGAATGTCCAAACACAAAGGGCAGATGTTTTATTTCAATGTCATCATTGGGATAATCAGATGTCATTTTTGAGATGTGTGTGATGTGACCATGGTTATTTGAATATTGGAGTAGAGAAAAGATATGAAGGAATCATACTTTAAGAGTCCAAGGAATGTGTTTTGAAAACTACAAATTCCAATGAAGTCTTGGATCATGACAGGGAGACCAAAATGACAATTGATGCATTGAGATGGACTTTACTTGAAAAGGGAAAATGGGACACTCAAGAAAGAGGGCCAGCAACTCCTGCTGGTTGAAAAGGCACCAAGCGTCTCACTTGTTCAGTGCAGAAAGGCCACTAAAGAGATTTTTCCCAGCAGACACCTTTGCAGCCCTGGCTCCTCCTGTCAGGTCTAGAGAATCCTGGTTGAAGTTAACAAACCCGGTGTGGCGCAGCGGTCCCCTGCACAGGGCATGCATATTAAAGCCGACAATGCTTACAAATGTAAATAAGGGCAGATTGATTAGGAACAACATTATCGCTGGGAATGTCGAACTCACATGCATCAGCAATGAGGCAAATTGGGGGCAGCCTCAGCCCTGACCACCCAAGTCGAGCAGGCTTTAACACTGACTCCTCTTCCTTCCTTAAAACGTTACAGAAACAAGGCCAATTAGATCCTCAAAGTAATTCATCTCCGTGTATGAAAAAAGCAGACCACAGGGGAAGCGGCCAGTGGGGGTGGGGAGATTAAGATAGCGCTTGTTAGAGCCTAGGCTGGGGATTGCCGTCCTGGAACCCATGGTAGAATTTACAGGCCGAGACTATTGTCTGAGACACTGAAAAGTTAACCTATCAAACAGCGGGTGAGGGGGGCTAAGGGAGCTGAAAACCCCAGAGATCAGTGTTCAGAACATTTAGGAATTACGTCAAACCCAGGGAAATGAGACCGAGTGAAAGAGATTTTGTCATCGAAATGGTGTACATGTAGCTGCGCGGAGAGTAATAGGCAATCGTTATCTGTGCATAGTTTATCATTTCATTTTAGAATACCATAATGTATACTGAAATTGCAATAGAGGGAAAACTAATGTTTTGGTCTAAAACATTGTATGGAATTTCGTAAAGAAAAACATAGCACCCTGCCTATAGCTACCTGGTTACCTTTGCCACACAGCAAGCCTCAAATATAAGACTGACGTTGTCTTTTTAGGGGCACCACCCCAAAACCTTTAAAAATTAATTTCCAGCGGCACGCACAAAACGGTTTGACTTGAAACGTCAGTAGAACCATTCAGTGAGGAAAACCAGAATAATATATCACGTGTCCCGATATGCCGTTTAAGACCAGGATATTGCTCAAAGATTAAGCTTGCTCTCAGTAGAGCCCAATATTCCTACTATCTCATTAGCGTACTGTCATTTGAAATACACGCTGCTTGTCTTTTCTGAATTTTCGCAACCCTTCCTAGAGCCGCGCACAAAATCACGTGCTTCTTCGGAGTTTTAAGTTTTGAATTTACGCGCTGTTCGGGTACTCAGGTCCTCCTCCCGATCTCGTGAACACTGCCTCGGACACTTCTACTATCTTTGTTTCTTTATTCTGCAGGACACCCCATCCAGCCCAGGGTACCGCACGCGTTTCGCCAGTTTGGGATTCAGAGGGCAGGGCCTCCCAGTGAAACCAGGAAGGAGAAAAGGCTAGAGGGAAGGTGGTGAGGCTGGTAGGAAGGGGAGAGAAGGGGGAGAAAAAAAAAAGAGGGTGAAAGAGGAAGGAGAAAGGAAAGGGGAGACTGAAAGAAGGAGGGAGGGGGGAGCCGCCGAAGAGGAAGTAAGGCGGCGGGGAGGGCCGGCCGACTGGCCCCCTGCGGGAGCCGCGTGGGCCGCCCGGGTGGCCGGCGCGCCCGGCTGCAGTTCCTTTAGGGACGGGGCCGCTGAATGGGAAGGGACCCGAGCGATAAGCTATTGGCCGACCACGAGGAGGCCGCGCAGGCATTGGACGACGTAAGGGGGCCGGACCGCCTTCAGGAATGTACTACGGCGCGTCCGGCACGTCCGTCCGCGCCGGTGGGGCGTGCGCCTCCCTTCGGCTCCCGGGAGGCCGCGCTGGAGACTTGGAGCCCGCCTGGCGCTCGCCGAGCGCATCCAGTTCCCTACCTGCTTGACCAGGGCTGCGCAGGAGTGGGGAGTCCGGAGCTCGGCGCGCGCGCTAGCGGGCGCGCTCGGACACGCGCGCGCGTAATAGGCCTCCGGGCCCTTGGAGCGCGCGCCGACTGGGCCTTAAGTCACGTGGTCGCGTGGGCTCCGCCTTCTCCCCCGCTCCTCCCCCTTTCCCTCCATCTGGGTTTCTTTCTTTCCTTTCCTTTTCTTTCTGTTTTTTTTTTTTCAATGAACACACACCGTGTGCATCTTAAAGCTACACTGCCCCATTTCACGGCTCCAGTCGGCTACTTGCTGCAGGGAGTGCCTCTGCAGTTCAATACTGTTTTTAAAAAAGAAAAAAAAAAGTGGCGGTGAGGGGAACCAAATACTAAAATGAGACAGAATAGAGTTTGTGGTCTGGTCTCTATCTCGGGGAGGAACTTAACTTGCAAAAGAAAAATACTCTCCAGAAAAAAAATTTTTTTTAATAAAAATCGGAGCCGTGTAGGCAGTTTAATTTGTCTCTGACCCCAGGACCCACCTCAGACTCGCAGGTTTTCTGCCCCAACGGGAAGCGAATCCCCCTGATGTCTCGGTGACACTGGCTGCAGTGTCCGGACAAGTCCTCGCATTCGGCGCACAATTTGTTTCAACTGAATCCAGCATGAAAGCCTTTATTCTCCTTTATGTCACGCTACTATTAAATATAACAGGATGCGTACCAGTTTGGGGGGAAAGGTTTGAAAGATTTTTTAAATAAACAGGGACTTGTAGTTAATGAAAAGGGGGGGAGGGTCCAAATGAATCCAAAATAGGAAAGCTTTTCTCTCTTTTTAAAGGAAACATTTCTGTTTCTCTGGTTGTTAAAAGGATTCTGTTGTTTCTCCTCTACAAACGTCCCATTAAAGATTCAAATAAAAACTCCTCTGCCTCCACGAGACTGCTTCTGTGTCTGGATTCCACGTTTATAAAACACTGACTCCTTCAAACCTGGACTGTGCTGCCGTGGGGTTTAGAGAGGGAAAACGGAGAGGGGGGAACGAATTTTAAGAAAGGGTGGCTTTTCCCAACGTCCTTACTCTCCTCTTTAACTTTCTATTTTGTTTATCTTAATGCGAGGCGTTGTTCCCTGCGAGAGCCCAAGTCTTCTCTTTGGCTATAAAAGAAAAGAGAGAAGGAAAAAAAAAATCTGGCACACACTGGCGCACTATCCACCACCCTGTCATTATTGGTGCAGGCCTGGGAATTCAAGCTGGACCTCCCAGTATTTGCTGCAGCTTGAGGCCAAGGTGCCTCTGAAAGGGTTTTCTTTGAAGAAATTTCTGAAATTGTTTAAGCGCTTAAAAAAATATTACATTTTCCCCCGTGTTTATCGCGAGGCAAGTGTGTGTGTGTGTGTGTGTGTGTGTGTGTGTGTGTGTGTGTGTGTGTGTGTG